>JAWNKW010000011.1:0-1200000 GCA_035041775.1 Chymomyza caudatula | reverse complement strand
CATTTATGAAAAATGTGTGCAATTCAATTTGGTGGCTGAAACTCCCATTTTTTTGTTGGCATATTTTTATACCCTGTACACAAAGTGTAAAAGGGCACTATAGATTTATGCAATGTATGTAACAGGAGGCGTGGCAGACTATGTAGCTTCCATGTGCAAAAATGGTCAGGATTAATAGTCGAGTTGAGTTGTCGCACCGTTCTCGGAGACTATAAGGTAGAGCAAAAATTTATTTACCAAAATATGCGCATTTAACTTATTCAGTGCAAATTTTAAGCAAATTTGTCGAATTATATCAATATCTCACCCCCTTCCCCCGTGACCGATTTTCGCGGTTAGCTATCCAATTGAAACTTGGCACAGTTATGCACACTGTTGCTATGCATATCTATTGTAAAAATAATTCATATCGAATAAGAACTTTAGAAGATATAGCTAATAATGCGCCAGTTTTAGGCCCCCTCTCCTATGAACTGCAACAGAATTTCACTTTTTACAGAAATGTTAAAGTTAACATTTATGTTAACCCGTAGAACAGCTACCATTATTACGCACATACAAAAATTTGCATGAAATTTGATTTTCATTGAAAATATATGTAGGTACAGGGTATTTCACTTTAATTTAATTTTTTGCGCCTAAAGTATGCCAGAGCGTGTGCCCTTCATACATATTTATACATATTTCATTAGGCCCATAATAGTTGAGTCGTTAAATGGCCACAAAGAAAATAAATATACATTTAATTTTCTGTCTGAAGTTGGCAAATAAATGGCGCGAAGATTCAACTTTAAATTTTTTGATGTCATGGATTTTAATGGCATTATAGGTGTGCACCGACAAGTAAGTGCTTTTAGAAGGGTCAAGGGTATTATAGATGAGTTCAACGAGCAGCATCAATATCCGATTTGACATAGTCAGGTCCGTCTGTGCGGCTGCCCTTATGCTAGACAAAACATAGGTCTTAAGCGTTAGGGATACCAAATACGGAAAAACGATGCGCATTTTACAGACGCTGATGAATTACGACTTATCATATAGTTGTGAGTGGTCGCGGAGATAAACACATAAATGATTTTTTAAATAACACTATGGCATTGATAACCAAAATTATTATAAATTGTTATATTTTGTTAAGCAGTGTAGTTTAGTGGAATGGCACTCTGCTCTCTCTGTTGAATTCCACTCAACATGAATTGTACGCTGCACCACAGCATAAATGGATAATTTTTTGTCGGGATGAAGCCAGTTCCAGAGGTAGTTATTAGTAACCCCTTATTTGGAGTATATACAGTGGGCATAGTTAAACTGCGTATTATAATTGTACATCTGTTCATGCTTAAAGCTAACTGCATATCAACAAGAACAACAATGACGAATATTTTGCGTCTTACTTATGCACTTTTGTTATATTAAATATTTCACCCCTGAATCTTTCAGGAGAGGAAACTGCTTTATTGGCAGCGATACGCTTGAGAGACTCAAACTGTTGGACAAAATCTAGCTTGGGTCAACCCTTAATCTTAACGAAGCATGATTTTTTGTGTTCCAAGCGCAAGTCCTTGCAATATATATACATAGTGACAGCCAAGCGGCTATCAAGTCGATCAGCTCAATAACGTCTTATTCGATACTTTTATAAACTGCCTCGGATCTCCGCATGAAATGGATCAACCCGGGTACTAGTACACCGGGGTATTGATGGTAACTGCATAGCCGATGAGCTGGCCAGACAAGGTTCTACCGCCCACTTTCTCCTAGAAGGAGAAGGCACAAACGTTACAACTTTAAAGCGTAGCAACGCATCTATATATAAAGATATGTTTTCTTTAAGCCTAAAAGTCAATTTGATGCACTTATCTTGAAGATGCAGTATCGATGCAGTTAAAGACATTATACAGTATATGTATTTGATGTATGAATCCATGTTTTTAATATATTCAGTACACTTTGACAATAATTACACCTAATATAATTTCATTTCACACTTTGTATTAGATTTAAAAACGGTTTCAAAAATCCATGACAAATTTTATTTTCTCAGTTGAAATGTTACAGAGTTTGAAGTATTATCATCACCAAGAGGTAAAAAGAACCGATACTGATTTTGGAAACTGTAAAAAAGTCACATTCGCATACATTCTTCTCTTCTTAACTGGCCATAACAACCCGTTATCTGGCTACGGCCTGTAAATACATTCTTTCATTAGAATTGTGGTTTTACGTGATAGGTCCCAAGCCCTACGCAAAACCCTTTAAAGCCCTAGGGTGGCTCTACTGTTCTCGAAAGAAGTTGTTAGTCGCCTCATACGACAAGCTTTGACCTGCTGAGGTGGTATTGTCTAACCCGCTCACGAAATTGGGGAAACAAACATTGCATTCGAAAAATCGGCTGAAAAATAATTAATTAATAGATTCGTGTGCCCGACAGTGGGATACCCTGTACCCATTTTTTCCTAAGAAAATCGAGTTTCTGTACAAATTTGTGTATCAAAGCGTTGAAAGATATCGGCGTTATTAAGGTAACCGGACTGCGGGAGGTAGGGTGTTAGTTCGGCAAAATTTCAACACTGTTTGGTTTATAAGCTTAACATGACTCTTCGTACCTAATTTGGTGACTCTTACATACAGTGGTCGGCATATATATTTTGACGAAACTTATTTGTGAATAACGGGCCTTTCTCTAATAAGAACTGTCAAATATAGGGTGCTAAAATGAGTCTCATTCTCCTGATAAGAAGACAACAAATTTTTTTGTGGCATATGTTTTTTGACTAAGTTTTTGTGGAATTTCTCACGCACGATTTAGCAAGTGACAATCAAAAAACTTTACAATATTAATTTTATAGATGGAAGCCATGGAAATACGTCTGAGTTAAGCTGTACTGGTAAAGCTTCAATAGTGGCAAAGTTTAAGGCTGACAATTCAGTCAAAGACATTTCAAATGAATTTAATTTCTCACGCCAAACAGCACACTATCAAATTAAAGAAGCATAATGACGTCAGAAACGTCCCGAGATTAGGTGCTAAGCGCAAAACAACGTTCACTGAAGATAGAATCCTTCTGCGGGAATTTAAGAAAAATATTCATCTATAGCCACAATCTGTGGAAGATCAATGGAATGTGTCGGCCAAGATTCCATTTATTGAGCGTACTGTCCGGCGACGTTTAACAGAAGCAGGTTTCGGGACATACAAAGCAAGGAAGATGCCTTACATATGAAAGGTTAAAAAGCTTAAAAGAATGTTTTTCGCAAAGGAACATCAGCACATTGCAAAAGAATTGTGAAGAAGCGTTCTATGGACAGATGATTGCTCCTTTGAGTACAATTCATAAAAACAAAAGATTTTGTAAGGCTGCCACAGGCACAAGGTAAAAAAAATATCCCCGTTTGTCAAAAAGAGAGTAATGGTGGAGGTTCTGTCATATTCTGGAGATATATTGCGTACAATGGGTTGTGTTGCATTGTTCCCGTCGATGGAACGATGACGCAAGGTCAATACTTGTATACCCTAAACAATAAAGCTTTCCCTTCCGGAGACTGATTGGATAATCATTTAGCCTGAAACAAGATAATGCTCCCTGCCACAAACGCAAGATGATGACCAAATTTGTAAAGGATGATGGTGTGAAAACTCTTTACTGGTCACCCCAGTGTCCAGACTTAAATGTTATCGAAAACGTGTGGTCTCTTATGAAACGTAAAAAAATTACTTCTACAAAGAATATACAAATAAAACACGTAAAGAAACAATTTCTGAGCTCACTTCTATTTGGAACGAGATATACTTACAAATGCTTCATAATTTAGTTGACTCAGTTCCAAGACTTCGTCGAAAAGTTATTAAAGCTAAAGGCGGATATACCTTTTCTTAGCTCTCATTAAATTTATTTATTCCTTTATTTCTTTAGGGGGCAAGATATGGAGGGACAGACAGACGGACATTGCTATATTGACTCGACTATAGCTCTTTTACACTTTGTCTACAGGGTATAAAAACAGTTATGTTTATATATAAATAATTTGGAGTGTTTACCAGAAAAACACTTTTTTTGTCGGACAGTGTTATATAGTAAGTATATTTTATTTTAAAACCCAAAAACAGTTTTTCTTAAACAATTCGTGTGCCAAAAAGAGTAAGTTTTGTCTTCTATCTTTAAATGAATAACAATTATTGTAGCATAATACTAAAAAATCAACAATCGAATACTTTAAATACGATTATTTTCTTCTTTCGGGTGATGCGATTCCTCTGTTGTCTGTATTCAACTTGAAACCCTCATAATTTACAAGAGTTATATGAAGAGCTTGAAATATTTCGCTGAACTATCACTCTTATGCACACAAACTCTGACTTAGTTAATAAACCAAGAGCGCACACAAATCCAAAGCGACATGAAACGATAAATTAATTTAAGCCAAGAGCAAGCGGAAAACACTTTTCATATTAACGGGAAAATAGCAAAAGTCGCTGCCATTTCATTAATTCTAAGCGCAAGCATCGCATGAAATTAAGCGATTTGGCTAACAGCTAAGAGCAACAGTAAAGCAACTCAAAAATTAAAAGTGTCTAGCCAACCCTTTTTAATTAATGAGATTACAAACAAGAACAAGAAAAATTCTGTAGCAAACGAAAAAAATAAGTTTCGTATATAGTTTGCATTTTGTTGGGTTATTTCCTATTTCAACACTTTAGCAGCAAACGTTAACAAGAAGTGGTTTGCGTTTTTGCCATTTAGTTGCGGTTTGGTTTCATGTTACACTAAAACATAAACTGACTCACACACACACACACACACACACTCACACAGATAACTCAATAAAGCTAATTGCATTTATAATTTGGTTCCTGTGTAATGCGCTATGCATAAAAATGTAGCATACTTATGGGCACTGTTTAATATAATGTTGAGACCCGGATGAACCAGAAATGACTTTCAACGGAATATCAAACAAACAGCCGTTGGCCAATGTTGTAGATAGCTCTATTAAACGAATTTCATCTCGGAAGTAATGGGTCGATGTGCCAGCAATATCCTGAGAGTCGTGTATGATTTTGATCGACGCATTTTTCAAAAGATAACAAATGAAAAAATTGCTTAGACTTTTTGAAGAGCAGACTGCAATGCTATGTTGGCAGCCATTCATCCCAGATCTTATGTATCTAATACACTTGGTCTAGGAAAATGCTGGCCAAGATCAACTCAATTGATCTTATCAGGTAAGTGCATACGTTTGAATGCACATACACAAATACAATTGATACAAAGCTGCCTTAAACTGTTGAGAGTTAAGACTAGTAGTACCCGCCTTGGGTATGAAATCTCACCAGGATTATTATTCTGTTGCGATGGGTAGTGAGAAAACCCACAGAGCTTTTCGCTTTAAGGATTAGTTCAGTGCTGACTTGGTTGTGGCCCCTCGGGGAGATTCGTGGTGCTTGTACTTTCGCTGCTAAACCAAGGTAATCAGAGGTGTGCCTGATATCTGTTTGAACCAAATTTCAACCCAAATACAATGTTTCGGTGTGCCTGAGATCTCTATTAAAAATTTTAAGAGAGAGACTGGAGCGTATCGGAACGGGCAAAGCAGAGACGCATGGAGAAGAGCTTTACCTTAGACCGTAACCCGGTAACGGGTTGTTTTGAAATACGATTTTCATTCCAAGTCTACCTTTTCGCCTCCCTTCGATACTCATATTGAAGACCTTTCTCGCAGGAACTTCTTCTCCCTTACTGGATCTTAATTCGCTTGACTACGTCGTTGTAGAGCTCAAAGAGTTCGTCGTTCCATCGGGTGCGATAGTCGTTGAAAACGCGTAGGTGGGCCAACGATCTTACGGAGTACTTTCCTTTCAAACACTCCTAGGGCATTTTCATCAGACCGCGTCATCACCCATGCTTCAGCGCCATACCGCAAAATGGGAAGGATGAGCGTCTTGTAGAGTGTTAGTTTCGTCTAGCGGGAGAGATCCTTACTACTCCCCTGGAAGAATCTCTTTCAATAGACGCAAAAGCTCCGGTAACTGCTCACTTAGTGTGCCCGACAATAACGATATAATCTGCGTATGAAGCATCTGGACACCATAAGGGTGTAAGAATAAAGTCCCGTTCCGATGTAATTCGGCCTTTCCAACACAAACTCTAACAAAAGGTTGAAGAGGTCGCAGGAGAGGGCATCGCCTTATCTGAAGCCTCGCTTGGTATCAAATCGCTCGGAGAAGCTCTTTCCTACCTTGATGGAGCTGCGTGTGTTGATCAACGTCATTTTGTCGTACCAACTTTGCAGGGATTCCAAACTCAGACAGTGCGTCAGTATATGCGATCCCTCAATGCTGCCGCGGTGTTCATGGGTCTTTTCCTGGATTTGGCGTAGAACGAATATCTGGTCAATGGTGGACTTACCTGGCCTACAATCACACTGATAAGATTCAATCAGTTCTTTCGCAAACGGCTTGTCTTTTACACAGTACACTCGATAGGGCCTTATATGCAATAGAAAGAAGACTGATACCACTGTAGTTAGCGCATACCGTGGTGTCACCCTTCTAGCCATATTCTACAAAAGAGCTGGTGCATGCACCTTATCAATTTATTTCCTTCAGTCTCCATCTGCACCAGCTGCTTTGTTGTTCTTGAACCGCTTGATTGCGACCCTGAATTCGTCATAGCTAGGCGGCGGTATATCCACGCCGTCATCTATGATTGGGGATGTTGGAAAGTTAACTCCTTTCAAAACATGCTCTAAAATACTTGACACCACCACGCATCTGCTGCGGAACTTGTTCTAGACAACAAAAGTATGCCCTTACGTGAAAATGTTAAGAATCCCTCAAATTTTTGGCGATATATCGGCATTTCGATATTTTTTTAATTGATATTATCGATACGGCGATATTGTAATTAGAACAATTTCGATATATCGAAATACGATATATTTTAAAATATCAACAATCCTAGAGCACACTAGCTACCTTTGGTATCACTGAATGGAGAAGGCGTGCGCAAAGCAAAAGTGCCTGGAGGCGTGTTTTACATCACGCCGTAACCCGGTAACGGGCTGTTATGGCCAGTTAAGAAGAATTAGAAGCAATGCATCCGTCTTTGCGGCTGCGAAGAGCAAAGGTAATAATGATTGGATATATAAAAGATGTTGGCCCAGCAGCCAGACTATGCATATAAAGACAAATATGAGTTGTGGGAAGCGTGAGCCGTTAACACGGCACCTAAGCTGATTTTAAGTTGAACTTGCAATTATCAAATTTGGTAACGTAAACAAACGGTCGCAATTCTCTATTCCTAGAAGGGACCAAAGTCGACGCTAGCGTCTAGCTTAAAGCTATAAAGAAGGTTATGATGGCTTAAGTGGATTCAAAAAGGTCAAGAGAGCATTCCGTCTTAAGTATACATTTATTTATTATGCAGTATGTAGGTGTTTTAAATTGATAGGCAGTAATCTGTTTTTGGTAGGAACGGGTGGGTTACACTTTAAGATTGAAACGTATGAAAAGTATCTCAGGCGTGGTGTTTGAAGGCAACCTTTGTTGAGTGTTAATCTCTAGCTCAAAAACCGTTACTTCGACTTGCCAAGAGCAATTATTTGTTTTGCTCTCCAAGCTTGCATTTGACTTGCTTCTACAAAATGTAGTCCAAAAAATGCCAGCTACAACTTTTCGTGAGAGTTTTTCTATAAAAGTTTTGGCAATCCAAGACGCCAGTTGCACACAGCCTCAGCTCACATGGCCACTTGAGCAGGTTCAGCATCATTACCTTGGTGTTTTGTGGTGATTGGCTTTTGTTTGCAAACTGCCTGCACTTCACAGCCCAACTCTCTGTCAATATCAGCATACGCTTACGATAGATAGGTTAGGGATTAGGTTAAAGGGAAGCACTTGAGCACCTTGTTGGGCGAACACAGAAGCAAAAAGCCCTTGTTCTTGTATAACAATGGGCAGCTCGTTAACATTGCGCATACGACGGGTGTGCGATGAGCTTTAAATGCGACACACATGCACACAAGCAAATAACTTGGCCATTTGAAGCACATAAAAATGTTCCAATAAAAGGCAGCCAAAAAAAAGTTCGTTTCTCCTATTTGTTGATACCCCTCTCTCACCCTTCTCCCAGCATGTTTCTATTCCGCAGTTTTGTTTATTTATTATAGCGGCGTTTGCTGTATTTTTATACCCTGAACACAAAGTGTAAAAGGGTATTATAGGTTTGTTCAATGATTGTGACAGGCAGAAGGAGGCGTGGCAGACCATATGTTCCGTGGGCAAAAATGGTCAGGAGCAAAGTCGAGCCGATATAGACATGTTTGTCTGTCCGTCCTTCCGTATGAACGTCTAGATATCAGATACCGAAAGAGGTAGGGTAGAGGCACAAAAAATTTACCAAAAGATGCGCATTTACACCGAAAATATTAAGTTTGTCGAATCAGGTCAATATGTTGCCCCCTTCCCCTGTGATATATTTTTGAGGTTTACAGCCACTCCGTTCAATCTATCATCTTAACACGACAGAGGTGTGCGTCGTGTTTATGTGCATGTATGTTTCAAAAATTATCGAAATCGGATAAATACATCAAAAGTTATAGTCAAAAATATGCTAATTTCACCGCACCTCGCCTATAAACTGTGCCAAAATTGCACTGCATGTAGATATGGATATATGGGAGCTACAGTTACAAAATTTGGTGTGGAGACTATGAGACTGGAGACTGTGTGACCCTAATCTTTAAAACTGTATCCACCTTTTTTTCAATAGAACCCCCCCTTCCCCCGCAATCGATTAACCTTAATTACTGCCACACCCCCCAATATATATTTACATATGTATTTTTGATCTATGCTACAAAATTCAACGACATTGACCCTACTGAATACTGGAGCTATGGGCATAAAAGTAATTTTAGCTTCCCAATAGGAAAACTTGTCAATTGGAACTTTCCAACAGGAAAATGCTTACAGTCATATTAAACTAGTAAAAAGAGACATAAAAGAAAATACTTTCGTTCCCATTTTACCGTATGCTGGATTTAGTGCTTATGGGGGAAAAAAAAGGGTACAGGGTATTCCACTGCCGGACACCGTATGCTTCAAAATTTTTTCTTTTGTGTGTGTTTATGCTAAAGTTTTTTATATGTCGGGTAAGCAACCTGTGTACGGCACTCAAATCTGAGAAGGTTGTTTAACCGGCTGACAGACAAGTGGCTTAAAAGTGTTACACATGCCACTGAGTACTTGCCGCATACGGATGAAATATATGCCACGCCATCCATACCTGCATATAAATCAAAGATATGTGGACAGAGATCAGTGGGAACTATCTTGTTAGTTTTCTAGTTAATTAGCTGCAATATTTGTTCGTAAACTTTTTGCAACTGCTAATCAACTTGTAGATTACGTAAGACGGACAAGGGAGAGCGACCTCTAGAGAACTGAGGCGACAGATGAATGAATAAAATTACAGAAATTTATGGCTAATAGAAAGGAAATGACTATCATGCGTGGTAGCCATAAAATTACATAGTAGTTGAGAGCGCAAGTATCTTTTTCAAGAACAATGATAATAGAAGCTGTATTTTATAAGAAATAACAAACAACATGAATTTCATTAGGAATCGTTGAGTATATAAAATTACCGCCTTTGTTTATGGGTTTCCTGTAAAAAAAAATAGAGCACACTCGTGTTGGAGCAACGCAGTTTGTATACCCTTTTTGTGTGCTTTTTTATCTCAATTTTATAAAAAGATCTTATAATTTACATTTACATACATTTTTTAAATAAAAATGGGATCTTTTGCAGGAATTCTTAAAATAAACAAAGGATCCTAAAATTGAATAATATATATTTCGTTTTTAAATCAGTTAATAAAATGAAATTTGTGTGAAAAAGTACTATTGTAATAAATAAACTCTTTGTGAGTAATTTAAATCGAAGTGGGACTGGCTTCTAGTAGAGTTCTATTTTTCAGGAGCATAAAGTGAAGCTCCATCATCCCTTTCTTTACGGTGTGAGGACAATGAGCTAATTTGCGTAGCGATGCCTTTCTAGGACGCTTATAGGGTTGGACGCAGGGCTTCTTCCCAATGGAAGATGCTTTGAGGCGCCTAGAGGAGGGCGTAACATCAGGCCGTAACATGGTAACGGGTTGAAGGAGAAAAGCAAACGTAGCACAGTCAAATTAGGACAATAAGACAGGCTAGGCTAGGTTGAGACATCTGCCATATTATTATATTATATTACATTGTACAGCCATAGTATCCATTCCATGTTCTCACAAGATGAAATCTGCAGTTCGCTTGTATCTCATTACAAATGATATCCAGCCTGTGACTGCCAAAATATTTAAGCATCGATTCGTTTTGCCATTTTTGTGTGACTCTTTCAAACAATTTCATGATATGGAGCTTGCAAGTAGCCATAGGTATACTTTCAGGCAAGATATGCGAAAGTTTGTTACTGATTTCGATTGATTTGAGATTCGCTCGGCTATTCGGCCGAGTTCCGAGCCCTCCGCCTGGAACGCACTGCTGCAATCCGGTAGTCTAAACACCGCATTCAACCCGTTTGTTTAGCTTCGAGTGAAGAAGAAGGTAGCGTCCTCGGAAACCAAGAAAACAGCAGTAATAGTTCCTAACATTTTGGACATACTATTGTATTTTGCAAGTTAGTTTTATATGGCGAACGTTAACTTCAGTTGTTAAATGACAAGAAACTCGAAAACGCGATTTTAAGCAGAAATTAAAATGTCAATTAAATATATCTTATGAAATTGATACGGCTCTTCGTATTCCAACAGTTAAAATCTCTGTTGTCTCTTTGAGGTTGGCTGGACCCAGGCGAGCAAGTACCCGATGCCCCACCATTTGCACCGAAGTATTCAAATCGACTAGTTGACATTCGATATTTTTTGCCACATCAATTTTTTTTTTAGTTTCTTTGTCAAAATTTCTGAAGAAGTCTAATTTTAATGAAGAATTTTTACTCAAGGGATATTCTTGTTTACATAATTTAATTTAAAAACTGTCTAGTCATTAAGAGTTATGCCAGACACAAGTTCAGACACAGTGCCAGAAACAAGTCGTCATTATTTTGAGCCTATTTAAAGAAAATCTCAGCTCCTTGTATAAAACCCAAAAAGTAAGAAACTAAAAAACAAACAAAAACCATCGGCAAACCCTTTTCATGCTCTTGCAACAATTTATGAGTTGCAAGCAAAGCCGCAGCCAAGAATTCAACAACAACTACCATTCAGCATTCACTTGCCGCTTGCAACATTTGACCGTCAAAAGGACAAAAAACAAAAAAAAATTTTTGAAGCAGACAGTCGGGACGGTGCTCGACAGTGGAATACCCTGTACCCTTTTTTTCCCCATAAGTACTAAATCCAGCATACGGTAAAATGGGAACGAAAGAATTTTCTTTTAGTCTCTTTTTACAAGTTTAATATGACTTTAGGCCATTTCCTATTAGGAATTGACAAGGTTTCTATTTGGGAAGTGGGGGCAAAAATTACTTTTATGCCCATAACTCCAGTATTCTTAGGTTAATGTCGTTAAATTTTGTAACATAGATCAAAAATACATTTATAAATGTCTGTGACAATTTTCAAATCAATATAAATGGGGGTGTGGCAGTCATTAAGGAAAATCGATTCAGGGAAAGAGGGGGCTTTCTTGACAAAAAAAAGTGGATAAAGTTTTACCGATTAGGGTCACACGAGTCTTCACACCAAATTTTGTAACTCTAGCTCACATGCACATTTTACAGGCGAGGAGGGAGTGAAATTAGCATATTTTTGACTATAACTTTTGATTTGTTCATCATCATTTTTGAAACATAGATGCACATAAACTCGACGCACACCTCTGTCGACAAACTTTATCTTTTCGGTGTAAATGCGCATCTTTTGGTAAATTTTTTTGCCTCTACCTCTTATGGTGTCTGATATATAGACGTTCAAGGATGGACAGACGGACATTACTATATCGACTCGACTATTGCTCCTGACCATTTTTGCCCATGAAACATATGGTCTGCCACGCCTTCTTCTGCCTGTTACATACATTGCACAAACCTATAGTACCCTTTTACAATTTGTGTACAGGGTATAAAAACCAAACAACGAGAAGAACAAACAGAAAATAAAAATTATAAAAAAATAAGTTGTAACACTATATTCGAAACATACTTTCCATGTCGCATCCTTTATCCATATCCTAAACAAAAAAAGGGACATGGATTGTGTGCTTCGCGGCTATCGGAAATATTGAAAGATCTAAACATGTCTAAAGCGTTTGGGTAAAGTACTATCAAATAGTAAAGTATTCAAGGATTAAACGATTCTTCTTACAACTTTTCTTTTTTTTTTGAGAGAGAGATTCGTCAAATAATGAACAATCATTTCTTCTTTCTTCCAAATGAACTCTTGTTTATCCGTTCAGCAACCTCAAAACTTTAAAGATCTGTTCCGGTGCCTTTAATTTTGACGTGACGTCTTATTAAAAACTGAAAAAAATGATTTTTATATTTCATGCAATGTTTTATATTATACTCCTTTCGCTTTTATAATAGCAGCGTATACTCTGTGCATCCTATCTGCAATGATTCAGTTGATATTCTATTCCAAGTTTCTAGGAAGGCCCAAAGCGGATTTTTTTTTTTTTTTTTGTGACGTTTTGTGACGTCGCGTAAGTATTTTGTCTACTTTTTTTTTGTTATACATAATTGCATATACATATACGAGCAATTCCATGACTAAGCACGTGACAGTCGTATGTCTTTACCATAAAGAAAAACATTTTGATTTTTGAATAGCACTTAGTAGAACTATAGCTATGCTCCTTCGAAACTATGGTCTTAAGATATTAGCAAACGAATAAAGATACGTGACGTGATACCCAACAGAAGTGGTTTGTGAAAAGCGCCCAAGTTTTACAATGCAACCTATTTTAATATGATGTGGAATAACGTTAATTCATATTCGTTATTGCTTTTTTATTTAAGTTGTTTGATACGTTTAACCGATTCGTTTGTGCGTTTGTCTGAATTTGATTTCGACATTTCAGTTCGCCATAGACGAAATCGCACCGGCCATTCTTATATCTCGTGCATAAGCTAAAAACACTTTGCCCATTAGAATTTGTTTCCTTATGTTTTTGTAATTAAATAAATAATTAATATAAATGTAAACAAAAATAAATAAATTTTGAGTTAATTGTCTTTCTAAGATAGAGTTTGCGTTGTGAGTATCTCTCCCTTAAAGAAGTAAAAAGGAAAGAGAGGATGCTATAATTCAATTTTGAAGTAATTTTTCGTATCATGGCAACTTAGTTGAACAAATATCAGATGAAAACTTTTTTAATAACATTTAATTTTCCGGTCCACCTTTTTGTATTATTATCCAGATGTCAAAAGAACTCCATATTCATACATTTAGAAGCGCGTCAAACTGATACTTACATTTTTTTTTTCAGTGTACCTCTTAATTTTTTTTATTTTGTGTGCTTTCATTCAAACATTTTTTGTTGATGTTAAAAGAGAAGATGGCAGAAATAAATAGGTAACGATAATAAATCGAATCTTTTGTTAAGTTCCCCAAATGATTATCATTAGCAGTTACAATGCGGAAATGATGAGTACTGCAGAGGTATTATGCTCCAAGTGTAAGGCTTCTTGAACCTTTTATTGGTGTGGCATCTACTAGGGGATTAGCCAGCCATTGGATCAGAAGTCAGCCATTATACCTGGAAGAAAAAGTAATATCTGGTTCTCCACGGTTGCCAGATTTACGTCCTTGCGCAAGGCTCTCCAGAAGGAGAGTCTGAAACTCTTTTTGACTCTGCGGCGATTCCCCAGATCTAGATGGCATATCTGTATATATAGAAGATATCACTAGTTTATATAAAAATCGTTTGCAATTTATCGAAAACCTGCATCTATGGTTCAACAGCCAGCGAGTTTTGCAGATCTTGGCTCTACAGGAGCCAACTGTGACGTCAACCTGACTTCTGATGGTAAGCCACACTTGTTTTTGTGCACGCAGTAAGAATTTAGCTTGATTGTTGGTTTTTTCAGCTATGTATCAGTGCGATTTGCGCCTCCCTTTCTCTCTCTGTCACACTTGCAAAAAATGTGCTATCTCTTACCTTGTAATTATTATACTATAAGCTAAGATTCTTAGCTGGCAAAGCCTGTTTAAGCGCGTGGCCACAGAAATACAAGGTAAATTATAGTCGGAATGACCCGTATACCAAAATTACGCTTTAGTTGTGGAATTTAACCTTGAGCGCTCTCAGACACTTTGTGTCAAGTTCCTGCACTTTGCCTATGCCTTTGAAAAAGGAGCATGCAACGACATTGCAAGTGGCAAGTGTCTCCGTAACACATCGACCGTTACGTCTGCGCTTTGTGTTAAAAATTGTCAGACTTGAGGCTTCCCTAAACGAAGAAATCTTAGCAAATTGGAGTTAACACAACTTAAGCGTGGAAATTTCAATTCCATTAAATTTAATATATTTTGCCTTCTACATTGCGGGAATAGGGGAGCAGAGATATTTAATTGAAAATCGATATAGTTTTGAGCCAATTTTCGAAACAATCCGGATGAGGAACCTTCAGGTGTCAAAAAAACATTCACCTCAAAAAAACCATGGGTGCCAAATAGGGACGAAACGCCAGATCACCCATTCACCCCTTTTTTGCGGATGGTATTCCTTGGTTCTCTCAGAACTTCTATACCGTCTAGAATTGACTGTCAAAGGTTTTTCTAATAGTATAAATGTCCGGTTTTTGAGAATAAACAGATGACCCTATGCTTTGAATAGGTTCGTCCAAAAATAACTTTTGTTGGATTTGGTTTGTCTTCGACGACTCTTACAGTCGATTGCTAATTAGTTTCGGGCTTATAGAGAGCGCTCGTATGTTAGTTAATACGATCTAAGTATTTTTCCGCCAGATTTTAGATTTGATCTAGGAAGGCTAGAATTGCTCATTTCCAAAATATAAAAGGCCGCCCTCGTATTCATAATATGAATTATATAATGATTTTCAGCCTTTAAAGTTTTATAATGGCTAAAACTTGAACTATTACAGATAAGCAACAACTTATGGAAAATTTTAGGGTTTTCTATTCAAAACTATATACATTACAAAAAACAGGGACAGAATAATGCACAACAATTTTTTATGACATCGGAATGGGTGTCAAGTGCAAAGAATTCAGTTTTGTTTTGCATTTATTAGGGCCCCGAGGAGCACGATGTCATTTATTGGTCCTCGAAAGTAGTTGGAACAGCCGGAAGGGCGTAACAAAAACAGGAACAAAATGCGCTTGTCATAAGCTCATGGCAGAGCAATGCAACAATAACCATTAAAGCCAACGTTGCATCTGGAGCAGCACTTGGACCAAACCAAAATGACAGTTGATGGAAACTTTATTGCGCTTGTCTACATCTTAATTGCACCATGTTCCACGTTCCATGGTCCATACTATACTAACTACATAAAGCCATTAAAAAGGCGGCACATGGCAGTTTTGCTGCTTAATCTAAATATAAAACGGGGCGCGCTTCTTGCTGCAAATAAATTTTGTTTATAATTCGAATCAAAAAATTGCCGCTCAATAATATAAACAACGTGAAAATGTTCACCTGATTCGGGCGCTAAATTGTTTATTGGGTGTATAGTACTACTGTGGTCATGTCCGGGGCCCAATATTTTGGTAGCTCTTTTTCTTATTTTTTGCAGCATCATTTGTTTGAAGTTGACTCACAAAATTGGCAGACTATTTTCTTTATTTTGTATATGCATTTTGTATATTACGCATACGCCATGTTGGTTTAGTACTTTTATTTTTAATACATGTTTTAAAAGCAGCCGCTATTTTATGTTGAAAAGTTTATCAAACCAATTTAAAAACAGAAAAAAAGTATGCCCAGTTTACGACATGACTTTAAAAGTTTTATATGACTAAGAAGTAAAACCGCTGCAAAGCATATTATTAGAATATTATATTGTATTTAAGAGTGTTCGATAAGTACGAATTACAGCGATTTAATGCTTGAGTACTGTAAAGGACATAACGCGCGATTTAAAAATATCAACTTCTTCGGTTAAAAAATTATATGTATGTAGAATCCATTTCCAGTCATCCAAGCAATTTGCTTCAAAAGATATTTTTAGAAATAATTCTTTCGACATTTTTAGAATACTCATATTTCCTGATTGTCGATTTTAATTACTGAAATAACTTGGATCAACTATGTCAAGCGAAAGCGCAGTAGAAGTGATGTCATCATCGTGGAATAATCTAATAGAACATAATCTAGGCCTACAAAACCATCACTGCACAGCTTTACCGAAAAAATTGATGCACTTGAGACGAGCTACCCTTACATTATGCAACGATGTCTAAGACTGTGTCAAATCTCACATCTAAATAATGGTGTTCCCAAGCGATCTGCTACAGAAATTTGCGTGTCTTAGAGCCTCTGTATCAGATTTAGGCTTTAGATTCTATGTTAGGTGCATCAGCACTCGACAATTGCCCCAACAGAACTCTCGCTTGCCGGCTTCAACGGCAAACTTCTTGATCAGGCTGAAGAGCGTATGGTCTTGATGCGACCCAACGGGCTGACTATTACTAGTCACTAATCACGTGTCCTATAGCGGAATTGGAAGTTCTTATGATTGGACACTACTTCATATAACTATTGAGCTCCAAATGAAAGCAACAGTGGAAGGTTGCTGTGGCAGGGGCCAGACAATTTCATACTACTAAAAGCAACAAACGAGCCGCGACAACCCAGAGGGCATGCATTCTATGGGAAGGTATACCATAGTTTAGTACACGGACGGGCCTTTGACAAATAAAGGCACGGGATTGGGAGTTGCGGGACTGCGCACTCACCTGTCAGATTCTATGCTACCAGCGTAATTCAAGCTGAAGTCGGTGGCCTCGCAGCACCGTCTGTTCCCAGCCTGGTCCCCCGAACCAGCTTAGAGTTTTTTTGGTTTCTGCAACCGCCATTATGGCGGCCTTCCCTATCGGATAGGGCCAGAGCCCTTTTATGGAATTGGAAGGCAATCTCTTCAATTGTGGATATGAACAGGAGCAGTCATAAGAAACTAGTCTTATCAAATACAGTGGGAGTGGACAAAAGTAATAGTTAAAGAGATAAAAGAGGAGATCTACTCCTGAGTGACTCATTGATTGCACATTTGGTACTTTAGATTGGCCTCATGAAGCTCAATAAAAGACTGCTTTCCGGTCATGGTGAAAGCATTAAATGAGAGTAGTTAAAGGCCCAAATGGTTTTGCATTCAAAAGCCAAGTTTTTTTTTTTTCTTTTCAAAATGCTTATTTTATTATTAAAAATTTTAAAATTGTGCAATCTTGCACGTTTATAGGCTTCTTGTTGTGGCGAGTTTAGATTGGCTATAACTCTGAAATGTGCCAACATGTGAACATTTAATATACCGCATTTTTCGATTTAAAAAATTTTAATTAATTGAAAATGTTCAAATACTTTTTACAATTCCAACCAACACAGATTTCAATAAAAAACTATAAATTACTTTAATTAAAATTGAACCCACTGGGAGAAAATTTAAGTTAAGCTTTTGAAGCGAAAACCTTTAAATTTTACAGTTTAATAAACCCAACAAACCACTTTTTAAATGGGCCCAAAAACGAGGAGAGTGAGATTACCATTTTGTCCCTAATTTAAATAGAAAGCTTCATTTAATATTAAAAAATGTTTAATTTATTGCCCTCACGATTTGGCTATAAATTTGAGCCATCACAAAGTCGATTTGTCATCGAGAGCAAAAATGAAAAAAAAACAATAATTTTTGGTTTAAGAGAGATTATATAACAATTGCTTTAAGCTTGATTTAGCTTACAAAAAAAAAAGCTATTTATAATATTTATCCATTCTGTCAGTCTGTAATATTGCATGAACGTATAAAGTTATTTCGAAGAAAACTGTATAAGACAGCCTCTAGTATCAGCTGCACTTTATTTAAAGCTCAAGCTATTTAGAATATTCAAATATATTCGAAGACACGCCCACTGTAACGCCTTATCAATTTGGAGCTGTCTCCAGCGAGAGTTTTAAAATTATGGACAGCGAATCAGTGCAAAAAAAACGCGTTAAAAAAGCAATAGAGAACGTATACGATACAATGTATACCCAAAACCGGAAACTAAGTAAACAAGGCGCCAGTACAAAGAGAAAATGTGGAAAACATGGGAATGAAACAAGACGAAGATTATGGTCGAATTGGCTGCAAATTCATATAAGCCCTTTTTGCAATTCAATGCGATTAATTATTGTTGGCGCATTTTTCGAAAACGTTTGTCTTGCACTTTCCGTGGGGGCTTAGTAAAAGGGCAAAGAAAAACCCATATGGACAAAACTATAAAGCAGGCATAGATGAACGCAACAAAATGGTCAATTGGAAATTACAGCGACGGTTCTTTAAACGCAGGCGCCACATTTTTCCAAAGGCAAAACTTTACTGCTTAGAGTCTAGATTTTTTTTGTATTAGATTTGACTTCAATAAAAGTTCTATGGCTAAAACATACTGTTTCCGGTTAATTTGGGGTCGCCGCTTCCGCGTTCGGCAACCATTGTTAAATTATAGCTATATTTTTTTAAAATATTCGAAAATATTTCCGTTTTTTTACTATAGATTATCACAAATTACATAAAGTTTGTCCCATGTTCCTTGCCGATCGAGATGCACTGTAACTTGAATTAATGGTATTTAAGTGTATTTTTAATGTTGCTCGAACTTAATAAAAAAATTTAATTCTAAAAATATTCTTTACTAATTTTCAGTTGTAAATTAGTTCTCCTTAACAGATATGGTTATAATAATTATAAATCCCGAGTTAACTCGAACTCTCTAAATGATTCAAAGATCCTCTTTTACCTCCAAGCGTAAGTACTCATAATTCCCCGCAACTTTATTTCAAAAAAGTACTTGCACTTCGGATAACTCTGCCGTTACAAACTTATTTGCTACATTCTTTCAGTCAAGTTTACAGTTTACATTACTCTAGCTGTACTGCTCCTCCTACTATTGTTGAAAACGATGCTTTACAAGATCTTGTAATTCCTCCAAATCTTTTTTCTCTCCTGGTCCTGATCTCATTCCAATATAAGATTTAAGACGTAAAGCTCTTTCCAACATATCATTAAAAATGTCTGGCTTCCGTCTATTTGGAATGAATACTTCATAGTACCCCTTCATGAAAAGCGTAATAAGTCCTAAGTTGACGCTTAGGGATAATGATATGTATTCACGTCTAGAGAATATAAGATTATTACATTTTGTCGGTCTTTACTCAAATGGTTAGTTACTCGTTAGGTTACTCTAATAATAATAAAATTAAAATATTGCAGAATAAAGCACCACTTGAGCTTGCAGCTTCCCTGTCAGTCCTATCTCTGCTATAAACTTAATTATATGAAATAGTTCCAGTTAGTGTGACGAGGGACCATCGAAGTGAGTGTGCTTCGTTGTCTCGGAAGGCTTTATTCGTGTTTCCCGGACCAGTTTGGAGTTTATTCTGTCCGATAGTAGCGTAAATCTTGAGTCTTTGACCGCCCTTGATGTGATTTGGTGCAGACTCAGATTCGATGTATCTATCGACAACGTTCTATTCTCTCAATTCTTAAGTTTACATGCCTCATAAATTTTTAGTCAGACAGGATAAATAAATAGTGAACATTTTTCTAAACTATGTCAATACGTTTGAATAGTTTGAACTTTGTATGTATGTCACTGTTGCGAGTTTAAGTTTCCTAAATAGCTAAAATAACTGGAAGTCAACTTTTAGTTGTAACGAATTGATAAATTTTTCAAAACTTCAACATTCATAAGTTTTAATATTTATTCTATCTGAAATTTAATTCATACCCTATATCTCATCTGAATACTTTAGAAAATTACGAAGTAAATAAAAGTGATAGAAAATCTAACATTATCTAAAACTCCAATTAATTGAAATTTGCAAAGCTTTTGAAATTTAAAAAGCCGTTGAAAATCGAAATTTAATTACATTTCATTCGCATAACTTCGCAATTTCTCTACGATTTTGCAAAGAATCATTTTATCAAAATGAACTTTGTACATGGCACAAACATTTTGTAAATTCGGATTTAAAAACTTAAGAAAGCAAATGAGTTAAGAAGTTTAAGAAGTTCAAAAAATGTTCTATGTTCATATGGTCCAATTTGACTAGTGTCAGGTACTATCTTAAACTACTAGTGTTAGTGTTAATAATCCTATAGATCGCTACAAAAGACTTGGTCCAACAGCTTAGAAGTTTTCCAGCAAAATACGACGTTTGGGAAAAAGCCCAAATTGTTACAACAAAGAAGAAAATTGGCAAACACACCTAAGTAAATAGAACTTTTGAAACAAAAAAAATAGATGGAATTTAATACTAGGTCATATCTATGTAAATTGGAACCTTTAAAGTGCTCGTCTGTAAAATGCAAATTATACACGCCCCACAAACATCCCTGATTGGCAAAATATGCAAGTTGAGATAAAACCAACAAAATGTAAAACCGGCAAATAAATTTTAAATCGAGTGACATTCATTTAAAATCAATTTAAACATAACATCAAATATTCAATTGATGACGTTCAATTAACCAATATGTGTATTAATTTGTTCCATACATTTCAGTTGTCATATGTAAATGTACCCAATTATGAAAATTAATAAATAATTTAAGTACCTGTAGGCGTTTTTAATTTATTCTGAATTATGCATTTAAATTGATGCGGATAAGTCCAACTGCAATAATTTGTTGTTATTTGTGTTGCACTTATTTGCATTTACACTTTAACTATTTCCGTTTTTGAATTGGCACACAAAAATTCGTTAATTTCCTAAACGTATTTTGATTTTTTTGTTATTTTTTTTATTTAAACGACAGGATAAACGTAAAACCACACGCGTTTAGTTTTGTTAACAACAACAATAAAATTTATTTGATTTTTAGCACTTCTGCGTTTGTTTTAAATTGACCGGAAATAATCGTCAACGCTTGAATTTCGCGCGTATGTGAAAAATTGCCGTATCCGCTGCTGTGACTTTTCGACAATGAAAGGCAACGCGAAACTGGCCAACAATGTACGGCCAAGTGGCGGACGAACGCATGCGACTTGTTGGCGCGCGCGAAATCGTTTGGGCCAAGTGAAATTCATTCATGGAAACAATTGCCCAGCGGTTGGGGTCGCAATCTTTGTGGAAAACGCCGGCTATTAAAGGCGCCTGCGTGTATTGCAAAACTTTAGGCGCCATAAAATATTTGAATTCTGAATAAAATTGAACATAAGGTTTGTTCAGCGGATCTTTGCTTGAAGTCATTGTGCTTCAATCATGCATTTGTGTTATGACAAAACCTGCATAATAATTTATTTTCGCATGCTATAATAATATTTAATTTTCCATGTTTGACGTCTCAGCACCGCAAAAGTTTTATTAAATTTATACAGAACCAAAACTGACGAAAACATATAGCACTTCATTCAGCACTTGTACCATAAAGCATCAAGCAAGTGCTTAAAGCACTGTTCTGCTGAACTAACTGATTCAGTTTGTGCACTTTTACTTTGCACTAGCAACGCTATTATTGAAACAAACGACTTATCGATAGTTCCATAACAAGACAAAATTTAAAATAAAATTCAAAGTTTTATATTCAAATAAGAACTCTTTAATCAATAGCAATGAAAAATTTTATACAATTATATTATAAATTAATGGTAAAATATTACAAATTTATTTCAATTAAAAATATCAATGTACTTTTATCGATGTCGAAAAATTATCGCACAGTTCATTGAAAAACATCGATGAGCCGATACATCGGTATCATAACAACAGCTCTACCTTCTTTACCTTTGATGTCTTGTGCATGACATCGTTTTGCTGCAAAAAGTGTGAGTTTTTAACATTTTTGCGGGCTTGCTATGCGCTAATTTCTACTAATAGTGCCGAATTAAAATGTGTGTTATATGTTTCATATAAGAAAATATTTAAATAACGCTTCATATATAGCTTAAATGCTTAGTGAAATTTTTGCAAACGCCATGTTGGCCGCTTGTACATAACCTCAAAGCATGCACTCGCCACACAATACATTTTATATGGTGCAGACAACAAATGAAAATAATCAGTTTTTATTTATTTTCAGTGAACAGCATAAGTAGTAGTTAAAACTATGTCACGTTTCTTTGCAAACGCTTCCGACTCGGAATCCGAGTCCAGCGAGGAAGAGGTTCAGGCGTCCAACTTTAACAAAGCCACCGCCTTTGTAAGTAGCATTACATATATAAAATTAGCTTTTACCACATAATAACATTTTTACAGCAATTCAGCGATGACGAAGAAGAAGTCAAGCGCGTTGTACGCTCCACCAAGGAAAAGCGCTACGAAAACTTGACGGGCATAATTAAAACAATTCGTAATCATAAAAAAATCAAAGATATGTCAAGTATTCTCACCAGTTTTGAGGATTTGACGCGTGCCTATCAAAAAGCGCTGCCTGTCATATCCAAAGAAGAGAACGGTGTAACCCCGCGATTCTACATTCGCTGCCTGGCTGATTTGGAAGACTTTATCAACGAAGTCTGGGACGATCGTGAGGGCCGCAAGAATCTATCAAAGAACAACTCGAAATCGCTGGGTACACTACGCCAAAAAGTGCGGAAGTATATAAAAGACTTCGACGAGGATTTGGTGCGTTTCCGTGAGGCGCCGGATCAAGAAAGCGATGCCGAAGAGGAGGAAGTACACGACAGCGATGGGGAACGAGCCGGCGACAATAACACAGCTCCTGGTGTGCCAACTATTGCCGCTGCTGCGCCCAAAGTGGCCAAGGCAGCGCCTGCAAAGGTTATTGCTGACGATGACGAATCGGATGACTCAATTGACTGGGACTCTGACACTGACTCCGAAACCGAATCCTCGGAAGATGAGAACCAATATCAAAACATGCGCGAGCGTTTCATGAAGCGCACTACTGAAAAGGATGACAAGGATGATGATAAACGCAAGGATAAGCGTAAGGAACAAAAGCTCAAGGTGCGCAAGCGTGCTGATGATGACGGAGATGGCGAATGGGAGACCGTGGTCAAGGGCCATGTTGTAGAAAAGCCTAAAATGTTTGAAAAAGATGCTGAAATCGACATTCCCTTAGTATTGGCTAAACTAATCGAGATAATGTCTGCGCGCGGTAAGAAACGCACCGATCGTCGCCTGCAAATCGACTTACTCTTTGAGCTGCGTGACATCTCTGACCAACATGAATTGGGCACAGCTATCTCAGTCAAGATACACTTTAGCATCATTTCGGCCATCTTCGACTATAATCAAAAGATATCCGAGCCCATGAAGCTGGAGCACTGGGCCCTATTATTAGAGGTTATGCAGAGTATGCTAAAACTGTTGCTGGCCAACAGCGACATTATCATGAGCGAAAGCGTAGTTGAAGAGCACGAGGAATTTGCCACTGCGCCCTTCTATGTGCGTGGCTGTCCGCTTGCTGCAGTAGAGCGTCTCGATGATGAATTTACCAAGCTATTAAAGGAGTGCGATCCGCATTCAAATGACTATGTATCGCGCCTGAAGGATGAAGTCAATGTTGTAAAAATTATTGAGCTCGTGGTGCAATATTTTGAACGTTCGGGCAGCAACAATGAACGCTGCCGTATCTATCTGCGTAAGATCGAGCATTTGTACTATAAATTTGATCCTGATGTCCTAAAACGCAAGCGCAATGAGCTACCCGCCACATCTACCACCTCCGTCGATGTTATGGATCGTTTGTGCAAGTTTATTTATGCCAAGGATGATACCGATCGCATACGCACGCGTGCCATACTTGCGCACATTTATCATCATGCAATGCACGATAATTGGTTCCAGGCACGCGATTTGGTGCTCATGTCCCACTTGCAGGATAATATTGATGCTGCCGATCCGTCGACGCGCATTCTCTACAATCGTATGATGGCCAATCTGGGTCTGTGCGCCTTCCGCCAGGAAAATGTTAAGGATGCGCATCACTGTCTGGTTGATTTAATGGTTACGGGCAAGCCTAAGGAGCTTCTAGCCCAAGGCCTTTTGCCACAGCGTCAGCACGAACGCTCGGCTGAGCAGGAGAAGATTGAGAAGCAACGTCAAATGCCATTCCACATGCACATCAATCTAGAGCTGCTCGAGTGCGTCTATCTAGTTTCAGCTATGTTATTGGAAATACCCTACATTGCTGCGCACGAGTTTGATGCGCGACGTCGCATGATCAGCAAGACTTTCTACCAGCAGCTGCGCTCTTCAGAGCGTCAGTCCTTGGTTGGCCCGCCTGAATCTATGCGTGAACATGTCGTAGCTGCTGCCAAGGCTATGCGTTGTGGCAATTGGCAAGCTTGTGCCAACTTTATTGTCAATAAAAAGATGAATACCAAGGTGTGGGATCTGTTCTACGAATCAGATCGGGTGCGTGAGATGCTGGTCAAGTTCATTAAGGAGGAGTCACTGCGCACATATCTCTTCACCTACTCAAATGTGTACACCTCTATCAGCATACCGTCACTGGCGCAAATGTACGAGCTGCCGGTGCAAAAGGTGCACTCTATCATTAGCAAGATGATTATTAATGAGGAGTTGATGGCCAGTTTGGATGATCCAACCGAAACGGTGGTTATGCATCGTTCGGAACCTTCGCGCCTGCAGGCTTTGGCCATGCAGTTTGTCGATAAGGTTACCAATCTTGTGGATGTCAACGAGAAGGTCTTCGACATGAAGCAAGGCAATTTCTTCCAACGTGGTAATATGGGCAATCGAGATCGTGGCTACAATCGCAATCAGAACAATCAAGGTGGCAATTGGGGCGGTCAACGCCGCGACAATCGTAATCAACGCAACCGCAACCAGCGTGGACACCACAAACAACAGCAGCAGCAGCAACAACAAGTGCAGACCATCGACGAGGAGTAGACGTTATAGAGATTTAGTGAGCGCGGCATTAGCCACAACAAATTCATTTCAATTAAAGGTAGCGAAAATATGGTACAGCATTTGTTAGAGAAGTCGAGCTCTGTTTGTAGTAACAGTTGTTGGACCCCCGATTCAACATTCTGTGGTCTCGGGGGTCTAAATAAAAATTATATTGAATGCCATTTCATCATATTAACATCGTTGTCGCCTTGTTGTAGCCAATATCAACAGTTGGAACATTGTGAATTTGTTTTAACGCTCAGTATGTTTAAAACTTATAATAGTTTCATTTTGTATGAACCCAAAATTAAAATGTGTGAACTTATAATTAAAATAAACTTAACGGAAAACCTGAAAAGGAGCAAATTATATTTTTTATTCAGCGCTAAAAACAGTTTTTAGAAGGGTGGCAACATTGCCAAATGAACCAGTTCGTTCGAGTGAGCGAATAGCCTAGTGGATCGGCGCATTTGACAAACACATTTTCGCTATTATTATTTAACACCTGAAAATCATAAAATAAAAGTTGCACATTGAGCATCAAATATGAACAGCATTGGCGAGGATTGCAATGAGCTTAAAAAGCAATATGATGCCTGTTTTAATACATGGTTTTCGGAAAGTTTTCTCAAAGGCCAAACAGATGATTCCGTATGTTCGCCAATTTTCAAGGTCTATCAGGAGTGCGTCAAGGTGGGTGGGGTGCCATGGCATGATACATCATTTTATTGATAATTATGTTATCTTTTATTACCTCCTCAACCAGCGTGCCATGCGTGAGGCGAAAATTGAGGTACGTGAAATAGAAACGGATTACACGACCGGTGACTATAACAACAACAACAACAATGCAGGCGGCAGCAATCAGAAACAAGGCAAAAGTTGACCGATAAATCCAGACAAGGAGCACAGCTGCAAAGGTTCTAATGCAATACAAGCACCTACAACTACAGTGTACTGTTGCAGAAATGGAATGACTACAGCGGCATCGGCATTATCCGGCTGCGAAGGCCAATGCCATTGCCGGCACAAACGCAGTAGCTCTGCCTAGCTGATGTAATACCTCATAATAAGCCTTTAAATGGCTAACTTCAACTAAGACAAACTTTCTAGTAAATTATATAATTTTAAGTTAAAAGTTGGTGGAGCATAAGTACCCAATTTATTAATCATATTGTAGCGCTGATGTTAAAAAAGTTTGTAAAAATATTCACATTATTAAATATATGTATGTATTTTATATATATTCATTTGATATTTTGTTTATGTTTCTGGCTTAATTTGTGGTTTACTTCAACATTTAGTTAGCACTTTTTAATAGATTTGGGGTATCAAGTACTTCCTGACATGCCTTGGACTACATTGCAGCTGAAATTCTAAAATTTGCGAATTACTGATAACCTATCAAGAGATTTTAAGCATGGCGTTAATATAGATTTGACCATTTGCTTAGGAGCTTGACACTTGATACTTGATAGCATGCAAACATTCAGATAAATTTGCTTGCATCGAGGCCCTTAAGAAATACATGATTGGTTTAACCTAAATCGTACTCCAACTCGTTTTTAGTAAATTCAAAAATCAAAGTAAAAGTTTTTATGCATAACAAAACAATTTCTTTTAACAACTCACAGAAAGCGATTTTTTTAGAAATAATTATTAGAATTTGCGAAAAATAAATTAAAATACGAAAACTGAAATACATATGAGCATTATTTAACATATTAACATAGCTGCTCTGAATACTTAGCAAAATGTTTCGATTTTTTCGGCTCGAGGTAAATAAAGACCTGGTAAATCACTAAAAAGCATCTTATCGCAGCTTAAAGAGCAAAGTTCTACATACATATATAGGAGGGGGCATCAGGTACTTCCCGGCTTGTCCTACGCTATATGTACATTAATACATATATTTTATGTTTAATTTACGTTTGCAAGCTCGGGGAACAACTTATGCCGATAAGCCTGAATAAGTCAAGCCAAAACTCATATAAATATCAATGCTGAAACAAGCGAGCCCACAGTTCAGAAAAAAGTTCTTTAGACAAAATGCAGTTGCTCCAAACTTTCGTTATACTCTTGGTGGCCATTTTTGCGGTCTCGGTGCAGCTTATCAACGCCGAACCTTTTGGTGGACACCAATCACCATTGGGCGGACAAAGACGTCCTCAAACTTTGCCGCCAAATCGACCACAGACGCCTAATTTCAGCAGAAAATTTTGAATAAATAAAACGAATGTACATAAGTATATTGAAGAGTTATTGCGCTTTCTATTTTCACTTAGTTCAATGCAAAATTGTTATGCCTTGAAGCGGAAAAATTGACATAATACACATTTTGCAATACAATATCTAAACAAAACTTAAGGTTATAAGCTATGGTGCTACAGCAGCAGCTAAAAACACGGATGGGTTAAACGATTTTAGTGTGACTGAAATGCACTTTAAACTTAAAAATCTACACAACTTTCGGCTTAAGATAAATAATAGCAGTAGCAATTAACTAGTTGCCCGTTGTGTACTTGGACAATTTCTCAAGCAAACCAATGTAAGAAGTGTGTTCGTGGGCGGTGGCCAAGTCAGACAGTTTCTCAGCAAATTCACTGCTAATGCCCTTCTCCTCCAACAGATTCATAAGCAAGTCGTACAAGTACTGCAAGAAAATGGTATTGAGATAAATGTTTTGACAATAGTGGCAAATAAAACTCACGCCATCGAGCACGTCGCCTGCAACGGCATAGACCTTATCGTTCCACTCGCCCTCATAGATAGTCAGTTCATCAATAGAGAAAACATCGTCTGCAGGTCCAGATTTTACGTTTAATAGTCTGCAGTCAGTATATACAAGCTATACTCACTGTATTCGCCCTCCTGCGCCTCACCTTGCAAGAATGAACAAGTAAACGATAGGGTTGTTTTGCCTTTGATAACGTCCACTTCGAATTGTGGCTTGCTGCGCATTTCACCAAGATTCGGCTTATCGGCAGTTGGATTTATCTCTGGTTCCTCCTCGTTGTCCACAGTATGGTTAACATTAAAGTTTATGACTATCCTATGTTGAGAAATCACCATTAGACCTCGCGCATAATTGTGTTAAAAAGCTAGTCTCCGCTTACTTCTCCTTATCCGTTTGTTTGGTAAGTTCCACTTCGGCGCCATCGAGCTTAACGCTGAAACCATCTAAAGAGGTTGGTACTGTTTTACCTTTCTGCACTTTGCGCTCCGCAAGAATCTCCTCAGTCAGGAATTCAAGCAACTCGCGTTCACCTATTTCAGAGCAACCAAAATACCATTTCATCAGCACGTGTTTGAGGTTATGTAACATGAGGTACATATGTGCAACATGCACACGCATGACCACGCTACTTGCAACTTACACTTGGTATGCACATTACAGCCGCACGTGCAGTTAATGCTGGGTTTGTGCACATTCAAGACCGTTACATGTTCGCCCGTATTGTTGGAGGATCCACCAGACACAGCAGCCGGTTTCTTTGTCATGTGCCAGAGGCTCCGTGTAAAGTCTCTTTTGCCGAGTGCACTCTTTAACGTAGCTGAGCTACTGCTCATGCTGACGAACCGTAAAGCTGCGGTTTTTAAGCTGTTCATTTTGTTATATAAGCTACTTTTGTGTTTTAATTAAACGAAAATGTGTTGCTGCTGCAAGCTTCAACGTTTGGTAACTTGTAAATGACTAGCGCGGCAGTCTGGCAGCCTAATCTTCTTTGCAGTACGGCAGCGTCAGGCTATCGATTGCGCATGTTATCGAGGCACGTTTTTAGAAATCAAGAAATGGTCAAGATTCAAAGTTCTGCAGCAAAATCTGAGTGTAAAAAAAGATGATATTAGTAAATAAACAAGCAATTACTATATACAATCTTAATTATCTGCAGCTAAGCTTCAGTTACGCATTGAAGATGAGGATGCCGATGCGCAGCATCAACATCCAAGCTGTCAACATGGCCCTACGGTTGGTGCCCTTTACCGCTGGTTTTCTTTAATTAAATGACGCGTTTCTAACTATATTATTAGATTTTGTTTTATCGTACTACTCCTGATGATGGCTACTATGCCTGCGCAGCTTATCGCAATGTAAAGCTCTGCAAATTTCGTGAGCCGGCTGCCAGTTGGAAAGGCAATAACATTAAACGTGAAGTTCATGGCAGGGAATATCCCAAACCTGCGCATTTAAATGACATCAAAGATTGCAGCGATCCTACGAGCTTTCTAACTGCTCTGACACACGATGATACGCATGCCCAATACTTTTTTGATGAGAGTGCTCTTCACTTCTTTGCAGATCAATGTCATAGTCTTGAAATCAGGTAAACAGTTGCTGTTTTATCTACACTCAAGTTAAAAATCTTCTTCCCAAAAGCAAGGTAATTTGCATTGGCGCGCCTCGTGTACACTTTCATTTGCGGAAAAATACCAAAGTGCGCAGTTTTTTGCTTGACTTTGACGAACGATTCGCTGCATATCTAACGCCCCAGGAATTCTGCCTCTATAACATGTGCAACAATCATTTTTTCTATAAAAGGCAGCACTTCGAGCAGTTTCTGCAGTGTGGCATGTAAGCTATCATACATTTATACGTACAGCTGTTTGACTCAAATCATTATCTCTTACAGCACCGAACGTCTGCTAATTGTGACCGATCCACCCTTTGCTTGCCGCACTGAGTTAATAGCGCATATGCTGCACTCTATGACTCGACTTCACAATCGCATAAATCAGCTGCCACATACACCTCTGGCGATCTTCTGGGTATATCCTTACTACATGGAGAAGTATATAAAACACGAAATGCCAGAACTGAGAATGTGTGATTATAAGATCAATTATACAAATCATGCACGCTACACAGATTTGGGTGCTAAATGTCGCCAATATGGCTCTCCGGTGCGTGTTTTTACCAATGTGTCGGAGGAGTTGCTATGGCTACGCTGCAATGAAGGCTATAAATATTGCAATATTTGCAAACGTTTCTCAGCACTCGAAAATTCGCATTGTGTACGTTGTGCCACATGTCCATCTAAGAATGGTCAAACTTATGTTCACTGCGAAAGCTGTGATCAGTGTGTAAAACCAAACTATGTGCACTGTTCCACTTGTCGACGTTGCACAGAGCAGCAGGGTCATCAGTGTGAGTTGTACCAGTCCAAACAATGCTGCTTTATATGCAGAGAGCGTGGACACATTGAAACAAACTGTATGATCTGGCAAAAACGAAAGGGAAAGCGTGTATTGAAGAAAAACCAAAGGAATGTCATATGCTGTCTTATTTGCGGTCGGCTGAAACATAATGAGCTTAAGTGTCCGAAGCGGCATAAATATTTAAAAGACCTTAAATTTATGGATCAAGTAGTTACAATAATAAACTGAAATACTTTTTGATTGCCACGAACATATCAACAATTACAATTACAACAATAATAAACAATTTTAACTTTATGCAAAAAATATTATAAGTATATAACAATACAATTCCACAAGTTGCAAAATAAGTTGACAACGAAAGTTTTATTGTATGGTGTATTTATATTATTCGAGTTAATTTTTATGATTACGTCGCTGACGCTTGAACAAATAGATCAACTGAAAATCTGTTCCAAGTAGGGTCATACAATCAGAGGAATAGGGACGACGAACCCCATATTCTGTGGAGTCACGGCCTTTCAACCGAATTTGAACCCAACAGCAAACTGTTAGTCGGCCAGATATCTCTTTCAACTGATCTTCAAACTAAAAACAATCTGTCAATTAATCAGTAATATTTTTTTTCTCTAAAGATTGCGGAGACATACCTGATTCATTTTGAATGAATGTCCATGATTTTAAGAGGCTCACTCAAATTTAGCTGTCTATCAACGAAAGAAGCTTTTTGAAAAATTTGACAAGTAATTAACATACGTATTTTACTATGCATAAAAGTATTTAACAATATTTAAAAGAAATTTTTATTAATTTATTAAAAAACTGATGACTTTATTAAATTTTGCGTTTGTTTTTTATCGGACGTTTACAACAATATACAAAGAACATGTAAATGACGTACATAAAATTCGCATTTTGCTTTGCACTTAAGCTCTTTCTCTTGTCTTCCAAGTGGAAGACTCTTCTGTCGTATTATGCATGCAATCAGACTCAAAATACATTATTGTTTTGCAACCAAAAGGCATTCTATTTATCATGCGTTATATAAAAATTTCAATAAAATCTATCACAATATGAGAATTTTTTTATATACGTAGTTTTCAAAATTTCAAAATATTTTATAATTTTTTTTAGCGTTTTTTGTTTGTTTTGTGTGTTGGACTTATGTTTAGCTGCTTAAAAGTTAGACATACATATAAAAATATATTACGAAATGTAGGCAATTGTGTGATATCTAAAATAGAATTGCATTTTATATTTAAAAATTGCCCTACGATTCATACTTTTTCGCAGATTCAAAGTTGGATTTACAAATTGTTTTTTGTGGTTTTTGTAATTTTTTTTTATCAGTGGGACGGACAACATCTTAATGAGTAAATAAACATATAAAAATGCTGTTTAAAACTATATTATTTATTTATATATAAGATGCTCATTAGCTTAGCGCTTAGCTTAGTCATTTACATTAAGGCCTACTGTTTTTCGACATGACAGCTTTAAAATTAATATTTAAGGCTCGCATTTTGTGCGTATTTTGAACTGCTATTGAAAGCGGCTTTTCAGTTCTTATTAAACAGCCTCATTTAAGTGTTACATGTATTAATTGTTTATACACTTTACCGTGCTTTTAGCAATGTTATACAATAGCAAAAATATATTTTTAGTTTTTATGTTCAATTCCCTTTATATAGCTATTGAGCTTCATGTTAGATACAATTTATAATTATTGCCTGTGTTAACCACTAAACAAACAAACTCATTTCCTGCATATTCACACATACACATATCTTAAGCAAAGACAACATTCAGTCTAAATAAATACTTGTAGAATTCGAGTTCGTTATAATTTCGTGTTATTCGAGCTTATTCTTTGACAAATGCATGCAGTTATTTTGTACGAATAGAAATGGAAAATAATTTTTGTTATGCCTTACGTATGGTAACAAACATTAGCTCTTGTTCATGTTGTATCTAATATTAACAGCAAACTTTTTAGTGTTCCATGCTGTAGTTATACGGATATGTGTACAATTTTATAGCTCTAACTTATGCTTTGTACTTAAATTAATTTTCTATACAGAGCGCTGCTCGAGTAGAGCTGAAACCAAAAGACTCCGTGTTGCTTGTTTCATTTAAATGTTTTGAAAAAGAACGGAATTGTATAAACTATTGGCTCTACTAGCGCAGTTCTCTAACATACATTTTTTTTTATCTGTATAGACATGCAGGCCACAGGCTTAAGCTGTGATGCATTTAAAGCAGTCCTTTAGTGGACTCATCTTTAAAACAAACACAACTCAAACTTACACACACAAAAATTTAACTAAATAAACTTAAGCTAAATAACTTAAAATTAACCTACAATTAGAGCGCGAATTGAGGCAACAGTTTTCGTAAATATAAAACGCGTTTCAAACGCATCCAACTGTTGCCGTGTCCGTTAAGCTTGGGGCGGGCGGGATATTTTTGTTTTGTTTTGTATGTTTGTTTTTGTTGTACAACTATGGGCTATATACTAACAGCTTTAAAAAAAATAAACAACGAAAATATGTTAGCAAAAATTCGACTAATTTTGTTGTTGCCATTGGCATCTCTCAGATATAAATGCGCTTTACTTTCGTCAACGTGGACGTTTTATAGGGCAATTCTTTTTCTAGATGCTCTGTGGAGTTTTTGCACTCATGACTGCGATCCTTTTCGAGATCCAAGTTGGGCTGTTTTTGGGTAATCCCCATTAGCAGATTAATATCTTTGCCACCGTTTTGATGCTTATGGCCATGCGGACTGGAATAAGGTAAAGAAATATATAATATATACTATCTCTAAGTTTTTATTTCATTTCTGTAGCTACTTACCTAACTGTGCCAAAATGATTGCGATGGTTGGCATCGTGCGCTTCCTGATTACAATAGCTGCGTATTTTAATGCCCACAACAGTACCGATAATGAAGGTGAATACCAAGATAAGCCCAATGGTAAACACACTTAGCATGCTGGGTGCTTGCGCAACACGTACCTCATCAATGCCCGCCACTGATCTTTGAGGATCTATGAGGAAAAGGAAACAAAACAAGTTAAAAAGTACTCTTTTATCAATCAAGTAAAGTTCAACATACCATTCAAATTCGTCATAACCTGTTCGGGATCCACTGAAGCCAGTGTTATTTTGTTCTCATCAATGTACACGTTCAATCCAAAGTCATCGCCGCTATTGGCCTGGCCGGCGTCCTGTTCAGCCAGCGTTGTGGGAACAATGGGTAGCGCCCCAACGTTGGCATAATGCAACTTTTGCTCATCCAGAGTTAACACCGAGGCGGGTGGCGGCATGGTAACAAAACTGACCGTTTCTGCGCCAGCAGTGATTGACTCTCGAGGAATTTTTGGGCACAAGCTAGCGGCAGCCTTTTTGGTTGTGTTTAGGCTTTGCAAATAGGTCTTGGTGCCAAATTTGTGCTGACTTGAGGCCAGGTTCTTGCACTCATGCGTTTGCTGATCCCATGCGCAATTTGGATCCTGCAGACTTAAGCAGCCTAGACAGTCTACAATAAGCGTGCAATGATGCAGTGGAACTGTTACAAGACTGCCGTCACTGACTACAACCAAGGTGTTGGTCTTAGACGAGATTACTAGTTCGCGCACGGGTGTACCAAGTGGCAGAACCTGCATCTCTGATATAACTACTGTCTTGAGACGATCTACACTGGCATTCTGGTGCGTTGTGAACACATTGATGAATTTAGTTATCTTGCCATCATCAGTGCCACTATAGATCACATCGTAGTGCGCGCCGCTCAAGGATCGAATTTGCGGATCTACAGATATGGCCGTAAGACGATGATGCAGATTGACCTTGGTCAGCAGTGGACGGCCATGCACAGCAGGCACAGCGCTTTCCATCAGCGGATGATTCTTTATAAAATTGACGGCAATACTTGTAAGCATGCGAGAATCTTCTACACATTGACCTGGGCGCGGCTTAGGCACTTGCTCTTGCTGCACGGGCAGCCAATGAGATTGAGAATCTTTTTGAGATTTAAAGTCTCCGTCAAATGCAGCCAGTATGTCATCTACATTGAAGGCACACACAGCTGAGCCGGGTATGGCGTTCACGGAGGTTGTAAAAACTGCATAGACCAGCGAGTTGGCGCCACTTTCCACTATGGGACTGATTGCCTCTGTGGAAAAAACAATAAATAATTCATCAATCATTAAAAAAAAACTCGGTCATTAAACTTATTCTGATGTTATGTGGAATACTTACGTATTTCATCAAAGTAGAAAGGAAACTCGCCGGGCACAGAGCAGTTCAGACGCGTCTTCAAAAATGATGTCCAACTCTTGGCATGATTGTACGGTCCGCCGCGATCATTCTTGCAAACGCGTGCCACACGCGAATACACTGCCTTACCAAAGTTCATAAACTCCATAGACAGCTCGCGGAAGAAAAAGAGCACATAACCCTTTCGCTCAATGGCACCCACAAAGTCGGGCTGATTGAGCTGTTTGAGATCGTATTGCTCGGTGCGCAAATTCTCACGATAAATCAATGGATCACCGCCCGAGAAATCGGCTACCGTTGCGCTATACAGTTGTCCATCCGCAAAAGCATAGGTACTATTATGAGCTGGACTATAGGGACACAAGCCCTGTGCCTCCACATCACGTGAAATTTCATAAAGCATATGTCCACGTGTTCGTTGTGTGGCAGTCACTTCGCCGGACTCTTCCATACGCGCATAGTGACGACAGCGTGGCTTATAGGAATTGGTGCCACATAGCAATATTTGGCCATCATTCAGACGCGCATATACTCTCAAATAATTATGACAATCCCATTCGTGCTTGCCTTTCAGTGCGCATAGCTCACGATCCGCATCGGATGAGTACCATTCCAGGCGACTATTTTCGCGCAAACCATGCAGGCTTATATTATAGATGACGTCCCTGAGGAAGAGCAGATTTAGCATAGATTGTTTAATTGCCGTGCCCAATAAAGCAAACAAAAGTATGTGTATATAAAAATTATGGCTAGCTTTTGCTCGTGTGCTGTTTGCTAATGAAGCAAATTAAATGCCAGCTAAAAGATTACTTATACGAGGCAGTAGACATATTTCAAGGTTATTTAAGCAAATAATTAGAAGTTAATTATAATTTAGCTTGCTGTTATCATCGTTGCTTGCCTTCTGCTATTGTGGTCGGTCTGCCAAGGCCAACAAAATTTTTGCTCAGATGCCAATAAGTCTGACTGTCTATAGAGTACTCCTCTTTGTGGTTGTTTTTGCTGTGACTTTGCTATTTTCATTTGCATATTTTTATACCCTGTACACAAAGTGTAAAAGGGTATTTTAGATTTGTGCAATGTATGTAACATACAGAAGGAGGCGTAGCAGACAAACATGACCAGGAGCAATTATCCAGTCGATAAAGCAATGTCCGTCTGTCCCTCCTTCTGTGTGAACGTCGAGATCTCGGACACCATAAAAGGTAGAGGCATTGATCAAAGCAGATGAAGTTTGTGGAATCATGTCGATATCTTGCTCCCTTCCTCCGTGAGAGATTTTCGCGTTTTACACCCACACCATAAAAGTTGTCCAATTGAAACTTGGTACAGTTATGTACAGTGTATATGTTGTGTAAAAATGATTAATATCGGATAAAAACTTTTAAAGATTTTGGTTATAATGTGGCAATTTTAGGCCCCTTAAGCTTAACATTTATGTTAGAGCCACCAAATTTGGTACGAGGAGGACTCATGTTAAGCTTATAAACTTAACAATGTTGACATTTTTATTAACGCCCATAATAACATCGATATAATACGATTTTTCATGGGAAAAATGGGTACAGGGTATTCCACTGTCGTGCACCGTCCCGACTGTCAAATCAATTTTTTTTTATATTACTAGCTAAATCAGCAAATGTAATTAGTTTAAATTGACGAAATAGCTGGAAATTAACGCCTCAATGGATTTACTTTACTTTGTCCAAAGCCTCAAGAAACCTTCCGACTGACTTCAAGTGTGTGAGTACTCTTTTTTGATATTCCACCGGCTCGTTAACATTATTATTAAATTGACCCGCGATGTTATTAGCGTGATTTTTAAAGAAAAATTTAATTTTCCTGCTCGTGATATTAGTAATAACATTACAAGACACGCGCCTAATGTCGCAAAGGCGCGCCACTTGGCGTCGCAGCGTAGCGCTTCTACTGAGCAAACAGTCGCAGCTGAACAACTGTTTGTTGAGATAATGAAGGGCGAAAATGAAAACTAAAATGATTTTTAACAATCTAAAATAACAAATTGTGGTAGCAATAGAAAGTAGTTGAATAATGAGTTTAAGATTGCGCTTGAATAATTTGCATACTTTCTTTTATGTAATACATAATTTTAAGCGAAACGCACCATTTTTGACCTCTTCTTACCTGGCCATAACAACCCGTGTTGTTACGCCCTGATGTAAATACATTCTTTCATTGGAATTGTGGTTTTACGTGGTGGGTCCCAGACCCTACGCACAACCCTTTTAAGGACTGGTTTGGCTCTACTGGTTTTGAAAGAATCCAGTGTCATAGTTAGTTGCCTCATGCGACAAGCTTTGATCTGCTGAGGTGGTATTTTCTAACCCGCTCACCACACGGGGGTTTATGACTATAATATGAGTTGTGCGCATGCTCTAATATGACCCCTTGTGCTAGCACAGGCTGTGACTATAAACGCGACTACGACGCATCGCTGCAGCTCTCTAGGAATATTGTAATTTTGAACTTTTGACTGGAGCGTCTAACTCACAGAAAATAAAGTGTAGAATCAGAAACTGTAATTGTAAATATCAGTTTTGTAGTTTTGGCTATTGGTTCGAACGATGAAGGGGTTTAAGCTCTACCAGTTGGCTAAAATAGTTTAGTAGTGCAACTGTTTCACGAAGCGGGATTTTCAAGAGGAAGAGTGAAAAAATTTCACGCACGAGTGTCAAAATATTTCAGGTAATTGTACAATAATCGCATTTAAATTTTTTTCTTTGTAAAATATAAGTACAGGATATTCCGTTGTCATATCGTACTGTCAATATCACATCTTTTTCTATTAAACTATATGCGAAATAAAAAGCTTAGACGACTACGAAAATTGCCTACCAACTGGTATTCTTTGGCTAATTTATATTTGCTTATACATACATAATATATGTATATCTAATGGTTTCTGTGATTTATCATTTGCAATTTTACGAATTTGCTCTTTCCGACAGCTTCTCAGCGTAGGTGCCTAGTGTTTTTGTTGTTGTAAACTTATCTAATATGCATATGAGCTGAAATTGGTATTATGTATATGTTTAAGACACATATAAGTATAGACTAACTTAGCAGTCGTTGGTCCTAAATTTAACTTGTTTATGAAAGCTCAGATTAAAGGCCACACGTAGTTTTTAAAATCATGTAAACATATGTTATTATACATATATCGTCTTTAGCACACGTTTTGCAAACTTAAAGAAATCTTAAAATTTCGTTTGAAAATGTTTAGGCTAGCGAAACTAGCTACATACAAGGCCCATAAAATTATATAAATAAACGAGTTTGCAAATTTGTTTTGCTTGGTTTATACGAGAAGCACTTCCAGGAAAATAAACATATGAAAAATATGCGAGTTTTGCACTTGACTACAATGGAATACAAATAAACTTGGCTAGCAAAAACAAATGTGCCTGCATGTATGTATACAGTATATTCAATGGCATGTTGATCATTCCGAGAATTAAATAAATTACAAAAAAAGTAACTAATATTAAATTAAAATCGAAAAATGCAGGTGCAAAACAAAATAAAAACATTTCAAGATATACAACACTGTAAACACATAAGTAACAATTGGCATTAGCCACAATTACGATGTAAGTGAAAGTACTTACATACTTAAAAATATATGTTCGTACATATCTATCTAATATGTATGTAGGTACATAATAGGTGGAAAAGTAAAGTGCTTTAAAACTTACTTGGCTCCGACAAGTACGCTGCCATCATTATGATCCAAAATCTTAAAATAATCCGTTGTATTGCCAAAGAAGCGGGCCATGATTTTATCTTGCTCTGAAAATACATATAACAAAGTAAATTAAATTAACAAAATTGTTAAAAAAGACACGTGTACGGCAAATGTGCCATAAATAATTGCGAAAATTACCAATAAAATTAAAACACACAAATCTTAAAGCAAGATTTAAACTGCAATTGTTGGCATTTTATTGAATCGCGCAACATGACTTGGCTAATTGTTTTCGCTTGTGGCAAGTACCATAATACAGTGAGTCCCAAAAGAGTACACATGCTCTACAAATTCGTTTTGTAATTCTAGTAATTATGCCCAGTGAAATGTATGTAACCATAAGTTCTGTGAGCAAAGTCTCTAAAAGTTAAAGTGCCGAAAAGGCTTAAATGTCATCTCAACTGATTACCAAAAGCGGTCTAAATGTTCGCACCCAGAAAAACTATTTGTGCGCCTAATTAAAAATTCATTTCCGACAAAACTAATTAATATATCGAACTGTACTTGTTAGCTAGTCAACAGGAACTTTTAGGTAAACAATTGGAAAGTACATTTCCCAATGATTGAACTGTTTTTGAACCTTTCAAGGTAAATGTGCCTAAAAATATTATATTTTCAGGGGCATTTATTTATGTAAGTGTCCAAAATGCTAAACCAACAACAACAATAACAACATGACTGCTATATAACACAAAATTAACAATTGAAATATTAATTTAGTAGTTGAATTGTCTGAGAACATTTCAAGGGTAATTGGCTTTGAAAAGATACACAAATATCGTACATTTAATCAACAATTGTCAGATATTCATAAATAACTTCAAATAGTTCTATGATAAGTATTATTATAAAACAGTCGCTACAAAATGCCTTAATATATTATTCCTATGGGACTCACATGTTTGAAATCGATTTGTATATAAGTCTGATTATATATGACAGAATTAAGAGCTCAAAACCCCAGGCAACTTTGGTACTTTATGTTCAAAATTTGTCTGCGCAATGTTTAATGTATAGGAGATATAATCAGGGGCTTGCATGAAAATTTTTTTGAACCCGGTAACACATTTATCGGTATGCCAATTCTGGGAAACCTAAAAAGAAGACATCTTACCGACGCATATTTTGAAGCGAGTTCAAATGAAACAAAAATCGTCTAGAGTTTTTTGCACACCCCTGAATGTGATAAATTGTATCCTAACTAGATAAACTGAGAAACTTAAGTTTTTAAAGGCACCAAAAGAAAAATAAATATCTTAATTTTAAGATGACGCTTTGCAATGCTGAGAAACGTTTATTGCGAAAGGACGCCGATGACGAAGCCAAATTGAAATTGAACTCTGATGAACGCGTGACAATTAGAATGCTGGCAGATAAATACAACAACCATAAAAGTACTATTCATCGCATTGCAGAAGATCTGCGCAATGATGGTGAGCTTTCCGATGGACACAAAGATGCTCGGGCAACGATCGTGCGTGGCCTTTGGAGCAGTGTGAAAGTTATTCGAATTTTTTGGATATGATTACGTTTGACAAAACAAAGTTTTTCGAGTTTGACACGGAGACCATAAGACAAAGACACGCGCCAAAAAAAGGCGAAAATGAGTAAATTCCGTTTAAAAGTCATGCTTATCGTTTAGTTTTTAATAGTAAGTCTTGAAAATGCAATACAGAATGAAACGCGTGGACTTTGCCAACAAAAGTTGTTTTTACCATGACAACGCGCCATAGACTTGATTGTAATGTGCGACAAGACTGCCCCCTTCGCCGTACACACTTGACTTGGCACCACAGGTTAACTTATGGCTCCCGAGGGTCAAAAAGGAACTCTATCGTCAACGAGGTGCTTAAAGGAGAACCCGTTGAAGAATTTTAGCTGTTAACTCAAGTTGCCAACTTATTTTTATAACTTATTCAATTGCTCTTGGAACAAACTCTGTATTGAAGATGCTGCATTTTATATATGTTAAAAAAATAATAGCTTCGGTTAAGCGATATATGATCTATTTACTTAATGATTTTTTTGTGGTTAATTGATATTGAATAAGCCATTAAAATGTAATGATGATGCCACTGCAAGGCATTGTTTACGGGACACAGGCCAATAAATATAACAAAACCTATAATGGTATTTTTTAAATCATATAATAACTACGTCTTAATGGTTATATAAAAGACATTAAAGTATGAAAAACAAATAATTGATATTATTTTATAAAGATGTTTTGCCGGCTCAAGATCCAAGCAAGAAGTTGAAACTTGAAAGTTTTTGTTTTTAAACCTTTACTATTTTCAGGTAGCTGATGTCTATTTCTTTCTCCCAAAATATGATCGAATATCCAGCGTTAATTCTGTCATTAACATATTATACAAAACAGAAACGACGGCCAGAGAACCCAATTGTATATGTATTTTTATACCCTGTTCCACACATGTGGAATCGATATAAACCACTGGAAGTATCTACCGGAATTTGTCCATTTCCGAGTTCTATGGGGAAAACTTCTGGACTTATATCCTCTTGCAGGAACACTCGCATATTCATATACAATGGAACTGTTTTCAAGTATCCCCAAAAATATGATGACTTGAGACATTGGTTGAATTCATCCGCCGCTGTTTATTTCGGAAGTCGCCTCCCAACAGTATCATTAGGCCAACCGTATAACTAACGAGGGTGACGCCAAATGAAGTCGTTTGAAAACAACCATTAAATTTTCTTATTTTGTTACAAAATAATTTGGACTCAGCGGTTTCTGGTGGTGGGCTTAACGGAAGCAATATAACTTTTCCTGAAGTAAAACAGATTCCTGCCGTTTCAATTTCGAATTCAAGAGCATGGCAGTGGCCCAAAAAAAGTTTGCTATTTTTGCTGTTAATTCACAAAAATATTTTTCATTTCTAAACTGAAGCAGATGGATCCCTAATCTCTTCTAAGGAATTTTATTTAAGTCCTTTATCTTTATTAGTTTTGAAAATATAGACTTGTAAAGATACAAAATTTCGCGTAGTTAATCAAGTGGCCGGTATTAAGATGAAAAACAATAATTTTATTACCTTTTTTGACTATTGACTTTTTTAAGTTGGTAACTTTTAACGTTAATCAATTGACTTAATATAAAAAAAAGAAAGCACACGAAACATAATAATCGGCTCCCAATATCACTAGGGTAGAGCTGCCTTAACCTCCTCCTGCAAATGTTGGTGGCCATCACTCTGCCAAGGGATTAAGGTGAGCATTCAGCCGACAGTAAGTCGTGGAATAATGATCCATGAAAGCTTCTGATGTTGCACCCTAGCGAAATTGGAAGCACCTCAAAGAAGGAACAATTTTAAACTTATAAACGAGCACCTTGGTGTTATGGCTTTATTGGTTTCTATGACATAGAAGCTTGATGAGCCTGCTAAACTTCGAATAGAACTATTCCCAGCAAGTCTATAGCCAGGTATCACACATAAGCCACCTGAGCTACAGCTATATTTGAAGGCTTATGGAGGAACAGTGCTGACTCTTGGAGCCATTAACCGCATTATTCCATCTGCAGAATCATTTACCAAACCTATACAAAAACTCTTGTGACGACGCAGCAGTCTCTGGCAAGTTAAGCTGACCACAAAGACAGTGTCATCTACATATATGGCAATAATGTAGTTTTGTCCAAGAAGACTGGCATGCAGCACACCCGCTTTAAAGAAACTATTGACTTATTCAACATGTAGTACTTAAGTAATTTGATTGCAATTTCGTTAAAACCTTTATCAAAGTCGGTAAGATTTATTCCTTATCGATTATGTCCTGTATAAAAAGAAACACTATCGGTCAAAACATTACTTTTTAAAAATAATAGCCCTAACAAAAAGAACTACTATCAAAGAATCATGCTTATATTTGCATTAAATCATAGATTCTGCAGTTTTAACAAATTATCTAGTTTTAAATGCACTTGTTTGTCCTTCTCTTGCATAAACAATTAGTTTGTCATCATGTTATAATGTATTACAATGCCAAATTAAGTAGAGGCCATGTTTTCATGTTACTTCTGCTCATACTTGCTTATTTTGGGTTTTTTTTGTTTGTTTTTGTGCGGAAATGAGGAAACGTTAATTTGTTACAAGCGTTGCGAAAAATTGGTTTCAGCTGTTGCGATAAGCAAGTAAGTTAGTTCCAAGTTGTGATGTATATCCAGACGAAAACATCGATGTTTACCATCGCAGAGCTCATCGACATTGGACATCGATGTAGGTCGATGCATCGAACTTAAAACATCGATGCATCGAACTTAAAACATCGATGCATCGATGGTTTCTCGATGTTTTATATTTACAAATTTTGCTTTTTATTACAGAAAAATCTTCGTTATATGAAATATTTGAAACTTAAGCTATCTGAACATAAGAAGATTTCCAGATACTATATAATACAGACCAATAGATCTACGACTAAATTATGTCAACATAAACGTTATCATAACCGTACCCTGTACCTACAGCTGTCTATTTCGCTGAGAGTTTGGCCTTTGAATAAACTTTGAGATGACACTCTTAATCCTGCAAACACTATTTGCAAAACTGAGAATATGTGACTTACTTTGGCATGATCTTGAATAATAGTAGGTTGGCGTAAGAGATGGTGAAATGTTCGATGGTTTTAAAAACATCAAAGTTTTGCCGATGCATCGTATGTTCGAGAACATCGGAGAACATAGGAAAATGACAGGCCAACCATCGATGCTTTCGATGCATCGATGTATATTTTACATCACTACTTCCAAGCAGTGCTGGGCCCTATTCAAAGTGCTCGGGCTGTGAGCAGCAGCTGCTTGTATTTCGCCTGTCATTGATAATAACAACAACAAAACGAATACAACAACAACTATTGTAGGTGGCAGTGGAGTCTGCGAAAGGGTAACTGCTGTGGGGGAAGGTTATGCATACACACTATACCAGCAATATAAGCTACTTACTTGTTTGCAAATCGGGCCGCACATCGGGCATCCAAGCGCTATTTAATGCCATGCAAAGGCACAGCATTATTAGATATATTGCCCAGGCCCAATCTGGGCGATTTTTACTATGTCCAGTTGTAATTAGCATTGTGTTTGCTGTATTTGTAATTGTTGCAATTGTCGTCGTTGAACGTTGAAGGTCTCTTGACGTGTTCTTAAACCGACTGTATTAAGTTCAGTTGATGATGTACATGCATGTAACTAGTTCTCTACAGCTTAACTCTCCAATAGCTCTCGTCAAGCACTCTTGAAAAGTATTGCGCCAATTGGCTTGTATGTATATAATTCCACCTCTTGATGAATCAGCAATGAGCACACTTGGGCTTGGAACTGGGTTTGGGTTGGGTGGTGCCAATGGGACTGCAATTGTGACTGCGGTACGTCACGGCACGGCACGACAACTGGCCTGGCCTGGCCTGAGACTGGTTTTAATCACTGCCGTTTGTCATTGTTGGTGTTGTTGTTGTTGCTGGTTGCATTCGCTAGTGTTGTTGCCGTTGACATTATTATTGCCACTTGCATGTTGAGCTTAGTTTGTAATTTGTTATAGCTGTCTCAGCTACTACGTTTTATAATAATATTATTATTATTTTCCGTGCTTTTGGTTTTTGTTTTTATTATTGTGGGCAAAAACAAAATGCAAAAACCTGTAATGTAAAGAGAATTCCAAGAATTTTGTTAGACGTTTATATTATTAAATCATTAGTAAAATTTTGCGAGAAACCATATTTAAGTATTGGTTTAACGATATGTTATTTTTTATTGCAAAATTGCCTTTGAAAGTTTCTATTGCACATATTGAATTTCTTTAGAAATTTTCAATAAAGTTGAAAAGCTGGTTTGTAAATATGTGGGTTTCTGGTTCTCGGCCAGCTTCGGCCGACAACTAAACTATCTGATGCTTAGACTCAATTGGTTGCCAAAGCATCATTTAGGCAAATAACGCGGTCGAAATCTTTCTAAGGAAGGGCTGTGCAAGTCCTTGTCCTCTTTAGAGCTCCACTTTAAAAAGGGCACTCCAAGATGGCAGGAGTTCTTAAGTGCTTACACTGCTCGACTAGTTTGACCCGAAAGAGAAACACGCGCCCGAAGTGAAGAGATTTGGTCTAGATCCTACAATAATGAGACACTGTCTAAATGCAGCAATTACCGTCAAACACGAGAAGTAGCCAGATACGATCACAGAACACTAGAACAGCTATCAACATAAACAAATATCGAGTTTACTTCATATAAGCTTATCTTATAATACGGAAGCTGTTTATCTTACTTATTTATTTTAAAGTAATAGAACGAGTTTTGTTTACGCAAATTTTGCAAAGTTTTCTTGTTTCATATGCGTTTTTATTTGTTTGCATATAAATCTTATAGCTGATATCCATTGTTTATGTTCACTTTTAGACAATGCATCATAGCAGCGACTTAATAGTTTAAAAACCATTTAATAAACAATTCGTTTTAAGAAGAACCGAGAGTATTTCAAAATATCAAATCTCTTTCATTTTGGCCATTATACCCACCAAAAACGTAGTTAAAAGCTGAATCTGTGATGAATATGAGAAACTTGAGAACGAAGCTTAAAAGAAATTTATACGTTTTGTAACTCAGATACAAAGGCTTGGAGTTCTCTAGGGTGCCCGTGATAGAGACTTGACAGTATAATAAGGAGTGCTCGTAAAAAACCTTCGGCCTGCAGTTTAATGCATGTTCGTGTGCAAAAAGTGTTCAATGAGTTCAAGAAAATCAATTGTCGAAGACAAATCGTAGCTCCCAATGGCAATACAATCTACATGTTTCAAGCACCATAAGGACTAATAAGAAGTCCTAGTGCGGCTCCCTGATTTGATACCCGCCCATCAATCCATTGGGACCCCACTTCGACGAATGTCTTGAAGCCAGTATATTCGAAGAGGCAAAAATATTTCGAAAATTGGAAAATAGGAGTGGGACTGTGTATTGATCTTGTTTGAGAATATTTTGGAACGCTTCTATTATTGCCAATTCGACATACAATTTGCCTCAAATTTTCGCAGATTACTTTTAGATAACTGTTTTCAGATCATTGCATTTCACTTAAAATTTACGTATGAACTTGTTTAATCATCCACGTCTTTGTCTCATATTTGCCACTAAAGCGATTAAAAATTCGTTTTAAGTAACGCATTTAGCTGATGGCATTAACAATATAATATAATTTGGTTATGCTGATTTGTTTTGGCATTTCTAACAAATGATTACCGCCTTTTTCCATTAGCAATAAAGTTTTTGTTAAATGACGAGCTATTTGTCGAAACTCTTTTAGAAAATGTTTACACTTTCATTTCCACCCGCTGGTTTTATTTTCGCAGTTTTACAATTTAAGCCGAATAATAATAGTATAATAATAATCCATCCGACAAATACGACAACCAAATGAACTGCGAGCTGTTGAAAGACTAAACGAAACCCAAAATGTGCGAACAACGTACAATAAACACACAAGCCAAAATTGAGAGAAAAAGAAACATCAGCACTAAGCAGTTTTACAGCCGTACAGTTTGAGCTGCACTGTGTTCGGCACTTTGAAGCCCACTAAATATCGCATATGTCACGAACTCTCGTCAACTCGCGTCCTTTTGAATAGAGCCCAATCGCAGGGTTTTTACTTTTTTTGATGATTCACAGCGCATTTTTCCTTTTTTGTTGGAAATCACGTGCGGTATTTTCCGCTAATTTTGCTTGGGCCCACACTCAACATTTTTGCCGTTACAATTTAAGGACGTGTGAAAAGTGCCATGTAGAGTTAATGGTTATCTACACGTAGAGTCTAGTCTGTGCACATCATTAGCTTGTCAGTCAATATTCAGGTATTTCATTTTGTGCTCTTGGGAAATTCGTGTTGTAGATACTTTCTCACGCATCATCGCATTTGTCAAGTGAACTTTTACCATTCACACTCTTGTCCCGGCCCGAATGAGCTGCTGTTCAATAAATGACTTTATTGCCTAATTGAAGGTCAAAACTTGTTTTCGAGTATCTTTTTTTTTGTCAATGAGTTTTGTATCGTCGTTTGTTGAGCGCTGACGGTGTAGTTTTCCCGTATGAAGGTTTACTGCAGGTCAAGTGACCTGACTGACACTTTGTGACTTTGTTTGAGCGTAAGTGTTGAAAATTATAGGGGCTTCAGTTGGCCTTTTAGAATTGTTTGTATCACAAGTATTACGTAAATACATAAACATTCATACTATCATTTGTATGTACAAATAATTTTCAAGTTCTATGGCTGTAGTACTCATACTCTTATTTCAAAAGCGTCTGCTGTTGAATTCGGTGTTTGGTTCAATGCCAGGAAGTCCGCTCCGCTTTTGACAGCCGCAATATGAATGACATATTAAATGGCCTAAGGCGATATTAATTGCTAAACGTAGAATTAATGGGCGCGCTTTGGCTGTAGTTAGCATTCAAATCAGACGATATATAACTATATCTGAACTCAAAATGTCAGCTTCAAAACATGTCTGGCCTGTTTTCGGGTGTCAGATCGAGTATGTTAGCTGATAACAGATCTTTGTTAGCACTCTTAAAAGAAGATTAAACAGCATCATCAAGATAAGCGGTGAATGTATGTCACGTATATATAAGTGAATAGTCTGAAACCAGCTTGGTCTATTGCTTAACTATATATTTGTCATGTGTAGCTCTTAGATTGGTTTTATAAAAGATTTGAAAGAACTTTTTTCTTTAAATACCCTATCAAAGAGTATTCTTATAAACATTGACAAGCAGCATAGACACCATGAAACTAGGAAGTCTGTTCGGGCTTATTAAGTACTTGAGCTTGTAAATCAACAGCCAAGTAAGTTTTTGAAGAGCGAGATGATCAATCAATCACTTGTCGTTTTATGGTAAATACAGAAATTAATACATATTTTCAATGTACATAGTTGTAAGGTCATCTCCTCTTCTCATATACTTATGTACGCGGATGATGTAAAGCTTGGTTTGTCATTTTCCTATAATGGCATGTATTTACGTCTTCAGAACGATTTAGATAACATGCAAGCGTGGTGTAACGTTAATCAGCTAATTCTTAACATTGCCAAATGTAAGGTTATGACTTTTTATCGGAATAATCCTCAAATTGTTAGTTACTCGTTAGGTTCCTTCAGTCTTGAACTGCTTCTGATCTTGGAGTTTTATTTGATCATAAGCTTAAATTTGATAAGCGCATTGGCAATATTGTTAACAAAGCTAGAGGGGTTCTCGCATTTGTTAAACGATTGTCCAAGGAGTTTAATGACCCCTATACAACCAAACATCTTTACACTGCTCTCGTCCGTCCTAATCTTGAATATTGCTCCAGGGTTTGGAGAATATAGTATAAACTTTATCAAGACATGATAGAGTCTGTTCAAAAACAATTCCTTTTGTTCGCGCTTCGTAGCTTAAATTGGGATCCAAACATCCGCTTGCCTTCTTATACTGATAGACTTCGCCTTATAAAATTGCCTTCCCTATTTAATCGTAGAATCTGTCATGGTGTTTTATTTCTACATAAACTAATTCTTGGCCTCATAGATTCCCCTTATCTTCTTGGCCAGGTTATGTTTTCTATTCCTCGTAGACCTTCTCGCCATTTTCGTCTTTTACACCTGCAAGTTTGTAGGTCTAATTTTGCCTTGCATGATCCTTTGCGTGTTCTTTGCATTAACTTTAATGAATTACCTATATCATCTTCTTTCTTTTAGTAATTCGCTCTATTCTATATATTTTTCTATCTTGTCTTTCCGTGACTCTCCTAGTCGTGCATCTTTGGCTCCATCCTTGATGTGAGTCAGTGCACATCGTTAATAAATTCACCCAACTTGCCTTTGATGCACATCTTTAAAAAGTTCACCCAACGGATTGGAGACTCGTGATTAGATATATCTATCTAATTTTCCTTTTCTCCTCCTTTTTATATCTTTTTTTTTATTATATATTACATTTTAATACAACAGGGTTTTTGTTGTTGTATCTTTTTTATAAATAAATAAATAAACGGATGGGTTTACTTCAACAACTTTTAGAAATTGATTGTTTCTGTAAGCCAAACCTAAATACCAAATCTTTTTCTGCACGTATTATCAGCTTTCTGTACAACTTGCCCTTTTCAGTACTTGAGTGCATTTCTTTTCTCGGAACTCATATGGATAAATTTTCCAATTGAAGCACACGCTTTGCACTCTTTCGACGGCACAACTTTTATAGTTTCCTCCGAACCACGAAGTAGTTTAAGTGGAGCTCATTTTCTTTTTGTTCGTCTCTCTTACCCAGCAGACGGGTCTTCAAATCTTATGTTTGCTGTACCTTCTCTCGTTGCCGATATCAACAATATAACGGTTTCCAATTGTTACTTTAAGATGACAGCACAAACTACCTTACTAAATACTAAAATATTCAAATTTGAGAACATTTGCTATACTTAAGATAATTTGACAGCTCATTTCCTGTTAAGGTTGAGCGAATTGTCACAATATTTTTTGAAATCGAAAAGTTAGTTTATATTGTGAGTGTATAACAGTGAAGAAGGTGTTCAGAACCTAACGTTTTCTTATGGTTTATGTGTGTACATGGAATATTCTTTAATAAAAGCGCTTTTTTTGTAGAGCTTGTGTCTGAGTACGTGCTCACATGCAAACTTAATTTCTGCGTAATTACTGCAAATGTCACCTACACCAGAGCTTGAGAGCTCGGTTTGAATGTTCCACTGCTTTTTAACCTGATGCTGACAATAATTTAAGGTGGGCGTCATTAAGTGCCAGCAACAGGTGTCGGCAGTGGCTTTGCCTTATTCAAAAAGCTGTTTATAAGGTCTTGAGTTTTACCTGGATTTTAGCAATTGTGGGTGAAGCCATGATCATATCTTGATCGTTTTTCTCAAGTCATTTTGCTGTGCATTTATTTACATACTCTTGATAGTTTTTTTTGTTTTTGACTTGCTTATCTTGCATTTTATGTTATTATTAAGTGCAGTTCAATGCACTTGACTTCTTTTTCTGTTTTTAACTTTGGCTTATCAGTAATGCAAGCCACAGTTGTATTATGGTTTTACACGCTGATATAGTCTGGCACTTCCGATTTATGCTCAAATCTAGGCAATTCCTGTCGTGCCTTATGAGTCCCAGATAGCAAAGTATCGAACTAAATACATGCAATAAGTATTTGTTTACAGCGGAAATGAAGATGACGCACACTCAAACACTTATAACAAATAAACGCGAAAACAAGTTCAAAAAGTGAAGCAAATTAAGTCAAATGTTAATGAATAAGCCAGCGTAAAATATTATTTAACTTCTATAATAATAAAACGAGCGTATAATGATCAGCACAAATATGGCAAGTCAAGTTTTTCATTCACAAAAGAGAAAATCGACTATTAGTCGAATCGATACGCACAATGTCCATTTAGAAAACAGCGAACATAAAAACTAATTTCGAACGTGGGAGTTTTTAAAGTGTTTGGGTGTGAAGTTTTCGAACTAGTTTAAATCAATATTTACACATTTTCCAGCTGCATGTGTATCGTTTTGACGGTATGTGTCTGTGTGCATTGGGTTAAGTGGGACGTTCCACTTAGCTGGAGCTGAGTGCGCTACATAGACTCACACTCTCCACTGGCGTAGCAAGCATAAAAGCCCTGTTCAAAGCCACCGAAGCCTTTGAAATAAAATAAAACTTTGGTTCAACACAGTGACAACCCATGATCACATTATACAATATCTGAGTACGTTTTTATAACTCTGTGGTTTTCAACCCGTTTGTTTTCTTAATCTGGCAATAATGTTTTCGAATATAGCTACAGATTCAACCAACAAATAGAAAACGAAAATATATATTTTAGCGCAATTTCCGTCTTCCGATTGGAAGCCGTCAAGAAACTACGTCCCATCTTTACAGCATTACAAGATTCGCTTCAGCGGCAGTGTTCTTCGAGTTGAAGACGAATTGAAGCAGTTTCTTCAAATTACGCTTATTTTAACACAAATAAAAAAAATTTGAATGCAGAATGTTTGGCAGATGTGCAAGTTTTCAGAATGATATTTGAAGTATATATTTTTGGTCTTTGCATTATAGCAAACATGTTGGAAGCTATTTTATTTTACTTTTGCGGCATTTTGATCAATAGAAGCGCTATTGCAGTGACGCTATTGTTTCATATTTCACTGGATTATAGTAGTTTTTTTTATTGTATATATAGATTTAAGTTTCCAAGCTAGCAAAAAATGGCTATTTAGATGCGGCTTTTTACCCAATAGAAACGCTAGTGGCCTCCCCTTGTGACGCCTATGTGAATGCGATAGTAAGTCGCGTTAGAATTTAAAACACACGCACACACGCATATACATTTTGGGGCGTTTGACGATACCGTTAGTTATGGGTTGCCAGAGTTTTCCAGTGTTGTCATATAAATAAATACACTTAATAGCACGCGGCAAATTGATTATGCTTATAATTTATTAGATTTTCTACAGAAAAACCCGTTTGGTCTAACACTTTTTACAGTTCTGCAGACACTCGGCCTATACGTTGTGCTTATAATTACTTGGCCACCACCTCAAAGGCAGAGGCAGACTCCAAGACGTTCGACGTTCTGTGTATGTATCTATGTTTGTACTAAGTTGGAAACAAGTCCAATTCACCTGTAGCGCGTCGTTGTTTTTTTTTTGTTCGCGCTTGTTTTTTTTTATGTTTCTTGTTGTTTTTGTAGCTCAACTCGTTTACTCGGTCTGCTGCTGCTGCTGCCACTTTACTAGACGCTGCGCTGCTACGTTTGCGACTACTTGCTGCTGCTGTTTACTAAATACATCTATGGCAGACAGCGCGCTACAAACACATACACACACACACGATATATTTTCTTGTATTACTTGTTTTTTATGTTGGCTTCATGTTTGGTTTGTTTATACGTATGTTTGTATTGTTGTTGTTGTATGCGCATAAATTAAAACGAAAGAAAAAAAAGCACACGTCTGTATGTCTGTACACAATAAAAACCTGTTTGTTGCTGCTTGCATACATACTTATGTAGAGCTAAAGCTGGGTGTGTGAGATTGAACGCGGGGGTTGCAAGAGTGTGTTTGCTTGTGTGGCGTAGTAATTGTAGGCGCAACAGTATAAGCATTAATTTAAAACACTTATTTTAGCACTTTAGACACAGTTTAACCATTAGCTTTTTTGACACTTGCATGTGATGCACTTTTAGGCAGCCATTTAACTCACCGAAATTCATAAAAATGTTTAAATAATTATTAAAATTAAGCGAAAAACACGACACAACGAAAAAGTATACTTTACACTACGACGGCCATTTTGCTTTGCATGTTTGGTATATGCTAGGGATGTGCAAAAACAAACCGATATCGATAGCAGCAATAAATTACCTAGACTGCCAAGTTGCTGCGATTACCTCAAATTTCCCTTTTAAGTTGGCAGTCACATTTGGGTACATTATTTTCATTTCCCCAAGTCAGAAAAAATAACAGAACACCGAGGAGAGCGCTTCTTATGATAATAAATAAAAATATTTAAAATGCTCAAATAAGTGCAAATTTAAACAATAAATGTGCAAAATACAGTCACTTGCAATAAACATTATTGCAAAATGGGTACAAAGTAAGTGTATTAACTGTCTTTTGTTTTTTCGCTCTTAAATCTGTGCAAATACCCTGTGTGTGTGGGCGTATGTGTGTGGGGGTATTTTGCTGTTTGTTTTGAGCAAGCAAATAATTGAACATGAATTTTACAGCCCCCGCAAATTGCGGCATATTTTTTTCAATACATTTTTTCATTTGTTTTGTTTTACAGATTTATTAGACAAAAGGGTTGCATGGTTTTGATTGCTACGCATGTTTGAAATAAAGGTTTTTATTATTTATCAAATTTTGTACTAGCAAAAATGTGTATAGTAGCTGACATTTAGCATGGACACAAACCTTGTACAGTTTTAATTATATGTTATCTCATATAACATCAATCAAAGCACGTCCATTCAAATAGACCCACACACGCACACATACACTACCGTGCAAAAATCTTTGGACACGTTGATTTTGAAAGTCAGATGTCGATGCCAAATATTTCAATATTTGCGAGCATTTGTTTATTATATGTAGTATGTATATAAACCCATCATCCGTGTGGTGAGCGGGTTAGAGAATACCACCTCAGCAGGACAAAGCTTGTCGTATGAGCCGACTAACAATGACACTGGGTTCTTTCGTGACCAGTAGGCCTTAAAAGGGTTGTGCGTAGGGTTTGTGCCCCACTATAAAAGCACAATTCTAATGAAAGATTGTATTTACATCATGCCGTAACCCGATAACTGGTTGTTATGGCCAGTTAAGAAGAGAAGAATAATATAAACTCGAAATTAATATTAAACAGTTACAGAGAACACTGCGTAAATACATTAAATTTTATTTTCTACAAAAAAAAACTCGTTATTTTTTAATGTTTTTGTTAAGGTTTATCTCTTTCATAATAATTCAAAATCATGATGTTTAGGGAACGGACTTTTTGTCATGAGTTAAATTCGGTTGTGTTATTATTTATACCCTAATACTATAAGTTTGCGCAATGTATGTAACTGGAAGAAGAAGGCGGACCACATGTTCCATTGGCGAAAATGATCTATAGTGACTTAGGTAGCGTCCGTCTGTCCTAGTAAAAACATATCTCGCAGACTAGTTATAGTTACGGGTCACAAGGGTGAAAGTTGTGTAATAGATATCCTAGAAATACAAGATACTCTAGGCATATTATTGGATATTTTTAACTTTTAGCAACTTTTAGTTCTTTACTTATAAAGTGCTCAAAGACTTTTGCACCGCAGTGTATATATACACTACCCTGCAATTAACTAATTGCTGGTTTCAAGCTTGTCGCCCCCCACTTGTCGCTTATCAGCACCATTCATTTGTTGTTGTTGCGAACTTCAAACTGTAAACGATACATATGACATTCATATGCATAATGTACATAAGACTAAAGCATTTATTCAACCGCAGCGCATACTATAATTAATCGAGTGGCGATTTCTCCAACCCCCAATAACCACGCCTTTGTACGAGGAACGTGCACGAAATATATAAACACAAATATGTACATGCATACACACATATGTATATAGTACATAACAGCTTACTTAGTTGGCACCTCATATCACATTTATCAGTCCATCGTCAGTCAGCCATTCAGTTGTTTCTGTACTATTGCCGCGTCAACTTATCAGTTGTTGCTGTTCTTAGGCTAAAAAGATAAGCTGCCACGATGCATCATTTGTTTATTTTGTTGTCTTGAATTGCTTTGTATTCGTTCATCATCTCTAATGTTTAAGCCTTGGCTTAAAACCAGCTATAAACGCTGGTCGACTAGCGAACGGCAACAGAAGCAACAACAGCGTTTGCCAAAGCTTGAAAGGTTCTGCACTGGAGCATTGCTTGCAAAACTGTAAAAACTAACTTGATTTTCTGGGATATTTACGCAGGGAAACCATGATTGTCTTTGTCTATGACACAGAGTGTCTCAAAGATGAAGCCGATGATCCTGTATCCGCTGTGCTCTATTTTCATCCCAGCTGGGTTTCGGATACTCAAAAGGTAGCGCTCTGTGGTCAGCTTATGGGCACTTCCTACTTTCTTAAGGATTGTTTCTTTAAGCCACGCATTCTAGCATTGCAGAATGGCAAGTTTGTGCTCAAGGAGTTTGGACGTTTTACGCTGGTAAGCCGTAGATTTATCTAAGAAAATTTCCATCGATTATGGTTTTAATATTAAATTGGTTTTTTTTTTGTTAATTTCCAAATTGTTTATGCAGGCCGTGGGAACCGACCGCAACATATCCGATCAGCTGCTGGAGCATCGCGCTGATTTGCTTAGTGCGCTTTTAAAATTATTTCATCGTGACTTGCAGTCGCTGTATGATCAATATGTTCAGCCTGCTCAGTACAAGAATCTCACCGAGAAACTATATCACATTTTTGAGACATATCTTCCCATGTTGCAACTCAACGGCAATACATTCCAAAATGTACCCAAGCTTCGCATGCCAAAGGTAAGGTAAGCGGCTATTTGTTTCAGCCTTAATAAATGTTTATGCGTTTTATAGACCGCCAGTCACATATTTTTGGAGGCAATACAAACACTGCAATGTTGCCAGCAAACCAGAGGCATACTTGGAGGAGCCATACTTTATCACAACAAGTATGTAACTTGATCAAGATTTGCCATTTGTATCTTAAAAACTAACCGATATATATTTCAGAGTGGTTGCCACTCAGCTGAGCGACAATGTTACCAAACAGCTGGTGTTGACAGATCCGCTTCATGTGCGCACCACAGCCGAGCACTTGCATGGCCAAAATTTTCGCATACCACATGGCGTGCAGATGTTGGCTGTCTATGTAGAGCAGAAGTTGTATCAAGGCCTTGCCGCCGAAGCTCAACGTGCTCAAAATCTGCAAGCATCCCAGCTGGCTCAGAGTGCGCTACCCTTTCAATATGCCAAGCGGAAGATAAAACGCGACAAGTCACTTATATTTACATACATACCAGAGGAAGAGCAGCCGGCTGCGGGAACAGAAGAACAGAAGTCAGCTGTTGAAATGCCTAGGCCCAAGCCTATGCGACCGACGCACTTGCCGCTACGCATAAAGAGCATGCACAGCAAGGATCTGCCTGAGTCTGGCATTGCTTCGATAAATTTTGATGAGACGGATTCCTATCCAGAGTTTATTGGGCGCACAAGTATTTGCTCAACACCAATGACAGAGAACAAGGTGCTGCCAGTGGCTACCGTTATGTCCATATGCGCAAACCCAGAGGAAGATGACAATTCCAATGGCAAGGTGCAAGCGGCAGCATCAAGACGTAACTCACTGAAGCTGGAAGTAGAGAAGTTCTTTCAAAACTTTATCAGCAATCCGAATAAGGAACTGACGCGTCGCAAATCCTCGGCAGATTTACAGGATGCCATACGCACGATCTCCAAAAAGCTGGGCAGCATTTCGCAAAGCTTGAAGACAGATGTCAATCGTAATGGCAGCGGTGACTCGCCAGAGTATATAGAAAGCTCGCGCACCATAACGGATCCCACCTATCCGGTTTTTAATGCAAATGGACAGCCCATATCGCGAAGCCTCTTCCAGCAATTTCTCGATCAGTATCATAAGCTTTGGGGCGTGGCTAAAGAACAAGCCAAGGAGGATGCAGAGCTGGCAGCACTCATAGCTGAATTTCAAGAATTCAACCAGGAAATTCAGAAGGTGGACGAGCACATGCAGCAGCAGGCTGAAAAGGCAGCTGCTACTGCAGATCGCAATCTCAATATAGCCGTAAAAACGCCGCTAGACAAGAAGTCTATGAGTTTGCCGTTGAAACCAGCCGGAGATCCCACCAGTTCCAGTGAAATGGGCTATCGTCGCAAACAATCTAATGGTAGCGGGGTGCCGTTAACACCGCTTATGGCCAAGCTATCTGTGCTGGCTCTAAGCGATGCTACACCCGCTGCGACGATTGAGATACAAACGCCATTGAATGTAAGCAAAGTATTTCCTCGTCGCAGCTCGTTGAAGTGTGATGATGCATTGGATGCACTAGATGCTTTGTCCAGTGCACCAGTGCCGTGCCCCCAAGCAGATGGACTGAAACGCACAGAGCTTTATATATGCGGACAGCAAAATATGACACTGTTGCTACTCATGGAGGAGGGAGCTGCTCATCAGCAGCCACTAGTGCAGAAAATGGTAAGAGTAGGTTATACTAAAGCGGTGCCAATTAATTCATTAATTTCATATTTCGCTACAGTTTGACATATGTGTGGCCAAGTTCCCGCACATGGAATCTCAGCTAAATCAAACATTGAATGTAAATGTTGAGGGCGACCAGCGTGAGGGTAGCTACAGCTTTATGTGCATAGATGCTAAATGGGATGCACTGCAGCGCAATGGACCCTGGAATCCCGTGGAGCTGGCCACTTTGGAAAGCATGCATAGGGACTTACAGCAAGCTGGCGGACAAATTACTGATATGATTTTGCGGTAACTATATCATATTTTGTACTTATACATTTTCTTTAATGGGAACTATTGTTCCATACCATAGTTCCCATGACAGCGTCTTCTATGGCTATAAATGCGGGCGCACTGAGTTCTTCTACAAGGAGCCTACACATCAAATCAATGGCATACCACCGCCCTCGGATCTGATGGGTAACATACAAATGCGCGCCAAAATACGCCTGGAACGTGATCATTCCTATATGCTGTTCTAGAGAAAAACAACTACAAGAACTTGAACGTATAATTATACATAACTATATATATGATATTCTATCGTATATATTTTAAATACTCGCAAACATAGCCAAAAAAAAAGATATCAATATGTCAAATGTTGAGAGCAAAATCTTGACTTAGACAATGCTCCATGCCAATTTTATGCCATCCGTTGTAACTTACTTTGCCATTTGTTGATGCGTCTATACGAGAAATTGATTGTGATATGACTATCTTTAAGTGTAAACTCTGACATTCCAAACACTGGGCAGAGTACATAAATAACATATAATTTCTTTGTGCAAATCTTTCTTATTTGTTCATGTTTATGTACTCTAATATGTTTCATACAATGTCCTTTAAACTTCCTTGTAAACATTGCGTACCTTTAGATATGTTTATAAGGAAATCCTATTGTGAGTTGTTTTGAAAAGCCTTTGAACATTTTAAAGATACTCGTTGACATTCAATAGCTCTCGTATAAGCACTGCATGTATGTATATGTGTAAACCGTTCCACAACAGTAACACACATTTTTTAAATCTACATATATAAAACAATATATGTGTACATATATTTAATTATCCAATTTGCGTAGCTTTAGTAACACAATAATTTGCGTTTGATTTTTTTGAAAGTACAAAATTGATTAAAAAGTTTTTGTTTTTATTTCTATAATGTGTAAATACAACTTTGTGCAAATGCTCTAAACTGTTGTTTAATTTATAAGAACAATTGTATTTATGTATTATATTTATTTAATGCGTAAGTGTATTTTGTTAAGCTTTTTGGGCGCCAATTTAAGCGTTGTTTGTTTATTTTTATTTTAAAGCTACCATTTAATTTGTCTAGTTTTAATTATATAAAAGTTTTTTCACCAACTGGAGTTTTATTTAAGTATGTACTTAGCGCATTGTGCCAATCAAATATGTTGAAAACTGTAGTTGCAGTAGCCACAGTTTTGAAAGCACTGCGAAAAGCGCAGCTCAAACTGCTATAGGCAAAGCTTTCTAATATGAGTTTGGGTTCAAGTTGATTTTAGCTTAAATATATACAAATAATGCACATAATTCATATATGAATTATATACAAATATTTATGAATGTAAAGTTTATCGATGTTTGATATGCTCATTTGTAGTTTTTGATTTACAATAAATGAAATGCATATAAAATATTGTGTGTACTTAAAAAAACAGCCAAGAGTTTTAACAATTATTTTAAAACTAGAAATACTTAAGTGCGTTAAACACAGCCTTATAAAGTTTCTCTCCGCTCTTAAAATGTAAGACAACCACTTATGGCATCTTCATCACTATCCAGGGCACGCGTCCATAATACTTATAATAATAATAGTCATAGGCCAGTTTACCTAATATGAGTACAATGAGACTGGCCAATACGCCATTAAGCCAGTCAATGGGATGTATTGTAGTCGTTTCCGTGCTGGCACTGCACATATCCTGACGCGTTAAAGACAGGACCTTGGCCTTGCGTAGATCATCGCCGTGCATGTAAGTACAGCTTACATTCCAGGCATCCCGCACAATGTCCTTGTATTTGGTAAGCAGCTCGCGTAATCTCATGCCAAACTTGCAACTGCAGTGCCAGGGATTGTGGCTGAGCAGCAGCAGATTGGCATTCTCGTTGTCGTCCAAGGCATTGTCCAGGGCATAGACATGCGTCTTGCTTATAAGATTGCCACGCAGACTGAGCAGACGAAAGTGCTCCAGCCAGTAGGTGTTCTCCAACTCATCAATGTTTGTAATGCGATTATTGTCCAGATGAACATCAACCACATCGCGATAGTGGTCATTATAACGCAGCGGATTTATGTCGCTGATCTGCAATGGATTTCTATATAGACCCAAAGAATTATTTGGGCTCGCCAAAAAGCGACTTACCAGGTTATCGTTGACAAACAACATGGTCGTATTCTTGGGCAGAAAAGCGGGCAGACTATGAAATTGCAAACTGGAACAATTCACCGTATAGAGCGGAATGTGGGATTTGGGCAGTATGTGATGCATTAGGCAGCTACAGTTTTTGAGATCTGCGTGTGACTGGCATTCGCTTTTTAGCACCTAAAACGGTATACAATTTTATTGGCACAGGTTTAGTAATGATATGGTTTTGTGGAGCACAATTTGGGTACGAGCCCTCCTATTATCTATTTGGTTTATTTTACTGGTACTGTCATGGTCAAAAGCGCACCCCATAGCAATCGTGGTTTGAGATCTCCGGGCCCGGGGGAATAGTACCTGAAGACCAAAACTGATTTGAAGATTTCTATTCATTAATAGCAGTAACTAAAAATTTAGTTTATTCGCCTTTTTAGAGTCGAAATTTGCGGAATCTCCCATTACCACAGTCAACTTAGGATTGATAAGCCTGAATTGATTGAAGTAAAAAAGGAAGGGCTCAAAATAGCTGTGTCCAAATGTAAGCAGCAAGTAGAAAGGAGTTTGCAAAGTAATGTAGTAGTTGCAATAGCCGATCTATCAGAATAATATTCATAAATATAGTAACTTAGATTTTACCATACAATTTGGTTCCAATACTTTTAGGTATAGTTTTATTATGATGAAAAATTTAAGCAAGTTTTGCTAATGGTTTCGTATAGCTCACAGCCGATCAGTCAGAACAAAGATTTATGAAAATATTTATGATTTTGACAAGGATCAACCAACTATATCTCATAGGTACCGCACAACTGAGCAATGATGTTTTTGTAAGAAAAACTATATTATTTCAGATAGGGTCATCAATGTAATACAAACATTATTAGGAAGTGATAAAATATAATAACAATTTTAAAAAATAGCTTCGACTGTCAAAGGACAGATGTGAAACATTTAGCTGAGAGTTCTCTCCAACTAGGCATAATGTAGCGCCATCTATCGTGCGCATAAAACCTAACATAGTCATGAATACCCTTTCTTCGCCTTAGGAAGGTTTTCGTGACGGCATATAAGGTCTTACCCCAAGCGTCGCCGTTAGATGTTTCACATGAAAAGTAAAATCGACACCGAAGATGTACGCGAAAGAATTCCAAATCTACAATATGACACTTTCGAACAATACGGTAAAAGTTAAGATTGTAATTAAGAAGAAGAGCAGCTTGTTTTGAAAATTGAGAATTCGAAATAGACGTTCCCAATTGCAGTCAGTTGCTGCATTTGTTTGCTATTTAGACGAAGTCAGTATAATCTAATACAATTGTTCTTATTGTATTCGCAAAAACTGGAAACGACGTCAAATGATATTGACGTCATTAATATACATACTAATAACAAAAGCATTATGTGGTTTAGTTGCCGTGTTTTACATTCCAAAAGCTTACTCGTATTAAAAAAGTACCTCCCTCGCCGTACATGTTCTTGTTATAACTGTGACACCGTCTTAATCCAAACTCATAAGTAGGTTTCACGTAGTAGCGCCCCCTGCATATTCTTTTCTCTAACTCTGAGATCACACCTTCTATAACTTACCACCTTGTAATGCATGACCAGCATCATTTGACGTTCTTTATATTTGCGATCCGTACATAGGAGTTCCTCACGATCGGCTACTAGACTGCCTTTTTCTGGCTGCAGCAACCATTTGAAATTACGCGTACAGTTCCAGGGATTACCTAGCGAATGCTACAAAGCGTGAGCAAAAAGAAATGTATGATCTTTGGTATGGATACTTACCCGCCAAAAATAATTGTTGAAAGCTGCGTGGCAGAATCAATGGCCCCTCCAGCTGTATCAACTTATTCCAGCGTAAGTCCAAAACTTTTAGCGGATGTATGCGCTTAAATGTGCGTGCAGATATATATGAAAGATTCGTCCAGGAAATATTTATGGTTTGCAGATAAAACATATCCGGAAAGTCAAATATGAATTCCGTAAAACTGCTGTACTCGATGGTTAGAGCTCGCAATTTGGGAAACATTTGAAGCTCATTAAGTGGATTGAAGACATTCTGTGGCCAGCCACAGAGCACTATTTGTTGAGCGTATAGTTTGCTCGGTTTCGCAGAGCTGTAAAGGTATAAATTGAAAGAAACAACTTTGGGTTTTTGGTGGGATGGAGTCTATAGAGTGCTTTCGTGATTAAGAGTTTTGCGCCTTTTTGGTTTGTATTTGAGAGTTATAGACACTTCGTTTAACTGTTGGCTAGTTTTGATAAATGGTTGAGAATTATCGCGATACCACTCTTACTTCGCGTCAAAGAGCATGAAATTTAATAGAGTGGCATCCTTTCCCGTTACATTGAGTCCACTCGCTAAAATGCGACCACTCCAAAGACAGTGCATACATGTGCTTTTTTTTAGCTCTTTCTCAATTTTGGCTACGAGTGAGTCGGTTCCAGAGAGGCAGCCACACAAGCAGCCTCATACGTACACTGTCTTTGAGATGGTCGTATTTCAGGAAAAATTTTGAATTTTTTAATGGTCCAGGATTCTACTCTATTAGTTTCATGCTCTTTGGTTCGTGTATAGCTTTTGATTTGCATAAAAATTTTGTTCTTTATACCCTGTTTACAAAGTGTAAAAGGGTATTATAGTTTTGTGCAATGTATGTAATAGGCAGAAGAAGGCGAGGCAGATCATATGTTCCATGGGCAAAAAGTCAGTACGTTAGGCTTATAAGCCAAACAATGTTGACCTTTTTCCGCACCATCCAGTTACCGTTGTAACGCCAATACCCTTCAACACATCGATACAACACATCGAACTCTTAAATTGAAGAGTAAAAGCAGAACCTCAAAAGTGACAAAAAAAAACTGTTTTTGGGTACATAACGAAAAATATCTTAAAATCTAGACGCGGTAGGTAAATTCAGTACCTGGAATCGGATTCTACACAACAAAATGTCAAAAACGGCGTACTCCAAATTAACTGTGGGCAGGGTTAAACCCATCGGGAGTGCGTGAAATGAAAGAGATTTCTTCGTCATCTTGGTGGAGTCTGCATCCAGTTTCAGAAACTAATGACGTTGTCTCGATATGGAGTATCAGTTAATCTACTAGATAAGCGGAAAAGCTCTTACTTGCGAGCTCATCAAAAAGTTCACTTAATTGAGTCCCGGCCGACTTGTAAGTGCCGGATATCTAGTAACTTAAGTTTTACTGGTACTAGGTATGCGGAAGAGTCATCTTCAAGTTCGTTCCCTGCGATGCTCTTGACACCGGGAACTAAACTTTGTAACCCTTTTGTGTAATTAAAGTGCCGCGATTTGATGTACAGAGAACTCCCCAACCACTAAGCTCTGTGTTTCGTGTAGAATCGGGTGGAAGACAGACATCGCTGCAATAGTTTTTGTGTTTTAGCAGAGATTTTCAATATGTTAAGTTGAGGCACTTTACCACTATGTACCACAGCACTGTTTCAGCTTACCTCAGCGTTGCCAGATTGTTCATGCCCCCATAGCAGTGCAGCAATCCATGCCGCGTCAATTTTGTACAGTTTCCGGCAACAGCCTCGGGCGCCTCAGTCCAATTGAAGCAACTGTATGTGGGCGTGGTTCGTGGCAGCGATGGTGTTGTCGTTGTTGCTATTATAGTTGAATTGGCAGCAACTCCAATTCTGCATATACAAATTTTCAGTTCATAACTATTTGGGTATTAATATATTTAAGATCATGTTAATCTACTTAATTAAGATCGTCTGTTGACGTAGTCTATTTTTAGCGGTTTATTTAGACATGTGCTAATTACGTCACAGACATTGTCACAACTTTTCTTGATACAAGCTCATATATATGTATGGCCTGGCCAATGATAAGCAGTCAGTGCGTCTTATTTGGTTAAATAAGAAAAAAAAAACTGTGTATTTGGTTAATTTTGAAGCGTTTCTCATAATAATGAAGTTGTGTTGTTGGCACTTTCTTATTCGTGGCTCTCGCCAGAAGATATCTGAGCAAATACATAAATATACAATTATATGTACATATCTGGAAAGCGGTAGTTATCGGTACTTGATACTAGAACATGCGCTAACTACGTGTACTATGTAGCGTTATTTGCTCTGCCTATATGTCAGTTCTATTAGCAGCGTCCGTTTGTAGCATCACATGATCCCACTTCGCACTTCTCAGTTGCGACACGCAGCTCGGAGATCTTGAGAACTGGGCTGGCTAGCACCTACTAGAAATTATCAGTTAAATTTTAAGCTTAGGGTCTTACAACAAGTTGGCTAAAAATAGTTTAAGGCCGGAAACTGTTTAATCGCTGTACTAAACGTTGATGTCTTTGTTTACACACTTTATTCTGAAACTAAATGTTTTTCCAAATGTGTGAAGGACATTGTATATTCTTTGAAAAGGCTGCCTTAATTTTTTTATTTTTTATTAACAGCTCTAAATATAAACTATTAGCAAATATTTGTTATAATCGATGCCATGCATAATATTTGTTAACCCATAGAGTTGCTCCTAACTTTTAGATGTTTTTTATTATCAACTCTGTTTGCTACCCAACAATATTTGAAAATAATTAGCAAGTTTTGTGCCAAAGTGTCAAAATTAAGTTGGCGAAAAAAAATACTTGTATTATAATTGTTATTATTTGTTGGTTTGGTATTAAATTTTCTTCCATATATGCGCACGGGGCGTATGCGCATTATTTGTAATATAAATTCAGTAACACTTTACTGAATACTATTCTTTTGCAAAGTAAATCTGGATCTGGAATGAATCACAGTTTGGCCAACGTGTTGTGGCAATTAACGCCATGATTGGCGTATTGGAAATATAGCTCTAAATTATAAAGAAGACGCAAAAGTATGTTTGGGCAGTCAACAAATATATACAAATAATAAATTTAATAGCGCAACATGGCGTATGTGTAATACGAATATACGAGGTAATTTATTGTTTAACAAAAAAACTGAAAAATTAAATAAATATTTTTATTTGAAATGCAATCAAAAGCATTTGATATCCATGTTTTGACCGCCTATCATTTGTCTTCTTCTTATATATGTATATAAATAGATTTTGATACATACCCATAACTTATGTTGCATTCCAATTCATGGAAACAATCAAAAACCCATAAAAGTAATAGCCAATAAAAAAGAAAACAACTTTTAAATAATATTGAAAGCAAGATTTACAAACAAAAAACGTAGTACATTGAATACTCTTTTCATAACAAGCTAAATAAATTGGTTTGTATTTTTATGCCCTGTACACAAACTGTAAAAGTGTATTATAGAGTTGTGCAATGTATGTAACAGGCAGAAGGAGGCGTGGCGGACTATATGTTGCATGGACAAAAATGGTCAGGAGCAATAGTCGAGTCGATATAGACATGTCCGTCTGACTATAAGAGCTAGACCAAAAATTTGTTTACCAAAAGATGCACATATGCCGGAAAAAATACGAGTTGGTCGATTTTTGTCGGTATCTTACCCCCTTTCCCCGTGACAGATTTGCGCGGTTCACAACCGCTTCTTTCAATCTATCACTTCGAAACTCGACAGAGGTGTGCGTCGAGCTTATGTGCATCTACGTTTCAAAAATGATCGAAATCGGATGAATACATTAAAAGTTTTAGTCAAAAATATGCAAATTTCACACCCTCCCCTCGCCAATAAACTGCTTCAAAATTCCACTACATGTAGATATGGATAAATGTATTTTTGATCTATGTTACAAAATTTAACGACATTGTCCCAAGAAGACTGGAGTTATGGGCATATAAGTAATTTTTGCCCCACTTCCCAATAGGAAAATGCTTACAGCCATATTAAACTTGTAAAAATAGACATAAAAGAAAATATTTTCGTTTCCATTTTACCGTATGCTGGATTTATTGCTTATGGGGGAAAAAAGGGTACAGGGTATTCCACTGTCGGGCACCGTCCCGACTGTCTGCATCAAATTTGTTTTTCTTATAAATGCCACATAGTATTTAAATGTCAACAGTTTTTTGATACTCTTTTGGCGTTGTGTAGTAGTAGAGTACTTTACATAATATGATAGTTGTTTATATACGTTTTATAACCCTTGGAAGCCCACACAAAGTCACGCTAAGACTTGCCAAATAAACGAGCAAAATAATCATCATTATACCTATAAAAATGTTTTCGTTTCAACGGGTCGTAAGATAAACAAGCCATTATTTCGACGGTGGTTCATCAATCTCATTTGGCCCCAGGCAACAGACTCACTCATTATAATCTACTCATCTTGACTGGACATTGATCTTCCATTTCAGTTTGGACACTATTATACATATTTCTTTATTAATTTGAACAAGTAAAGATTGAAGACGCTCGAGAAAGAGGCCAAATCACTAGGAACATAGTTTAGATTTTTTTTGCTCTGTTTTTTCTGTGTTTTCTTATATTACTTATTGCCTGTACGTTTTTTTTTTTGCTTTTACAATTACTCATAATAAATTAAAAACAATTGAAAGCCGCAACGTAAGGCAGATTCTAAGTAGATTTGTTTTTAAATTTATAAACCTGAGTCAAGTGGCAAGAGACAGATGCGAAATTGGCAGATACACAGGAGAAAACTGTAAGTCTTTTTTAAATTCATATCTCTTAAACGAATAGAGAGACCTCAATATTTATACCCTGTACACAAAGTGTAAAAGGATATTATAGATTTGTGCAATGTATGTAACAGGCAGAAGGAGGCGTGGCAGACTATATGTTCCATGGGCAAAAATGGTCAGGAGCAATAGTCGAGTCAATATTGACATGTCCGTCTGTCCGTGTTGTCGCACCGTGCTCGGAGACTATAAGAGCTAGAGCAAAAATTTTTACCAAAAGATGCGCATATACCGGGAAAAATACGAGTTTGTCGGATTATGTCGAAATCTCACCCCTTCCCCCGTAACAGAGTTTCGCGGAAGCTATGGGCAAAATGTCAATTTTTCCCCTATAGTCAACAATTGTCTAATAGGAAAACTTCTCAATTGGAACTGCCCAATAAGAAATTGCTTATAGTGAAAATAGACATAAAAGAAGATACTTCCGTTCCCATTTTACTGTATGCTGGATTTAGTGTTCATGGGGACAAAAGGGTACAGGGTATCCCGACTGTCTGCATCAAATTTTTATAAAAGTAGTGCACAAAATTTCGAAGCTTCCAACAACTATATCTGCGTATGGAAAAATTTTAAGCCCCTTGATCTAATGGACTATTGGACGTATGTAAGTATATGATAACCTGATTCGGCTGTTGATTGATACACTTTTTATACCCTGTACACAAAGTGTAAAAGGGTATTATAGATTTGTGCAATATATGTAACAGGAAGAAGGAGGTGTTGCAGACCATAAGTTTCATGGGCAAAAAGTCTTATCATTGACTCGGGTAGCGAGTGAACAATGTCAAATGAAATTAGATTTTCATGGGAAAAATGGGTACATGGTATTCCACTGTCTGCATCAAATTTGTTTTATCTGTGAAAGTACTTATTATAATGACATTTCCAATATTAATGTTAATGTCTTTTATTGCATCCTAAATTTCTATTGGTATATGAGTAACAATAAAAATAAATCAATTATAACAACGAATCACCATTGGCTCTCATATAATGTAGGAATGAAATTGTTTTGATTGATTTTATTAATCGTATTTATTTGCATGAAGCCCACCTACCATATATTTCCACTTCACGCACCACAGCAACAAAATATGAATTCGCAAGCCTCACTCTAGTGAAGCCGTTTTGGTTGTACCAGAATCAACTTGATTTATGATTAGTCTGAACTTTTTTTTTATCTTAGACTAAATATTAGCATAGCATCATTTGGTTAGTATAAAAGCCATACGGTACAATAATAGCAAATCTGATAACACTAAATTGTCTACTAAACATATACATAGTATTGTTCGGGGAAAAAATTACGCATACGTCATGTGTGACAAATTGCTAATGCATATGCGTATACAATATAATAGTGTTATAAAAATAGCAATAAATAGCTAAATATTATAAATATGGATCCTTTCATCCAGAGAAAGAAATACATCACCAAAATTCTTGACAAATACTTTGGGGACACTGCACTATCAATTTCAATGGATAAGCAATAGATATATTACTCAATTACGTTGTAGTCTTAACGGCTATATTCAAGTCGTCCAAAAATAGGCCAATAAAATAAGTCGAATCTCATTGAACGATTGGAGAATGAACTGCGTGAGATAGCTAAGGCTGTAAGCATCTCAACTGAGTGGATAGAACACATTTTACATGAATGTTTGGAGATGGAACAGCTTTTTGCGCGGTGGGTGGCATGATTGCTCACACTTGACCATAAGCGCAACTGTGGGACCTCTTCAGAGGAATTTTTGGCGATGTTCAATCGCAATCCGATCAAGTTTTTGCTCCATTTAATAAGAGTGGATGAAACATAAATCATCTACAACATGCCGCTAAGGAATCAACAGTTAAAGCATGGATTTTTTCAGGGCGACCCAAAAAAAGAGAAATGTGGTTCTGTCAAAGCAAAAAACGTACCCGGAGAAAATTATTCAAGGCCATGGAACTAAATTCGACGTTAATTTAAAGCAAAAACGACCGCATTTGGCGAAGAAAGAAAAAAGATGTTCCACCATGCAAATGCACATGTGTAAATACGCCATGACCAAAATACATAAATTCGGCTACGTACTGCTACTCCATTTATCACACTCTCCAGATTTAGCTCCCTGCGACTATTTCCCGTTTCCAAACCTGAAAAAAAGGCTTGGCGGTAAGAGATTTGGGTCGAATGAAGAACTGAAACAAACGCATATTTTGGTAACCCTGAAAAAACCTATGACTAAATACATTTTTTGCTGAAAAATTTGTTTTCTATATGTAGAATTTGCGACATGGTCTCTTCTTCTTATTTAGCTGTTTTACTGTCTCAAGGTCCATCTCATGTTTTTCATGAAAAATATAGTCCAACCTTGTGGTATTCTGCATGAACTTAGGTACTAGTTTGGCCCCATACACCTTAAAAGAAATTCTAAGCTATTTTGTAACCTGGTCATCTTTGTCAATTTTGGTTGTTGTTGAAGCAACTTTTCAATCTGTTCTTTTAAAGTAGTTAGAAACCACTTTAAACTAAAGCTGTAACACTAGAATATATAATATTCATATACTAAAAGACTGTCTTAAAACCAGATTTGTGGGTTAATGCTGCAGAATTGTTCGTTATACCTGATCTACACTCTCAGCGTAAAAAAAGAATATGCCGTTCTTTTTCCTACAAGTTGGAAATAAATGGAAAAATTTAAACGAATAATTTGGTCAAGTCAAGTAATTAGCGTGTACCGCCTGAAGCTGTAAATGCTTGTTTTGGGCTATTGGTTCGGAACCGGAAACGACCCCATTCCAGGAAAACAAAGCATTACATTAACATGAATTTCGGCAAGTTGTGAAAAGTTTGTATGAACTACACATCTATTGAACTTAAAAAAATGTTAATAGAACCTTTAACAGAGATGTACTCATTATCAATTGAAACAAATAAAAGTATTCTTCTTTTGTCACAAAATGTATGTCAATTATTTTATTATATCTTTAGGCACATACGCTTTCAAAATATATGCCGCGAAGAAGTTTTTTAAAAATATCTTTTTTTCTAAAACTGAACTTTTGCATTGAGGAACAGTGTTATTTCGAACGGAACCTTACTAATGTCGTGCTCAGACTGTGTAAATACTTTTTTCTAAACAGTCAGTAGAATATGAAAACTGATTAAAAACTGATGAAAACCGTTTCAATCTAATAGACTTTTGGGACAAATATTGCGCAAAGTCTGAACCAAGCATGTATAAGAACACAACAAAATGATTCAAATTAGTTGACAATTCCTTTCCTTTTATCTTTCACTGTTGCTTTTATATAGTATCAATGAACTCTTATCACAATTATATGTCATCACTATAAAGTTTAAACTAAATGAAGTCTTATGAAAATTATGCATTGATTTGATTTCACAAACCTTGCCAAAAAAACAAACACTAGAGCCCTCAAAATATAGCATTTAAACATGATAGAAACTGGGAGTTCGTTTTTATTAGTTGTTCCAAATCTGTTAACCGTTTTTGAATGCACGTGCGTATACGCAATTTGTTTGTTCAATTCGGAATGATGCAACAACTGTCATCAGTATAAATCATCGATTATCACTTGAAAATATAAGTTGTTAAATTGAATACATTATTATTTTGGTTGCTTGTACTTTGAATTTGTATTTCTATTTCTTATTTCACATCACATTTCAGCTGTTTGCTACTTTCCACGCTTCTATTATTTTTATTTTATGAACATTTCATCCGCGTATCTCTTTATGTCTGTGCTACTTTTCTCGCGTTTGAAGTTCAAATGATGTGCAAATTGTTGTCATGTTTGGTTTTTAGGTTTTTGTTCTGGCCAAAGTGGAGATCTACAACGTCAAAACAGCTGCCCGTATTCCAGCCGTATATAATTGCGTCCGCTGTATTTGTGTGTTGGTATGCGTGAGCATGAGATAACACCACAGAAAGCGCTCCAACGTCATTATCATGTAAAACTCTGTGATGTGCGTGTATGTGTGGGTGTGTATAAGCATCGAGCATAGTGTGTTGGGGGCGCGTTTCGTTCTAAACAGCTGTTCGATTAGATGTATCCTCCCTACATGGTCAATGGGTGTTTAGGGCATATACGATTTGTCGAAGAGTACGTTACACGTGCAAGGCGTTTTGATTCTGCAATGCTTATGGGTCCGAATAAGTAACACGGTTCACTTTCAAATTCGAACTTTTGGGATCTCAAACATTTTACATACTCTATAGAGGTCTTTTATATTATTTTTATACTCTGTACACAAAGTGTAAAAGGGTACTATAGGTTTGTGCAATGTATGTAACAGGCAGAAGGAGGCGTGGCAGACCATATGTTCCATGGGAAAAAATGATCAGGAGCAATAGTCGGGTCGATATAGCAATGTTCGTCTGCCCGTCTGTCTGTCCTTCCATATGAACGAGAAATCTGCGGCATACCAACACCATAAAAGTTATCCAATTCAAACTTGGCACAGTAATGCACAATGCTACTGTGCATGTGATGTGTAAAAAATCGGATAGAAACTTCAAAAGAAATAGGTAATAATGTGGCAATTCCTGGCCCCTCCTCCTATAAACGTTAACCAAATTGTACTTTTTATAACTTAACATTTTTTTTTGTTTTTTTTCAATTTTCGTGATTGAATATACATTAATATATGAATGACTTGTACCTGTACCCATAGGATGGAGGATAAAATAGAAAAGGGAATAGGGGCGGGCCTACTAGTTTTGTCTGTATGCAAATCTAGAACATTCTACACGTCAAATTTTACCAACAGTTACGAACTAGTGAGTCATGTTGATATGTGACTCGCTCCTTTAGCACAAAGTTACTAAGTGCTTTTAGTACAGTTCTTAGAATTCTTGTAAATATGCTAGAGCCACCACATTGGGTATGCAGAATCGTGTGAGCCTAATAAATAAACATTTATTGACGTTTTATCCATTTGCTTTTAGCATAGCACTTAACAAGGTCATCTCTACGACCAGCACAGCCTCGATCGCTTCAAAAAAATTTTTTTACTGAAGCTTAAAATTAGAAATTAAATTTCTTTAGCTATTAACTATGTAAATTTGTATACATGACAGTCTACAAAATCAGTAAAATATCTCAAATCTGCCTCTCAAGATCAAGTCAAAGTTCTTCTTCTTAACTGGCCATAACAACCCGTCTTATCGGGATACGGCCTGATGTAAATACATTCTTTCCTTGGAATTGTGGTTTTACGTGGTGGGTCCCAAACCCTACGGACAACCCTTTTAACGCCTGGGTTGGCTCGACTGGTCTCGAAAGAACCCAGTGCCATTATCAGTCGCCTCATACGACAAGCTTTGACCTGCTGAGGTGGTATTCTCTAACCCGCTCACCACACGGGTGACAGGTCAAAGTTCAGTGTCAACGGCAGGTGTGAAACAGTACACAAAATTTGGAGCTTCGAGTAAATAGTAAACGAGGAGTTCTAGAGTTCGTAGCGCTTTATTTCAATAGATCTGTGGAGATAATGTGCCTTGTTAAAAAAAATTTTAAACCTGGTCTTTAATTTAGTCATAAACATATCGTTTATGAATTCTGGCCAAAGTTCGGGATAACAAAAAAAGCGTTCTAAAGAATTTTCGAACAACTCATTTTGGTTCGACGAATATTGGCTAGGTTTAATTCATACCGTTATGTGAGTTCTGTCACTTCATTTTCGAGAAAGGGTTCGATAGCGGCGACTTAAACTGAAAGCCACGCAACAGCAAATGCTAAAAATTTAGTTCAGTGATTTTTTGATGATAGTTTCAATCTTTGTGAAGCAGGCCCGGACAGGCGAACACCATGGTCAAATCGAAATAACGAAAAAAAATAAAAGAAAAGGATAAAAAGGACAAACATCAACAACAACAATCGAAACAAAAAACAACCATTATAACAAGTGCAACAATAACAGTTATAGAATTATGTATTATTATTATAAAGCACGTTTCAAATGATCTGCACATTGGATCGCCTCAAGAGCTCATCCAGGTCTATAGTTCCAAGTCGTTTGTGTCTAAAATCCAGAAGACTTAGGTTGTACAATCTTTTGTTCGAAAAGCCAATTCTACAGGCCGACTGATTCTCTCTAACGCAGTAAAAGACAATTAGCATGTCACATTTTTCTTTTCGTGCTGCACTCTATATATAACTCTCTTTTTAGTTTCTTTATTTTCGCCATTTTATTCTTGTTCCGCGTATTTTCTCCAAATACTCTATAGCTCTGCTGAGCTTCTTTCATCTTTTTTTATGAACCTTTCAAAAAAGGTCGTGTTTATTTGACAACCCTGGCGCATTGTTGATGGGAGTCGTAAATTGTTGAGTTAAGTAAACATAATTAAATTGTGAAAAATTGGGTTTCATTAATTAATTTTTATTTTAAAAAGTGATGTTAAGCTATCAGTGTCTCGTGACAGCCGTGTAAGTGCTAGCTGTTCAAATATTTCGATAGATGGCGCTTTTACAAAATTGACTAAAAATCGAAAAGAATACATCCAATAAGGAAATTTTCGGAAAATTGTTTTAGCCATTATTTGCAGGCAATAAGTCATTGTTTAATTTTTGTCATATGAGCCGTTAGTTACTCGTTAACTAATCGTTAAATTTTGTTGTTGTTTTACTTTATACAGTTTGTGCATAGAAAAAATATGATGCACACAGTCGGGACGGTGCATGAAGGTGGGATACTTTTTTCCCATAAAAATTGAATTTCTGTACAAATTTTTATATCGAAGCGTCAAAGTTTATTGGTGTTATTAAGGTAAGGTGCCTAAAACTACCACTTTATAACCTGTTTCTTATAAAGTTTATATCCAAATTTAATATATTTTAACAGCACATGCACAGTAGCACTGTGAGTGGGTGCAAACCGCTAAAATCTCTCACGAGGGAAGGGGGTAAGATATCGACATGATTCGACAAACTTCACCTGCTTGACACAAATGCACATCTTTTGGTAAAATTTATGTTTCTCTACCTCTTATGGTTTCCGAGATGTCGACGCTCATACAGAAGAACAGACAGACGGAAATGGCTATATCGACTCGACAATTGCTCCTGATCATTGTTGCCCATGGAACCTATGGTCTGCCACGCCTCCTTCTGCCTGTTACACATATTGCACAAACCTATAATACGCTTTTACACTTTGTATACAGGGTATAAAAACAATAACATTGCTATGCTGTGGGACAGGTGCTCGGATAATTCCATAGATGGCGCTTTCACGAAATTGAATGGAAATTGATTAATACGCTCAGCGGAAAAGGAATTTATTCTTTGCTAATATTTATTAACTTATTACCATTTATAATTTATTAACGCAAAGTAAAAGATACAGAAATACTTGTTTTATGGTCAAAAGTGCTGCGCAAAGAAGTGTCATAATCTCGTCCTTAAAACAGCTAGAATGGATTCCAGCCACAAAAATTGTAATGTTCACATTCACCTAGTACATGTAAAAATGTATATTAGAGACGACGTCTTATTTATATAATATTTCAGACGAAACTAGCACTCTATAATACGCTCATCCTTCTTTTTCTTTGTGGACCTGAAGCGTGGGTGGTGACAGAGTCAGATGCCGTAAGATCTTTGCCCCTCTACGCGTTGGCCACGACTTTCGCATTCGAACTCTATGAAGTTTATGACGACATTGACATAGTCAAGAGAATTACCAACCAGCTGAATCAGCTGGCTTGATCACGTTGTGCGTATGAACGAAGAAGGTCTGGAGGACTCGGTAAAGGATTATTATGTCTCAACTTTGTTTGGATCACTTTATGTACACCAAACTTTCAGAGTCTATTTATGACTACTTATTTTGATATATTCTTAAAAAAAAGACTCTAGTTACTGTTTAATAGTTCTCTCAATGCAAGAATCAAATAATTTATTTGTATATAGAATTTTGTTCTAAGACTTTATACAACTAAAGAATATAGTTAACAAAAACCGTTCATAAGACATAAAAAATAATTGTGCTCTTTTTGAACATTTAATGTATACATATCTGTACGTATGTATGTATATTTATAAATATACCTGATCTTTAACTATGATATTGCATACTGCTATAATGCCTAGTTTATTGGGTTGTTTGGTTTAAGTTTGTCTTTGTATTGTTGCTGTTACATACATGTATATATATATATATTATATAATTAGCTGCTTTAACTTGAGCCGTTTTGGACCGCGCACAATAAGTTGGCAAAACTGTGCTTAAAATGCATTTAAAAATATGTTCTATAGCTTTATAATTTACTTATACAATTTTCTAAGCCCGACTATCGCTGAGCGTTATAGGTACAACTTTTTGCCTGTCTGTCTACATTAATTTTCATCTTGTGCTTTGTTTTTTTGGTATAACATGCATAAATGGGAACAAACTTTACTAAATCTAAGCCACCAGTTTCAGTTTTCCGCCATGAAAAGGTGAAATCAATCAATCAATCTTATCACTATCGGGCAACTTCTCTAGCTCCTCTGTGGGCGACTCGACTTCCCCAGGTGGGTTGGCTACTGTTTTCACTTGGTTTTGAACTTTCTCATTGGTTTCAGCCTGTTTTTGGCGTTCATAGCTGCGCACATCCTCTAGCGTCATGCCATGCCATTCATCCACCCAGGCAAAGGCCTGACGATGACCCAGCAAGAGTATGTCACGTATAGCGCGCTGTATGAAATCTTCTACTCTGGTTTGTAGGCCCCAGACCTCGAAACTGGCATGTACCAGCTTATAGGAACACATAATCGGGTTGTCTGTTTCCCGCCAGCCTTCAATGAGTGGACCGCGATCTGTGTGTGAGAAGCATTTAGCAAATAATTATTTTAAGCAATTAAGTTTTAGCATACTTGTCTTTACGGATTTGAAATATTTGGGATCTTCATCGCGTTTGTAGTGTTTGGCATTGTTAAGCTCATCAAAGGCAATGTCCACTTGGTCTACACTGCGCAGTTCGAGGTCCTTCTCGCTGAGTTCTAAACACTATGAAAGAGAAGGAAAGCTTTTATTGTGGGCAGAATGGTAATTTAATTGATTCGTTTTTATAAATCGATTTCGTATATTATATAAACTAGTACCAGCAATGGCTATCGTTTGGCAATCAAAATTTGGGATACTTTTTTTCAATTAAAAAAAAAAAAAAACAAACTAATAGAGTAATTTTTTTGGTTATTTTGCAGTCTTAACTCCAACGTATTTAAGGTGCTTAAAAAACCCAAGTGGCTTATACGATTTCTTTCTTAGTCTTTCAGTTCTCTATGTTTTTTTTTATTCCAAAATACTTTAACTGCAGCATAGAGTATTAAAGTGTATTAGTTAACTCACATTCATGTTGCTGCCATTATTGTCCTCATATTTAGTCTTAATCAGGACATTCAATTTGGGTATGAAGGAGCACTGCATGAAATTAAAGTTAAATTAGTGTTTATTTTTGTTCAATTATTTGGAGTAGTCAGTCACTCACCGTGTATTCTACATGATAGTTCAAATTACACGGTAATTTTATGACCATGAAAATAAAAATAAAATGAATTGAATATAAAATCAATATGTGCTATATGTAAATATAAATTGAGCTTTTTTTTGTACATGAGCACATAGTATTATATACTATGTTATGTATACTTATAAATAGCTACGACACTAAAAATACAAATGAAACATATACAAAAGCCAATTAGACGGCGTTTATGGCATTAAAATTGTTTTTATTGTATACAATACTTGAGATCAAGTCGTAAATAAAGACATATAAACAATATTATTTGTTTTGCATTCAATACAGCAAATTGTTTGTATGTTTATGCTTATATGCAAATAAAAATATGATTTGAGGCAATATAAAAAGCAAAACTGCAGTTGGCTGAAACCCAAAACTACGAAGCAGACCTTCAACGTCTTTTTACATGAAAATCCAAAATCAGTACAATTCAATGTGAAGTGCATTTAAATGGAATAGCAGTCAATTGCTCAATCATTATCTTGCTATGGTAAGGCTTATCAGGGAATTTCAATTGTCGGCACTCCAAACAGTTTTTACCAAATAAACAAAAGCATTAAGTGCTATTACAAGCGTGTGAATTTAAACATTTGTTAACAATTGAGTCGCTTTTAGCGTGGCAAACACTTTTAGCCAAATGGATATGGGCTGATGCGCCATGACGAAGATAATTGGCAGTTATCATAATGATATAGCTGACTTGGCAAGTTTGATAAAGATTTATCACTTTTCGTTATAACATACGTTCTACTTTTATGCCCTTGATATTGTCAGAGAAAACACAATTTTACTCTATTTAAAGACAAAGTGTTCTGTCTTAGCCATATGGACTAACAGGCATATGACGCACTTGCCTGGCTATAATGCACGTTAACACGCAGGAAGACAAGTAGCTGGTCCAAAGGCTTGAATACTCACAGTGCTGGCACAAAATTAATCACATTTTGATTTAAAAATAGCTAAATATGTATGTTAGAGTTGACATTGACTTGGTTAAAAATAACATAGAGCCCAAGCCCAACACGGACTATGCGCAGAGCACGCACTCACCTGTTAGCGTGTAGGGATAATAGTTCCATGATTTCTCGATGACGTAGAAAACGCGCGGGCAAATTGCTTGTATCCAGTAGGGCAAACGACTGCAGTGAAGAGCATAAATAATTAGTTAGGGTGTGCAATTCGAGGGGACGGTAGCGTCTGACTTGCCTGGATAAGTGTATGTGCTTTTCTGTATACTGACCCTTGCCATGCACTGGGTCCTCGCAGGGTTTGTTTTCTACAACTTCAACGCCTTCGCCGGCTTCGGACTGTTCCAGGCTGTGACGTGCAATCATATAAAGCTGACCAATTTGATACTAGGCAAGATTAGAACTTGTGTTAATTAAGTAAATTCATATAGTGCCCCAGCATGCGTGTCGGCATATTAGGTTATATGCTCAACTCACCTCCTCAACGGTCAGTGGCATGCAAATGCGATACTCCTTGGTTAATACCATGCTGCACACGCTTTAATGACTAGGTTTTCTTTGAACAAAACTAAAAAACTTATTACGCAAAGCTCGGCGCACGAGCAACTGAACTGAACAACAAAAATTTATTTCTTTTTAAACTCGAGGTGCCAACTTGTGGCAGAGTAAGTGTGAGTGAGTGGGCAGCGCAACAGCCTTGCCAGACTTGTTGGCATTCTGCCTAGTGTGGCAACATTTGTCAAATAGTGTTGTGCCAGCCCTAGTTTGGTTTTTGCCATAGCAAGGCAAAATTTGGTACTCGAAACACGAAAATATAGTTGTTACGGAATAAACGCAAAGAAAACTTAGTGAAAGTTTGTTAAAAATATTATACAAAGGTATGGCTAACCAGTGCATATAAAATGAGTGCATAATTGCTTGCATAAAGTGTTGAAATAAGCCTGTGAACATTTTTCGCCCTCTTCAATCAGATCTGAGTAAAAGTGGCACACAATAACAAAACACAATACATATGTATGTATGTATACACATAGATACATATATATGTATAAGCAAAAGCGAAAAGCAACGACGCAACGACTCGAACGACAATATAATTAATGCTCTTGATTATTTTTACTACTCGTCTTCAGTTTGTGCGACGCGAATACAACGAGCGGAGCGATAACGCACTGCGTGCTGAGTGATACGCCGCTAAGCGTACTACATTGCGTCGTGCAATGTTAAGGATTCGCGTTAAAATGGGTCCTCAACGTAATCACAACAACAATAACAACAATAGCAATCATGGCAGCCATAACAAGGAGTGGACTTGCTGCTTTGGCCTCCATGTGCATACAGCCACATTGATGATTGGCCTCTGGCATTTGGTAAGTGGAAGAAAATATATCTATGAAATATTGACAAATTTGCGTCGTAATTAAGGATACACACAGATACATACACACATTTGCACACATGCCCACGCATGAGTGCAATTGTTGCCGCCTGCGCCATAAAATTTGACCCTGTTCAGTGTCAAGGAGCAGCAGCTTACGGCACGCTTAGGGGAAAAATCAATTGTTGGTAGGCATTGCAGCAGCTTACAGGCTTATGGTCCTGCACAGTCCAGTGCCTTTCAACCTGTGAGGCTGCAGCAGATTTATGTGTGTTTACCTTTTGCCAACGAACGTGTGACGTCAAGATTTATAAATATTTGGTTCCTATTTGTGTGTCATTATTTTTAAAGAGTAATGAATTTCCGCTGACAAATTTATATCTTTATCAGTGTTGAAATAATTTTTATGCTAATCTTTTTGGTACACAACTTTAAAAAAGTAAACTCACTAATAACAGTTACTCATATGTTTCAGTTGTATGCATATATATATTCACGTATGTAGTCTCCGTGTGCAATGTGGTTTTGAAAGTACTATTGCTAAGCAGTGACACAATGCATGTCAAACTGCAGACCGCATACAATACGTGATAGCGCATTCAAAACTGTGTATGCTACACTAACCTTACTTACACAAACAGAATTGTTTGGTCTTTATTAAGGCCCCACATGACTTGGCATATACAATTGACATAATTTGCGTTTATCTGTTGGATTTTACACACACACACACACGTACAATCGCTTGTAGATACTGGTATTTTTATAACTTATTCCCTTTTAATGTGTCTTTATAAAGCTGTTAAGAGATATTATACATCTCACGTTCCACTGCAACAAAAGCAGCACCGGCGCTTTTGTATACCCTGCTTCCAAAGCGTAAGGCGTATATTAACTATGTTGTATGCGCGTAACAACTAGAAGCAAAACTAGTCAGATTCCAAAAATCATCAGCACGAAAACAGACATCGATCTAGCCATGTCTGTGTGTTCCGGGTCTTTTTTTTTTTGACACTTTGGTCATGCAGCTTTTAAATCATCTATTTGTGAAAACAATTGTTCGTTTACTTTTGGCGAATATAACCCCGGAATTTGCCGCAACAATTTTTCAATGTTTACATTAAAACCAAAGTTGAAACTTGACTCATGTGATTTAATAATGGATTTCAACCTAATTGTTGCCGGCCCACTGGTTTTATTTGCGGTTTTAATCACGATATCGGGACTAACAAAATCATGACTTTGATGCAAGTTTACAATGACTCTAAAACTATTATCAGTCATTGATTTGAAGTGTTCGAATATATTTGTATTTGCTTTTATACTTGTCCATTGTTTATTTGTTATCATGTTAAGAATCACCTTACTTTAATGGTTTTATTGTGTGCTTATACAATTTTTCAGTGAATTTAGCATTACATTTGTATTGACAATTTTTTGATACTTGATTTCTGATGACTCAGTTGCACATCGTGACATTGTTATGGAAATTTAATACGCAAGTGTATATAAATAGTCAATAAACAATGCAGTATTAAATATTTTTCTTTATAATATAAATAATTTATTTACAAAACTAAGTCGCATGCTTCAAAGTCTGTACAAATAAAGGTTCAAGCTACTTCAAATGTTTGCCTTTGTGCTCTACAGAAAACCTTGAACTCTAGATAAAATTCAGTACGCCTACTTTTTCACGTCAACGGTTTAGTGTATATGACAGAAACTACATTTATCAGTTGCCCGTTTCTAAGCAACATAAAAAGATGATGTGACAACAACATACTCAATCTCAAGCAGTAATTAGATAAATTTTTTTTAAAATTCTTATAAGATTCTACGAAAAATAGAGTTAAATTGTGTATGTATTTACGATACTTGCAAACCAGAAACGTAAACAATGTTTTGTTTTCACCTTTATAATTTCATGTTCCATGACGGACGATCAAAGAATTTAAATATCTTTCTCTCTTTCGACAAAAGTTTAACCTAATGGCATAGTAAAATATCTCGATGCATAGCAAGCCTTCGACCGATTTTGCCATTGTGATCTCATTTCTTACATGAAAAGAGAAACCTTGTTCTATATGCTGCGCACATATGAAATAAATTTTAATACTGCGGGTACTCTTGTTCCTGACTATGGACAACATTTTTTCCACGGTGCTCACGGCTTTCGTTGGTGGTGATGTCAGTGTGGTTTAATCGTCTGGATGTGATTACTATACAGCTGACCAAATTGTTAATGCACTTGGTGCTAACTTGACAAAGCTTTTTTGTCTCCTTAACGGAAATAGTAAGCTAAATATACAAAAATCTTCTTCTTCACCAGCCATAAAAACCCGTTACCGGGTTACCTACCGGTTTGTAGGGCACTCCTCCAGGCGTCTCATAGCTCTTTCATTCTGATGGCAGTTTTGGGTCCCTTGCCCAACCCTGCTAAAGTCCTAAAAATACCAAATAAATTAAAAACCCAACAATTAAATCGTTACGTACACATGATGCTATGATATCCAGAACAAACTAAAGAGGTTTTCAATAAGGGCGTGTAGATGTTGAAATTGAATAAAACTGAAAAGAGTATTTAAGAAATTAACCGCAAACGATTTAAGACCTTTATATAACCTTGGGAACTAGTTTTGATTGTGACGATTAGGAGCGTAGTAATACTTCCATATAGACTACCGTAGAAAACCAGATCTCCTATGTCAGGCGTAAACGGTCGTCTTGTGATTGTTGACTCATTATTAAAAATTTGACTCGTAAATTTCCATTACTACAATTGTACTTTAACGATTTCTAGTATATCTAAACATTTTACCATATGTCCAAACATAATCAAGCATATGTCCAAACATAATCATTCGTGCTTAAATCTAAATGACATTTTTGAACAAATATTTGCTATTTTTTTCTCGTCATCTGTTTACTTTTATTTCGCATATCTTGCTTCTGTTTGACGTTCTTTGTTGCCAAAAATCAACAACATGAGCAGCTTAAAAAGTAAACAAGTTTAACGTTTAACATGAACACATCATAAATTCTTCAATTGTTAATTCAAGTGCCGTTGTTAACTCAACGCTAAAGTTAAAGTTAAGAAACTCAGTCATCCACTTCTGGGCTTATCTATGGCATATAAATATTTACTATAGTCGTTGTCTACTTGCTAATCTTGGGATTTCCTATTGCCTTAAGGGACGTCATTTGTGTGGATTAGCTAGGATACGCATGCGTACTGAATGTGCTACTACCAAACTATAAGACATGAATTGACTGACAATCCTGGAATCGAACTGTAGTCGGTAAAGATATAGATAAAGGTATTCGTTAGCTATATAATTTCTCTAAAAAAAATACAAACAAATAAGTCGAGTACCGAGAGTCCAGCAAACTTTTTTGATTATAGGAACAGTTGTTGGCCGATGAAACCCGATTAAAACTAAAAACTTATTTATATAAATTGAAAAAAACGATATTTTAAAACAGTAAGATAACCCGTATCCGGATCGTTACCATGATGGCAATACACAAAACTTTTCTTTCTTAAAATTTTTCCTAAATTTTCTTAAAAACACAGTAGTTTGTGCTATGGCTTGACATGAAATCAAAAATCTAAATAGTGACACAGAAAGGTTGTAAAAACTTAATTATTTGCACAAATCGAGTGCGTCATGGACTTCGTCGACCTCGAAACGTTTAGTAATGATGAGTCTTCCGACAATAGTGAGTGCGATGACGAAACAGAGCTGCGTGAATTGTACATAAATGCAGCATGCACTAATCGCTCACCCTCTTCCCTTTTGGATACTGATGTGGCCAATAGTAACACATTTCAGGAACGGTCGCTTGCTTCTTTGGGCTATAAACCAACTGCTTGGCCAGAAAATCATAGTGAACGCATCGATAAGCCCAATCTTTATATTCTGCTCAAGCAAATGTGCCAAAAACGTGTGAAAACCAATGCAGAAGTCATTATTGACACAACCATTGTGCCCGTGCATCTTATGGTGCTACAAAGTTACTCTGGTCTATTTCGTGAGCTGAACAATGAGAAGAATATTTTATTGCCCGGGACCCAAGTAACACCGCGTGCCTTCAAGCTTGTTTACGATTGGATGATTGAGGATGAGCCCCAGCTGCCGCGCATGGGCCTGCTCGAAGTAATGCGCGCTTCCAGCTTTTTGAAAATACCACAATTGTTTAACCAGTGCACCCATTGCCTCAACAATTGCCTAACGGAATCTTCAGCCGTGATGCTTTACCTGGAGGCGCGTCTGTTGCGCATGGAGCGTCCATATAGACATGCGCTGCTAAGCATTAGCAAGTTCTTTTTGCCTTTTGTGGCCTCTCATGAGTTTTTGCACCTGGCGTTGCGCCCTCTCTTGCTCTTGCTGGGCTCGAACAACATTGCCGTCAATACAGAACTGGAGGTTTTTATGGCTGCCGTGCGCTGGCTGAATCTGCAGTGGCCTCGTCGCCGTTCCAACATTGCACAAGTCACTCGGTGCGTGCGCTTTTCTCTTGTGCCGCCCTGGCTGCTTATCAAAATGCAGGAGCTCAAAGTCAGTTGCACTGAATTGGAGCGCGTCATTTCGGATCCGGCTGTGCGCCAGCATATACATGATGGCATTTCTTATACCACAACGCGAATGTACTACGGCAACGATAGGGACGGTTTTAAGCAGCATTTAAAACGCACAACTACTTTACCGCCAATGCAGAGGGTTTGGATCTATGACCGTGGCTGTGGCTATCATCATCGCATGCATTGTAAGGTTAATGCGGAATTTTCATTTGAAGCTTATGTGGATTATCTTAACTTTTTGCAAACACAGCATAAGGACTATTGGCAATACTTTGAAGCTGCCTCAAGGGGTGCTTGCCATTGTGAGAAGAGGATAACTCAGGCTCTGGAGTTTACTTAGTAAACTCCAAAACTTCGATGGCAGTTCTGTAGATAGTGAGAGGGTAAAAATTAAACGTAGCAATCCCTTCAATGAGTCTGCGAATATTTTTATGGAATTAATATGATTATTAATATGATGATTTTTAATAAAGTTTATTTTTGAACAGAAAAAGAATCGAAAATTTTGTAATCTAATGTTAATTTGGCTTGTCGAAAGTTTAGCCATTTGATTCGCGTTCGTCTTCGAACGAACACAAACAAGTTGTGTGCCGACGGAAGATTTTACTGCGAATCCTGTATTTTAAAGAATGGAAGATTACTTTCGTGAGACGATGTCCATTTTATTCAAAAAAAGTGAAGTGCCGGACGAAATGTTCCGTTCCAATGGACATCTGCTGCCAGTAGCTTAAAAATTAATACAATTCTCAAATCTGTTCTCATTTCTGTGAGTGTAGATAGATCCATCAGCTGGACATGATTTTAATGTAATAGATCGAATGATATTTTGAGTTGTATCGTAAAAATTGACTTTCCTATTCTCGCTGTTTTTATTGCAGTTCCTGAACATACTTGCCTTGAGCGTTCTGGCTGTCATTTGGCGAAATCCTCAAATGATGGACGAATTGGAAAGCAGCCCACATGACTTTACCGTCGATCTGAATGCGCCTGCTTTGCCCACACCGCTAAGCAAGGTGGATCCACCATATGCTTTTAGGGATTCCTCGCTCAACTATCGTAAGCGTTACCGTAAGCGAACACAATCTAATGTTATTTAATATTTTATTAATATTTCCAATTTTGCAGAGAACTTTGACATGGGCGGCTTGGTATGCACCTGCATGATAGCTATTACGCTGATGATGATCTATGGCACCATTAAGGGCAAACCTTCGCATTTGCTTCCCTTCTTTTGCCTACAGCTCTTTGATTTTGCTATAACAACGTAAGTAGTTTGTTCGTTTGCAATGGAATACAGATGTTTATATAGCGCCTGTTGCTTCACAGCTTGACAGCCGCTGGATATCTCTGCTATTTGCAAGCCATACATCGCATTATTGCTGAATCTCATCGCTTACCGTGGCGCGAAAAGCTGCTGGAACTACCTCCCGAGGAGCTTGTTGTGGTCGTGCTGGTTGTTTTTGTATTCATTGTATTTCTCAAGGCTTATTGCATTGGCATTGTCTGGCGCTGCTACAAGTACTTGACCCTGCGTCAACAGCATTTGCGTACGCTGCTGCCATGTGTGTTGCCTGACATGGCCGGTGGCTCGGGCTTTACAGCCGAGGAGCGCGCTTATTCAACGCTGTTGCCTAATTATGATGAGGCTATTGCTCAATATTTGAAACAAGCTCCGCCGCCATCGTATCAGGTGGCCATGTCGCACTATCATAATGAGGATGAAACTGCTGGAAACGGAGGTGCTGCTGCTTCTGTTGCTGGCAACGGTGGCCCGCCTTTGTTTGTGGCGTTGGATGCGCCCACAGCTAATGCTGCCTGCAATACGGATGACAACATGGACAACAACAATGACACACCCAACAACAACAATACCATGCATGTTAACGCCAATACGCCGCCCATGCGCCGCAATGAACAGGCTGCTGCGGCTGTTGCTGCCGCAGCATTGGCCTTGGCTGCTTCTGATGTGGATGCCGATCTGGAAGTTATTGATGCCTCTGTCGATGTGATTGCTGGCATACCGCCACCGCCACCCTACAATGATGTGGCCGATGCTGGTGTGCAGGTGCCATCGCAGTCACCGCTGCGTCATATTAGCTTGCCTGGCCAGGTGGCACGTGCTCACAGTGATGACAGTCAGGCTTAAGTTGTGATTGATGTACTCTGTAATCCGTAATGCAACAACCCATGCACACCTTGCCCGCTTTCCTACTGCACAAGATTAATATTTTATAAGGCAATGTTTGCTTTTTGTTTAATTTTTTTAACCGCTTGGACGGCAGCTCACATTCCATTTGACACAGCAACTCAATAAGCTGGACAGCTGAAACTATACCAAAAGCCAAAATTTGATAGGCAATAATAATTTGTTGCCAATCACAAGCGCTCGCGCATACATGGAGCTAAACCCTGAACTTACTGCTAATCTTAGTTTATTTATTGAATATTCTTCGATTTGAATAACTTCAGTTGCATATGTGCGGGAACCCTAAGAGTATATAGAACATCTAAATGGGCAAAGTTTTTAAAAATTAAATCAAGCGTCTAGAACAGATGATCTAGTAAAAATTAAAAAAAAAAAAACTATAGCATTAGCCTTACATAAGGGCATACGCGTAATGTTGTTTTATGTATACATTATAAACAAAATTGTATGAAGATTAAAAACGCAAAAAAAAATATACATATATATAAATATGCGCTGGTTTATCAAAATCGAAATAACTTGACAAAATATTTAAGCGTAGAGCATTGTGTACGCGAAACGTTCATCATCTGTTAAGATGCGCAATATTATTTTAAACTCTGGGCTTCTGGCTTGCCCTCTCATTTTGTGTTACCAAACTTGTTTAAAAACATTTGTTTATTTAAGTTCAAGCATGAATTTCACGTAGTTACGCGCAAGTAGTTGTTACCGAAAACCAAAATTAAATAAAAAAGTTAAAAAAGAAAAAAATGTTGCAGTGGCAGTGTAAGATCTATATAATATATGGAGTGATGTTCTACTATGTTTAAACTACATTTTAAGACTTGATGCATATTTTATATTAATCTAATGCATATGTTTATCAAATTTATTTTAGTTTCCTTTATCAATTACTTTTTTAAAGAAAACATAAACCTTTTATGTATCTGTATGTATACAAATTTAAATATATATATGTACCTACTAAATATGCAAAGATATTCGAATAAATATTAGTTTATATTAAAATTGTGTTTCCACTTCACGCTGGGACTTTGGGTTATTTAAATGAAATTGTTTACTCAGAAAACGAAACTGATTGCAATGAAATCGCACTTTCAGGCTTTTGCGTCCACTTATTCACAAGATAAGAAATAACTGAATTAAATGTAACATTATAAAACAATACTTTTACGTTTTCATTTTCACTATCTCAGAGGATGACGAATTTAAAATTTTTTTTCTCGTCAACAATTTATGTATATATTGAAAGCTATCGGTAAAACGATTTCCAGCACAGAATGTGTGGAACAGCTCAGGGAGTACTTGGCTTACTTTTTTCTTTGGTGTACATAATTTTACCCATGGAATACTTAACGCCTCTGGTTGTTTTTATACATGTGTCTTGGAATTCATTTTTTGAGACACTGTTACTCCCAGGTACCGTTTCCAATGCTCCATTAATACACCATGCTGCTTGTGGTGATGTCTCTGTTAAATGTCTCTGTTAAAGACCAAGAAAATACGCACAGCAGAGTTGTTATTATGCGGCCCATATACACAGCAATCGCAGTGTATTGCAGAAGCTTAAGGAACTCTCTGTTACATGCATTTTAAATTTTGAAAATATCTTGACTCCTTCAAAAGATATGAATGTTGCCGATAAGAACTGCTCCACAGAATGACGAAATGTAAAACACAACATGAAAAATATATATGCTTGCAAAGAAAAAAACCGAAACCTTATCGGTATAAATATATCGGTTTCAAATCGATTATTTCGGAAAAAAATAACGGTTATCGGTTCTTGTAAAAAAAAATTATTCCGGTTACGGTTTCAAAATTCATTCATTGTTTTGGATAACGGTTACGGTTACGATTACGGTTTAAATCCCTAGTCTAAACACAATTTTTCAAAATTCTTAACAAAAATCAATGAGAACCTCTACATTACTTTTCGTTCCATCGTTGTTAGAAACTTTTACAAGTTCCTTTTTTGTCACAACTCTTTCCACTGATATGTGAAAAAATAGAAACTAGCACTCGTAACTCGTAGTCACAACTTGTAACTGGTTGGCCAACTTTATGATTGCGTTTTCATTCAGTTAACCATTTTCACCATTTTCTTATGAACTTGTTTTTCAATTAATTAGACTAACTTCACAACAAACGCTAACGGATTTATTTCTAATAATGTAAGCTTAGCTGAGGTTAAAATTGTATTTTATAAATGATGCGAATGGTTCCTTTTTTGATTGATCTAATGAATGACGCCATTTAAACTAGCCTCAAAGGCAAACTAGAAAGGAATACTTCCTACAAGGAGCAATGGAACGTCATGTCAACAGCAGCTTAAAATGTTGTTTAACATGGAAGGTTTTCCTCTATACTCACAACCTATTTGAAAGCGCTTCAGATAAGCAACGATAATGATAACTCAAACACCACCTCAAGTTCTAAAGTGCTATTTACAATAAAATACGCCTAGGGGAAGCACACTGATGGAAAAAACAAAATCCCATGCCATGCCTTCTCTTAATGTGTATATATTGTGTGTATATATTGTAATATAAGTACATATATAAATTGCATTTTTTAAACAAATTTATTTAGCAGCATAGTACACAAAGTGTAACAGAATATTAAGTAAGCACTTAGGCCTTCCAGTTGGACCAGGTGCGGATCTCATTCCAGATGTTGGTGCCGGGGCATTCGGTGGAGCCAACCTGGCGATGGCCGTACAAAATGTAGCCAGAGGTAATCTGACCACGTTTGACAGCATCGGAAAGCAGGCCCTTAGCAGCGGTAATCTGAGCAGAAGTCAACTTATCGCTGTTGTAGTTGCCAAGGAAAGAGATGCCAATAGACTTGGAGTTCCAGTTGGTGGCGTGAGCGCCCAACACATTCCAGCCGCGACCTTCATAGACATTGCCATCACCGCCAATCAAAAAGTTGTAGCCAATATCAGCCCAGCCCAGGCTGTCCATATGATAGGCTTGAATGTTCTTCAGCTGAGTGATGCAGGCAGACTTGGTGGTGCAATAGTTGCCAGCGGTATGGTGAATGACGGCATAGCTCAGGGAACTGGCTAAAGTGGATTTGCTCTTAGCAGCACGACCGCCCCACTCGGCCTTTGAGATGATGGTCACGCCGAAAACGGCCTGAGCGCAGCAGAGCACTGCCAAGAGTAAAAGAGCTTTGTTTGCCATAGTTGATTATTAGCTGAACTGTTGGGATCTCCAGCGAACAGCGGTCCTTATATACCCGTAGAGCTTATCGCGCTGAAAAACGTACAATAAACGCAAGCAGTGTGTCTATCTGATTGGACAACTATCTGTACCAGCAAATCCTGATAATTTTACAATTATTTGTTAGACTATGAGGTACTCACGAGCCCCCTTAATGAGCGAAACGAACGAAATTCTAATCGGCACATATATATTTAATTAATTTGTTTAAATGATATTTAAGAAAGTATTGTCTGTTTTTGTTTGTTTTGTAGACTATAAATCGTGCTAAAATCAATTGTCTTATCTTTAAGCGTAAATAGCAATTATGGGAAATTTTGAAAATCTATATATAAGCATGATACACGACTAACCAATAGCAACTCACATATCTATGTTGGCTTCTTCTGTATAAGGTCCGATCTTATATGAGAGCTTATCTAAAATAAAACCTCTCAGTCACCTGATGTGCATCATAGAGTTGTTTACTACGTCATAAGTCGATCGTTAATAGATTTATGATTGCCAACTATATTTTAATTTATATGGCTACTCAATGCAGCGTAAAAGATAAGGTGGGATTAAAATTCCTATATATGATGGTGACAGCTGTAGGCGTGTGCATTGTAAAGAGTATCTACGAATATTTATAAGATTGATATGAACAAGATTGATTTCTAAAATAATAACAATATGTTTTTCAACTGGTCTTGAATGAAGCAGTCTTTTTGTAACCTTGAATGCTTTAAAATGGGTCAAAAAGCTCATCGGTCATAAACTCATGTATAATATCCCATTCAACTAGTGTGGAAAATAGCAAAAATAAGCTATAAAGTGCATAGTTGAAAACGGCTACGGATCTGCGTGCATAAAAGTTGAAGGTAAGAGTCCACAGGAAAGTGCAAGCTAAAACCAATAGAAGGAAAATGTAACAATTGTCACCATGTTCACCGTAAAGCCAAAAGGATGAGCCCGGTTCACGAACTTGAGGATTATATAAGAAGCTTATGGCTATGCCCACCACTAGATCTGAAAATAATAGATGAAATGTAGAGTAAGAAGGATCTGAACGAAACTTGAATGCAGTCAAAAAGCCATTTGGCACGTACCAGTGACCTGTAGTGCGTAGTCATTTATGCGTACTTTTCAATACTACGAATTTTATTTTACCTACGCCTATGTATGCATTTGTACGTGAGCAACTATGAGAAGTACATGAAGCATGCGACTCATGAGGCAGAGCCATAGACAGGGTACATTAATATATGTATGATAACTGTGCCGACGTTTAATAAAGTTCCCTAATTCTCATTTTAGCTGGATCTTAAGGTTGTCCACGGATGTTTTTTAGGTCTTAGCGCGAATTTTAGGGTATCTTTTTGTATCTACAAATAGATACATATGTATGAAATGTACATTTGGGTGTGTGAATCATTTGTGCTATTGTGCCGCACAATAGGAAATCGTCAATGGTCATGGCAGTGTTTTTTTTTACAGCTATGGCGGTGATTTGATTTTCTCTGCCGCGGTCGACATTTTGGGATACAACGTCGGCAGAGTTATCATACTTTTATTAGTGTACCAAAGGTATTTGAAAAAAGAGCTTAGCGTAAGAGTAGCAAAGCGTATGCGTACAAAACAGAATGAATAGAAAAGCGTCATTGCTCGCGAATATGTAAATGTACGTCAAAGTACGTATGTAAACTTATGCTCGTTCGAGTCGACGCATTGAACCATTGTTGCTGTGCCGTTAATAACCATTTTCTTGTTGATCGTACACATCAAAGAACACTTTGCCATGAGGTAAGCCCTTCGCGTACTTATGGGTACAACGAAAAATAACGTATTAAGTTCATATAATCAAAAGTACGCATATCTAATATTGCGCATACGTAAAATTACGCATTCTTACCACGATGCATTCGTAAATAGTACGATAAGCACGCATACTGGTTTAGCGCAATAAGATGTAACAAAATGCTGCTATACGCATGCGTCTTAGCATTTATCAGGGTACCAAATTCATTGGTACATTCTGCGTGGCTTAAAACTTGAATGCAATCATGAGAGGTCTACTCTATAGTAAATAAACCTTGATCAACTTACTGAAGAATGGACCACCGAGTATAGCGGCAAATGCCATTTTCTCATAACCCTGCATAGCAAGTGCAACATTAGCAACCACATCGCTGGTGGCATTGGCTATAGATCCAAACGTTATACCCATATAGTTAGACGTCATATTAAAGACTATGCCAACAATTGTGGAAAGCACCTCGATTTCGGTGGAACATATCATAATGATTACCGTGGAGGTTGACATGCTCATTATCATAAATATCTAAAAAAAAAGTTGATTAGGTTATTTGAGTTTATTTAGGTAAAACTTACATAATGGTAACGTGGTGGTATGTCCGTTCTTGAGGTTAGGAATATTATAATTGCAGCTGGAATGGTTACATACAGGGAATACTTGGCGATGTCGTAATTTAACATTAAATACCAGCTACTGTAGCGCCACATAATCATAGCTGCAAGCAGAAATACAAACATATATAAGTCTGTCTAATAGGTGCCGAAGTTCAGGGAATCGATCCATATCATTACAATAATCGGTCATCAAAAGTTGTTCTTACAGACCTGAAATACAACTTTAATAAAAACAGCAACCGTTATAACCGTAATTATGATTCGACTCCCCGTTAGAAAAAATATCTTATATAGCGCAGACTTACAATGTGTCAATGTAATAGTTATAAACGGAGTTATTATAACTTGAATGCAGTTTAGTAGCTTGCACCAGCCATGTTTATTCCGCTCATAGTCCACAACAGGCACGAAAATAGTACTTAGTAACATTATCGGAGCTATAATTAGTAGATATACACGACGCCACCAACCGCTAAGTTCCCAATCCTCCATATCAACAGGAATCAGTGTTTCCAAAAATTCTTCAAACAAAAAGATGTTTTTTGGATTGTTTGCATTGTGGAAAATCGTACCAGTTTTTTTAAAATCAACTGTGTCTGGAGGCGGTGGCGGCTTGGGAGTTCCGAATGTTTTAAGCATGCTTGTACGTTCGTTGGCCTGCCATGAGGGTCGAATTTCTGAACCGTACATAGTAGAGCCTTCTTTGATATCAGTTTTGCCATCGCGCTGAAGTTCGGTTGCATAGTCTTCCATCTTTTGGATTTTAGCTTTACGTTCAAGTGTAAAGGGCAACGTTTTTTCCTTTTTAATTTTCGCGTACATTGCTTTAAATGGAATAAGATTTAATACTGATCAAATGTTCTTGAAAAGCATTAGTCATACATTTTACGGTGTACCGTACCAAAATCAGATCCATTATGTTAATCACTAAATACAGTATGTAAATAAATATGAGACCTAAGAAACATATAAATGTATTTTTGTAAGTGAGTTAACATATAAATCAATGGAATATCTTACAAATAGTCTCGAGAGTCGTTACTGAGCCACCCCGAAACACCACAGTATTGATAGCAATACTGCCCAATAGTAGAAACAGAAGATCCCGCACCGTACTGTGTCCATTCATTCTAAATGGTCGTATATAGCAAACACTTGCGCCACTAAGACAGAGTATGGCCACCGCATTTCCCACGGATATCGAGAAAATAGGTGCATCTTGGCGTATGGGCATAAAGTTAGCAAACAAATCCGGAGATGCATTTGCAAAAGCTAAAAAGGTGACTCCTGCTAGATACTCATTCATATTCAGATGAAACGATAGAATTTTCAGAGCAGGTCCATAGCTAAGTAGAGCATACATCTTGTTACAATTATGGAAAAACTAGCCGTAATCTGTTTTATACTTACCTTGTGTTCACGGTAATTGCTAATGTTAGCAAAAACAAAACAACAACCAGCATGAATATGCACATAATCAGTATCTCAGTTGCCTTATCGTGAATATTGAAAGTACAGTACATCATTTCGAAATAATTAAAAAAATTAATTATTTGCTTGCAGTTCTGAACTTGTCGAGCCATTAAACAGCGAGTTCTGTAGGGCGTGCGCATTACGGCAATGCAGCTCATCTATTAAATCAATCAAAAATCAAGCTTAGAAAAACTCCACAAATATCGAATTGGCGTAAAGACTACGCTCCAAACCAATTTGCATTCAACAAGTCCAAGTTTACACTGTAAATTCAACTTGAGTTGTAAAAGGCACTCGAATATGTACTTACTCTTTGTAGAAATGTTTGAAAGTCTTCCTCAAGCGTTTCCTCCATTGTATCTGCTTTTGAATTAAACTTAACTTAAATTTACTTTTCGCAACCGTCTGCAATACACTTTTTACGCTTTTTCTTGCCAGCTGCTAAATCTACCAAGCAAAAATTTTTTTTTTCTAAGATTCTTTACTTATCGATAAATACTGAATAAAGGCATTTATTAAATAGAAAACTGAAATTTCTTACCACGCCTACTTCGAACAAGTAATCTGGCTACATTAGGAAAATTCCTAGCTTGTAAAAAAGAAAACTTGGAAAAATCGCATCTTTCAAGTTTCAATTTTCAATGTAAATAAGTGAACTATTTGTGCATATCAGAAGGACATAGGTTCTGGGGGACAGGATCTTATCCCTGTGTCTACCTTAACCAAGTTGTCACACAACCTCTACGTGGTGCCCCCTGCCCAGCTTTCATTATGATTTCTTATCCGCATATGCGCATTAAGGTGCTATAATCCAATAATATTTTACTTGGTGTTGATATATACTAATTTTGTGTCCAATATGCATTACAATACTAACATATGTGCTATAAATATCTACCTCAATTTGTTACGTAGTTAGAGCTTTATGGCAGCTTTTGCTATAAAACAAAATGTATTTTGATATCTTTGTAGACATTATTTAACCTCTCCGTTTGAAACTATAATGGATTATTATAGGATTTATTTATACAGAATCCATAAACTCAAAAAGCGAGCTATAATTATAGCCAGTTACATAAATGCAAAATCCCAGTTCCTGCTCCCTGGGTTCGAACTCTGCTGAGTTCGGTCACTTCTCAATAGCTCTTAAAATGCCAATACAACTGAAATTATGGAACTTATAGGTAACTTCTTCTTTTTCCTCTACCTGTTTTTTTTTTCTACTTTCTCTTCCTCTTCCTGTTCCTTTTCCATATTTTCTTCCTCTTCCAGCTCCTTTTCCACTTTCTTTTTCTCTTCGGTTTCTTTTTTATCTTCATCATATTCCTCTCCCTCTTCCTCTGCCTCTTCATCTTCATCCTCTTCCCGATCCACTTGCGGTTACCCTTCCCCTATTAATAGGCGTTTCCCACTCTGTGAACATTTTACAAAATTAGGCTGAGATTTTATGTCATTTTTTGTATATTTACGCATTTTTGTCGTTTAAAACGAAACTCTAAACCATTTATCCAAACATCGGCCACATACTGAATTTTGGATTGTTTCCTATATATATAGATTGAAGCAAACCCGGCAAACTTCGTTTTGCCCAAAATAGATGGAAGCATTCACGATTTCACGTGAAATTTTTTTTATCCAAAGTAGTAATGCGATAGCTTTTATGGTGTGGGAAAAAAGGAGCACAAAAAGGAAAAGGGAACAAACAGACAGACAGAGTTACTTTCGAATTTATAATACATATTAGTATAGAATTGTAAATCTGATTGCTTAATTTAAATTTTAATCTTCTTAATATATAAAATCGTTCGTACAGGGTACGCGTTAGTAAAACTGGAGAACAGCTGGATCAAATTACTTCATATTTGGACCATATATTCGTTTGGCGTGCAGGAAGGTTTCTCTCCAGTTTGTGTCTAGTAGGTTGACAGGATAAGCAATATTCTTAAGTGATGTAATAAATGTATATTATTTATGCTTATAATGTAGGCTAGCATTTCCATGTGTTTACAATTAACAACTTTGGTAGGTAAACAATTCACTCTGAAATTTGATTAGGTGACGGCCCTGAAGAGGAATCAGTGGTAAAAACACTCGAGCCACTCGACGAGATAGTGGTCCGAGAAAATGTAACACCAGTACAATCTTTTTAAAGTATTTAGGATGCTTATATATAGCTGTAATCCGTGCTGCACAATAGAGTAGAGTAAATGAGGGACAACGCATTACAGATGCGAATAGATTCTCCATTAGCTTATGAACCCCATATAGAAATTACAGTGCACATATGAAAATCGCTATTAGTGACATAGACAAAGATTGCATTCATTGCCAGGCTCTAAAATTCAAGAATGAAACTTCAGGGAACTGTTTTGCTTTAGGAAAATTTATATTTCCTTTCTATTTTAAACCCACCACCGGAGCCACTAAAAGTGCTAACACTGCTGAGTCCAAAGTATTTTTGAACAAAATAAGAAGATTTAAGATTTGCTTTCAAATGACTTATTTTGGCGTCACAATCATTTCCTAAACGGTTGGTCTGACGATACTGTTGGGGGGTGTCTTTCGGCAAACATTACCAGTGATTCCGAATTCAACGCATGTTTGAGGTCATCATACTTGAAGAAGTTTTGCCCAAAGAACTGCTGAAGATCGGAAATGGACAAATGTCGCTAGATACTTCCACTGATTTAATATCGATTCCACATGCCATTATAATTCACTTCAACGAAAGATGAACTCAGCAATAATGTATATCAGAACATTGGTCAAAATTTTTGTAGCTACGATTGGTTGAGCGCACGCTCAATTTTAGCAGCGAAAATTTATGCGTTATGCGATATCGTCCATTATCCTGTGGAATTCCTAAACTCTTTGGATTTGCCTGGCATGCTGCGAAATCTTCATGCCCCAAAACTGTGCAATGGAACCCTACTGATTATAATAAAGCAAATGAACAATATGATAGGGGCAATGATTTTAAAAGGGCCGTTCAAAGGAGAAGAATGCCTAATTCCACGAAATCTCTAGACTTCAACCTATTTGCCTTTACAGTTCAAACGTATTCTGTTGGCAGTGAAACTTGCATTTGCGATGACTATAAATGAGGCGACGTAAGGGCTTTACATCAGTCCGTAACCTTGTATTGGTTGTTATGGACAGTTAAGGAAGAAAAAATGCTCTATATTTTAAGTCACCTTTTTTTTTAAAATTCAAGTACGCCGATACTCGAAATTTGTGTGTTTCGCCATCAAATTCCATGCCCGTGAGTGGGATACCCTGTACTCATGTTTTTCCCCCATGAAAATCAAATTTGTGTGAAAATATTTAAATGGACGCAATTAAGGTAACTGTACTGAGGGGTGGTGGGAGTGGATTCGGCAAAATCTCAACATGAATATCTTTTTAAGTTTAACATGTGTCTACATACCAAATATGGAATCTCTAGCTTAATGACAACAAACAAATCTGACGTAAAACAATATCCGTTCAGTTTGCATAACGAACTATCATCTCTTAAAATAAAATAACTGTGTAGAGTCTCCATTTAATTTTATTAATTTCACGATGTCACTTGGTGATTAGGTTTCGCTCATAAAATATAAGACAAACACTATAGGAGAGTTGCATTTATAAGGGTTTTCTAATTGTCACGGGTAGATGTTGTCGACCCGCCCTTATCAGAACACAACACTTTTTAATTCCAGTTAAAATTGATTGATTCGTTCCTTTAAATTAAAATGAATGAAAGATTAAGTTGTTCATGCCCGAATTTAAGCCCCTTTGACGCAAACAAGTGGAACCACATAACCTAACCTAACCTAACCAAATAAAGCAAATGGGTTTCATTTACTGCATTTCTAATGCCTTACAGGCATCCGTACCATATAACCTTTCAGCGCTTTTTATCCCATTCTGCGCCAATTTTTTGTTTTCATTGTTACTCCATTGTAACAATCACGTCTTCGCTGTCAAAGTATTTCATTCGTTAAATTTAGCCAAAACTTTTCAAATTTGCGCTCATCGGAGAACAAAATTTCCGTCAAGCCCGTAAGTATCTATGCCATTCAAAACTCTTGTTGACTCTTATGTGACTGCAAAGACTGTTCTAAAAACTTTGGATGAAATGACATACCAAGTCGGGTGTGCAATGTGGCGTACAGAACCATTCAAACGAGGAAAACTTGCAGAACAATATTAAGTCGTTCAGCGTATACGCTGAAATCGTTGAGCAAAAGTTTCACATGAATTGTCCATGTGAAGTAGGCAAGCTAAGCTCGAATATCCTTATCGCATATGAGTATGCTGATTTCCATAATTGGATTTTTATATAATATTTTACCAAGAAGAAGCACAACCGAGTAGGTCAACAACAACAATACCTGATGGAAAATTTGTTAAATGCCAATTTGTAAACTTGTAGTTTCTAAGCAAGCTTGCGCGCTAATTTAAATAGATATCCGACTTTTCAAACTAACTCCGAAAGTTTTCACTACAATAAGCCGAAAATTCGCAATACTTCAGCTGACAAATTTAGTTGTTTTTTGTGAAAATTTAAATGCCCCTTTAGCTGTTGCCGCAACTAAAAGCAAAAACCAAGGAAAGTTTGGCTGCAGCAGCTGCTCCACATCCATGGCCTGGTCATAATTCCTCCCTCTTTTTGTAGGGGGGGGGGGGGGGGGGTTGCTTTGTCATTAACAACGTACTTTTAATAAGTTCAAGTAGTCTTTTAGCTTTGGTTTTTCCTTCAATTCTATAATGAAACAATGAATTCTATAGTTTGTTTAGTTAAGGACCAAAGTGGCATTACTTCACCTCTTCCTTTCTAGTTTATAAGGACTCTCAAGAAGCTTCTGCTGCTTCAATTTGTGAAAAGGTGTTTTTAATTGTTTTGAAGCACTAAGCAATTAGCCATGACTTATTATATAAAAACTAGACCAAATGTGGCACTAGCTGGTCAAGGATGTTATAGATTTGTGCAGTGAAGAAGTGAAGAAGAATGAGATATGCTAAAATAATCATCATTAAAAGTCGATAAACCCATGTCCGGATTAGATTAGATTAGATTTGTGGTGGATGCGATGGCTCATCAGAGAACGATGAAACCATCCCTAGCACTCAGACAGCCTTACCCAGTGTGCCTTGCCCGACAGAGGAAGTTAGGGGAGAGAAAGACAGTTGAAATACGAGAAAGAAAGAAGTTGAAGACAGAGTAGGCTTGCTGAACAGGCTCCCTATTGTCACAATCTTCCCGACTCCCGTAGGAAGTCGAGAAGACTATGCAAGGGCAGAGTAAACAGCTCGCTCATATTGAGTGTATCACTTCCCAAAATACGCATACGAGTTCTTGCAAAAGCCGGACGGTGACACAGAAAGTGCTCTGTGGAGTCGGCTTCCTCAAGACAGGCTGCGCAATTTGGGTCGTCAACGAGGCCCATGTTGGCCAAATGTATTGTGACCCGTGATTAATCCAACCGCTAGTAGCCGCTTTCATAGCCTCTTGCCTTATAAATACGTCAAGAGGGGTTAGATTTAACAGTGCATCAAGAGCATTACTTGATGTGGTGCTCATAGACTCGGTTATCCCTAAGCAGGCATGCCTTTGTAGTCTGGTTAGAAGAGTGACGCTGGACTTAACCATTGTTCTCTTCCACCAAACCACTGAGGCGTATGATACTACGGGCCTGATTAGAGCTATGTACCACCAGAGGTCGGTTTCAAACCCCAAGTTTTTGCTAAAAGTCCGTCTGCACTGCCAGAAGGCTCTGATAGCTCGCTTGATCTTTCGTTCAATAAGCACTTTCCAGGTCAGCTTAGTATCAAGGGTCAGCCCAAGATACTTCACCTCGCTGGCCAGTGCCAGAGTCACACCTTTTAGCGTTGGTAGGATCATTCCATCCATCCTACGCTTCCGAGTTAAAAGAACAAGGTTAGTCTTACTCGGGCTTACGGTTAGACTTTGTGTGTTGCACAAGGAGTCAATCCTATTCAACATAGCATGCATTGTGGTGCAAACTGTATGAAGAGATCTACCAGCACGCACACGTCATTAGCATAAGCTTGTATGTGTACCCCCATATTTTGAATCTCCTGCAGGAGCTGGTCCACAACCAAGCACCAAAGAAGAGGAGACAGGACCCCCCCTTGGGGGCATCCTCGTTCTACCTCCACTGTGACCTTGCCTATATCACCATTCCCAGCAGTGAGACGTCTATCAGAAAGTATGCGTCGAATCCACCTGCATGAGGTTTCATCGATGCCATGTGTCAGCTGCGAAGCACATTGATTCAAAAGTAGCATTGTCGAAGGCTCCCTCAATGTCTACAAATACGCCTAGAGTGTATTTTCCCTTCTCCAGGCCCTCCTCGATTTTGCAAGCAATATCGTGAAGAGCTGATTCACAGGACTTTCCACTCTGATAGGCATGTTGCTGACTATCTAGCGGGCTTTGGATTAATGCTCTTGATCGAATGTCTTTGTCAAATAAGCGCTCTAGACCCTTTAGAAAGAAGGATGTCAGACTGATGGGTCTAAAGCTTTTCGACAGAGAGTAATCTTCCCTACTTGGTTTCGGGATAAAAACAACCTGCACATGCCCCCAAGAGGTCCGAACGTAGCGAAACGCTAGACATGCTCGAAAGATCCTTTTCAGGACCTTAACGTGCGTGTCTCCGCCTCTCTTTAACATAATTGGGTACACGCCGTCGGGCCCTGGGGACTTAAAGTTTGCGAAAGAGGGTAAGGAGAACCTTATCGACTCTTCCGAGACTATCCGTGCGGCAGTATACCAGTTAATTCGACTCGGTTCCACTGGGTTGCCACTCAGAGTGGATATCCTGCAGCCCGGAAAATGGGCCACAAGGAGTTCCTCATAGGTTTCCGAGTCATTGGTTATGTATGTCCCATCAGATCTTCGAATCGAGTCAAGCCGAGCGGCTCGGTCCTTCTGGAGGACCTTGCACAGACGGGCAATGTCTCTGGTTTCGCTGATCTCAGTGCAGAAATTCGCATAAGAGTTCAATTTCTCCCTTCTCACTGTTCTCTTATATTCCTTTTGCAGGGTGTTATATGCAGCCCAGTCACCCTCATTTCGAGTCCGAAGGGCTCTGTTGAGGGATTTTCTGGATTGCTTTCGAAGTTTTGTAAGTTCCGCGTTCCACCATGGAACTGCGTTACCTTGTCTTCTTCGTCTTAGTGGGCACACTGACTCGTAGCTTTCTGCCAAGACGCGTTCCATTGACTGGACCGCAATATCAATGTCCGCTACGTTCCGTGGCCGATGAATTTCAGAAATATTATGATGCAGGAGCATTTCGAATTCATCCCGATTCGCCTTTCTAGGATTCCTTCCTTCAGGGACTACCATTTGGTCAATCCCTAATCGGAATTGGATGTATCGATGATCAGAGAACTATAACTTCTCTAGCACAGGCCAAGATTTCATGAGACCGTTCATTCTCTGGTTAGAGACTGTCAGATCAATCACTTGTTGTCGCCTGGATGTTACAAAAGTCGGGCTGGTGCCAACATTTTGTACCGCCAGGTTAGAGGATAATAACAAGTCTAAAAGTTGAGAGCCTCTGGGGTTGCACTTAGTGCTACCCCATATCGTGTTCTGTGAGTTTACATGAAGATTCAAGAGTTACTTGCCCGCCTCGAAGTCACCTTTACCGAGGACCCGAAACTTGACTTGTCCCAAATAAAGGCGACCGCGTATTCCGCACCTTATCCGGAGCACCTTCAACGACTCATGGTCTATTCTCATCGTCAAAGAACAACCACCAGAGCTTGATGGTGATTCGTTGATGGCCCTACAGGAATATGCAGACCATAGAGCCATATTCAGGCCCGGGTTCATGGTACGCAGGAGGGAGAGGTATTCCTCTGAACGCATGGGCGTCCCCGGGCACCAAACTCCCACCTTGACCAGCTGAAGCTCCGAGGTGCAGGTTACGACAAACTTGCACCCTTCGCTTACTGGTAATTGAGCAACCGCCGTTTTCAGCCACTTCAAAGAGCACTCATCCGAACAGGTTATTCGATAAGAGTAACCGTCCTTCTGAACACCTTCGAAGCTGAGTGCTACTTTCGCAATACTTATTGCCTTCCACAGATGCTGCTCGACACTCTCATGCTAATTTTTAGTCAACTGAGATTGTCGTTTGTCAGTGCGAATAACCACAGTAAGTGACTTCCTTGCAACTTCCGCAAAGCTACTACCACTTTCTGATGCTTTCTTCGGAGACTCCGTCCCAACAGCAGACTGGATTGTGTGGGAGGTTGACGGAGCAATTCAAGTTGTTTCCTTCCCAACCTGCTTCGCCGACCCCGTTTTCCGGTCTTTGCCGTGCCCGTCGCCAACACTGACGTCACGCTGGTGGTACCACAACTAATTGCAGCTGTCTTCTGCAATCGGATGGGACTGACTCTTAGAAACAGGTTCACTGGAGTCATTCCCTAGTGGTTCCACTGGCGTTCCAGCCTCCCTTTTCCCTTTCGCCGAAGCTAAGGTACACAGTGAAGTGAGTCGGCAGTCAACAACAGGCACTCCAAGGAGCGGGTGAGAGAGCCTGTGTTCGATAAGGCTCCAGAAGAGCACTCATCTACATTCACTACTGGTAAATTGCTTCCTCCGAAGTCCCAGGTACAAACTTCGGTCATGTTTTGGAATGAGTTTTGGGCCTGCACATCCGAATGCCCAGCCGTCATAGTGGCGGGGGGATTACCACCAGTGTGGGTACCCCGTGCAGAGTTATCTGGTTTTAACTCCATTCATGAAAGTGGTCTAGTACAACTACGGGGTGACCAAGGCCCGAGAGGATATTTTTTTCTGACTTCCCAGTCTGGGAAGCTGGTTTGTTGCTGGCTCCAGCGACTCGCCACGTTAACGCGGATCCGGATAAATATCTATATCTATGAGACTTTAAGAGCTAGCGATGGCACCAAAATGTACACAATTGTACACAGTGAAGTGATGATGATGAGGTGATATATGTACACCTTACCTCGTGCGAGAACTTCGCAGCCTACACCAACAACATAAAACATAACATCAATGGATATAGGTGATAATATAAACATTTCTTAGACTCCTTCTCTCATATACTTTTGTTGTAGATATGTTAATAAACAAGCTAGAGCCATCAAATTTAGTATGTATTCTCATGTTAGCCTAATAAACAAAACAATGTTAACAATAGTAGCAGGGACATCACGAGCATCATCGATAGAAAAAAGTGTGTTCTATGAGCCATTTTTCGGTCATACGATCCGCTGTGTAGAGATAACCCCGACTGGAATGAGGGTAGTTGTTCAGCTGTTGCGATTGGCTCTATTGCATTGTTTCAGCGATGTCAATATTGACATACAAAAATACAGTTCCAAATTCTGCGTAACACGCAGACATTGCCAAATCAATGGGGATCGGATTTCGTTGTTATGTGCCTTCCATATGAATAAAATTATTCACGTCTGACTATATTTCATTGATATTAAAACTGATAAGTGTCATGAATGTAGAATTATTGAGAAATTATTTATATATTATTTATTTATATTATTTAGATTATATAATAGTTTAGATTAATAAGTTTAGATACAATGGTTTAAAGAATATAACCGCAACTGGTTATATGCGTATCAACGGCATGACAATCTCACATTTTTTACTTTAGTCTCAACTTTACAACCTTAGAATCGACTTTACAACTTTACGACTTTAGTATAGAATCTTAACTTTGCTGCTTATAAACGACTCACTACTTCAACTTGTGCAACTCGACTGGCAAGATCGATCTCTCCGCTGCTACTCAGCGCGGGACGAACTCTCCACTGCTGTTGTTGTCTCCTTTCTCTTACTTCCGACAATGGTGCTGCCAACCGCTGCACAATGCCACCAACCAACTTTACATGAATATTACCGTTGACTGAGCTGAAAAAAAAGTTTCTCGAAAAGAGTTGAGCAGAGTAAGCATAGCTTATGAAGTATCGTATGCTTTGGTCACCCTTACTTTGGGATACGTCTTCGCTCTATAAAGTGACGACCCTTATACCAATTCGGTATAATGGAAGTTATGAAGTCACGAAGACGATAAGTAAAGTAAATTACAAAAAAGTGCCCCCAAATTTACCGGAAATTGTATGTTTTAGCCATAGGCCTCCATAATCAATATGGAGATGTGTTACGCAGGTTAGAACCTGTACAGCCAGACCTTACTGTGTTCATAATGACTTCTGACTTATAATGGCCATGGCTACTTGCGAACATGATATCCAAAAGGATATTTGGCTGTCACCTGAACAATTTACACGTAACCAAATTCATAACGTTATAGTCGAAGAATATGTGGTGCAGCGCACAGCGAAAGCTGAAGAGAAAAATGCTGCAATCACAACGGGCTGCCGTAGCCTTCTTCCCTAAACTCTCTGAGCAGCTCATTCACCTTCACTTTTGCCTACTTAAGCGGGGAACATCCTTAGTAGTGTTGCGAATCCACTGTAGCTTCAATAAAAGCACCCTAAAAAGCAAGTGAAAAACGTAAGCAGGAATATCGAAAGATCGTGAAGATTTTATAAAAAGTCAAGCGTCCGACTCAAGGACTTAGTGCAAGGGGTCTTCCTGTCGGGATGAAAATGTAGATCTGGTAGTGGATGCACATTGTGCACTGCGGTTGTGGAGAAAGGTGGCTTAAGAACAACAAAACTGCAGGCGTCGACGGCCTGACCACAGAGTTCTTCAAGACGGGCGGCAAGGTGCACGCACCACCAGTTCTGAAGAATATAGGTAGATAAGGGTCGTTATGGCTTGTTAAAATGATGCTTAAGCTTAACCGAAGGCAAACAACTGCTCGAAACCTTAGGTGATCGGAATATCGATACTTTGTTATTTATAAATCCTTTATTATAAGTAACGATAACAATGTGAGTTTAATACGCTGTTGGGAGCTGCCGAGCTTTTTCAGCAACTTTAACACGCATAAATTTTAAGCAAAAAAGAATACACGTTAGGTTTAATTATTAGTTATAATTAGGTTTCTATTTATTTTATTATTTAATTGGCGGGCCCGTGGCTTTAGTTTTAAGTTTAATTTAATTGTTCAGAACGCGACGTTTGCTGCTGCACTCAGCTAAAGACTTTTTACAACTGTTTTTCAAGATGTGCAGATCAAAGAGAGATAACGTTTATGCGGCTTAGCATAGCCGATAAGCAGCTATTGAGTGACTAAGAGTTAATTGATTGGCTGGCCACGCAGGGTCAATCATTCATAATGTTAAGTTTTTAGATTTAAATAGTTGCCGCGCAGGGCAGTGCAAAAAGAAATATATTATTTGTTGGAACTTTTTCCTGAGTTATTAGCTGCTGTTCCGAACATACGCCAAATTTTTGTAGAGTTTTCCGCTTAGTAGTCACTTAATAAATCACGAAATTGTAATACAGAGAACTGGTTTTCTTGGTCTGTGTACTTCTCCGAAAGTCTTTCCCAAATATAACAAAACTGTTCTGCATTTACAATTTCATGAAATATACGACAAAGATCTTGCTTTGATCGTAGCCTTGCGAAATCGCTATATCCTAGGCCTTTTCTGCTTGATGTAGTTGGTGATATAAGGTCCTCTGCACGCGTCATATCATCATCTTGTTGATCTGATGGCTTAATGCGCTGCATTAAATCGGGAACTGGCATGGGCTTTCTCTTCAAGTCGGCGCATAGTGCACGATAGGCTGTGCTCAATGGAATCATATGTGATGGCATAGTTGAGAGTCGTTCAATTTTGGGGAAGGGTTTATTTATCATAAGTAGTTTGCATATTTCTCTGTAGTTTACAAGTTCTGAGGCACAGCCTTCGTCAACGAATAACTTGAAATATGATGCGATGATGCGTACCTTGTTTTTATTTATATATACCTGACATGCATTGAAAATCTGGAAGATTATGTCGAATTTGATTAAATTCGTCTTTTCTTTGTCGAGGCCTTCAAGTGGCATTAACAAATCATAAAAGTCGAAGTCAAGTTTCTTTAACTTAGTTCGAAGTTTTATGACGTAACTGAAGGAATCGGCCAAGGCCTTATAGTCATCACACTCCGGAGCATTTTCAAGAAGCATTTTGATGTCACATTTATCAGACTCACTACGTTTTCCATGGGTTATGTTCGGTACATCATATGGATATGTCTTATATTTTGCACCCACAGGTCCAACCGTGCGACGTATATAGTCTAATTGGGCTTTACCAATAACGGGTCTCCATGGATAATCGGCCATGCAGCGTTTTACCATTGCACCGTTTTGGTCTACAGCCGAATGGTGCCCAAAAGTAGATGTGCGATCGAAATGCTTTGTATAGTGGCGATTGACTTGCTCGCCAGGAAAATAATGGTTATGGCTTACTATATAGTTGTTGTGTCCTGTGGCATGATGCCGATTGACATCTTCTGCCGTTTTATGTGGCAGTATTGTCGGATATACAGCGCTTTCCAGTTTTGTTTTCATGCCAAACGTATGACTCTCTTCAGTTACATTTTGGGGCTTTGCGCTCACATGTTTTACTTCCCCTAATTGGGCTTTCTTGCTGTATAAATCCTCTGAAAATTTCTCTTTGAATTGTACTAATCGTGATTTTAATAGATCCGCTTCAAGGCAATCGCCTATGGTTTCCTTTGATAAGAGAGGTTTAAACATAAAAAAAGGCTTTTTATTATGGTTATGCTTTATCTGTTCTTCACACTTGGATCGTATGGCATATTCAGCAGCCTCGCCCAGTTGGGAAAACTTGAAACATGCATCGGTATGCTCGCTCCCCAGCTTTGTAACGCCTGCGGCGCGTACTTCTGGACTACGATCAACGAAAGTTCTTGTATTGGACATTGCGATACCGATGGTAAATTCTTGGTTATGCGTATGTAATTAGCTGTTGTTCTGGCGACCGAAAATTTTTATAAACATGTGTAAAATGTAACTCATACTTTCATAGTGAACTATGTTAATTATACCCTGTACACAAAGTATAAAAGGGTATTATAGATTTGTGCAATGTATGTAGCAGGCAGAAGGAGGCGTGGCAGACCATATGTTCCATGGGCAAAAATGATCAGGCAATAGTCGAGTCGATATAGCAATGTCCGTCTGTTCGTCCTCATGAACGTCGATATCTCAGCCACCATAAAAGATAGAGGCATAAAAATTTAACCAAAAGATGCGCATTTCATCAAAGCAGATGTAGTTTGGTGAATCATGTCGATATCTTACCTCGTGATAGATTTTTGCGATTTACACCCAAACCATGAAAGGCACATTTACGCGTAAAGTTACTATTCAAATGCTGTGTAAAAATCGGGGACGGTGCCCGACAGTGGGATAGTCTGTACCCTTTTTTCCCATGAAAATCAAATTTCTGTGCAAATTTTTTTTTGGTGTTTGAGCGGTAAGTACTCCATAAGATATTTGATCCTTAACGAGTTCACAACGACTACCGACAGAACGAGGAACTCTATGAGCTCATGACATTTACATAGTTAGGTTTTGCATATGGATGAAGAAGCACCTGCGAGAAAGGCCTTCAATGCTGTTGAAGAGGGAGTCCATTAAAAGGTCCAGGTAAACAGCACACTAGACATTTTTTGTATCACCAATTTAAGAAGACGTGCGCAACGTAGAGGCGCTTGTAGGAGTACTTTACATCGGACCGTAACCTGGTAACGGGTTTTTATGGTCAGTTAAAAAGAAGAAGATATATAGAAATCGATTTTTTTAAGTTATTCAAATTCATATAATACATTGACATATTTTTCCAGAAATCTTTCTTTGTCTTTCTAGTTATATCTTGGTTTTGATAATCAATTTATTTATGACTAGTAGTAAAAAGTTGTATTTTGTTTTTCTTATTTAGGCTCTCGTAAAGACGCAGTAATATTGAGCGCAAGCCTTTGCGAATTACTCCTTTAGAGAGCTCGTTCCATTATCATGCGTAATTACTCGCTTGGTAATCTCGCTTTGTATAAAAAGCTCTTTAGGATATTTAACTACACCAAACATAAATTACAATTGGACTACCTTCGGCTCTTGGGTGGTAAATTGGTATGTATAATTGTTCATGGAGCTTTACTTTCATATTCTTAATAGCCAAAAGGTAGTGTAGTCTTATATCCTCCACCTGTCTATATATGCCGTTTGTTATTTACTTTTTAAGCTCTTCAATGATGCGCTTTGGAATATATCTACTCATTTACCTAAGCGCTGCAACAGTCTGCAAAGACTAATTACATTAATGAAGTATCATAATTAAAACACAGCCAAGCGGCGACCCGAAGTGAAATGTGAAGGAAGTTAAGGCGTCAACCTGAAGAATGCTCCACGGCAGTTGACGTCGACTACGCTAAGGACAGGGCACCGACAACCGGGTTTGGGACTATGCCGACAGCCGGTTGTACATCTATTGAAATTGAGTCAAGCGTTTCTTTTATATTCTACTACTACAACTATTTCGCTTGGGCTGCACAAGGACTGATGGTGCTTCCCAGGAGCCACTTTCAATGGGCTCCATATACCCTATAGGTGTGAGTGAGTTTCAGTGTGTGCAAACTGTTGGCAGACTGTTAAGCATTGCATAAAGCAGTGCAGGTGACATGCAGTTTGCATGAAGACGGAGATGTGCCTAAGGGATTTTCAGTTAATTAGTGTTAAAGTGGCTTACAGCCAGATAGACTTGGCTTGGCTTTTACTTATTATTATCTAGCAGTGTGGCGTATTAGTTGACAGCTTCAAGCGCGCATGGAATGCATGGTTTTAGGGCCAAATACATTGCTTTAAATAGGTCATATAACACTTGCAATTACTGGCCATCCGGATATATGAATATTTGTGCATTGCCATTATGCCCACAGCCAAATGTCATCAAATGCAAAACGAACTGCAACATAACCATTACATTTAAGTAGAATTGCATAAACAAGGAGCACAGCCATACAACAGACCAGCCATTGAGGGAAAACAAAAACAAGACTAGAATGAGAACGGGTACGAGAAAAATCGCAGGACAGCAAATGCAAGCGACAACTTCAAACGAAAGCCCGCAGAATTCCGGCAGCAATAAAAGCACTCAAGTCCCATAGACTTCCTGATGCTGCTGTGCACTTAATGTGACATGTTTTTGCAACAGCTTTGGTTTTTCAACTGTTTTTCTCCAACTGTCTCTGACGATATTGCCAAGCCCCCCAAAAAAAAAGAAGCGTACAAGTTTGAAGACTCCTCCATCCCAGGACACAGCACGCGATGCCATGAAGTGCTGAGTTTTGATGCATTTTGCTTGTTACCAAATTGTTTTGCATTTTTGCCATTTTACATACTCCTACACACACACAACTGTACCAAAAGGAATGCGTTTTTAGTGCTGTTTCCTGGTATCCATTCTAACTGTTTTCCTGATTTGCATTCGTAAAGAAATTGCATTTGCCTTGGATTTACTTTAGTTCGTGTAAAAGGCTTCACACACATTTAATGCCATTGCAAGCAACGATTTTGTTGCTTATTGTTTATGCATGAATTAAATTGATTCAGATTCTGTCAAGAAAAGCAACAAAAAACGGTAAAAGAAAATCCCCTAAATCAAATCGAGTATATTTCCTGTAAAACATTACGTATACGCAACAGATGTGATTAGTCTTTTTGATTTATTTAATGACGCTTTGATACAATTTTTCTCTTTCCAAGATTTAGCTTTGAATTGTTTCAGTGTCAGAATTGTGGATTCAGCAGATGGGTTTGTTCGATTGAAGTGGTGAGTTTTTGAGATTTTGTACATAGTAGAACTGATGTTGCGAAGGTTTCGGGAAAAGAGTACTTCAGTGTTTTTTAATTAGGCTCACACGACTATACCTACCAAATATGGTGATTCTAGCTTATACAAATGCATTTCCTAATAGTTAAATTTTGTTCTTCTTCCTGTATCTTTTGAAGTTTTAAGGCGATTATGATGATTTTCAACCAACGTGATGCTTCAGTGTTAATTTTTAAGTAGTAAAAGGGGAGTGAGCAGCAAATTCTCTTAAGGTGAAATGGGAGATGTCATCACACAATGTCAAACTTTTTCGCGAATTGTATCCCTACTTGTTATGACCATCAATACTTGGTTGTTCATACGAAAAAACAGGCGGAATAGCAGTAACGCGCGATGAGGCTTTTGTACACCAGGATTGTCATCTCATAAATTGGCTTTTAAGCTATGCAGACGCGTAGGTTTAGGATCGATCTTGTAAAGACCTAACAAGCGTAGTTTTAGTGCACAAAAATAAGATCAAAAGACACGTTATCTATTAAACGGTACCCACATTACAAAGCAAGGAGTGTGAAAGAGCTGGCAATCGAAGCGAAGTTGCGAATTCTAAGCAGAGCAGAGGGCCAGCGCTATAAGAGACAACCAATTGCTGCCTACAATCGAATGCATGCCAACACTGACAATTTGATTAGTAAAAGTAGCACCTCTTGAGCCAGGAAGCTTTTCCACACTTCATCGAAAACTTTCCCACATGTTCCAGTGGGAGTCCTGTCGGTCCAAAGCCATGTGCCTGCTTCCTCAACTTTGTCCCATTGACCTTTGATCACGAACTTCTTTGGCTTGTTACCACCGAATTCGTATACTTTGCTGATGACAATAAAGAGTTGAGTTTGGGTACTTGTCGAGTAGAAAAGTGTTTAAGTTTAAATAAATATGATATTATTGGTAATATTATCTTTCATATGAGCGTCAACAGTGCATAAGTGGCTTCAGAACAAACAAATTTATGTAGCAGATATCCTGAGACATCAATAAGTTAACGAGTAACTTAACTACCGATCAATATAAACTTATGGTACACTTTTAATTTAAGTATTTTCAATCACAATGAGGTAAAAATATACAAAAGAAATAGTGCATTACGACGTGTTGTCGATCGCAGGCCAGTAAGAAGAAGAAGGAAGTCCTCCTCTAGAGTGACAAGAGTAATTTTTTGGTTTTGGTGTGGCCGGACTTTTGACCGTGCGTGGCCAGATCGGTCCAGTAAGTGCATGGCCAGATCGCCACAAACTGTATTTAATCTATTTTAATTCAATTGCCAGTAACAGTGCATTCAATTAAACTCAATTAAAAGGAATAAAATTAAAAATTAAAATAGGTTTCTCGCATTTTCCTTTTGGATTCGATAAATTGATTCTGTTGAGCTAACAGTTGTAGTTGTGTTGAGCTTTGTATGGTTGTTTGTGTTGTATTTTGTATGGTGGTTGGTATTATCCGTGATTAGTTAGTTGCGTCCAACGGCTAGATAATATAAAAGGCGAGTGAGTGCACCGGTCAAGCAATATTAGATTAATTGACGAATTGCAAAAACGACGTGCGGAGAGTGAGAGCCTCCGGCGCAGCAGCCGACTCGTGTATAGCACTACTTCTACTTGTGGAATGCCGAAAGCTGCGGAGAGCGGGCAAAAGATCGAGATGGGACGTCACAGCCCATATAATTAGATGCAAAAGCCCTAAGGGTAGTCCAGTTCTTTTCTGTCGGTAACGTAATGTACCATTTCGCAGAGATACTTTTGCTAAAAGGCTTAAACAAAATCGGCTTTCAGATGGGCATCTCGTTGTTGATAAGGGTTTGCTAGAAAGTAAGACCAATGTAAAATGTAGCCAGTTACAGCGACAATTGCCTTGTGTAGTAATTCCTTTTCAGCTTTTATTGGTAATACATAGCAGGATTATCCACAAATATTGTCGTAACTAAATCTGAAAGTTGAAAGCATAAAAGTTCCCCACCAAATCCATAAAGTTTTACTTAACCATCTTACAATCTTGTTGAAATAGATGTAATGAAATATCTTTTTTGTGTTTGACCGAGACATGATGGGTGTCTTACTTTGACATCTTTAAATCTATTTCGGTCCAAAATATCTCGACCTCTGTAAAACAATGTCAACTGTGTTGCTAAAGGAATCACACTTGTTTTACTACGAATACAGTTTGCTCTTTTTCAATCATTTACAACTTTATTAATGGCAACCAAAGGCAAATACAGCAGACAATTTATGGCAAACTTATATTGCATTCCAGTATCAACCAACATAGCAATATTAACAGAGCGCTTTATCATTTTTCTCAATAATAAAAAATAGCCAAAAAAAAGCAACTGCAAAATTTCTGTGCTCCACAACAAAGTTAAAGTCCAAGTTGCAGCAGTTTCCGGAAAAACTTTGCTGCATTTTGTTGCTTGGGTTTATTTTGCAGTTGTCAGCTTACAAAATATTTCCGACAAGTGAACGAATATTATAAGTTTGCAACACCAAAAGCAGTAGCACGCTGCAGGAAGCTTCTGCTGCAAGTTCATATATCAAATCGAAAAAAGTAGCGCTTGAGTACGAGGATAAACTTGCAATTCGAAAATTGCATTTCGTTTGATTTATGCTCGTTGCAGCGTTGCATTAGAGCCCTCAGTTAACCTGAAACGTATTAGTTGGCCAATAAATTGCCGCTTAGCATTATAAGTCAATTAGCAGCTACGTGGCATTGGAGTTCGCAATGTTGCACTTGCAACGTGTTGCATGTACTTAGTACAAATAGACCAACAACAAGTGCTAGCAGCAGCCTAGCCAGTTCTAACTACATGTAATTTATGCAAGTCTTAATTAATGTTGGTTCAGGGGCAGCGAGTGCGTTGCAAGTACCTTGTGGCAGCAGAGTTGCAGCAACGTAGCATCAATGCCTGCTTAAGGCGTCAGCTGTGGCATGCAACGCGCTCCTAGTTGTTAGTCATTTGGCTGAGCATTGCAGTGCTCGGGCTTACTTGATTTGCATATCATTTAATGCGACACAGTTGGCTTGTATGTGTGTGTGTGTGTGTGTGTGTGTGTGTGTGTGTGTGTGTGGTGTGTGTGTGTGTGTGTGCAACTGTGCTCGCTTGCTAATGAATCTGCCACAGCCACAGGAAGTAGTTGTATGCCGGCCGCTGTCTGTGGTTTGACTGCAATTAGCGCAGACTTTACTTGCACTTTGTCTGTCTTAGTGTCTTTCCTCCACTCTGTCCCTGCCCCAATGCTCCTCGCTTAGCCCCAAACCGTTAGCTGTTGTCAAGGTGTGAAAAGTTTGTTAATTTTGTGATAGGGCTTAATCAAATTTGTGCACACTCTGCGTATACTTAATATGCATTAATATTTGTTGATGAAACAGCAATGTAAAAAAAACAACCGAAACTAGCTAGGAACAATTTTTTACTCTTATTATTTCTTCTGGCGACCCGACTATAGCGACTAGAGTGCACAACTTCAATAGGAAACCCTTTGAAGACATGCCCAACACGATAGAAAATATTTAGCTTGGTAAAGTGTAAATTACTAAAGTTATTGGAAAAACAAACTTTTTTAAATTATTGACTCTTTTTGTTTCTCTGGCAACCGAACTATAGCGATTAGAGTGGTCAAATTCAAAAGGAAACTCTTTGAAGACATGCCCAACATGATACAAAAACATTTAGCTTGCTAAAGACTATATTACTAAAGTTATTTGACTAATACACTACATCGACAACGACAACGACCACGAAAACGCACGGACAAAAAAACATCTCCAAATCGCCGGTAAAGTTGTCAGAGTGCTTCAATCGTCGAAAAACATAAAATTTGAGATTTAAGTTTTTTGGCCAATCGCAATACTTTTTTGCGAAAAAGTAAAACCTGGAGTATATGAGCCGAAGCCAAAGAATTGGTTAATAACAATAGGCAATGAAAAAGCACTTGGCCCAAATATGTGCTAGCGAATTAGCGATCGTTAACAGTTGACGGAAAAATATAATTGCAATGTCATGGAAATTCGCGGAATTAGGAATTCTGCTCCTTTGATCAGCCTCCTTTTTTCACCGCTGATGTTGAAATTACTTTGTATGTTGGATTGTAATTTGGTTCATCTACAATTTCATCACCGAAAGACGTCATTTGAAAACAATCGTTGTACATCTGGATGTGTTAGTGGTTGCAGCAAGTCTGCATTTTGTCATCTCAATAGTTATTGCTCGTTGAATCGTTCTAATTCGAGCTGATTCCCTTTCAATAGCTAGTTACTCTTCCGTTCGACCTGCTGCGACATTTTGGTGTCGCGTTGCATTTGGAGAACGCCTACCAATCTTATCATGACCTTCTTGGCGTCATAAGAAATATCGAACTGTAAATGATCATCGCTTTGAATAAATCGCACATCAAGTTTTCGCTAATTAATAATCTGCCTTTGACATAGCCAAAATAAAGAAAGCGAACGAAAAAGTTGCAATTGAAATTTGAAAATCAACTGGAAACAAATCGATTAACGATCTATAGATATGGGGTTACGTTTTCGCCGACAAACAAAAACAGTAAATTATTTATTTTTTAACGCAATATCAATATTATTACTCTGAAATTGAAAACCAACAGATTTGCAATGATATATTTCCTATTGTTGTTGTAATTATTTTACATTTTTACTTTTTTTTACTTATTGTATTTATATTGTCTGTATATTTTATTTATTATATTTTTCATAAGAAATAATCAAACGTACATCCGTTCAAAGTGTCGCTCACACTGTTAATTTATTACGAAGTACTTTTTTAAAATTACTCAATTCCATTATTTTCGAAAAACTTTTAGTCAAAAATGCTTGTTCGCATATCGATTACGGCAACTCATTATGAGTACGTAATTTTTCTCTCTGTGTATAGATTTTTTTTTTAGCTGTAGAAACGTTCTTGATTTCAGAAAGAATTGTTCATTGTTTTTTGTTTGATAAGCGATAAAAAACTATTTTTTTTTAAGCTAGTGTAACCTGTTGATTCCTGTTATGCCCTCCATCCCCCATCTACAGCACTGGCTTTATTTATTTTACCACAACCGATTTTCGTTCCCTCTTTATATCTTTTCTAACTTTTAATTTTTTTGTCGGTTATTTTTTTTTTAGCTGGATCTAACTTTTGGGGAAGTAACCAATTTTAAAACACTTCGAAGCGATGCAGCGGGAGTTCCAGAATTTTATTTGTTGGAAAATTTTCTCTTTTGTGCATTTACATATCGTTATCAACGATACCGGCGGAAATGATTATCTATGATTGTATCAGAGCCTTAATTTCCGCTTGACAGATATGAGAAATAACATCGCACATTCAACAATTTCAAAAAGTTATCATGGTTTTCGGTTATCACGTCAACCCCGATTACAAGGTTAAAGATGTTTTCTCTAATTGGCTAAGAACATCTATTATATTATTATAATTATATATTATAGTTGTTAAAACCAAGAAGCCTTTTTCCTGGCAGAGTTTTATTTAAAAAAAAAATCTTTCAATTTTATGTTTGTTTAATTTATAGCGAGCAGGCAGGGTTCAATGTTGACCTGTGCTTTTATGTTTTTTATTTGATCCGTTCGATCGGATGGTGAAAATTAAAGTGTACCAAAGTAGGTAGCATTAGCAAGAGAACAAAAAAAAAAAGCTTTTGTTTTTATACATAGGCTGCTCTGTAGCAGTAATGTGTTTGAATGTATATAATATTTATATCGATGTTCACATAAATCGAAACATCGTTAGTGTATTATTGAAATATAAGATTGCCACGCAGGGCAATTACAGAATTTGGTGACGCGTCTATAAAGCCGCTAAACTCAACAATAGTTTTTCCTTAATCTATAAATTTTGGAACCCTTTTTCACCAACTGTACGCATTTTTATCGCAATGCACTCGTTTCAAAGCTCGTACTATATGCGAGTGTTTTGCGAGGCAACACTATAACACTAGTTTTTCACTCGTTTGCGAGATCATTTGCGAGCATTTTGCGAGATTTTCGCTAAAGGCACGTATGTTGGTCCACTGGGCTGTTAGCTATTGGCATCTGCAATAATAGAATATTTGAGAGTCGCAATAAATTTTCACCTTAAACCCATGAGACATTTCAGATATTTCTAGTTTTTTGTTGCTTAAGTTGTATCTTTATTACATATATAACTTATCCTACTATATCCACGAATGAGTCGGCTGAAAAAGCGTGTATCAAATCCTGTTCAATAAGTAATGCAAAAATAATGTACAAAACATAAAGACCAATAGAATAAAGTCCCACCGAGCGTCGAGCATTAAAATTTAAGGTCGATGTCCACAACAAAGTAGTAAAAAGACCCAGGTTCAAAAATATGAAAGCGTTCAGGCCATAGGTGCCAGCTTGATCTTCCAAGCTGCTTTCTTGATTTTGCGTTAGTTTTAACAAAAGTACAAGTCCAGTGCCTATCAGTGTAGCTGCAAAAAAAAAAGGGATTTAATATAAAGATTTTTTATTTTTATGATTAAGGTGAAGTTACTGAAAAAGGGGCCTCCAATTGCCGCTGCATAAGCCATCTTCTCGTATCCCTGCATGGCCATGGCCGAATTTGCTATGAGATCCCCAAGCGCACCTGATACTGCATTTATCGTGACGCCCATAAAATCATCTGGAATGTCTAGTATATTACCAACTACTCCCAAGATCAAGTCAATTTCAGTGGCACAAACAAAGATTAAAAACATTGAGCCCGTTAAGTTCATAATCGTAAAGAGCTGAAAAACTGGGGCTTATTACAGTAGAAATTAGACACTTTACTTGTGGGACTTACGTAATGATAGAAGGGCGGTACATCGGTGCGTGAATGTAAGAATACGATTATAGCTATCAGAATAAGTGGAGTGGCATAGAAAGCATACTTTATTTCTAAATTTGTATACCAAATTACCCGATCCTTGCGCACGAATAATGCTGCAGTTGAAAATGTTTGTTAAACTAGTTAATACTTATTTTATGTTATATGACGCTTACCCTTGCATAACATAGTCGTTAACGCCGGATTTATATAGATGTGTAAACAATTGAGCAATTTGCTCCAGCCATGTTTGTCCATCTCGTAGTCGACGATTGGAATGTAAAGAGCACATAAAAAAACTATGGGAGCCTTGGCAATAAGAAAGGCTTTGAGGAACATGCTGGATGAACGCCACTCTTCGCACTCAATTGGGCGAAGTGCCAAAAAGAAATCCTTGAACAGATCCTTATTCTTGCCATGTCTGGTATTGAAAAGTACATTACGATTACCTGAGATATCGACGCTTTCATGGCGTACGCTGGTTCTCGTGGTCATTGTCAAAGATGTCCTTTTTTTTACATCCGACGCACGTGTGAATAAGCCAGATTCACGAGCCAAAATCTCTATGTGTGCATCGTCGGCCATATCGTCAAACTTTTCATACAAATCTGAAAGTTGTTTTCTGACTTCGGGTGTCTGTTTTTCATCTCTTAGTGCATCGATTTTTCGCTCAAGAACTGTTAATTTTTAATAAATGAGTAAGTTGAACAGCTGTTCCTTAGCTTAATATATGATACTTACTTCTCATCGTAATGCGCATGAGATATAAATCTAAGCCATTGACAATCAAATAAAAAACATACACGGATAAAAGGACTGCAATCGTATTTCATCTTAAGTTGAAAGTGCAAGTGTATGGCAAAATCTAAAATATAGCTTACGTGAGCATTCGAAAATGGTTACTCCTCCTCCTTCAAATAGGACAAACTCAACTAACGTAAGACCCAGTATAAAAAACAGTATGTCCCGTACAGTAGCATGAGCGTTCATCCTAAATGGACTTAGATAGCAGACCAAACCTCCGGTGAACATAGCAACAAATAGCGCCATGGACATGCTGTTTGCGAATACTGGATTGTCATCGCCTCTGACAGCCGAAAGATTAGCGAATAAATCCGGCGAACTGTTACCAAAGGCAAGCAAAGTGACCCCAGCCAAATGCTCATTCATATGGAATAACTTGGAAACCACTTTTAGTGCGGGACTATAGCTGTATTTATGCAAATAATGCACAGTTCAAAAATCAACGGTTTTATGAAATTAAAACTCGATTTTCCAACTTACTACATATCGACCAAAAATCCCATTGCCAGTAATAGCTCGGCACACAGGGCCACAAAGACAGTAACAAATATGAGCTCCATAAACTTGTTACGGCAGTTAAAATCGCAGGACATCAACTTCATATATGGTACGAAGTTAATGCCCGAAAAGCAGTCTTTTGCAGTTTTCACAAACTCACAACGTTCGCTATATGCAAAGTCTTTCACTACGAAGCAACTTACGTCGTCCCAGAAATTATCAAACTCCTCGTCCATTTCATTCTCTACGTATGCCATTGTGTTGTATTGTTTTTAAAAAGTTTTCGATTTAAAAAATATATATATATTAATCTATTCAATGTTTGTTAGGAAGTTCTGACTTTGCTTTTAAATCACTGGACTACTCTGTTTATTGAAAGTAAATATTAACTTGCCGGAAGAGCAAGCATCTAAATGCCGCCACATACAACTCTCACTCTCTTTTGATCGAAGGAATCATTTGACATACTGGTAGTTTCGTGACTGCATTTCAATTCTCCTAGGATTCAAGCAATAACTTGACGGGTTATTGAAGGTAGGGCAGTGGAGAATGTCCCAATTTTACTGGTTTTACAAAGCTCCATGCTTTAACTTAAAAAGTTGACAGACACAGCTGTCGTCTCTAGTATATCCATCAACAGTAAGAGATCATGAAGTCACTATACACGAATTGAGTCGGAAGAATGCAGCCTCAGATTATACCCATAAACTATAAGGGAAGCTTAAAACTTCTTTTGCTACGTTACTGCACACGATGTTGGTATTACTCGAAAGAGTGCAGCCCCAAGATTATATCAACAAAGCTCTACTCCGAGTATAGCTGATGTTCAATAGAAGAGCATCTAGCTGATGATGATGTTTCAAGCTTTTTGATCGAAGAAGCAAGTACTTCTGCTTTAGATTTAAATTTCAAATCAAGTTATATTTATAAACTTATAAATTACTTTACAAAAATCTTTTCAGGTTTCAACTCTTTTCGGCCTCACAAAATTTCATAGGTTCACACAATGCTACCGCTTATGCGCCGTAAGACTTTGATACTCGATCTGGATGAGACACTCGTGCACACATGTCCGAGGGGCTCATTTTTGGATGCGTTTCCTAACTGCGACGACGTTCCACCAAAGACCATTCCCGACTATGTACTTACAGCTGATATAAATGGTGCCAAGGTGACATTACACGTGTTCAAGCGACCATTCGTTAATGAGTTTCTAACATCTGTTGCTAAGTGGTACGATCTAGTAATTTATACGGCTGGCATAGAGGAATATGCTTCAGTAATTGTAGATAAACTGGATGCTGGACGTGGCATACTTAAGCGTCGCTTCTATCGCCAACACTGTCTCTGTTCTGGCAATATTATCAAAAAAGATTTAACTTTGGTCAATGGCGATTTGACATCCACTGTAATAATTGATGACACGCCGAGCTCATATCTTTACTTTGAGCGTAATGCCATACCAATCAAGCCCTATATCTACAATCCCAAAGATGTTGAGTTGCTAAGATTGATTCCGTTTTTGGACAAATTGCGTTTTGCATCAGATGTGCGCTCCTTTCTCGTCGATCATTTACCTATTGGTTTACAGAGTGAAAATTATTGAAATATAAATTTTGGATAAATAAAATAGGTTAGCAAACTGACTAATAATAAATATCTATAATTATGTCCGTATTGTTTAGAGTCTATCAATTGCATGTTATATTCTCTTTGTCCTATTCTCAGCTTACCCCATAGAATTCTCTTGTCCTTTGTTCTTCTTCTTAACTACCGGCTGATGTAAATCACTCCTCCAGGCGACTCGGCTTTGCACAAGCCTTCTCCAATCGGTGATAACAAAGGCAGCCAGTGCGCTCTGTTCCTGGTTCTTCCAACGGAGACATGGTCTGCCCCTTCTTCGCCTTCCTTCAACAGCCGCATTGAAGACCCATCTCACAGTAGATTCCTCGCTTCACTATGTCAAGTGTAATTTTGGAGCAGTTTATAGGCGAGGGGGGGGGGGGATGTGAAATCAGAATATTTTTGACTATAACTTTTGATGTATTTATCCGATTTCGATAATTTTTATAACATAGATGCACATAAACACGACGCAAACCTCTGTCAAGTTTCGAGTTGGTGAGATATCGGCATAAATCGATAAACTTAGGGTAGGATAGGGTGGGGTGGGGTCACCCTTCTTGAACGCAGGGTAGAGGACAACAAAGTGTCAACCGTCGGGGATGCTCTCACCTCTGTAAAAGAACTACATACTCATTGGCACCAGTCTTGAACAATTCTGCAGCATTGCTGTGTGCGGCTCGTATGCCGTCACGAAAACCTGTTATAAAGTTATGCTCTTATGTTACTTTGTTAGCAGCGTCCACAAAAGCGAGAAAGTTGTACATTGGTTTTTTTGTGAAGTGTTATCAATGAGAGCGAAAAGAAGAGCTATGTTATGTTACGCTCGCTAGATGGCGCCAAGTTGGAGAGAACTCATGGAAACGTGGCGGTTTCATTAATTGTTTGTGCATTTGCTTATAAACCACATGTATTCCTTAATGGCCAAGGTAATCTAATTTGTATTCATATTTTACTGTTCAAAGCATTCGATATTAACTAATTCATTTTATAAATTGTCAAAATGTTGCCGCAAATTATATGTCATGTTTCAATTAAATGAAATAAAATTCCTTTTGATCATAAATTAAATACACATAATTATTGTGTTCTGCAATTTATTATGCTTACCAATTGTGTATTGTGACAATTGTAATTATATTTGTGGCTAACAAAAATCAGTAACTATCCATTAATACCTATTATTGCAATACAATAAAACGACGCAATCAAAATATTGCCTTTGTGTGCGGCCTTTAAAATACCTTCGAAGATTTTGGCAAAATAAACTAGCTTCAAGCTGACTTGACCTGCTTGACTCATAGTTAACCCGCTTATGACCTTTGGGATTTTCTATGCCAACCAGTTCGAAATAATTATGAGCCTTGCGTCTGACAAATATTAAAGGTTCATATAAGTCCTTTGGCTTTAAAAGTTTCGAGCCTTACAGCAATAATAATAAATTGAAGAAAATCAAAGTAACTCGAAAGTATTTAATATTAAATATTTAATAAAAAAACCTGTAGAAGGTAACAGAAAACCTTGAAAATAATAAGGTGCACTTCAAAACTCACAAATACGATAAAAACTTCTTAGCCGTTTTGAATTTTCTACTACGGTTGCAATTTTGTTGAATATCCGTTAAAAAGGGCCCTTTGCTAAATCATACCTTTTCCGTTGATTTCAAATCCGGCAACTTTTTTTAGTTCCATAGAATTGTTCCAAAGCCAGAAAATTACATTATTTGCTTCTTCATCTTACTTTCGATCGCAGCTTAAATTAAAAGTTTATACGTATCGATTCAATGTCGCTTAGATTGTTTTGGTCTACCTTGACTTGATTACGGGTTACAGGACAATAAACTATTTATATATTATTTTCGTTTTTTTTTGATTTTGTATAAGAGGTTAGACGTTGCGTTTCTTTTTTTGGTCTATTTGTTATGTTGGTACGTACATATAGATATGTCTAAAACATACCTTTTTCGGTAAATTTAGGATCGGAAAACCGTTTTGAATTTTCTACACCAGTTTTCATATTTGGCTATTTGAAAAAATTTGAGATTTCGAGAGGAGCGAAGTCGGCAAATCTCATGTTAGTCTGTAACCTCACTTTGACCCCATTAAAAACTTTGTAATTTTTGGATCAATTACTTTAGAGTAAAAAATAAGAAGAATTTTTGATTTATTAGCCATTTTGTATTTTAGTTTGTTTTTAAAAGATATAAAGTTTAGAGGTGTTTTGGTGTACTTGTCGATTTTATGGTGTCATACATGAAAATAGACATGAAGAATCGTCGAGTAACTATTAGAGAAGTAGCTGAGGATGTCGACATTTTGGTTTGCTAATGCCATACAATTTTTACGGATGTTTTGGGCTGAAAAGTTTGAAAGATAAAAAGTGTCTCAACTGGTGACGAAACATGGGTGTATGGATGACGTTGAAATCAAAGCACAGTCATCCGAATGGAAGCGGCCAGAGCAGCCAAGACCAAAAAAAAATAGGTCAAGTTAGGTCAAATGTTAAGATTTTTCTGTCTGTTTTCTTTGATTACACTGGCGTAGTGTATTGTGAGTTCTTACCTTCTTTTTACTTAAGGAATATGAACACCTGAAAAGACTCATGAAAGGGCAGTGTTATTGAGAAGATGAAGACTGCATTGGTGGGAGAGTCGAATCCATACCAAGGAGCGTATATCAGAAGTGCTTCGACGATTGAAAAAAGCGACATTATAAATGTTATATATTTGCGGGATATTTCTTTTAAGGGGACAAAATAGATATTGATGAATAAATAGTTTCTTTTCGAAAAAAAACCTTAATTTTTTGAGCAAACCTCATGCATTTGTACATATATATATATATATAAGCCCAATAAAAAACTTTGTGTGTCACTCTAGAATTTCTTCTCTACGAGTCTTCATCTATTTCTCATTTAAGTTTTCACAGTCACCTTATCGGAAATTGAAATTGCTTTACAAACAATTTGTAAAGCTCCATCTTGGCCCTATGGGCGAGGGCTTTACTTTGATTGCGTTCTACTACCCCATAGAGTTGCAATAACTAGTTGGATAATATTGCATCTTCAGACATATTATTACAGTAAAACGAAGGATATGTTATCAATTATCTCTTAACTAACAAAGACATATATATACTTAACTACTATTTACATATATGCACACTATATTGCAGATGTGTTATGGTCTGATCCTGGCTAAGAATAGTGTATCTATTTCATGTTGTCCTATAACAGTATCTAATTTTTCCTTATATTTTTGTTTATGACTTTACCTTCTTAATTAATATCCTGATGTGTTATGCTGCTGTTATTATTCGAACTTGATTGCAATTTGTTTTGCCAGAATTAAAGGAACTAAAGCCAGTTTTTGTGAATGTATGGTAGTAACTGTTTACAGTTTGACAAGCATTGCCAAAAAGCAGCAGAACTATTTCCAAAACTTTCAGGCTTTCTATATGCTTTTGCCTCTTTCTTTTTACTCTTAAGCTAGTTTTTTCAAAGGACATGCTACCAATTGAAACTTTTTAGCATTGAGAGAATTTATGTGCTAATTTTCATTGCTGTCGCTCCAGCAAGAAAAGCGACGATGGTATTGGATTTCCATTGTCTTTGTCGTTGCTAAATGGAGGGCATCAATGCTGCCAACGAGTGGGTTTTAAGAACACCCACCAAGTGGCATAGCGTCACACACACACACACACACACACACACACACACACACACACACCCCACACACACAATTCCTACATCTATATATGTATGAGTAAAGAGCGAGAACGAGTGAGAGAAATTGAATGGTTGTCGTTGTCGAACGTTTAAGGACAATTGACTACGCGGTGCACGGTAGCAATTGAAATTTATGACCGCCACAGGTGAAAGTTCTGTGTCGTTACCTTTTAGCTTCCCATTGTCAATGATTTTCGTCGCTGGAGTAACAGTAGTTGGGTGCACGGTCTGGCAACATTGGCAACAATTCATTTGGAGATTTACGTCAGAGCAGTTCTTAAGCTGGCTGGAGTTGTGGCAGTGTTGCCTTAAATGAATTACTATACTACTTAGTTTACACTAACTACTAAGGCAGTGCCAAGGTATCTAGCATCTGATATTTCTATTGTTGATGCTAACTAGCTGCAGCATTTCCATTTGCATTGTTAATTGTTACTTTGCAATAAAAACCACAATCAAGCATCAACAATTTTGACTTGAGATAGACTAAACTACAACTATGGTGCTAGGGACAGTCTGAGACTTGCCTGGCCCAATTACCAGTGTCTGTTACTTGTTTATTTTTGTCCGTAAACCGAAAGCGCTTCATTTACAATGCAAAAACTTAATTAGTGCGCTTGGTTTTTGCAGCTCTACTCGATTGTCTTAATAAGCAAGTCCCAGCACTGTTTCGGCAGTCGACAGCGACATCGTTTAAATATCGGGGAAAAAACACAATAACAAAAAGTACGAAAAATAAGAGCCCCAATAGTCTTGGAATATTTTGCATGCAAACTTTATTACTTTTTCACTACTTTTTGCAGCGAATAATTACATTGACTTACTTGTACCAACTGTCTAATTAAACCCACTGGGACACTGCACAGCCTAATAAGTTAAGTCATGAATTTCAACTTTATAGGAGTACATTGTAGAGCTTGTGAGATTACTGTTTAAATTCAGGAATTTGCCACCAGCAAAAAATTTTGCAAATTGTGCATTTTGTTAGCTCAAACAGATGTTGAAATTTACACTACGTGAAGCATAAATGCTGATAGCCGGGCGGCTCCTTGACTGAATGAGTGAGTTGCTGCAACTGCAGTCAGTGCATTGACTGATTGACTGAATGACTGGCTGATTGCTCATACGCACCGTTGACTGTAGTTGCGTTGGCTGGGTTTCAATGTCAATTGGTACGACAATCTGAGTGAAATACTCTAATCAATGGATAAAGAGTCATTTAAGCTGGCAATAAAGGCATGTTTCATTGAAGTACCTGTATTTGTTGTATGTATCTCTAACGACCAAGTCAAGTCCATGACTCATGTTAGTTCATGAATCTTGTTTTGTCTAAACTCTAAAAATTCGCTGGGAGTCATGGCTCTGCCAGAGTACTTTAGAACTTGATCAGAGTGGCTTATCAACTTTTGGCTAAAATTTGTATGCGTCTCTCAGTCTCTCAGTGTCTCTATATATTCATAAACTTTGCGGTAATGAATAATACGGGAATCACCTGATAAGTCTAGCCCTTCAATTTTAGTAAAAATCGTTAAGAGTAGCTTGGCATATTTTGTGGTTCCATCTACGTATCCATTAATAGACAAATTCTTCTGTTTATTCAATGGTCGTAACAATCCTTTACTAGAATAAGTAAAATTAACGTAAGGCGCCCTTTGGGGCGACTCTGTTTTGCGCACGCTTTCTTCACTCCGGGATACCAAAAGTTAGTTCGTCCTCTCTTGGTCTTTTCAACTGTGCCTCGGCTTCACGCCCTAACTGCTTACTTAGATCAAAAAAAGCTATAAGACTATTAAGATGAATCTAATGTCAATAATTTTTAGACTCAGTTACACTTTCTAATTTGATTTGAAGCGATAACCTATCATAAAGTCACTCGCGTTACGACCTTATTGCGCCCAAATCCTGGATTGCCAATATGCCGGGGAGTTCTCTGATTTTTCAAAGTTGAAGGTGCAGACTAGGTCGTCTTTCTTACGGCCTCTTTAACTATAGTATGTGATGGAGAGTATATTGCGAAAAGCAGGAGCGAAAGAGAATCTGCCAGACTGGGTCTGGTGGCAAAGGAGAATAAGACAAAGTAAATGTCAATCGAAGATATTTTCACCTGAGTAGAAAATTGAATAGTAGATAGTACTCATTCTAGCCAGAGGAAACTAATGCTCTATAAGACGCACAACATTCCCGTTTTAGTTTATGGCGCTGAAGCATGAATGATGACGCAGCCTGGTGCCCTTAGAGTGGTTGAGCGGAAAGTACTCTGTGAGATATTTGACCACGTGTCAAGCAAATCAACATCCAGCGGCACCTCTGGCTTATCATGTTGGACGTTTGCCGGAAAACGCTCCTAAGAGAAAGATCTTCAATGTGGCTGTTGAAGCAAGTCGACGAAGAGTCGTGTCTCCGTTTGAAGGACTAGGGAAAGAGCGCACTAACTACCTTAGGCATAACGGATTAAAGAATGTGAACGCGAAGCAGAGGCAACTGAAAGAGTGTCCTATATTAGGCCATAACCCGGATAAGCAACAAAAAGAAGTCGAGCCATCGCCAAAAAACACAAATGTTACTACTATGTTTTCTTATTTTTGTTCTCCATTTAAATGTTAATGTACCGTACTACTGTTAATGTATTGGGTACCCAACCTTGTAGGGTATGCAAACTTCGACTGGCCAAATGGCTAATCTTTTATTTATCTATTGACGTAAAATTGTATTACGCTACAAATCATATTTTTAAGCTAGCTTGACAAATTTTTCAATTTCGTTCGTGAACATAAATCAGCATTTTGCCCATGAATTGCAAGCGGTCCTAGACAAAATCCTTTAGAAATGGTTGGAAGAAAAAATCGTCACAAGGCAATCATGTGAGTTGTACACAAGCTTGTTGAAAAGTGCAATAGTGGTCTAAACTTTGTGGCCTGGCCAAATCTTCATTAAATTTTCAGCATACTGCCAAACGAAAATTAAAAATTCAATTTAAAACTTTTACAACTTTTTGGGGCAGCTTAATGTGGCTTGAGTGTCTGTGTGTGTGGGTTTGTATAACATATATGTGTGTGAGTGTGTGTGTGTGTGTGTGTGTGTGTGTGTGTGAGAGTATGCAAAGTCAGAAAACCGCAACAACATTACGGTGCTGCATGCAGCTGCCGACTTTGCTACCCAAAAGTTGCACATGCTTATTTGCACATGGGAGGTGAGCCACCCAAAAAAAGGGAAATGATACTACGAACTCCTGTGCAACATGAACATATGCCAAGCAGTTACAGTACAAAAGCACAAAGACTGCTTAACAGGCACACCACGTGTCGTATGAGCAATAAACTGCAACTGCTTTAATCGCTGACACGACAAACAAGTGTGCCATGCTTTGAGGTAATGAATTTAATAACTAAGATATATGTAATAAAAGAAGATAGTTTTTTAGTAAATCGAAGCAGAAGTTGGACAAGAGACAGTATAGACTGTTTACATAAGCAAGTTCTGACTCCCAGCGGAAAAGTTATTCTAACTATTTATGGAATATCAACAGCTTATATTTTATGGCAATCCATTTTACAGAAATCATTAAACTATATTTTGAAATTATAATTATCTGCCAAATTTTGCGTAATTTTAATATGTTTTTACGATTAGAATAAAATGGGTAGCATTATTTGAACTTTCATTTTGTACATTATTTTGATTAAAGAAAAGCTAAAGTAGCAAAAAAATAATGTGCCATAAAAAGCTAAGCTGTTCTAGTAGCTCTAAGTAGAGCTCTATTTATTATTGAGCACTGTTTTTTGCACTGGAATCCATTATCGAGCCAAGTTATATTTATAAACTATCTAATGAACATAATACCGTTATTTAAAACCAATTGAGTTCCAATTCATCGAGAGAGAAATTAAAGGTACCGATTAATTTTCGATGTGCTGGCTTCGAAAAAAAGCTCAGCTTTGCTTACACAGTTATATGCATGATAAAATAAATAATTATATTACAGTTACTGAAAAAATGACACACGCGCATAAAAATAACTAATAAATAATTAAATATTAGACATCTGTAGAGAAACGCTCCACCATCGTTTCATCGGCGTCGTTGTCAACGGGCATCATATACTGTATGGACATGTCGTATTCATGCGATAACGCATTTAGACCTCTAGTGAGGGTAGAGCTGTCGGAATTGTATCCGTCCATGGGGCGTCTATCTCCGAAGAGAGGTCCTGCTTGACTAGCTTGTCATGTACCCAAAAAGCGGCCATAACCTCAAATATCTCAAAATCCTAACGTGTTGGGCCAATTTTAGCGCAGCAAATTACTTCGGATATGACCCTCAGCTTTCCAACAAAGGCTTAATGCTAATGACGTCGAAGGGATATATTTCGAATAGCCATAACTTTGAGAAAAAAATTGTATTTGATCTCTTGAACTCTAAATTAAAGGTTAATAGTAGTACTAAATGATGTAACTGGAGAGACAGACCAGTGCACCCTGTACATAACCTCAAAAGTAGGCAAAAACGGGTACATAACAAATATCTTAAAATCCTGACGTGATAGGCCAATTCCGACTCCGGACTCGTTTTCTACGCAACAAATAACTTTGAAAATGACCCTTAGGTTTCCAACAACAATTAATATTCATCTTTCTTCTGTTCCTACGATTTTCGGAGAAGATGTGGTCCGCCTGCACAGAGATCCGCACTACGCAAGTAAGGCTGACTAATCCGAAAAGCACCAGCTATCCGGATACTCCATGAGAGAAAGGGCTATCTAAAAGAGCCCCAGTCAGGCTGACTCTAGGTACGATATCTTTGGCGCCATCTATCTAATTCGTCCAAACTTCACATAAACCATCTACAGACCATCCCCCCAACCCCTACACCAAAATTTTTAGTTGACACCGGTCGACACGTATTCGCAGTTAGTGGTCACATCAAAATGAACACTTATTTTGTATATGTAGACATTGTTAACTCACAAGCCGATAACTCGAAACCCAACACACATAAAACAACAAAAATTTCGTATAAACGTCACCTGTTAAACAAAAAAACACATAGCCGAGAACACCGAGCACTAACACATTTGCAGTTTTATTTATATATATAATATATAGATTTTCTTAACCTATTGTTCCTTAAGTTCTCGACAGCACCTACTGAACGCTTATCAAAAGGCCCATGGATAAAAGCACCCTATACAAGAATTTTAGACCATTTTAGTACATATGTATATCTTTTACAAATTCATATATTGAATAGTGCATACATAATGTCACAGAAGAAAGGTTATTTCTTTGAATATGACTCCTTCAAATAACTAATATATAATAAAAAACTAAAAATATAATAATAATAATATTGTCATCTTTATTACCCATTTGAGCATAGCGTATACAATTTTGGGACTTTAAAGTTAAAATAAAAGTTTTTTTATTTAAAACTTTTTTTTTCATTCGAGTATTGAAAAAAAAAATTCGATACGTATTTTTTTTTTTCAAAATGGTAACGATAGTTTTAGAGAAGTTTTTTTGAAAATTCGCGTTTTTGAAAAGTAGCCTTTCTTAAACTCGTACACTGCAAAATCTAGCAAAGATACAAAAATTTATCCCAGACATGAAATGTGCCCATTTTTCTAACCTTTCGGATGAATCTAAATTTTTAAACTTTTTTTTTTAGTAAAAAAATTAAAAGTTATTAACAATTGATTTTTTTTTAAATTTTGACATAATTTTTTGTTTTTAATTTTTGATTGTAGTCTCAACGTTTTTCTTAATACTTGTAATATTTCAGAGTGGAAAACTCAATACTCATGCATGAAACTTTTTGTTCCTTTTCATATTATTTTGTACGCATTGAGAGTGCTAGCTATGCATAAAAAATTCATTACTCAGTAAGTATTGAGTTTTCCACTCTGAAATTTTACCAGTATCAAGAAAAGTGTTATTTTATATTCTTAAAACAAAAATAAAAATGGATTTTAGTATACCTCATCCAAAAGGTAGAAAAATGACCACATTCCATGTCTTGGGTAAATTTTTATATATTTGCTTTATTTTACAGTGTAAGATTGTGTATTTTCCAACAAAAAACAATTTTCTAAATTTTGCTTGCCCCATAGATATTAATATTCATCAAATACAAACTAATGACTTAAATGTAAAGCATTAAGTTCTTTCCTAGTGTTCCAAAGGTGACCAAGGCTTGTGCTTCCAAATTACCAGCTTAGGATTCTTCCAACTTGAATCCAGTTTGCGCCACTTGCTCATCAATCCAACGTCGCAGATAAGGTACATTTGCATATGCTGCTGGTATCTCATCCTCTGCACATTTAATGCCCCATGATACAATACCTGCAAACATATATCGATCCACAGATCCAGGCATAGTGCAGAATAATGGTGAACCGCCGTCTCCCTTGCAAGTGTCCTTGCCCTTGACGCCCCCAGCGCATATAAAACTAGGGTGCAGTCTGTAGCGTTTACCCAGAACAGTTTCGCGCAGTAGCTGTTGGCATTTGTCATGCTCCAACACAGGCAAATCAATGCGTTTCAATATGAACTGCATGATCTCTGAAGTTATATTGTGATGACCCCAACCTGTGGCAACGCATTGAGCAGCACGTAAGTCAGCCTGTACTTGAGGCGTCTCCACTGGTGGCAGGCACAGTGGCTGTATGTGTGGCTCTAGCACAAATGGCTTATCCACCACCAGGAACGCTATGTCATTGTAGAAAGTTAAGCGATTAAACTGCTCATGGCGCTTCAAGCTGCGAACGCTACGCTCTTGGTAGGCATGCGGCTCCTCCAGACTATTAAGATCCCATTCACCGGCGCGTACCACCAAATTATCGGCCTCGTGACTTAACACATTGTGCGCACTGGTAAGAACCAGCGAGGGATGTATCAAAGTGCCGCCACAAACATATTTGCTCTGCTTATCCATCAATGCTATCATCCAGGGAAACTGTCCATATAAAGCTTCGCTATCCTTGTAGCCTTCTAGGTCAAAGTAAAGACCATTTTGGTTGGAATAACCACAGGCACTATACTTGAAGTCCCGCAAGCTGCGGGATAAAGGGTTCGAGCTTTCATCCAGCTGTAAAAGTATGATGTCTTAGAAATCAAGAGATGACAAGGATAGAGCGCTTCACTCACATGATCTCCAATGGGGCAGCAAGACTCCATGGACTTGCAGCCAAAGTTGCTTCTCAGATCAATGCGTGGCATTATCAGATACCTGCCATTATCATTGGCTGTGCCGTTGCATAATAAACGTGGCACGCATTCCCTACTCTGCCCGCAGCTTTTATAGCCGGAAGAAAATATATGCGCATTGTTGACATTACGAGAGTTTTGCGCCAATGTGGCATCATAGCTTTCCAGCTGCACCTTGTCACAGCAAACAAGTCCAATACCGCATGGTTTGCTTAAGATACGCGGACCCAAAATATTGGCACCCGAATCATCGGTTTCATTGCAACGCTGCACAGTGACGCAAAGTTCATCGGATCTACAGTTGCTTTGTGCTAGTGTCTGACTAAGCAACACCACGTATACTAAAGTTAAGCCCAATAGCAGCATCTGCAAGATCAAAAAATTAAATGAAACTGGAAAATGAATAATCTAAAAATGTCACAATTTCAGCTGATTTGACGAAATTATCGTTTACATTCAACTGCAATCATCATGGTATATTTCGGTTATAAACGTCATTATCGTCTCTAACATCGACTAGGGATTGTTTTTTGTACGGAACTGCACCTAACTCAGAAACAAACAAACTGAAGTCCCAATTAGCCTTTGAAGCCCTCCGATCAACTCACATATCCTGGCTGAATTAAATATCATGCAGCCTTAAAGCAGGCTGCTCATTTCCAATTGGTCAAACTAAATAAATATCTAAGTCATCAGACTCACTACTCAATTTTCCACTTTCTAGAATATTCAAACAAACCGATTAAAAATAGCTTTCTTTTTTCATAGTGAACATCCCTCCACTCACATTTCAAAACACACACATCGCCAACAATCTACAAACAGCTCTTTGAAGAACACACGAACTTACTGCAACCTACACATACCTTCTGACATACTGTTGGCTCAATTAGGAACTTACTTCTGCATCACTACAATCAAGTTAATAATTCTCAAAGGATTTCTGGCCTATCATAGTTCGATTTTCACTGTCGAAATCACCGCTATCTTTCATGCTACTCTAATAAGGCTAAAAACTTAATAGGAACCTACTGCATCTGTTCTGGCTCTATTTCTAAGCCATCTACTACACATCCGAATTCCGCTCACAACTCTTGAAATATTGTCCATAATTACAGCTAACCTGGGTCCCAGGATACTAGTATTCAAGGGAACGAAACTGCCAACAAAAGCCACTAAACATAGCACAAAATGTGACCAAATTTTGAACCCAAACTAAAATATCGTTTACATACAAAACACATAAATAACTACTACAAACAAATAAACAAAACACATTTGTGTAAATATGGTAAGCCAAAATTCAGAGTAGTACCGATTACTTCACAATACCGCAACGGTTTCAGGAGAAAAATATACCATTCGAAAGATAAAATGCTTGCGGTACGCAGAATATAAGTTTCGCCTGGATACGTTCACTTAAGTCAGGTAAAAATTGATTTGAAGTACAAAATTTACATTAGACGTTAGCAAAAAAAAAAACAATTGTATTGCATTATACACGCAAACATTGTTATTTCGTATTTTCTTTTCTTCTCTTGGAAATCAGCTATTATGAGAGGGTGTATTAAGTCGTCGATTGTCGACGACAAGGCGAAAACTAGTACCCGCAATCGTACTACCTTTCATTTCAAAACAAATAACCAAGATAGGTCCACTTTACACAATTTCTGCTGTTCCAAACTAGAGAACAAAAATTTCACGATCCGAGCTCACTAAAATAATCCGTCTCCGCCTTGGCCTATTTTACTCACAAACACATTTTCAATAAATGACCTCCTCCCAACTGCAATCTCTATAATACAAAAACCCCAAACAAAAGTTTGACGTCTATCTAAACCAAATTCATCATTAAAATGATCCATAAGGCTTCGAGCTATAGCTTTACCGTGTTCATATGGAGATTAAACATCGCATAGGAACTTATAATACATAAAAAATAAAATAAACTGTTTGCAAATAGTTCAGGTTCATATACTATGCGATAAGCACTAACCAATGACATAACCCACCAAATTATTCATATAGCTATGTTTAAGCTTGAGTCGTAGTTACTTTTATACGATACAAGATTTACAAACAGTTGAAATACTTACATTGTGATTTGAATTAAAAAAACACATACAATTCTGCCGAACGTTCTATAGCTGCGCTCACAAACAACTGAGTTCTAAAAATATTATCTTATAGATTTTATATGCTTCACGAACTGGCTTTGATGCACAAATCAAAGCTGCTCTGCTTCAAGATCGGAGCATACGATTTCTATATACATATAACTATAAGTAATGACATTACGGGTCATGCAGCGTATACAGCGATTGAATTTCCAGATGAAAGTAACAGAAAACCTTTTTTAAGAGCATTTCAAAAGCAGCGCTCTCTTAAATACCTCAAGTTCGTTTGCAAGTATATCTGTATCTCTTAGTGCTCTCTCAAGCCGCTTATCAGCCAACTGCTCTCTGTTTACTTAAACGCTGGCTCTTCAGATGAGATTGATCGGCTGCTAATCTTACCAAGTATAATTTCAAGCCGGTTCTATTAAACAAAGGAAACTAAACTCATAAGACTCAGTTGAAATTGTGCGCTTCTATAGACTAGTTGAGCTTCGAGGCGCATTGTTTAATGTGCTTGTTGTGTTGCGCTTAACTATTCTTAGTATATAGTATTTGTATATACATATATATATATATATATAGTGACGAACAAACATACATAAAGTGAGCAAAATAATAGAATTTGGTTAATAAGTTATGTGCAAATATGCATATAATCAATCACTGGAAAAGAAAACCATATTTACAAATAATCAATAATGGTTTAAGTGGTAATAATTGCCTCAAATAGAGTTCAATACGGTTCCGTTTAGACGCAGGAAAATTCCAAAAGGAAATGTATATTAATTTAGGCACAACCGCAAAATAAACAATTATTAAAAAGCATATTTTACATCGTTAATTTATAAATATTGTTAATTTAATTGTAGTATATAACTTTAATCTCTCTGTTTGTATGCAAATGTCAAGTATACAGCTTCTTATTTAAAATGTTATAGTTTAAACAGAAAAGATGTTTGTCAAGCGGTTTAAAGAACTGAACTTAGTTCCGATGCCGGTTCATCCTAAAATACAATAACCCCATTATAGGACTCGCCTTTAGTTGTTGTTTCGTTTTTGTATCATCTTCGTTGTTGTTTGTTATCAGAATCGTTAGCAGAAAAGGCTACGATACATCGATAGTTTCGCTGACATCAGGAAATAAAAAATTTAGAGCCGCGTCGTTGTATTCGGCAGACAAATGATGTGATGCAATTATCGGATGCTATCTTATTTTCGTCAACCACTTTAGAATTGGCAAAGACGCGTTTTAAGACACCTTAAATAAGATTGGTTTACATATCCAAGCCGGAAACGAGTCCTTTCCACGCAGCTCAAATTTGGGTGTACAGGCCAACTTACAACTTTTAAATACGGTCTTGAAGGAGTTTCATACCCGTTTCGCTTCGCGTCAGGCAAAGGAACGAACTGTAATCTGAAAGAGTGGACCTTTTTAAAAGTTTGTAACTCAAAAGTTTTCCTAAAAACAAGCAAACTACTTAAAAACGTTTCTGGCACATTGACAAAATGCTGATAGTTTTAAATTTGTTTAAAAGATATTTTTGGCACTCCGCTAATTTTGTCGAATGCTCTTACAATAACTATAGTTTTAAAAGGTTAGTATTTCTTACTATAGAACTTTTGCTCACTTTTTAAGAGAGGAAGTATGAAAAATTTGTATGTAATATTCACAAATCTCTGAAAGATCTTCTAAGATCGTTTCGTCGGTCCGAAACTAAGGATTGCTCAGGCTATCACAAAAATTCAAAAGTATTTAAAACTACCGGTAGAACACTTCTTACCAGCATAATTCAAATGTTTTCCAAACTAAACATAATTCTTTTTATGATTATTAACAACCATTAGATGTACCCAGGGTAGTAGAACTATGAATCCATGAATAGTAAAAGCACTCGATATTTTCGACAGTTTTAATACTAGTGATAGCATAGTAATAGAAAATAAATATAATACATAAACGGATGGAGAACTTCTTTGGTTTCCAACAACCAATGGTACGATCAGGAGTGTTACGAAGCCACTGCACTGAAGGACTCTGCGGTCGCCTACTACGCGATCTTTCTGAGATCACTATCAGGAAATGAGGAAGATGGAGGGGCGCCTTTTCAGACGCAAAAACGCGAGAAGAAAAAGCGTGAGCGTGTATAGATCGAGATGTGCAGGAATGACGCTAGGAAGTTCTTCCTAAAAATCAAGCGTCTAGCTGAAGGATTTAGTACCGCACCGTCTTCCTGTAGATATGCAGAGGGACATCTAGTAGTGGATGCACAGAAGTTGTGGAGGGAATATTTCTCTGGCTTGATATCGGGCGAAATTAGCTTCCCGACGTCTCCAATAATATACAATGGCGTGGATATACCGCCGCCTAGCTATGACGAAGTCAGGATCAAGCGGCTCAAGAACAACAAAGCAGCTGGCGCTGGAGCTGGAGCCAATGAGTTGGTAAGGTGCATGCACCAGCTCTTTTGCAAAATATGGCTAGAAGAGAGCATGCCCGATGATTGGGGCCCTGGTGTCCTCTGCCCTGTTCTCAAGAAGGGTGACCCCACGGTGTGCGCTAACTACCGTGGTATCAGCCTTCTTTCTATTGCATATAAGGTCCTATCGAGCGTACTGTGTGAAAGACTAAAGACATTTACGAAAGGATTGATTGGACCTTATCAGTGTGGTTTTAGGCCTGGTAAGTCCACCATTGACCAGATATTCACACTACGCCAAATCCTGGAAAAAATGCATGAAAAACAAATCGACACCCACCATCTCTTTGTCGATAATAAGGCAGCATTTAATAGCCCGTTGAGTGATCGCGTATATGCCGCACTGTCTGAGTATGGCATCCCAGCAAAGCTGGTACGACTATGTAGAATGACTTCACACGCAGCTCCGTCAAGGTAGGAAAGAGCTTCTCCGAGCCATTTGATAACAATCGAGGTTTCAGACAAGGCGATGCTCTGTGATGCTTGCATACGCAGATTATATCGATATCATTGGCCGTACAAAGCTAGCAGTTACCGGAGCATTTGCGGCTATTGAAAGAGACTTTGGCAGGGTGGGTCTTGTTGTAAATGAGAGCAAGACGAAGTATATGCTTTCTTCGAGTAGAGATACACAGCGGTTGGACTCTCTGATTGATGTTGAGAACTATACTTTTGAAGTTGTCAAGGATTTCGTCTACCTGAATAGATAGACAATAGATGTTACTTTGGTCTCAGTAGGCAAATGAGTAGTAGAGACCACTCCCGCCAGACGAAACTAACACTCTACAAGACGCTCATCCTTCCCGTTTTGCTGTATTACGCTGAAGCATGGGTGATGACGCGATCTGATGAAAATGCCCTTGGAATGTTTAAGCGGAAAGATCTCCGTAAGATTTTGTGTCCTATACGCGTTGGCAACGACTACCGCATACGATGGAACGACGAACTCTATGAGCTCTACGACGACATTGACTTAGTCAGGCGGATTAAGATCCAGTGGCTCCGCTGGCTAGGTCATGTTGTGCGTATACATGAAGAAGATCCTGCGAGATAGAGAGGGGTAGAGAGTACACTAGCTACCTTTGATATCACCAATTGGAATAGGCTCGTGCAAAGCAGAGACGCCTGGAGGAGAGCTTTACATCAGGTCGTAGCCCGGTAGCCGGTTGTTATGGCCAGTTAAGAAGAAGAAGAAGATGAACCTTTTCATAAACGGTTTTTTGATTTGAATGATAATGTTCTAATGTCCCTAGCTTTAGCGGGGTCACGGGAAGACATTGAGCACCAATTAAAAAACATATGGAATCTAGCCATGGATTCAAATCTAAAATAAAAAAACTGAGACCTTTTAAAATTGTTGTCGAAAATTTAAATGCTATAAATATGTGACTGTATATTATCTTTATCGCAGCAATCTGGATTTTGGTACCCATGTATATATAGAACATTGATATACGAAAAACAGTTTTTCCGGAGTTTTTTTCCTTTCCCCCTTTTGGACGCTATTAGCAAAACAGTGGAATTTAAACATTCTTATGCAGAATAATTATAGCTGGAAGTTGCAGGACAATTGCTTAAATGCCTAGAAAACAAAAATAGCAATGGTATCAAATATTTACAAATGCCATTGTTTTCGGCTATTGATTGTCGTCCAACTTTCAGTGGGAACACTTAATCATAAATGTTCCCGGAATCAGGAATTTAAAAATTTGCTATTAAGTTTTACTTGAAACTTGTTTAAAAATATGTGTATACTTATGTCTTATTCACACATGCATAAATTTGCATGCGAAAGAGGCTGATAACGTTGATAATATTCCATAAACATATTATAATATACTCGTTTATACCATTTGCTACGTTATCAGCTGCCTCTAAGCTAATTTCTTAGTAAATGTAAGTGTTTCATTTTTATACTCTGGCAGGGCAACAACACAATGGCCAATATTTGCTGGCTCCTAATACCGCTTCTGGGGCTGCTCACTTTTCATCAGATAACGGTTTACGGGCAGTCCGGAGTGTGTAAAGACAATGAACTGTGCGTAAGTGAGGAGCGCTGCAATGAAACGGATGACTCTGGACGGGGTCAAATAGGTCCCCGTATAGCCCTTACCTGTGGCAAGGGTCAGGTATGCTGCGAACGAGAACAACTAGAGAGCTGGAAAGCTAGTTTAGCATCGCGTACTAATCAAGGCAATCCAAATGCCGGGGTATATGAAAGCTGTGGAACAAACAAAGAGTGTGTGCCGCGGAAGCTTTGCAATGGCACCATCAATGACAATGGCAGATATCTGATATCACCTCGAATTGCTGACAAAAAGGGAGAGACACGCGTGGGTGATAGTCTCTGTAGGCCGCTGCAGAGTTGCTGTGCTATTAGTGATCAGGTTAGTGCAGCTGGACAAGATTAACATACGTTCTATTTGATGTTGCTGTTCTTTAACTTTGTCAGGTTAATGCCAGCGAAAATCCATTTTCGGCCGATCTGCGAGACTTTAAGCCTCGGGGCTGTGGGTATAGCAATCCCAAAGGCCTTGTACTTGATCTGCTGGGCTTTGAAGAAGATGTGTCATTTTTTGGAGAGTTTCCTTGGATGGTGGCATTGTTCAGCGGTCGTAATGTATATCTATGCGGCGGCACGCTCATACATCCCTCGCTGGTTCTCACTAGCGCTCACAATATTAACGAACAAACCACAGACACATTGGTGGCGCGTGCTGGCGATTGGGATCTGAACAGCCTTGATGAACCGTATATGCACCAGGCACAACGCATCAAGCAAATCATTCGACACGAGGAATTTGATAAAGACGCCCTTTTCAATGACATTGCTTTGTTGGTAATGGCGGAGCCATTTAAGCTGGAGCCGCACATACAACCGCTATGTTTGCCGCCGCCGGAGTCGCCACAGTTATTGGCACAGCTGCGTGAAACACAGTGCTATGCCACCGGCTGGGGTGGACGCACATTGAATAGCGAGCAAAATGAGAAGTTACTTAAACGCATTTCCTTGCCACTGGTCAGTCGGGATGAGTGTATGGCCAAGCTGAGGCTAACGCGTCTGGGCAAACGCTTTAGACTGAGACCAAGCTTTATCTGCGCAGGCGGCGAAAAGGACATGGATACCTGTCGTGGCGATGGAGGCTCGCCGTTGTTCTGCGCGCTGCCAGGCACTACAGATCGTTTTATAATGGCTGGTCTGGTATCCTGGGGCGTTGACTGCCTAGAACAGGACATACCAGCTGTCTATGCCAATGTGCCATATTTGCGTGAATGGATCGATGGCAAAGTCAAGGAATTGGGCTTCAAACTGGATGCACCTTAATTGAAACTTAAATGCAACAGGTTATAGCTTATATAAAGAAGAATTCAATAAAAAAGTACGGCTTAAACCTTAAACGACAAATAAGTCTATAGTTATAGCATAGAAGAATTTCTGCTTCAACACTATCTGTAATGGGCAGATAAATCCAATAAAAATGGCGTTTCAGCCATCTTCTAGGCTGAAGCCCAGCTAAAGCATGAGTAAGCGAACTTGGGTGTCACCCCCAAACAAGATACCGGGGTCGATGTGGCAGTTGTCCCAAGTGCCTTGATTTGCATATTTAAGACTTTACGCATGTGCTATTTGGCGGCAGTACTCCAGATATGTATGCCATATAAAACTCTTGTACATCGAAATTTGCGCATCAAAAGCTTTCTTTTGCTGCCTATTAGCCATATTCCAATTCGGCTTTTTTTTTGTGCACCTCGAAGTAGTAGCACGAATACTACTGTGATCAAATTCAAATTGTTTGAATTTTATTACATTTTCAAAATCTTTATATATTCTTCCAAATCTCTTTCATCGCCTTGCACTGCGATACACTTTTGCTAACGAATTTTCCAGTCATCTTAACACTTGGCAAAGTCCACCTTCGCAGAGCCTGGGTGTCCTCGAAGCGGTCTCTTGAGTTTGCTGAATAACAAAAAGTCACATGGAGCCAAATCAGGCGAAAACGATATCTGTTGAATTTTTGGTGAAATGATTGTGTAAAACCAGTGCCGTGTAACGGCGCGTTATCATAATGCAAAAACCAAGAGTTTTTTTCCATAACTCCGGCATATTTTTGCAAATACCTTCACGCAAGCGACGCATAACACTTAAATAATGTTCCTTGTTAACATTTCGGCGGAAGGAAATTAAAATGCCCCACGCCAAGATAATCGAAAGAAAAACTGACGTGATTTTTTTCCGTTTTGACTTGCCTTTGGCACGATATTTTCTTGATTGATCTGGGTCGTATGCATAAATCCAAGTATCATTTATGATGCGATTCATTACGGGCGTTCTGATAGTCAGAAAGCAATTCTCCACAGATGCCCATAAGACGAATAGAGATTTGACTCTTCTTAAGCCTAATTCGTTGTTCAAAATTGCTTGATATGCCCAAACTATCAGCTGGTCTGGCACACCATCAGAGTCTTTCGAAAAGTTAGAAGCTGTAAATAAAGCAGCCGATTCATCCGCGTAAATGGAGTATGTAGGAGAACGGATGTAGTCTTGCGGTAAATCAGCGGGAACAGTGTGCTCTTCTGATAGTTTACCTTTGACAATAACTATGAATGAGTGGTTTGACAGGTAGAACTTGAGAATCAAATAATTATTGTCAGGTCTAACCATTTTGAGCTCCTGAAAAGCGCATCATGCCAGACACGGTCGAAGGTTTGCTGTACTATACGGTGCACTTGTTCTGGGGTGCTGTGCCTCGGGCGGATACTGCATTGGTGGTGTATGTTATGTAAGGAGTGTAATTATGTCTGTTTTGAGGAGCGACGAATTGCCCACCTTTTGCGCGAAATAAAGCAAATATATATAAAGTAAAAGAAACTCGATGTACTTTTGCTCAACACAGAAGTGATGTTATAAAATATGGAGGCGCTAGGCTGCTGCATTAACTAAGCTCAACGGAGCTTTCGTTACAATAGAAGTAGACATATCATATGTTCTAGCGCTATTGTGAATTATGATACTATGGTAGTTACAATATAATGCAAAATTAAGGCAAAACAAACATGAGCCGGAATGGCATTTACAAATAATAATACGTATTTTAGTTCTGCTCCGGACATACTCCATACTCCCCCCGTTGGAAGAGTTCGACTTTCAACAAGATTAGTCTCAACGGGCAGAACGGCTAATTTGGTGACGGCTCTCTCTAATGATGCCATCTTTTCCTGGGATGGCTTCTTCGATGCGACCAAGCTGCCACTTTAGGCATGGCAAGTTGTAATCCTTCAGAAATACTATACTCCCTGTTTGTAGGTTTGGTTTTTTAGCTCGCCACTTGCTTCGTTCTTGAAGCTGAGATAAGTAATCAGTGGTCCATTTCTTCCAGAAAGACTTCTGCATCTGCGTCACTCGTTGCCAACGACTGAGACGATTGGCGCTGAGGTGAGTTATGTCTGGTTCCGGAAACTTGGTGAAGCTTGATCCCTTTAAAAAGTAAGCAGGAGTGAGCACATCAATGTCAGATGGATTTTCTGTAATTGATGAAAGTGGACGTCAATTAAGCATGGCTGAAATTTCATAAACAAATGTTTGAAGTTCATCGAGAGTGAGAATGGTTTGGCCGACAACGCGATAAAAGTAGAATTTAGCAGATTTGACCGCCGATTCCCATAAACCACCGAAATGTGGTGATCGTGGCGGAATAAATTTCCAGTTAATACCATCGGACGAGCAAGCGGCTGACACAGAAGATATGTGAGGTTCGCTAAGAAACAGCTGCTTCAGTTCTTTGAGTTCATTCTTAGCTCCAACGAAGTTTGTAGCGTTGTCGGTCCAAATGGTTCGTGGACTTCCTCTAATGCTTATAAAATGACGTAGAGCCGCGATGAATGCTGCTGTTGACAAGTCTTGTACGACTTCTAAATGTATTGCCTTTGTTGAAAAGCAGATAAAGACTGAAATGTAGCATTTGTGAGGAGGTTTATTCCTAGCCTCAGATTTATAGTAGAGGGGGCCACAGAAATCAATTCCAGTGGTATGAAACGCCGGATTTGGTTGTACACGGTCTGCAGGCAATCTTCCCATTATACGTTCAAATTATAGATTTTTCATTAGCGCACTAAGTTCCTCGGAAAAAGAAAACTGCTGGATATTTCTCAAGAGCTGGCATGTGCCATTCCATATTTCATCGACAGAGAGTTCTCCTTTTTCATGCTGATGATTCTTGAAACGTAGACGAGAAAATCTGTATACGTATGCAAATAAACGTTGAAGCTTGTTAAAAGAATTTTGGTACTTGCAGCTAAAAGATATATCTTGCTGCGCTTATAACAACAGAGTAGTTTGACGACGCTCCTGTAGGTCTGTAGACTGCAACGCGATAGATGGCCACTTCGTAGAATTTAGAAGCAGGAAATCTGGGCCGTTGATCCATAAACGAAGATCCAAAAGTTCTCTAGAAGTGCAGCCTCGAGATAGTATATCCGCCAGATTTGCGTGAGTTGGGACATGATGCAACGTCATGCCTTTTGTCATATCCTGAATTTGTGCGACTCTGTTGGCTACAAAAATGTTGAAGTTTGATGGTATTTCACTATTCCATGCTAAAACGATAGTTGAGTCCGACCAGCAGTGGAATTCACAGGGAAATTAAATACTCTGTGATACGCTGGCGACAAGTTCTGCCAACAAGAGCGCGGCTGATAGTTCCAGCTTTGGAACAGTTATTGTTTTTAAAGGTGCTACCTTTGATTTAGAGCAGAGCAGATGCGATGATACAGATCCATTTGTTTCCGAATTAAGGTATATGCATGCTCCATATGCTGAAATGCTGGCTCGCAAAAGGTGTGTATTTGCAATGACGCTTGCGGCAGCATAGCAAAACGTGGAAATTTAAAGTTTTCCACCATTGATAATTGGGATATCAGGTCACGCCAGGCCAACTCCAGAGGTTGCGGTAAACTTGCATCCCAGCTCAGGTTTTCTTTCCATAATGCCTGGAAGAAGATTTTGAATTTAGTGATTATTGGTGATATTAAAATCATGAGTCATAAAATCTTGCTATTGTCGATAGCACACTGCGTTTGGTCACTGAACCCTCAGGCACAAATTGAGAAAAGTTAAACAAGAAGTTGTCTGAGCTTGGGTTCCAAACCACTCTGTTCGTTTGAGCACCACTTTCGTATGGGAAAGTGTCCTTTTTGAAGCAATCCTTTGACCTTTCGTAGAATCTCCTGGACTTCTTCAACTGTTTCATCGCCAGACAGGAGATCGTCTACGTAAAAGTCCCTGCGTACGATTTTTGCTCCAATGGGAAAGGCCTTTTCCTCGTCAAACGATAGTTGATGCATCGCTCTGATTGCAAGGAAAGCAGCAGGTTTTGTCCCATAAGTTACCGTCTCCAGCTTATATATTTGAATTTCTTCAGTAGGGTTGTTGCGCCAAAGAATGCATTGGAGATAGGCGTCTGGGTGAGACATGCACACACATCGATACATTTTTGCTATGTCACCGCAAAGAGCAACCTTAAAGAATCGAAAACGAAGAAGTGTGTTAAATATTTTAGGCTGTATAGTTGGACCTGCTTACAGTAAGTCGTTGAGCGAATACCCGCTTGTTGTTGTGGGTGAACCATCAAAGACGACACGAAATTTTGTACTGCTGCTGTCGAGCTTATGTACACAGTGATGCGCTAAAAAGAATTGATGGAATTCAGCTTGATTTGAGGTAAGCGACATGTGGCCTAAACTGAGATATTCCTGATTGAATTCGCTGTACTGTGCTTTCGTCGCTGGATTCTTTGCCAACTTGGATTCCAAACTTTTAAATCGACGAAGTGCACGGGAATATGAATTTCCAAGAGCTTCAAATCCGGTACTGGCAGAGAGACGAACAGAATATTGGCCGCTCTCAAGGCGTGTATAATTTTTCTGAAAGAGGTGCTCGCAAAGCGCATCCTCATCAGAAATCGAAGGTGATGAAGAGTAATTGTTTTCAATCTCCCAAAAGCGCTTGACAATGGCAGCAAGTGAGTTGTCTTCAGTTTTTATTGTTAGTGATTTTGAAGTTGTAGCAAGTGATGTAGGCTTGATGTGCATGGTTGAGATGCCTCCAGAGACGATCCAACCTAGTTTTGTGTTTAGAAGCGATGGTAAGCCATCAGCTCTGCGTATTTGATCTACACACAATAAATCAAAAAAGAAACCTGCTCCAATAAAAATATCGATACGTTGAGATTTATAAAAGAGCGGATCGGCAAGCGTGATGTGTTCAGGGATGTTCCACCCAGAAGCGTTTCAATTGTAGTGTGGCTGGTAATCGGTGATAGTATGCGTCATAACAGCCGTGTAGGATGCACTACAGGTACCATCCTGTGATTGTGCGATAATGTCGACTGCCTTATCCGAATTTAGAGTCGATTCTCCAATGCCAGTTATTGAAGTGTGAGACTGGTGTGTTTTTACCCAGTGGACCAGCGAGCGGACATAAAATAACCAAGCGGACAAAATATCCGAAAACTTGTCCGAAAACGATAGCTATGCGGATCTAAAGACGTAGAACATATACACTTCAGCAGAATGTCCGTTTTCGCGGTAGCAGGCGATAGCAGGAGCGGATGTGAACAACAAAACGAAATGGAATTGAGTTGTTCGTGTGCTTGTTGCCTTTGCCTTTTCGTTTACGGCTCTCGCGACTTCGGGATTTTTGTGTCGCGACAGTTTTTTTGTTCGCTCATTTACCGGCAACAGCGTGCACGCGTTAGTTCAAGTTAAAGTGAAAAATTATTATTATTATTAAAATTGAAAGGAAATCAAATAAATAATAATAAATGAAAAATCGTAAGTACAAAACAATATTAACAAGATTACATTACATTGAGTCGTAATTGTTTTTTCATGGTGGGGCACTGACGCGAAAAAATGCGATCGAGGGATGCGCATAACCTTAGCGATTCGATGTAAGTTATATTAAAAATTGAATCTATTTTTATATATTTTTCTAATAACATTAAAATTCTTTTGCAGCTGCATTTAAACAAAAATTCGCCCTACAATACGGAGACTTCGACAGGGTCAGCCAAAGGTTTCAGGTTTCAGTATGCGCATGATAGGCAGCCGAAAGAAGCCAAAAAAATAAAAATATGAATTTATTAATAATTAATATTTATTTTTAATTAATAGTAAGACTATTTCTATTTATTTATAAGTATTATTAATATTGAATTAACTGTTTTGTTTTTATTTATAAGTATATATATATAAATATATTAAAACCAAACCAAAAACCATATTTCAATGTTTTAAAACAGTTATTACTACAATGGGAACAAAATGGGAATGGCACACAAAAGACTTCCGCAACACATCCGGATCTGCCCCGTTGGCAATATTGCAAAAGTATCGTTTTAGATCCGTTTGCGTTAGGCGAAACTATCGTTAAAATCGTCCGTTTACGAAGGTATTTTCTGCCACAAACTGATCGATTCTTATCGTTGGCGTGTCCCCGCGCGGACATTTCATCCATTTGAGTTCCGCATAGCTATCATTTTCGGACAAGTTTACGAGCATATTGTCCACTGGGTAGTTATAACTGCTTTGCTAAGCGAGTAGTTATGATAAGTTGTGATGCTGAATCAAGTATAGCACGGCAAGGTATGAGCGCACCAGCACGGTTTTTAACGAATATGATTGCAGTTTCTAGCAACACGTAATTAGAAGGCAAGCTATTAAGAGTTTTGTGAGATGGTTGTGAGAATGATACGAGAGATGATGATGATTTCGGTTCAGTAGGTTCCAATGGTGATATCAGCGAAGGTGCAGATGATGCGGATGAATTTTCATTAGATGACAAATGTAGTAAAATATTATGTTTCATGTGGCAATGCTTGCAGAGTCCTGACTTGCATTGCTGCAAACTATGGCCCTTGCGAAGGCAATTCAGGCACAGATGCATTTTCTTGGCTTCGATAATACGCAATCTGGGACTTAAGCTGAGAAACCGAGTACATTTTGACAAATAATGTTCTTGACTACTGCGAAATATGCATAATGGATGATTTGTATTGATAGATGTGGAAACAAGTGAACTATGGTTATATTTGTGTTGGCTTTTTCCCACCTGTTTGCTAGGTGTGTGTGTTACCATAGCATTATCCATATTTTCCAAAGCCCGACATCTTTTTCCAGAAATGAAGCCATTGTAGCCCAACTGGAGAGTTTATCCGATTGCAATTCCTCTTCCCATTTCTCTCGGGTTTTGTCATCCAATTTCTGCACAACAATGTAGATCAAAAGGCCATCCAGAATTTCAGCAGAAGAAGCAAGTGTTCGAATGGCACTTAGAGAACGTAAGCTGCTTGAAACTCCTTTCTGGGCACCACTTATCTCAAAAATAGCTTTTACGTGTGTCTGAGAATTGAGCAACTTGTTATCAAATCGATTAATAAGTAATTCTAAAGCCGTTTGATAGTTCGCATCGGATGGTTCGAGCGAACTTATTGTGCCTAGTGCAGCACCTCCAAGATTTGCACGTAGATGCTGAAACTTTTCGATGTTACTTAGCTCTTGATCCTAATCGACGACTGAAGTAAACATGGCATAGAAATCAGGCCATTCCGTATATCCGCCATTAAACTGTGGTAGTTTAAGGTTGGGCAGCCGTGATTTACGCACTGATGTGTTTTATGTTGTGTCCTCGCCGAAGTTAGTATGTTGAATGTTATGCGTGGCCAATTCATGATTTAGATCAACTTTAATTTTTAAATAAATATTTACAAAGTTAAGACGCGCATCCCCAGCAAGCTCTGTTAGGTCAAGCCTTTCCAGGCTAAACTGTGCTGTGAGAAATTCAGCATTTAACTTGTCAACGAACTCAATACGTGCTGTCAGATCTGATTTATTAAAATTGTTTAACACCTCGGGAGTTAGAGAGGAACGCAATGCGTTGGTTTGACGCGTTATTGATTCACCTTTTGCCTTATAAAAGGCAACATCACTTGTTATTGTTGCATTAATGTCACTTTTGTCGCTGGCCATTTTTTACACTATGTTTAAACACGAGCAATCGCAAAGTACTTTACAGCGGTAGCACACTGTACTTTTGAGAATAGGCAAAGACACAAAAGTATATGCCGTTACGAAGCAAAGCAGACACGAAAATTCACCTTGTGTTGCTTCACATAGAATGCACCGTTACGATCGCATGTTTCTGTGCATGTGTACGAAAAAATGCGCGAAACCGATGAACATGAGGTAATGCAACTGATGTACATATGTCTGTATGTATGCACATGCGTATAAATCGCGCAAATATTGATTTTAATTATACCAAATTAATTTTGGTTTTATAGTGAATATGTACATATGTATGTTATGAGTATGCGTTTTCACACCGAATTGTGCAAAAACAGCTAAAAATAACTCAACCGACATGAATTATTATATTCTGTAACTACGATTTAAAAAACGAATCACGTCGGGGTCACCAATGTTTTGAGGGGAGACGAATTGCCCACCTTTTGCGCGAAATAAAGCAAATACAGTGGAGTCGCGATATAATGAACACTCGGTTATGTGAACACTCGTAAGAGTGAACAAATTATTTTTTACATTGACTACTCAAAAGAGTCCAAAAACCTAGTTTTTAACCAAAAACAGACCAAAATCTTAGCATTCTTTAAAAAACTTTAAACGTAATGCATTATCTTTTTCATTTATTGAATTTTATATTATGCTTTTCAATCAAAATTAATTTTATGCGATGATATGTGATGAAATATGACCCACGAAGGCTTTTCAACTGTTTTTTTTTTGTTTTTTAAATCGCTAGGCTGCTGCATTAGCAGAAACCTCAACGGAGCTTTCGTTACAATAGAAGTAAACATATCATATGTTCTAGTCCTATTGTGAATTATGATATTATGGTAGTGACAATATAAGGAAAAACAAACATGAGCCGTAATGGCATTTATAATTAATAATACGTATTTTAGTTCTACTCCGGACAATGTCTGTTGCTGGTCTACTTATTCTTATTTACTCAGACTGCGCCATACAGCAAAACGGGAGGGATGAGCGTCTTATAGAGTGTTAGTTTCGTCTGGCGGGAGTGGTCTCTACTACTCATTTGCCTACTGAGACCAAAGTAACACCTATTGGCAAGAGTGATTCTCCGCTTGATCTCCATGCTGACATCGTTCTTCATTGTGATGGTGGTGCCAAGGTATCATCAAAAGTATAACTCTCAACATCAATCGCTGTGTATCTCTACTCGAAGAAAGCATATACTTCATCTTCCTCTTATCTACCACCAGACCCACCCTGGCAGATTTTCTTCTTTTAATAGCCGCAAAGGCTCCTTAAATATTTTTGGGTGCACACAATGTTGCAGCATAGCCTCTGGCGCTGACCATTTGGTCATTTTAACCATAGAGGGTTACATGTAGGTTGCGGCATCACCAGCTCGTATGCCATAACCGAAGCTGACGAACTTTATTCTTGGGACTTTGGCTCCAGTCAGTTGGGTCAGCGATCGAGCGGTAATAAGCTGCGTCCTTGGTTGGTCAGCAGCATGAGCACATACAAGCGGATGTTAGTTGCAGATGGATGTGAACAGCACGGCATTTTCTTAGCCCAATCTGATGAGAATACGGATGGCTCAAAGGGATGAAACCGTAGCATAGAAGGCAGCATCCTAGTGTGATGCAATGAAATTAACAGACTGGAATATTAAATTAGTACCTACATATGTATATTTTCATTAGTTTTTCTTTTAATTTTTGCCAGGGATGCATAAAGGTTTTGAACTTGTTCAGAAGTGACTTTTTCCTTAAAATGGCAGGATATAAAATGCATGAAAATTGACAAATTGACAAACATAGCGCAACAAATAGAAATCACTCCTATGCATCCAATACGGTGGCATGACAACGACCAAGGACTTAACGCCCAAAATCGTATTTTATCGCCCTATATCGTTTTTATTCACGGTCACAACGCCCAAATGTCGTATCGTACGGCAACAGGGCCCAAAATTGTTGCTGGAGTTGAAGTTATTTTAAATAATTCAAATATTATTTCTATTGTCTTTGATTTTACCAAACCGATGATTCCGCTCTGTTAGATCGATACTCTTTGATAAGAACGGTGCAGTCCTTTCGATCAATCTACATCGGTATCGATATATATTATTATACCGATTGCAAACTTAGCAAGCTGAACGCTAATGTCATTCCGAATTAGTTAATGCACAAATTCAGAGTAAGTTTGCCTAAAATTGTTTTAAGTGATTGATTAATTGATTATTAATATTATTTTCTTAACAGCATGAGCCTAATTCTCATTCTTTTGATACTATTTGGAGTTGGCTTAGTATGTGTGCTGCCCGTCGGACGCCGTTTTATCGTTCGCCGCGCTCAGCTGGCTCTCAAAGTGTACAACAATTACAGTCCAGTTACTTACTGTGAGCACCCCCTATCGCAGGTCTCCAAGCGTCGACTGCAGCTAGTCAAACGCAAAACTCTTGTTCTAGATATGGACGAGACTCTTATCGCAACTATAGCTCAGTGCGAGAAAGATTTAGATGAAGTGCACTTTTCCTACGACCACACCTTCCAAATAAGGAAACTTGGCGTTCGAATTTATGTTTACAAGCGCCCTTTTGTAGATGTCTTCCTTGAATATGTCTCCAAATGGTATGATTTGGTTATATTCACTGCCTCTTTAGAGATCTATGCCGCGCCCATATTGGACTATTTGGAAAATGGGCGCGACATATTACGCTGCCGCAGATATCGTAAGCATTGCACGTTGGTTAATGGCATCCGCTGCAAGTTTATTGGAACTATAAACGATGATCTGGCTAATGTAATACTCGTTGACAATTCGGATGCAGAGTGCAAAAATAATCCAGGCAACAGTATCCTCATCAAGTCATATGAGATAGGTACCAAGGACGAAAGTCTTCTAAATCTGCTGTATTTTTTGGATGCTCTACGATTCACCAGCGATGTTCGCACCTTGCTGAGTCGCAGTGATTATGTGAAGTCCGCCAGGAATCGTTTTCGCACACTAGACCATCTTTTATAAGCCTCGTAAGCTGTTAAGTTTTTGTATTCTGTTTTTGGATTTTATGCAATTATAATAAAATAATATATAACAATAACTGTACATTTTTGGTGGGTATTTTGAGGTAACCAAGATTGCCATTGGATATTTTGTATGCCTGTATGCCAGCAACAGACATAAATACACTCCTTACATACCACCAATTCAGTATTCGCCGGAGCACTGTTCGACGATGTCTCATGAAAATGCCCTAGGAGTGTAAGAGCGGAAAGTCCTCCGTAAGATGCGGATGCCGTAGGGTGGGGGAAAGGGCAGACCATGTCTCCGTGAGGAGACTCTCAGGTAGAGAGTACACTAGGTGGAGAGCTTAACTTCAGACCGTAACCCGGTATCGGGTTGTTATGGCCAGTTAAATAAAAAATAAATAAAATAAGAATTTTAATGTGTTTATAGTACAATTCACAACTTTGATTAGGTACACACTTGTCTCTGAAATTTAATTAGGAGACGGTCCATAAAAATTGCTATGGTCCAAAAATGCATTCATTGCCATGCTCTAAAATCTGGATCTGATGTGCTTCAGGAAAAGTCATATTGCCTCCTTTAAACGAACCACCATAGCCACTAAAAACGCTTATGGATGGCAACACAGCTGAGTCCACATTATTTTTTAACAAAATAAGATTTAGTTTTAGATGACATCATTTGCCGACAACAGCAATACTTATACGGAGGGTCTGATGATAATGTTGGCGGGGATGATAATCAACAGCGGCGGATGATTTCAATGTATGTCTCAAGTCATCATATTTTTGGCGATACGTGAAAACCATTCCATGGTATGAATATGCGAGTACTCCTGCAAGAGGATATAGCCGCAGAAGTTTTCTCCACAGTAATACTGAGGATCGAAAATGGACAAATTCCGGTAGATACTTCCAGTAGTTTAATATCGATTCCACATGCCATTTTACAACTCACTTTAACGAAATGTGAACTCAGCAATAATGTATATCCGAGCATTGGTCAAAATTTTCGAAACTACGATTGGTTGAGTAGCGAAAACAAATCGTTTGATCGCGTTGAAAACGAAGACAAAATCGTCAATTGTCCAGTGGAACGCTCTTTCGTCCATCAACGATCATTATGCTACGAAATCTTTACGCCCCAAAACTGTTCAATGGAACTCGACTGATTGTGACAAAGTTAATGAACAATTTGACAGTAACAAGGCTTTTAAAAGGGTCTTTCAAATCGCGAATACTCAAAATTAATATAATGAAAAAATCTATTTTGGCCAAAACAAAGTTTGGCGGGCTAGCTATTAATATGTAATATAATAGTCTGAAAAGTTTCTTCAAATAATTAACATGAATCTTGTCTACTCTAAGAAAAGCCGTTGTGCTAATGGAAGGCTTTACTTACTGCCTGTCAGATATAAAATGCAGCATTCAAGCAGTTTCAATTAGTTGTGCATTCAAACTTCTTTGAGTTGTTTCTGAACAACGCACAATGGGGCATTGCCCGAAAGAAATGGAAATAAATTAAAATTTTGATGGATGAAATTTGTAAAATTAATAAGTGCTTTATCGCCAAAAATCCAATTAAATAATCGCACAAAAATACTCGCGGTTTCATTTCACTTTTCAAGTGACTTTGAAGAAGAACCGTATATTAACAGGTTCCAAGTAGAAGTATAAGTAGCTTTCCGTTGCATATTTTACCGAAGAATCATTCTCGAAATATAAAAAGGCAGCTTGTATCATTTTTAGTGAAAAATACACAATCGTCAAACACACATAAACAAAGGTCACACTATTTTGTCTTATTTCATCCAGTTGAAATCCACTGATTTATTTCAACTTCTAACACCACATTCCACATGCTTTAAAATGAACTAGAGGAGCTAAGTAAAAATCAACTTATAAATATCTCAGCATATTGTAACCGCGAACGTCGCCTCGTGGTCTTCGTCGCCGTCATCTTCTTCTTCATCATCTCGATTGTCGTTGCTGTAACCATGACAGAAAATTAAGTAGGTTCGCTGAAACCAGCTGAAAACCTACAACACAATACCAAGGACACCGACTAGCTGAAGGAATACAGCGGCGGCTGGAACCAATCCTACGGCTTGGGGGCAGTTGCAAGCAGAATGCTGCTGCCATTGGCAGTACGAAGAAAAAAAATGAGAAATTACACGCTGTGAAATGGCTTGGGAATTGATTTTGCTGCTGTTTCCTGCGCTGTTGCTGCTGCTGCTTCCATGCAGCCCATGTCCTGACTTGGTGTCGTTCCCGTTCTCATTTCTCAACTAAATTGTTTGAGAATTTTATTTATTGCCGATTTTCATGCAACGAACACTTTTTATTTGTCTTGTGTATTGATATTTTTTTGTAATTGCCGAAAGCGCTTTATTCTATGCCATTAGCTATGGCTAAGTGACTGTTGCCAGTAACTGGGCCACATGCTTCTTCAGTCTAAACAGAATTTGGCCAACATCTTTGGCTGTGTTTGGACGTACTCTAGTCAAATATTGGCAAAATTGATTACCATTTAATTATAATAGAGCGTAATGCAAAATGCATATGACTGTAAATGTCCAAGCGGGTGTGCATATGTGTGTGTGTTTGTATTTGCTGCAACATGCACGTAATTGTAATCGTTATGCCGCAATTGTGTAGCACACTTTGAGGCATACTTCCTTACAATATTGCAGCAACCAATCGCACGCACACCCACAACCATAAGCCCGAAGCAGATGCGGACTGTGCATGGCATCACATTACAAATGATGTAATGCCTTTGGGCAGCAGACGAGCTGCGTAATGCCGGGTTTACACTGGGGCACACAGCGGCACACTTTGCTGTCATACGGGCATACCTCAGTGTGAACAGCACAGTTACTAAATGTCACACGAACGAATACATTCTCAGTGTGAACACAAGTAATCGTTTGTTGTGTACTTTTTGCGAACTTCTGGCTAAAGCGTCATACAGTCATAATGTAAAAAGATGTTTACACCTAAACATACTCATATGCTCTGTCATAGAATGTGCTCTTTCCACGTGTGACAGCCATTGGCGCACACAGACACACGTCACACTGTCATAGTGCCAGACAGTGTAAACCCGGCATAAGGAGCGTGGCGGCGAAAATGAATGTTAGCAGTGCGTAGAAGGTTTTCAGCTCGGTTTGCGGCCAACGGAAATGCAAACAGCTGCAACTACCAGCAACACAGTTATAGACGCTTGCATTGTTATATGCCTATATGAAGGCTTTTATAAACACATATACATATGTAGGTGTGGTTGCTGCAAATTTTGGTCAGTTTTTGGTGTTTTTAGCTGCTCTCAAATGCCTGCTAACTATTGACATTGGCTAATTGCGTAACAAATCCGCTAAATGCACACATTATCATGTTGCATGTTAATTAACAAGGCTGCATAAATTACATTTGCAAAAAAGCAAGCCTACACATTATTCTGCAACAAGAGACTTTAAATAGACACCGTATGACTCTATATGCTCGACTAAAACAATTAAATGCATGGCACAAAATCTAAAACCAAATGCCAACTTGGCGTATACGTAATGCAAAATTAAACCAGAACTGTGCGTGACAGTGTGTTTTGAGCCTGTTGTTCGGTTTTTTGAAAATTTGTTATGCAAATTGCTTATTAACTTTATGACCATACAAAATGGTCCTGCTGTGCTCATTTTTGGTTTGTTGTACACCAGGGCGTATGAGTTATGCCATATAGCACTACAGGACCAATATTAGTATATTAAATGCAAAGCAATATAAATTGTCAATTATGGTAACAATGCCTGCTGCATAGTGCATCAAATTTACCATGTTTAATAAATGTGACGGCGACGGCGACAGAGTGTCCTGACACTTATTTGCCTACTGCCATTAAATGAAAATAAAATGCAAATACAATTGCCTGACTGTGCTTGCAATTTATGTGCCGCACATTGAGTACTTGGCAAAGTTCCCCCATGGCATTGAACCGTATCCTCTGCTCCGGTCTGGTCTGGTCTGGTTTGGTTTGGTTGCCTCTGCGTCCGTCTGGCTGTTTGCCTAATGACATTGTCCTTTTGCTGGTCGCTGTCGCTATCAAAGTTGTCCTTTAGTTTAGTTTAATTGAAAAATTGTGTTATGTTCGCCAATGGCAGGTGTGTTATTTATAACCAATTTATAAAGCATCAATGCAGGGGATGGTGCCAAATATCTGGTGGAATAGCTGGTCTGATTTGTGGGCAACTCATTAGCAATACCATGTCTAACAGAGTGTAAAGCGCAGCAGGGATTAACATTAGAATGGATTCTTTTGTTTGTAGAAGCAGAACAATCATATATTAAACGTTGATTTAAAATCTTCAAAGGAAAACAACAAACTAAAAAGTTGGATAAAAAAAAATATAAACCTCGGTGCCTGACAGTGGAAAACCCTTTATCCTTTTTCTTTATAAACACTAAATACGATAAAATGGTAACGGAAGTATCCACTTTTATGTCTCTTTTAATAAGATCGATATGCCTGTGAACATTAACCTATTGGGAAGTTGGCTATTATGAGGCAAAAATTCTTTAATGCTCATGTCTCGAGTATCCAATTTCATTGAATTTTGAAACATAGATTAAAAACACTTTTATAAATAAATGTGGAAATTTTCAAATCAAAATGTTGCGGAGTACGGTAGTAATTACGGTAAATTGATTGAGGAGGAAGGGGGGCTTCGTTTGAAAAAAGGTGTTTACAGTTTAATGGTAACACGAGTCTCCACACCTAATTTTGTAACTCTAGCTGAAATATATCTACGGGGTGTGAAATCTACTCAGATCAAATGAGCATTCTTTGATAATTTTTTGTGCCACTACCTTTTATAGTGTCTGATATCTCGACGTTCAGACGGAAGGACAGACAGACGGACAGATGGACATATCTATATCTCGACTTTAGCTCCTGGTAATTTTTGCCCATGGCTACGAATCCTTCTGCCTGTTACATAAATTGCACAAACCTACCCTTTTACACTTAGTTTACAGGGTACAAAAAAATTTCCAAGTAAAAAATACGTATATATGATATAATTTTTGTGATTTATGTGCCTGCATATGGAATTTTCAAGCACATTTTTAAAGGTTCTTAAAAATGATGTATTTGAAAATTTGATAAAAAAAATAGTCAGCATTTCGGCAAACGTCAAATTAGGCCACGCAGCTTGCCGAAAGATTCTACATCTGCTTTTATCGGAGCTCTATGTCTACCCGGTACCCCGCTAGAGCTAAGGAACATTTCCTTTAAGCCACTATATCTTCCAAACCAATAGCTAAATCAAAAACCGTACATGAGAAGGTGAGTCTACGTTTTAATACCTTGCCAACGGTATATGGCTTGACCGGATCAGACGGTCTAGTCAAAAGTTCAAAACTTCCTGTAATTTATAGCTAGTAAGCTACAGCATGTATCGTCAGAGTCTTTTGCTTTCGTTACAGCACGAACTATCGTTCGTTGTGATACCTCTCGTTCTCGCTAAGTACTTAACTTTGGCTTGTGTCTTTGTCAAAATCCAAGCAACTTCAACCAGATTCCGAAGATCTTATCTCGTAAAATTTTGGTTTAAGCTCCCCTTAAAGCAAAGGATCTAGACCATTATTTAAAGGAAATTATTGTCGTCTTTAATCCTTCAAGCAACTAAATTCATGTCAAACAATAAATACGCGTACATAAACTGAATACAGATTTCTAGTTTGTAAAAGCTTTGACAATTTGCTTGCTCCAGATACAGTATCTAGCAGGAACAAGCACAAACTAGCGCAAAACAATATGTTGCGATGTTTTTGCCAATATTACAACAATGTTGCAAGTTATGCGCAACTACAATGTGTCTCCCTGTGTGTATGTGTGTGCGCATTGTTTTACGAATTCGTGTCTCGGACATGAATTACGTTTACCGACAATTAATTTTAAGTGAAAATGTGTTAAAACTTTTAATTGGGCAGTCAAGTGCTCTGCTTGGCAACAAAATGTAGCACGTTGTTGGCCCATAAAAATGTCGACGGCAAGCAATGGAAATTTGCAGCCATTTGCAACCATTTTTAGCCAGGTGCAAGCAGCTAGCTAACTGTTCCTAAAATACAGTTATATTCTGGCTCTTGGCAGTTTACAAGTTGCAGCCAAAGAGCTGCTTAGTTGCATGGCAATTTTTAGTTGCATACTTTTTGGGGCTGCATGCCATACGCGCAGTATGTGTGTGTGTGTGTGTGTGTGTGTGTGTGTGTGTGTGTGTGTGTGTGAGAATGTGTGCATGTGTCTGGCAGTCATTTTAGCTTTATTATATATTTACTTTGCGCACTTTGTTAAACGCAGCGCCATTTTCAATATTTATATTTGCTTATGAAATTACGCGCATTGGCTGTAAAATTGCCGTACTGCGTTGGATTCCCTTTATCCTCAGACGTCCCCCTTTCACCAAGCACTTCAACCTCGTCAAAGTCAAACAAAATTCAAAAACAACAAAAGGTTTGTGCGATTTATGCAAGCGTAAATTGTTGCAACCAACCAAAACAACATTCAACATTTATGCTTGAGCTAACAGTGCACGCAAAATGTTTCCACCTTTCATCTACCACTTTTCCACACTTTACAGTTTACAGAGTACAGTTTCCAGCTCTGTGATTGTGTTTAATTAGCCTGGCGCAACGTTTCCAGACGCCAAACGTAGCAATTCAACTCAACTGTTGAGCTTTGTCCTTAACATATGCTAACGAACGTTCAAGGACTAGGTTCCAAAAAAGTTTAAGTTCCTTTAAAATAGCGTAGAGCTCAGACGGAACAGCGTAGCACTTTTCAAAGTCAAATGTAGCACATTTTGATGGTCGTGGTCACTTCTTTTCGAAGTGAAGACGAAGTTAAATTTTTTCTGAAGTTTAGTGCTTGAGTTATAGACACCACTTAATTTGCAAATAAGGTCATAATTTGAATGGGATCGAACTATTTGTCCAAAAATGGTATATTATTTCTATATAAGAATCGTAAATCCAGTTTTAGCTACAATGTGAGAAAACAATAGTCCTGCAGTGTATGGGATCCATACTGCACAGTTATGTGTAACTACCCTTACCGGCTAATTTGTGATTACAATGTGACAAAACTGTTTTTGATGCCACCATTGTTCAATATTACCTCTGTAACCTTAAATCGTCATTCTCATATGGTCCTGATATGACTCCCTCTGCTGAGTTTCGTATTTTTCAGGGGCACTATCTCTCATTATACTCATTAGAATATTGATTACCTGTACCATATTCCCTTTTGAAAAAACGCCTTTATTTATTATTCCGTTCCATAAAATAGGTCTTACAAGTACATACCCAGATATTTAATTGTGCAAACATGACTTGTTACTGCTAAAATATAATGGTATTGGATTTCCGAACTCCTTTGAACACTGGATCAAGTCCTACTTTGGAAGCTAGAGCTCAACAAGTTTCTCTTAATTGTGCCTATCCCCCAAGATAAATGTAACATCTAGAGTTTCCCAGGTTATTCACTTTGGATCAACCCTGCTGAGTATAATCATTAACGGTTTGCCGATTACGATGTAAGACTTTGTTCGTGTTTTTCGTAATCGATATGCACTATTGACATATGTCATAAGCGCAATGCGCAATATCGAGAGTTTTTATGTTTATGTTTTTATGACGGAAAACTTTCGTTTTGAATTGAAATGAAGACACAACATTAATCGATAAGCCGACACTGAATGAAAAACGAATCAATTATTCCTATCAAAGCTTATTGCTGAAACTAAAATGCCTTTTAGAATCGTATGTTACTTGTTCTTTATTTATTTATTATTGTGAGTTGAATGTTTTTGTATTCCATATTTTAGTCGTCATAAATAAAAACAAGCATAAAGATGATCATGAACTCCAGCATATATAAGCCCTTAGTATAACGCCGATAAACTAGAAAGCTCCGTGGTCACAAATTGAAACACATTTTTTGCATATTCTGACCACGGCTTTTGTCAGTTATCCCAAAAAAGTAGAAGCTCTGCTACTTATCGATAGGTACATATACTCTGAAATTGCCTCAAATAATTTGGATGTTGCAGAAGAATACGCACTTGCAGAAGAATATGGACGAAGTCGGAAAATTCAGCCTTGACGATACACCCGGAACAACGATCTAAGTCTAATAGAATTCGCAGCGGCACGAGACATGGTGCTTTGTAGTATTAAATTTTTACATTCCGATATCCAAAAAGCCACATGGCTAAACATGGGCTTAATATGGGTAACTATGCTAAGGGTGTAGGGGGGATGTTTCGGAAAAAGGTCAACATTGTCTGGCTTATAAGCCTAACATGAGTCTACGTACCATATTTGGTTAACATAAATGTTAACCTTAACATTTTTATAAAAAGTGAAATTCTGTTGCAGTTCATAGGAGGAGGGGCCTACTATTGATACATTACTAGCTTATATCTTTTAAAGTTCCCATCCGATATGAATAATTTTTAAACTTCAGATGGACAGTAATAGTTTGCATGACTGTGCCAAGGTACAATTGGATAGATTTTATTGTGTGGGTTAAAACTGCGAAAAATCTGTCACGGGAGAAGGGGGCAAGATATCGACATAGTTCGACAAACTTGATCTACCTAGAGAAAATGGCCATCGTTGGGACAACACGCACAGACAGACGGACATGTCTATATCGACCTGACTACTGCTCCTGGGCATTTTTGCCCATGGTACATATATGTTATATATACATACATTGCACAAATCTATAATACGCTTTTACACTTTTTGTACAGGGTATAAAAATTGAGTCTGGGACTAGTTTCCCGGCTTACCCAATCTAAATTGACAGCGTGGATGGACTGCCACCAAGTCATGACGTACTTAGGATTGCAATCAAGCTGGTTAACAATAACAAAACTGCCGGCCTTCCCGCTGAGCTGTTGAATGATGATTAGTATCTGGATGTGCTTTTCCCTGCAAAGTCGCCACATCATAAAATTATTGCTAATTGTTTCCAATACGTAGAGGGGCAAAGATCTTTCGGAGCTATTTTCCACAATCAATCCAAGGGTATCTGCATCAGACCTGCATCTGCCAAGGTATTATTTAACTTCAGTGCAACTTCTAACTAGCAACTTGCCTTAACTTGTAACCAAATCTAACGTTTCTAACATTTAAACATAACTTAAAGCATATCTGTCAAGCAGCATTTCTATACTTTTTCTGATGCAGACAGTCTACAGACTTACGAAGTCAACTTAATAGCAGGAAGTACAACCAAGTGAAATAAAGTTGATGATAAAGTCAAGTCAAAACAAAAGACAGGAAAAAAGAGAACTAGAAACTAAAGCAAACTGCGAACTGCAAACTGCAATTAAGCAATGCGGAACAATGCAGCTGCATATAGAGCGCCACAAATTATGCAACAACATATTCAAAAGCAGAAGCCCCCAATGCAACAACAACAACAACAACAAAACAACAAGAACAACGACGAACAAGAAGAACAAAAAGGCAAGAAAAATAGAGCATCATGGAAACGGTGCCTGCGCCGGCAAAAAAAGAGAAGCCGACGACCAAGTCTTGCATTTGGCTTGCAGTTCCTACTTTTTTTCTATATTATTTTCTTGTGCAGTTGGCGACATTGCCACGCCCCCAAAGGGCAGACGAACGCGTAAGATTATGTGACGACCGTGGCGGTTGTTTGTCTTCGACTGGATCACGTTGGCTTAATCTATATGCAAATTATAATGCTGCTCTGTACATATATATAGATGTATCTTTCGATGTACAGTATGTGCATCTGTGTGCTTAATGCACATGCATATGCACGTAAGTGCTGCACAAGGGAGCCATGAGTTCAGGAGTTCAGTTTGAATCGAATGCAGTCTGAGTTGAGTTCAGTGAAGCCGCACTTTGTTGTGGTTGTTGTGGCCAACCGCAGTGCAGCCTACATAAAATGAGCACTCAAACACACACCCACACACACCCACACACACACGTAAACACACACTCACACACACACATGCTTTAATTGTATGCTTTTTGACCAACAAGAAAACTGCTCCATACAAATGAATATGTAAGCCTTAAAGTATGCAACAAAATTAGTTGCACATAGTTGGCATTATGCACATTTTTGTATTTTACTAACTTCGCCGAGCGCCTCTTTGAGCGAGTGCGGCTTTTATTGAGCCCACTTTTGAGAGCTCCTTCTTTATAGAGATCTGAAGAGGCGGTTTTTGGGGAATACTTTGACTACCCTGTACTGAAGCATAGGTAAGACCTTTGAGTATCGGCAGCATACCGTCGTGCCAGGCACGATGAATAATCTTCGTGACGTTTAAAAACGATTTAATGCAACACGGCCGGTGCCGAGAAACCGCTGTACAACTATGTGCACAAGTTCGGACGTACCGTGTCTTTTGCGGAATCCGAATTGGTGACTCGGGAGGATTGACAGCGCATTTTCATTTCCTACCTCTTCTTCCTTAATATTGTAAATATTGTATCCTATTAGAGTTATAATAATAATTAAGTAAATAACTTAATTGAATACAATTAAAAAATATAAATTATTTACTTGAAATGCTTCTCTAGCTATTGTGGGTGGTCCAAGTTATTCTATTTGTGTAATGGTTAGAGTGTGGTGTGCAAAATTTCGAAACAAATGATTAATGCCCTTAAAGGCATGCCATGTCCTGGCCGCCTATTTTTTAAAAGTACAAAGACTAAGGAGCATGTAATTCTGTTTAAAGGTGCGACCTATGTTCTAATTCTTCACTTGCCTTTAGTTTTAGATGTGAAACATCTTTAAAATTTCTAGCTGACACTCACATACACAACACACACGCAAATTTAAACGAGGTACGCTCACATATAAAATTTGAGACAGTGACGCTTATGCACACAATATATAGATGCATTTGTGTGTCATCAGAAAAACAAGAGTTTTTGGGAAACTGGAAAGTCCTATAGCGCATCAGGTTTTGCTTTCAGGTGGTAATGTTTTTATATTAGTCGTAGTCGGTGGCCAAAAATCTTACGGAGTACTTTCCGCTCAAACACTCTAAGTGCATTTTCATCAAACCGCGTTAACATGCTTCAGTGCCATAAAGCAAAACGTGAAGGATGAGCGTCTTATAGAGTGTCAGTTTCGTCTGGCGGGAGTGCTCTCTACTCTCTACTTGCCTACTGAGGCCAAAGTAACACCTATTGGCAAGAGTGATTCTCCGCTTGATCTCCATGCTGACATCGTTTTTCATCGTGAGGGTGGTGCAAAGTATAGTTTTCAACATCAATCTGAGAATCCAACCGCTGTGTCTCTCTACTCGAAGAAAACATAAACTTTGTCTTTCTCTCATTAACAACCAAACCCTGGTAACTCCGGTAACTGCTCGCTTTGTACGACCAATGATATCGATATCATCTGCGTATGCAAGCAATTGAACACTCTTATACACACTCTCCATCACAAAGTTGAAGGGGTTGCAGGAGAGGACACCGCCTTGTCTGAAGCCTCGCTTGGTATCAAAAGGCTCGGAGAAGCTCTTTTCAACCTTGACGGAGCTGCGCGTGTTGCTCAACGTCATTCTGCATAGTCGTACCAGCTTTGCAGGGATTCCAAACTCAGACAGTGCGGCATATACGCGATCCCTCAACGGGCTATCAAATACTGCCTTATTATCGACAAAGAGATGGTGGGCGTCGAGTTGATGTTCGCGGGTCTTTTCCAGGATTAGGCGTAGTGTGAATATCTGGTCTATCGACCAATTTAATATGAACTTAGAAACCGTTATGATACCAGGTGCTCGTAACGCACAAAAGTCGGCAACATATTTCTGAGCAAGCCAACGGCAGCACCTTTAATAAGTATGTTTGGCCCACAGTCATGGCAAACAAAGCACTCGAAACGCTTGACTAATCAACACGGACAATTGCCAAACACACATACATTCCACACACACACACACACACACACACACACACACAGGGGGACACACACACATGAAGCCTATGGACATGGAAGGCATAACGCATCTAATTATGTCAATTGCACGCTGTCTGCCACTTTGCTCTTGCAATTGCCTCTCTTCAATGTTCACACTCAGCAACAACAAAAACAAGACGAAGACCCGGCCGGCCGAGCATTTGATGGTACTGCTCATAGTTCACTGCAGAAAGTGTCAAGAGGCATAGCAAAAAATACAACAACAAAAAAGAGCAGAGCTGAAAGAAGTTGGCTGGAAAGAGATGAAGCTTTAATACCCTTAATAATTTTTTAAAAGACATTTTTGTAAGAAAAATGGAAAACGAGTGAATAAGAGGCTGCCTCTCCTTGAAATCATCGAAAGTGGGACTACTGATAGCTAACCTTTTGGTCCAGAAGAATCCTATCCAACATATTCAGTGGTGTGCCAGAAAACCGATTTTCAGCGCAATAGCAATTTTCGGTACGCCAAATATGATTGTCAACTGAATTTCAACTAAAATAAAATTTGTCAATGTGGCAGATATTTTTGAGAGCGTGGAAATTGTAATAAGAAGACATTTAGGTGAAGGATTTTTGAAGTCGGTTTAGAGTAAAACCGTTAAGCGATTTGTAGCACACCCCTGATTGCAAAAAATCTAAAGTTTCTCTCTCTCTTAAATCTCACAAGAGACTCAATCTGACAAATCGATCAGCTCAAAATCTTCTAATTCGATATCTGTAACAAACTGGCGCAGAACTCTACGTGAGATGGCTCAAAAGCTCGTTATTAGCCAGATATGGCTAATTGGTTATTGAGGGTAACTGCATAGCCAATGAACTCTCCTCTTGAAGCAGAAGGCACAAGTAGAACTTGTACACTTTTAAGCTTCATAGCAAGAAACGCTAAGACCATAAAATCACTGAAAAAATTTACGGACGTATTAAAGTGTCATAAAGCCAAGCAAATTTGACCTGAAATAAATAAAATTCGCAGAGGGCAGCTTTGTTGAGAGCTGTTCTGCATCATTCGCGCCATTATAGGATACGGCAAATGCTGAAACGGCTGAGTATCTCTTCTGCTCACGTTCAGCTTTTTGGAGACGTAGGTTCAAGTACTGACTAGAGTCAGTTACTTTTTTTAATAACATCTAAAGGCTGTTCACTCCGTGTGGTGAGCGGGTTAGAGAATACCACCTCAGCAGGTCAAAGCTTGTCGTACGAGACGACTACGGGTTCTTTCGAGATTTATAATCACCTGATCCAAAACAGAAATATGAGGGAGCAAATCGGCGTAAAGAAGAGGATGAGAACTTAGCTAAAGTGCAACTGCCAAGAGAAAGGGCAGGCTAAAGGAATGAAAATCATATTTCAAAACTTGCTCGAAAATAATTGACACCACCAGTTAGCTCTGCATTGTCAGAAAGGGTCGCATTCTAGACAACAAAAGTAGGTCCCTCTTCCTAAAATCGCTTAACGCAAATTTTTGGCGATAAATCGATATATCGATATTTTAAAATTGATATTATCGATACGGCAATATGGTAAATAGAAAAATTTCGATATATCGAAATACGATATATCAATAATCCTAGTTACAAACTTGTAATGCTATTCCCTACGTTAAGGGTATTAGAAGTGATAAGTAGGTCCCTCTTCCTAAAATCGCTTAACGCAAATTTTTGGCGATAAATCGATATATCGATATTTTAAAATTGATATTATCGATACGGCAATATGGTAAATAGAAAAATTTCGATATATCGAAATACGATATATCAACAATCCTAGTTACAAACTTGTAAAGCTATTCCCTACGTTAAGGGTATTAGAAGTGATAAGTAGGTCCCTCTTCCTAAAATCGCTTAACGCAAATTTTTGGCGATAAATCGATATATCGATATTTTAAAATTGATATTATCGATACGGCAATATGGTAAATAGAAAAATTTCGATATATCGAAATGCGATATATCAACAATCCTAGTTACAAACTTTATGCCCAACTTGTAATGCTATTCCCTACGTTAAGGGTATTAGAAGTGATAAAAAGCATACAACAACAACAAAAACGTCATGGGGCCCCATAAGTATGCCTCGTGAGAGGTAGCCCCAATGCCTGTTGCCAGTTAATGATAATGAGTTGAGAGCAAGCGGCAAATATTTGCAAGCTCTGCCAAGCTGTAACGGTTTTATTGTGTCAGTGTGTGAGAATAATACGAACACTGGTTGTTAGTGTTGATGAAGCTGGCTCGTGTGTGTGTGTGGGGGTGTGTGCGGGTGTGTGTGTGTGTGTCTTTGTGTGTGAAGGCCGTGTCAGTTGTGCATAAAATTGAAATGCATTTGAATACAATGCAATTCAATTCACTTAAATGCCTTTGACGTTGATGTTTGAAGATTGATGACGCCGCTGAGAGTTGACAGCGCGCACACATACACTCACACACACACTCACACATACACTCACACACACACACACTGAGAGAAATGGAAGAACACACATGAGTGCACTAGGTCAGGGTCGCTCATATGTAGAGCCTGAAAATATGGTACAGCGAATCGCAACATTAGCTGCTGGCAAAACCAACCCAAAAATGCATGCTCAAAGCTTGATGTGTTGCAAGATGCCAAGTAAAATACACTCACAAATACAAACAAATTTTGTTGTTGCAACCACGTGCAGCTTGTGGCAGAAGAAAGTAAAACATCAAATATTGAAAATCAACTCACGTACAACTCGTTATTTATTCAAGTTGATAAAAATCTTCTAGACTTTGGCCTAAATGTGCATTTAAAAATATGTGTCGTTTTGCCCCCAAACCTCTTTTAGCTAAATAACAATAACAACTATACAAAACAGCAATATGTGTGTTTGTGTGTGTTTGTGTGTGTGTGGAAATCAGTCAATAGAGCAAAAATACACGCTTAAAACTAACATCAAATAATAGAGTTCAAACAAAGTCTAAAAAAAGACAAAGAAAGCAAGATATTTTGATTTATAACCTGAGTATTTCAGATAAATCACAGGCCAAAGCTTTCGGAGAGCGTTGCTGCTCAGGGCGCCTGCGCAGTTAACGTGTCCCAAGTTAACCGTTAGTTATCTGGGTAAGAAGAGAAGAACTATTGTAAACAAATGCCCCGCCAGGCGATGTTTTTATGTGAAAATATATAGTAAGTTAGAGTATTAGAGCTTTTGTCTCTCACTTTTGTTGTGCAAAAAGCAACAAAACGAGGTGAGGAATATCAAGTAAGTGCACATAAATTTGGTGTATAGCATCTAGAAGCAAACGATTATGAAGTATCTCTCGAATGCCAAAGAAGCTAGGAACACTACTTTTTGTCAGAAGGTGGGCTTTGTTCTCTAGTTCTTAACTTGCTTGCAATTCTGTTATATTGTTATCTTAAGACTCGACACAGACCTCATCTGTCTATGATGTATTGCATAAATCGTTTGGAAACCACCTATTTGTAAATCTATTGTAAAAATTTGATGCAGACAGTCGGGACGAAGCCCGACAGTGGAATACCCTGTACCCTATTTCCAAGATAAACACTAAATCCAGCATACGGTAAAATGGAAATAAATCTACTTTTATGTCTCTTTTCACAAGTTCAATATGACTGTAAGCATTTTCTTATTGGGAAATTCCAATTGAGAAGTTTTCCAATTGGGAAGTTATTTTGGGGTAAAAATTACTATTATGCCCATAACTTCAGTATTCTTAAGACAATGTTCTTCAATTTCGAAAACATTTGTAAATATCTCTGGCAATTTTCAAATCAATGTATTGAGGGGTGTGGCAGTAATTAAGGTAAATCTATTGCGGGCGAAGGGGGCTTCTTTTAAAAAAATGGTGAACAAACTTTTAATGATTAGGCTCACACGAGTCCATATCTACATGTACTGGAAATTTGGAGCAGTTTATAGGCGAAGAAGGGTGCGACTGCAAACCGCAAGGGTTTGCTGGGGGAAACGGGGGCAGATATTAACCCCATTCGCCAAACTTCATTTTTTCGTATAATTTTTAGCTCTTATGATCTCGCAGATCTATCAACTTATAAAGACAGACGGACAGACGAAGGGATGGACGGACAGAAGGATATGATCCAATCGCTCCCTGAGTCAATGATGGTCAATGGTCTGCCACGCCTCCTTTTACACTTTTACATGCCGCCTTTTACACTTTGTGTACATAAAAAGCTACGGTTACAAAAATGGGTTTACTTACAAGGCGGTAACTGTCTTTTTAGATTTTTTACCATTCTCATCCCCCGCTGCAGATGTTCATTATATACACTCAAAACTGTTAATGCAGATATTTACAACTCTTTGATGTGATACATCTATTAAAGGGAACACAATTTACCTACTTAATCTTACTAAACTGTTATTACCTTTCTACTTTCTTGTTTGTGTATTTTTCGTCTCATTATGATATGCTTCTAAAAATATTTGCATAATGCATATAGATTGTAAATATAAAGATTTCATCTTCGCTTCGTCGCAAAGTTACTCTACGTAAAAAAAAAATGTTGTATGTGTTGGTAAAAAGGGAGTAATAATATCATCTTACAAAATCGCACCCTTTAACTTCTGGTGAGTATTTTATTACTTGCAATGATTTCTTACGATTTTGATGATCTTTTTTGTTTGAATTGTATTTATTTTAAAAATTTTTAATGTTCTGTATGTTTTGGTTGATTTGATCATTTGTTTGCTACATATGATACATACGAATTATGAGCATTCAAAATGTTATTTACATTGTCTTAAAGAATCGTGTTCAAATTATTAGTAACTTTGTAATCCGTACTGCATCCTTCTCTAAAAAGCGTTTTAAAAATCAGTGCTCAATGCTCACACAGACCAAAAAAGTGTCCAATTTAAGGTAGACAGAGACCAATCTCCACAGTAACAAAAATTCAATATTCTATAAAATTTATTTGGTTTCAAGCAAAATGTCCAATTCAGACAGGTTGTCCAATGTAAACAGTGTCCAGATTATTCAGTTTTCACTGTATATATATTTATGGATTTATGCAATGTATGTAATAGGCAGAAGGAGAAGGAGTGGCAGCAATAGTCGGGTCGATATAGCAATGTCCGTCTGTCCTTCTGTATGAACGTCGAGATATCAGATACCATGAAAGGTAGAGGCACAAAAATTTAACAAAAGATGCGCATTAAGTTTGTCGAATCACGTCGATATCTTGCCCCCTTTTCGCGGTTTACAGCAGCTCCGTTCAATCCATAAACTCGGAACTCGACAGAGGTGTACGTCGTGTTTATGTGCATCTATGTTACAAAAATGATCGGATAAATAAATTAAAAGTTACAGCCAAAAATATGCAGATCACCTAAGTATTTCTTTACCATAATCATGCAGATAAACCTGGATGGCTTAGGCAGCAATAAAGCGAGCTCAGGAACTAGAATACAATCCAAGCTGGTTAGAGAAATTGCCACAAGTGAACTTGCAGACGAAATAGCAAGAAATCTTGCCGTAAATCCATTGATGGGAACAGTGCTATTTTATGGCATTAGAAGATGCACGGCTAAGCAACTACTAAGAGAGGAGAACCTTATCTCCTACAACTCTAATAGGTTGAAGACAATTTTGCAACCAACTCAGTCGACACTGCAGACTAAAGGGACAACTAAGTAAGCGACCATCCCAGATAATAAGATATATATCAGAGATAGATAGTTAGTTTCGATAGCGCAGCCTAGCTAGCTTTTTCCATACATATCATTGCAGCATAGTGAGCTGCCTGCACTTTACAAAATACATATTTTAAGGTGCCCACTGTTTCATGTTTGATTGCATTTACAAAATTTAAAAAAATCGCTCAAAAAGTGGCCAACATATAAGATAAGCAGTTGCAAGTCTGGTAGGTAAAAATTTGTGTTTTTGTGTTCATGTATACAAAAATATATTTTGGTTTCGAGGGTGGCCAATTTCGCAGGCTACCCCTTTCAAAATTGTTTTCGATTTAATTCATTTGGAGTAAAAAAAAAAATTTGAGTTTATTGCCCTGTAACTTGCAATTCAATTAAGATAGACCAAAACTGTCTGAAAAACAATGACTTAATATTAAAATAGCTTCAATTCGAGTTACAATTCATCTCGATCGGTAGGAAGGTTTCCAAGATACTATATATGAGATTTACTGACTTCGCAACTTTCGAAATCTCGAATTTTTTGAAATAGCGATAATTCAAAAACGGTGCTACAAAATCCAAAACGGTTTCCGGATCCGAAATCAGCGACCCAAAATTTACCGGAAAAGGTATGTTTTAGTCATAGGCATTTCATTGAGATCCAATTTGTTGCACAGTGTTATCTAATCAAACAAATTTCACAACGCAACGAATTCAATTACTAACTGATTTATCCTTGGAAACGCCAGATTCGCTTAACTGCCAACTTGCACATACAACATGTACGCGCGATGTATACATAAATAAATACATATGTACACTTTTTTTATATTTGGTTTTTACTTTTTGGCTGACACCGTGTAAAGCTAACTGCTGCGCTTAACACGAATTGTATACGCCATGTTGCACATTTTGAAAAATGTTGCCAAGTTCAAATGGCTGTGAAAATGCAAGCGTGTTTTGGTAGCGCAAGTGCCAAACTCTGTGGGGGGAAAGACCCCTCGAAACACAAACAAGAAACAACAACAGCTTGATAAACTTGCAGCAACGTTATCGTTGGGGCAGCATCATGCTGCACATGTTGCCGACGTTTAAGTGCACTGAAAACTTTTTTCTTTATGCATAAATATTTAAAATTAAGGAAAAGAAAAAAAAACACAGTTTTACTGTGGCCTTGTAACGGGTTGTTTCATTGGAACATAACTCAGACGACGACTCTACTACGCTTTGAAACAAATGTCTGTTTAAGTTTGAAAGTTAAGTGAATCTTCACAAAAAGTTCAAAATTTAAACTTGTCAAATTCAATTTTGAATTCCCAAAGCTGCTGAATGACCTGTAAAATGCATACAACACAAACACACAAACGAATGTACTCATTTTGAATGTCAATGAAAGTAAAACTGAAAGAGAAAGAAGAAGAGCGAACTTGTTTAGCTAGAAGCGTACACATAATGTTGAAGGCAGCAGCACTCAAGCTAAAACTTTCACTCGGTAATATGTGACACATTCACACACTCACACTCAAACACATTGACATAACTGTCAATCGAAGCGGTGAAGCGGAAATCGGACGCCATATCAGACGGATATGTCCAACAACAAAAGTGGAAATGAATCATACTTACATACACACGCCTAGTTGCTGTTTATCAAGGACAAATCGAGGCTGTGCACAAACATCAACAAAGTACACAAGTAAAAAGACAATTTCTTAAATACTTAATTTTGTGCTCGAAGCACCATAGGTCTTTGTGGAAAGGCCAACTACAGAATTATTTCGCAACAAAAGGTTATGGCCTTTAACTAGCTCCAGAAAAATGACCCTGCATCCACGGTTTGGAAGGTCTGGTACCTGTCTCTATGTTAATCAAGTTGACGCATAGCCTCCTCGTAATGACCCATGATTAGCTGCCCTAATTGACAATAGGTATTAGAGTAGCGAGATAATGAACACAGAAAATCCTCGGATAAAGTCAACCTGAGAGTTCACGCCCCTGGCAAACGTATAAATGAATATGATTTAACAAAGCAGATATGCATCTGGAATGACCAGACCCTTAAAGTAACCAGCGGCTGCTCTTAAGGCGTGTAAAGCAGATATAACCGCCATTCAGGAGATGCGATAGATTGGGCAGGACTGCTGCGAGGTAGCAGACTGTGTCATCTACTGGCGGCCAGCCATCCCACGATCTTGTGTCCCCGATTCACTTGGTCTAGGATATTAAGCTGGCAAGAGTAATAAAGGACCTTATTAAACAGAGGTCTGTGTATCCGGCTAGTGCGAACAAAACCTTTAACATATAGGTGTAGCGAGACTCCCTAAAACTCTTGGGAGCTTCGGAGTTTTTATGAAACTCTACACTGGTGCCACGGGTAGTCAGCAAAGCCCGCATAACTTTTCCTTTTTAGGATCGGCTATGTGCTGACTTTAGACTCAAAAACGAAAAGTGGGTGCAGGGTCCCAAAGAACGGCAGAGAATTTGGGTAGTCCTCGGGCCAAACCAAGGCTAAAGTGAGATTTCCCAACTCATCTTTTTGATTTGGTAATTATGGAAATTGGACAATTCATATTAGATAAAATATATGCCATATGGAAAACTATCTAATATTATAAATTCGAAGGAATCTCTGTCTGTGGGTCTATTCCCTTGTCACGCTCAAATCGCTAAACCAATTCTTTTGCATTTTGGAATAGAGATATATAGAACACTCGAATAAAAAATTTGATTCAGACAGTCGGGATACCCTGAACCTATTTTTCCCATGAAAATCAAATTTCTGTACAAATTTTTATAAGGATGCGTTGAGGGTTAAAGGTAACTGAACTAAGGGGGTAGGGGGGATGATTCGGAAAAAGATTAACATTTGTTAGTTTATAAGGCCTCTTTTAAAGTTTCCATTCGATCTTGATAATTTTTACACAACCTTTGCATAATAACTGTGTGCATAATTGTGCCAAGTTTCAATTGGAATGGTTTTGGGGTGTGGTGAAGTTCTGTCACATGTGTGAATCTCCAGGTTCACACCAATGAGCGAGAGTCTGGGAAAAACCCGCATCAGGGGGAAATTCTTCAACATCCGCTTAATTTGAAAAAACGTCACGACTGAAAACAAAGACGATGCGACAAAACATAAGTTCTTCGCTAGACTCCAGACCGCCTATGACCGCAGATATTTTATTGGCAATGTTGGAAGAGAGCTCCTACTGTCGTACAATTCAGCCTTCACGAAAATTGCGAATTGATTTCGCCGCTGCGCGAAATATGCCCGATATCCATAAGACTAAATGCCTATCACCAGATCAATCTACACGCAACAAGATCGATGACGTTATAATCGTTGGAAGACATTCATGGTCAACATCAACTCTGACCAATACCACTCATCCTCCTTCCGAACCCGTTAGCGCCGACGCATATATCCCACTCCTTACGTACTACCGCAGAAAACGTCGAACGTCTTTGATTTCAAACGCCCACTGCCGAGGAACCAATGGTATGATAAGGAGTGTCGCGAAGCCACTGCAATGAAAAACGCTGCCAATAGATCGCTTCTCGTTCTACGCAAGATACATATTGAGTGATGCAAAAATCGTGAGCAGAAGCAGAAGATCGAAAAGTGCAGGAGCAGGAATGACGCGAGGAGGTTTTTAGAAAAATTCAAGCATTTGCAGTTTATATGTAAAGGGGAGTGAAGTTAGTACATTTTTTACCATTTTATCATTTATCTTAAGTTTCGAGTTAATGGACTCAAAGCCGCGGCTATTAACCGCGAAATTCTGCTACATGAAAATATATACCATATAACAACCCGTGTGGTGACCGGGTTAGAGAATACCACCTCAGCAGGTCAAAGCTTATCGTATGAGGCGACTAATAATGACACTGAGTTCTTTCGAGACCAGTAGGCCTTAAAGGGGTTGTGCGTAGGGTTTGGGACTTACCACGTAAAACCACAATTCCAATAAAAGAATGCATTTACACTAGGCCGTAACCCGATAACGTGTTGTTATGGCCAGTTCAAAAGAAGAAGAATTTACAAATTTTAGAAAGAATAGTGGAAAAAGCAAACCTTTCTCCCAAGTTACCAATTCGGAGTCCGCAAAAGACATGGAAGAAAATTAAAGCTGGCACTCCTACCCCTCAATACAGGGTACTCAAGGCATTCCTTGAAAACCGTTCTTTCAAAATCTCTATAAAGGAAGAGCTCTCCGAATGGGACTCAATCAAAGCTGGAGTCCCTTAAGAAAGCGCTCTTGCCCCATTTTTGTGTACAATATACACAAATGATATGCCGCGCTAGACTCCTAACGGCTACCTGTCAGCATAACCATACTATTCTCAGCATCCTCAGAACAAGAAGCCGCGTAGGACATGCAGAAAATTCGCAAAAATGTGCTGGCTGCTATGAAGTCGAAGCAAGTTAATAGAAAACAAAATTCCGCTATACAAAAGTATTATACAAATACAAAAATCTATAATACCCTTTTACACTATGTGTACTAAGCCCATACAAAGTTGAATATTTAACTGCATTCTTTTAGGCATGAAAATAAATTTCCGACCTTTAAAGCGAAATTCAACAAATCTTTATGACTGCTACATTATTTCCATCGAACCCAAAATGTCATCCAGGAATCGATTGAGTGGAACACTTGACATTCTTAATGATTCCATCGAATGGCCTATCCGTGTGCGTGTTACAGTCTATTAATTCCATTAGTAGCATTGCAGTCAAGTCTAGAAGCAGTCGAGTAAACTTTTACAAAATAAAGATTTAAGAGCTAAGAGACTCTTTTACTATGCACCCGACTACCACAGTAAATTTAGCTGCAAGAGCTCTTGAAAAATATCTGTTGCAACGCGTTGCCAACCTAATTTTTTTTATATTATTGTATATGATTTATACCTGGCATTAGTGAGTGTCGTCGCCAGGTAACTTTAGTGTGTCTGTATGGCTGAATGTATGTCCTGTGCATTATATCTCTCGCTTTGCCTACTCCTGGAACATAATATATGAGTGCTCGTTTTCTCAAGTGACCAGTGCAAAAACATTAACAATATTTAATGCTAAAAAAAAATGCACAAATAAAGGCGTAGATAGGGAACACTGCAAGCATGACCACAGTGAAAACGCTGGAACTTAAAAATATAAATTTTTTAATGGAGCAGGACGGTGGTTAGGGGAGGTAACCTTTAGCTGCGCGCGTGATTAACATAAAACCTTATTCTGTTACTATGTCACAGAGATGTTGATACTTTTCTGAAGTGAACTTCTATAACGAGGATTTTATTTTAAAAAAATGTGAACTTAAATCAAAAGCGATCACCTCCGTTTTATACCCTCCAGCTGCTGAGTAGATATTTGAATTGTGTTCAATGCTTTACAAGATTCATCAATTCTACTACAAAAGGTTTAATTTTGTGGATTTCTCGTATTGGCAAAGCTGAAGCTTATTCTCATCCACTTGATTCATGTTATTCACCGATGATCCCAATGTTAAAAGGCTTATGCAAAGAGCTTACGAATTCTCAAGCCAAAGAGATCATCCAGGATTACAGAGCTTCTCTCCGTGTGAGTTTCTAGATCTTGGAGACGACAAGAGATAGGCACAAAAATTCTTATATTTAAGTTAAGCTCCGAAATTCCCCTGAAGACGGACTCCGTAGAGAGAAATATCGGGAAATTAAAGATTTAAAAAATAAAATGCTTTGAAGTTTTAACTTCTTGTTTTGTCCTTGAGCGGGCAACGGTTGAAGTTATATTTGGAAAGAATGCACAATTGTTATTCAAAATTTGAGCGATACTTCGTCGATTTTACTAACAGCTAGCAAAAAAAAGAGTGATGACTTGGCACATGAAATCCATGATGAAGACTGCACTGAAATAAATTTTAGGATTTCTCTTTCTTTTCCCTCTGTTTGTTAAAATCGACTCAATCATCTGTGGAATAAGGGATAGGTTTGCAGCTACACATTAGTAAATTGCCTTCTGATATGAAAGTTTAAGTGATTCAGAGAGATGCAGAAAATTTTGTATTTAAATCATTAGCCGGATGATGCATCTCCCCCGTGTGGTAAGCAGGTTAGAGAATACCACCACAGCAATTCAAAGCTTGTCGTATGAGGCGACTAACAATGACATTGGGTTCTTTTGGGACCAGTAGAACCACCCCAGGCCTTTATAAGGTTGTGCATAGGGTTTGGGACCCACCTCGTAAAACCACAATTCCAAGGAAAGAATGTGTTTACATCAGGCCATAACCCGACAACGGGTTGTTATGGCCAGTTAAGAAGAATGATGATGCACCGCAGAAACCATCAAATTAAGTTTGTCACTTGAAAAATATCTATGAATCGAATTTCGGATATCCATTTGATATACTTAATGCCATCAATAAGAAAAATTAAACAGATTTTTTCTAAACACTTGCACCGCTCTGCTTATATTTTGCAACATATTCTGTAAATGTTACATTGAGTGGTAATGTAACCTATTCCTGTACAGGAATATGATCCAGAGCGCAATTTCTGGAGCGAGTTTGCACCATTAAACACTCCTCAGCAACATGTTTGCCTTGTTGCTGTACCGAATGAAATCATACAGCCAGCGGTAAATCCATCAGTTCCATAATCGCAGCCATTTCACCAGATAATTTTTAGAAATCCAAATTTTTGAGTATATAACAATAAAACCCATTTTCAACTCCATTTTTATGACTCAATTTATTTGCGTTCGACAAAAACATATTAAACAAGTAAAGTAAAAACCAGATCCTTGGTGTTTTGCATTTTGGCCGAAGGACCTAAGAATCTTAGGCGGACTTCGCGGCGTATACTTACACGAAAGATATTGGCAAACATCAACTAGTTTCGGATAACTTTTTTTAAAAACTGAAAAGAGATTTCACTTTTTGGGGTTACCGCTTTCTTGCGTATTCTCAAATAATCGCTGCAAAAACATCCAGAACAAGGAATAAATATAACCTGCGAAATATACCCATTCGGACAACTTTGCCCAACATATGTAGGTAAAGTTAATACTTTACCTTTACTGTACCTCTGTACAGTATATATCATTCTCTACGTACCAAAACGCTATGGCAGCTGGCAACTGATTATCGCTTATATAAAATATTTTGCATATATCCGACTAGCACTATATGCATCACCTGCGCTGCATTCTCGCTGTTGCCAATAACTGATATCAACTGTAAGCGATTATCGCCGATTTGAATTTGTATAATATAATGTAATATAACCGATTATCGAGTCTACTATATATGTCAGTCTGAATTTTGAGACCGGCCCACTTTTTTCTGTATTGAATTTGGTTAAGAACTAACGCTTTAATTGCAACAGTAACATAATTGCTTTTGGTTTGTGCTGATCTCTGGTATTGACCAAGAAAACTTATGTTCATACTAGGAGTGCGTAGCTCCCGATCGGAGCTGTTGTAAAAAGCTGGCTAGCTTTGGTCAGCAGGTACCATATTTGCCGGGTTTATATGAATTACTAACATATGCAAATACTGGTAATAGTTGTAAGTGATAATCAGGTACATACATATGTGCTTTTTAATTTGTGACAGCTGCGTTGAAGGTACTCTGAAATAGTTAATCATGTTAGTGAAGTGAGGGTACCTGATTGAGAATGAGAGTTCATTTATTTTAAGAGGCACAGAGCACCGAAGTTGCGAATCCAAGTATCATGTAACCAAGAGGTGAGTTGATTAGGGTATAGCGATGCACCGATCTAATGACAGTGTAAGCCCACCGTACTACTCTCCTACAAAAAAAACAGTGATTCCAAAACCAACACTCAAGACATTACCCCGTTCGCCAGACGAAACTAACACTTTACAAAATCGTTGCTATTTTGCTGGCTCAGTCCTAGTGTGTTTATGGGTGAAAAAGCTCCTGGGAGAAAAGTCGTCAATGCAGCTATTGAAGAAAGGCGTCGAAGGGGTAGACCATGTCTTTGTTGGCAGAACCAGGTAGAGAGCGCACTAACTACCTTTGGTATCACTGATGGGAGAATCGGCGACTCCTGAAAGAGTGACAGACTCAATAATTTACTTTCGTATTGCGCGTGAATTGCAAACAAAAGGTTTAGCACAAATAGCATTTCATGATCTTTTGGCGCTCAACCAAATGCCAACATTTCACACACTATGTGAAAATTGTGGAGATATGAAGTTTTAAAACATATCTGCATTAAAAATTCGTTTTCATGAAATATACAAGGCGTAGTAAATTTTCAAAAATTTTGATATATTTATTGATTTACCACATTATTTATATTTTACGCTCAAATTTACAATAATGTAATTTACTTACAAGCAATAGTTTTGCGTAATTGATTTTACCTCACTATTTTTTATATTTTTTTTAACTGATTTCTTTTTAACTTTAGTATTAAATATGTATGTATATGTAAGAGTGACTAAGCTACATCATATTTTATACAAATTTTCATAATTAAAAAAATGAAGTGAAAATGCTACACATTTTGCTTCAATTTATAGCATTGCTCCACATATATGCCCACCGAAAATTCTATATATTATACACAAATAACTTTAATAATCTTTTCTATGTTTTTAGTTTTTGTACTCTTTTGAGAGCAACTTTCATAAAAATATTGCGAAATGTGCCGTACATATTGTTAACTAAAAATATGACTAAAAGTGTTAAAATTGTTTGCACTTGCTAAATAAAATATTACTTTTTTTAATTTAATTTTTATATATATTACTAAGTCTTTTATTTGTTGCATTTTAATTTTGACTTTGACATTTAAGCTTTATGTTTGTTGCTGTGTTTCACAACAATTTATATTTTCCCCGCTTGTTTTATTTATAAAAACATTTTTTTGGAGGGTCTTGTCTTTACGCTAAAAACACTTCAAAAAGAAAAAGCATTTATCAACAAAATTTTTTGTATCTTTTAGATTTTAATTCATAATAGTTTTCTTGTGGTTTTGCTATAATTCATTATAATTACTTCAAAATTTGACATACATTAAACTTAACTTAAAAAGTACTCTATATATAAGTTTCATATATTTTATATATTTATGTATATACAATTTTAGGCAAACACTTAGGTTTAATTTATTGTTTTTTATATAAAAATAAGTATTGTATATGCAAATTTGCCACAAAATGTACCCAAAAGCAAAACTACATCATTATCGTCGTCCGTATCGTTTGTTCTCAGTGATTATGGTTAACATAATTTTGATCAAACAAAGCTGCCTATTAGAATTTTGAAAAAAAATTCTCTAAAATTTCATTCGTAAAACAAGAATAAATTTCATTTAGTTATAACAGCTAAACCAAGAACAAACAAAAATAAAATTTTCTAATTAAAAACTTTTTTTTTTGTACATACAAATCTAAGCTAAGCAATTTTGTGTGTTGTTTGGATTTTGGATTTTAGATCTTTTAGTACTTAAGCTAGTTTGGTTTCATTTTGTGTATCTCTACGTCTGTGTGGCTTAATTGGTACTAAATAATTAGTACTCATTAGCTTCATCGCTTCTGCTCAGTTATAGTTTTAACATGCTTGTTTCTGCTGCGGTTGTTTTTTTACTTATTGACGTTGTTACAAGCTGCAATATGCTTAGTACATTGACTTTCATGAGGCGTACATGCGGTTAATATCATGCTGATATTTGTCTTGAATATCCTTGCGTTTTAGCTTGAATGCAGCTGTTACCAAGCCCATGTCCGGCGACCAAACCTCCTTGCATAATGTAATGGCAGCTGGCACCTCAAACTTTTGCAATTTGCCTGCATGGTTTACATAAATAAAAAGTTAATCATATTTAAATTAAAATGTGTTTGAAATCCGCATTTATGTACATACATTTTTTCGCATGTTCCTCAATCTCCTTTAAAATGGCCTTCTCAATGGACGCCGTAGAGCATAGCTCTTCGAAAGTTTTTCCCGTCAAGCCTTGGCGTTCGGCCAGCTCCTCCAAGTGTTTTTGATTCGGCACGACCAGCGCGACGGTAAATTGCTTAGTAGGATCACCATGTACACAAATGTTTTCAATAATGCCGCAGGTCTTTAGCTCCGATTCGACTTTTCCCAACGACACATATTCACCGGCCTGCAGCTTGACCAGATCCTTCTTGCGATCTAAAATGTATTTATATATTTAGTTCAAGTTCGAATCAATAGACACTACAGATTCACGCACCAATAATCTTAAGTACACCGTCGGTTTGCACTTCCCCAATGTCTCCTGTTTTAAACCAACGACGTCCATCCTCCTCAAAGAAATCCTCAGCAGTTTTACCAGGTAATTTGTAGTAGCCCTGCGAAACGCAATCCCCGCCAATGATTACCTCACCCTGTGGATAGGGCTTGTTGGTCACGCGGTAATTGCCCTCCACCCAGTTAACCAAGCGTATATCGCATACAGTAAGTGGCGCGCCCGTGCGACCATAAGTCATATCCCGATCTGCAGAGTATTTAATTTAGTTGGAAACATAAAAGTCTAAACTTCAGCCTTGGACTTACAATCCATAACAGTCGCTCCAGAAGTGGTCTCCGTCAAACCATAGCCTTGTATCAAGTCAACACATAAGCAAGTCTTAATCTGTTCATGTGTGTCTGCGGAAAGCGGTGCTCCACCGGACATCATGATTCGCACCTTACCGCCCATCAATTTGGCCACCTTCTTGAATACCAATCTGCAAATAATGGACAATCAGCATAAATAACTCATAAAGGCACAGAATAAACTTACTTGTCAATAATAGGTGTTAGATAGCCGCGTTGAACCCATTTAACTTTGTACTGGTACAAGAATTTGAATAAAGCCTTCTTAAAGGCGGAACCCGAATTAACCTTATCATTGATGCCCTTAGATATGCGATCGAGTATGAGCGGCACTGAGGTCATGCAAGTAGGTCTCAACACTGTAGCATCGCCCATGCAACCGCGTCTAATCTTGCTGCTTGTGTCGATCAGAGTCAAAGGCGTGGAATAGCCAATGGAGACGCCTGTCATAAGGCATACGCTCTCGGCAACCAGCTCAAAAACATGCGCCAAAGGCAAGAAGCCAATTAAAACATCGTTGGGATAAATCGGCACCATATCGCAGAAGCCCTTCATTGTGGCAATGCAATTCTTGTGGGACAAGAGCACTCCCTTGGGTGTGCCTGTTGAGCCGGAAGTGTACATGATAATAGCAATATCATCACCTTTGGGTGGCACATTTTCTGTTAACAAAGTATTAAAGACAAATTAAGTTAGTCACGTGTCAGTCGAAGCTTCATCATCATATCGTGACCTACCAAATTTGCTGTCCTGTCCCGTTTTAACGACCTGAGCAAATGGCAGGATTTTTACACCTTCCTTAAAACCTTGTGTATCGGTCTTGTTCAGCTGATGCTCCATATAGATAATGGTTTTGACTTTGGGACATTGGGCCAGAAGCGTCTTGAATTTTGGCAATAGATCGTGCGATGTTATAACTGTGGTTACTTCCGTTTCGGTTATGCCTGAAAGTATAAGCATAAATACATTAGTTAATTTAACCAAAATAATCTTAAAAGTAGACAACTTTTCCTTTAACTTTGAGGAAGCCGAAGCTTTTAATCATTGGTGATTCCATAATAGACCAATTCTTTAAGGAATAAAGCACTATACTTCTATATCGTTCAAAAAAATGTCCTTAATATCAAAATGAAACCGTCAAGATAATCGTTACATCAACAGTGAATATCTATAATTTTAGAACTTCATATATATTTTTTTGTAACGACTTGAGTTCCAACTTCACTTGGGGAAAGTCTTCAACTGAGAGTATTTTTCCACATTTTAGTAACTTCTCCCATTGGAGTTTGTTAACTTGAAAAGTAGACTGCTGGCAACATACGGACGGACCAACTGGAGCTACTTTGCGTGTTTATAGTTTTACGAACTATTCACTTACAGTGCGCCACACCCTCGTCTCCCAACGTTGCGTAGACCGTTACAATGGGCATGGCCTGTTTGAAGCAACCATGGGCAGCTATCATCCATTCGGCACGAGTTTCGGCAAATATAACAATGTTCTGGCGAGGTGCTTGTCCCAGTTCGCGCAGACCACGACCAAATGACGCTGCCATGCGTTCGGATTCGGTAAAATTCTTCCACTTGTATTCGCCCATGTTGTATTTCTTGAATACCCTGCCATTTGGCTGCAACTCATCCTCCTCGCTAAGTATCTGACGGGTGCCCAGACAGCGCTTCGTGGAGTGTGTCTTGGCCACATAGTTAAAGACTTTCTCCAGCGTATCAATGTTCTCCTGTAGCATTTTTACATGCACTTCACGTGGCGGCTCCGTGGTGCGGTATGTCAGCATATTGTCATCGCTGCTAACCACTTTGGCCTATAAAATGGAAGATTTTTCAAAGCATTAGTTTGCGGTAAAAAATAGTTAAAAAGTTAAAAAAAATAAATAAATAAATATACTCATGAAAGGCTTGGGTTAAATTTGTGGTGGGAAGGTCATTGAGATGTAATGGTGGTTGGGTTAATTGTGACCATTAACAGTTTGGAAAACACTCTAAGGAATCCCATTACAAATCAAGGCCAATTGTGTAGGAAAAATTTGTATAATTTTGCATGAGGTTCAGATATCTCCGGGACCACTGACACCTGGAGATATATATACGTGCTATAACATGTGGACTACTCTTGACCAACACCTTTACCATAAGATAAGGAAATAACTCTTGTGAAACATTTACACGCATATCTTCTGTAAGTTTTGTTTGTGTATGGTTCCATTTAAAAAAGTCCACAAACACCAAGAATATATTAAAAGAAATTTGAAAAATAAAATAACAACAAATAATGCATTCATAGAAAACCTCAATGTCATCCGGCGGGTACTTGGATTCATCAACCAAAATTTTCTTGTTTATAAGCGTTGCCTGTAGGTTGAGGGGAAAAACCAATTAGCTACATGAATTATAGACTGTAAAAAAAAGTTGGGCTAAGATTTCATTGGGTCTGCTAGCAAATTTTGAAGGTAACTATGCTTTATGATATTCGTCTGCCGATTAAGTCTTATCAGCGATCCGAAGCCCATATCTTAACAAATTTTAAAACCGCAAGGGAAAAATATCTGATTAAGAACTCAATTTTTAGGCGCGATATACGATATTTCGTTAATTTCTGTCCAAACGATTCTGTCAAACGGTTATATAGAGACCCTTAGAAACAAGGGAGAACAAAAGCATTACCAATTATGCCATAACAACAAAAATCTGATAAAAGGCATAGATAGAAGTAGTAAAAAGTGTGGGGCCATAAATCAAATGTCGTAGTGTCATAGATTAAAAAAACAAAAAAAAAACTAACGTACAGTGATAGAGACAAAAAAACGGAGAGATAGGCAGAGATATAGCTAGTATAAATCTCAAGGTGAATGCAAAACATGAGATGTTGTTATTAAAAGAAAAATTGATAATACGTGCAGTTGGCAATAAGAAAAACGAATGTAATGAATTTAATAAAGAAACAGAATTGTTTCAAATTGTAAAGCGAATTCTACGAACTTTATAACGTACAGGGCAAAGTCAAAAGTATTTCTAACTATGCATACGCCCGTTGGCACTTACAAAGCTATAGATTATACTCGAGAATTTATGTAGAAGTTCTCTAAGAGGCCAACAGGTTTGTATGTAATTGTACACAAAAACTTGCACTTAACTGAGGTTAAATTATCTCAAGACTACAGTTTGTCTCCGATAATTCACTTAATTTCCAATGAAATTTAATGCGTGTAAGTGAATACAATTTACGCTTATGTGTACCGTAATAGTGTGACCGTATCTAATTCACAAATATTACCAGAAGACTTTCATAAGCATACAACTCATTTGAATAGTTTCCACCACGAATTCGCTCAGATTTAGCTTTAAACTTTAAAACGTAAGACTGCATACATCTTACTCTGGATTTCTATGCGAAACCGAACATATTATAAACTTTAAAACATTAAGCCGAATGTAATTCTCTTTAAAAATACATTTGCTCTAATCGACCTAATTTCATTGAAATTCGTATGTGCGCACTTTCACTTTAACTCACCTTCACACGTCGAGAGTCCTGCCTGCGCTTCCATGGAGCCTGTAGTACCAAATAGACCGGTAGCGTTATAATATCATAGACAAACGCAATCGCTTTGATGGCACCAATTGCGCTCTGCACCCAGAAGCTATCCATTCTGTTTGAAGGAAATAAAAAATAAATATTTTTCAATTAAATTTGAATTAGTTTCAGCTGCAAATTGATATGCAAATTTCTAGGCATAAAATCAATTTAAAAACTATGCATAAAGAGGTATCTACAAGCTGTATGAAATTAGCCCACCCACTTGAAAAGGTTCTAACGTTGTCGCAAACGGCCGGCAAACTACTGATATCGTTTCCCGGTTAGCAAATCTTTAGCAAGTGTACGACAGTCGACTGGAAAGGGTTGCAATCGGTTCGCTCACGTAAATGCCGCTTGCTCAGTGTTGCTCAGAAAACGCTAGACGTAGCACTGGGAAAGACGCAATAGAGACGCGCGATAACATTGGAAGTAGTTTGGTTCGTAATCAGCTCCATTATTGTTGTAACGTTGTAGAGAACCTGAGATTAGTAATTCATAAAGTAGACAGACAATTTCATCAGCTGCTGGTTGAGGTAGTAGGTAGTTCGGTTTAGAAACATTTACAATGTAGTCTCTTCATAAATTAACCAATTTATGAAAAATAACAACATACACTATCATACATACATTATCGTTGAAAGCGTGTGCGCTGGAATTAAGGTAGTATCGTCTGGTTATCAAGTAATAAGTAAGCCAATGGAATGGCTATTAGTAGCAATAATTTTATTACTTAACATGACTAAATTCAGTCAATTTTCAGCTAATGCATTTTAGACTAGTCAGCTAGATAACATTTTATATATTTATTTTTAAATAGGTCTTAAAATTTATACTCAAAATAGAAGCTTCTATCAGGTCCCTGAGCCCTGAAGTTATTTCCCCTAGGGTATAATAGAGTATAATACTATCAGATAGTTAGGATACTTGAATAAGCAACATAGGTCACTGGTCACACCGACATTTCCAGAAATTAACTAGCGGCTTGATAGATCAGAACGGACATTGGAAGCCACACTGTGGAGCAACAGTTGAAAGGAAAGATTGAGACGAACTACAAACATAATCTGTGCTTCAGACCTCAGACAGGTAAAACTGTTTCTCGGCTCCTTTAACTTAAATAGGTTCCAGAAAATCTCGCAAATGAATAAGAATTCCGTTTGAGCACTGACTAATCTGCTTATTAGACAGTAGGCTGAAAGCACACTTGAGCGAGCTGAAAATTAACAGCTCCAATACCTTTAGGTTTTGTAAACTTGAGGAGGAATTCTCGATCTGGCGAGAAGAAAGATGTCCCTCCTAAGAGGGAGAGGTCTCGATGCACGTTGCAACACGGCTGCAACCATCCCAGATAAACTCAGAGATAGAATAAGAAAGCTGTAAGCTCAGTAGGGACAAAATAGTTCCCAGAGGTTACGGTGCACTACTACACAATAACATTATTATGATAATAGAGTATTGATGGAAGCCGAATCGACATAGCTATATCCTTCCAACTTTACGAACGACTACATCTTAAAAGCCATAAGAGGATATCTGTCCTTTTACTTTGCCTGTTTAGTATAAAAATCGCTCAAAATCTGTTGAAATCTTTAAAAGACTTAGCTAAACGTATATCGATCAACATCTATGGAATCTTCTATAGAAATTAACTGCTCCAAATCTAATCGCCCTTGTAAAGACGCAGGATGTCTCTTCAGTCGGAGCTGCTGCACATGTATGTTCGTTATGATTGAATCCAATTAAGGTGAATGTAGAATCTCCAGAAATAAATGATCTTTAACGTCTGGGGTTTTATATTTATGTTCGTTGGCATGGCAATAAACTTCAATTGTTTTTGATCCGTTTTTTTGGGAAGAGCTTAACAAATCATTAAAGCAAAGCTCATTGCAAATCAATATCTAAACCAATAGCAATACTAAAGGTTAACCTAGCTAGCCAATAGTTTTAAAAATGGGTAAAAGGACTCGTGCAAACAACTCTATAACAATGTCCGCCAAAATGAAACATTGTTCAACATTTTTTTTTTTGTAAAAACCATCATTACAGCTATAAAGTGGAGCAACCGGCTTTGCAATTTAAAGCCACGTTCGTCTGTCTGTCTGTCTGTGTTGTCGCACCCATCTCGGAGACTAAAAGAGATAGACATAAAATTGCAGCTGTGTGCTGTTAAATTGATCAAGATCAGATGGAATCTTTAGAGGATATAGGTAATAATGTGCCATTATTCCCATCACCTCTAGTGTTCGAGTAACTACAACAAAAACAAAAAAAAAAAAAACGTTTTTTGAAACATGAATTTTTTTTTAATTTTGGCTAAAGCGATTGGGACAAAAACTTTTGTAAGTACAGCTGGGGTATCTGGCAAACCGAAAAACTTTAATTGGTGGATATATGTGACTCTTTTCTATTGAGAAATCATGTTTAAAACGGATTCGATTGTTTATTGCCAAAGGTCGTAATTTTTCGAAATTCAGTGGAGCAAATTTCACTTTTTATAGGAACGTTAATATTTAAGCTAGAGCCACAAAATTGTTTACGTAAGACTAATGATAAGCTTATAAATCACACAATGTTGACCTTTTGCCGAATCAACCCCCCATTCCCCGCATACAGTTACCTTACATAAATTCGTTATTTGCGGTTTCTCGTTAAATGTGTTCTAAAAAGATAGTTTTTTGAAGGTGTAACTTTAAGATTGCTGTGAGCTCATTTTGCCTTAAAACAATTTTTGTATTACCGTTTTAATAAGAACAACAACAACTTGTTTTAATCAAACAAATATGCTTTACCTTACCAGATTTGTAGTTTATGTTTCTAAGCTCAATTTATTGTTTAGTACACACTTTTGGTTTTTAATTGTCATTCAAATTTTAGCATTAATCTTAACGAAAAGTCAACGTATGCCTGACAACAAGCTCAAGGTCAGCTCGGTTAAAAATCACAATCTTTGCCAGCTATTTACTTTTCTCCACTATCAATTAGCACTTTAATAGCATGTTTATGCATATCTATTCACATCTGGTATGTTTGTCAAGCTGGTCATGATCAGCTTTTGAGGAATGCTAAATCTAACAACTAACCAGCAGCTATGTATCTAATCAGCAAAAGCATGTGAACTTTCTTATTAGCATTTGCACTTTCAATTTGGGAGCGTTATCAGAAACGAGATTTCAAAATTGTAAAAAGACAAAAGAAATCCGAAATTGTTTTCTGCTCTGAGTGGTGGCGTGATGTTTTAATGACTTTGGGGCTTTTATTTCTTTTTATACCCTGTACACAAAGTACAAAAGATTTGTGCAATGTATGTAGGAAGCATAAGGCACCCCATATGTTCCATGTGCAAAAATGATCAGGAGCAATAGCCAAGTCGATATAGCCATGTCCGTCTGACCGTCCGTCCGTGTTGGTCTCTGTTTCTCAGAGACTATAAGATATTTTACCGTAAGATGAAATTTCCCCCGAAAGGAGCAAGTTTATCGAATCAATACGGTAACACAGCCCATTTCCCCCGTGAGAAATTTTCGCTGTTTACACCCACACCATAAAAACGAACCGATTGAAACTTGGCACCGTCATGCACACTGTTATTGTGCATATGTTGTGTAAAACTTAATAAATTCGGATAGAAACCTTAAAAGATATAAGAAATAATGTGGCAGTTAAAGGTCCCTCCTCCTATAAACTGCAACAAAATTCCAATTTGCATATAAACTCGATTGCCATGGGAAAAATAGAATAATGGGTACAGGGTATCCCACTGTCGGGCACCTTCCCGAGTCACTACACCAAATTTTCTATATTCATAATTCACTTGCGCGCTTAATGCACATTTCGATATAGTATACACTTTATAAATGACATCAGACGATATACAAAATGGACTAAAACTACTAAAAAAAATTCATTGAAGCAGTGAATATCGCAATTATATTATATTGAACTTTACTGGAAAACATAGATAAGTTAATGATTCATGACCATTGTATATATTATAAATAAATTTACTAAATAGTTTACAATAATTATAAATAATTTTTACAAAAGCAAAACTGTAAAATAACAGTTAATCAATCTATGCATTAAAATCAAATTAAATTTCTGTATGATATTTATAATTTCATTTAATGCAAAAAGTAAAGTAATTAAAGCTTCATGTAGATAGCGTTCATTTTACTGCGCTGATAAGTATACATGGAATCATGCCACGTCCTTGAGCTTGACACACACGGATTCTATGTGTATGAGGTAATGCCATTTTATGCAGGCGTCATAGATAAGGTTCTTGGCAACAAGACTTCTTCTTAACTGGCCATAACAACCCGTTACTGGGTTACGGCCTGATGTAAAGCGCTCCTCCAGGCGTCTCTGCTTTGCGCGACCCTTTTCCAATTGGTAATACCAAAGGCAGCTAGCGTTCGCTCTACCTGGTCCTTCCAACCTTCCCTTCCCTTCGACAACCGTACTGAGGACTCTTCTCAGAGGAGCTTGTTCATACATACGCTCAACATGACCTAGCCAGCAGAGCCGCTGGATCTTAATTTGCTTGACTTTATCAATGTAGTCGTAGAGTTCATAGAGTTCGTCATTCCATCGTATGCCAACGGGTAGAGGGCCAAAGATCAAACGGAGTATTTTCCGTTCAAACACTCCTAGGGCATTTTCATCAGACTGCGACATCACCCATGCTTCAGCGCCATAAAGCAAAACGGGAACGATGAGCGTCTTATAGAGTGTTAGATTCGTCTGGTTGGAGTGGTCTCTACTACTCATTTGCCTACTGAGACCAAAGTAACACCAATTGGCAAGAGTGATTCTCCGCTTGATCTCCATGCTGACATCGTTCTTCATTATGACGGTGGTGCTAAGGTAGACGAAATCCTTGACAACTTCAAAAGTATAGTTCTCAACATCATGGCTGTGTATCTCTACTCGAAGAAAGCATATACTTCGTCTTGCTCTCATTTACCACCAGACAGACCCACCCTGGCAGATTCTCTTTCAATAGCCGCAAAGGCTCCGGTAACCGCTCTCTCTTTGTACGCCCGACGATATCGATATCATCTGCGTATGCAAGCAACTGGACACCCTTATAGAATACAGTCCCGTTCCGATTCACTTCGGCCTTTCGCAACACATTCTCCATCAAAAGGTTGAAGAGGTCGCAGGAGAGTGCATCGCCTTGTCTGATACCTCGCTTGGCATCAAATGGCTCGAAAAAGCTCTTTCCTACCTTGGCGGAGCTGCGCGTGTTGCTCAACGTCATTCTGGCAACAAGACTATCTATGGTATATGTATGAGGTGCATAATTAAAAAATTTGATGATTTGAATTTTATAAACACTAAATACGGTAAAATGGGAACGGAAGTATCCAAAACTCCAGTATTCTTGGACCAATGTCGTTGAATTTTGTAAGATAGGTCAAAAATACATTTATAAATGTATGTGGCAATTTTCAAATCAATATATAGGGGGGTGTGGCAGTAATTAAGGTAAATCGATTGCGAATCGCTGCCCGAGTCAATGATAAGTCTTTTTGCGCATGGAACATATGGTGTGCCACGCCTCTTCTGCCTGTTACATACATTACACAAATCCATAATACCCTTGTACACTATGTGTACAGGGTATAAAAAAACTGGCGTGTTTATTTATTTGGTCTTTTCTTTTTTGAATGAATAATATAGAATATTATATTATATTAAATTATAAAAGCGATTCGAAGCTAATGAGTCTTTTTATATATAAGATCGAGACCAGCAGAGCTACCCCAGGCCTTAAAAGGGTTGTGTGTAGGGTTTGGGACCCACCACGTAAAACTACAATTCCAATGAAAGAATGATTTATATCAGGCCGTAAGCCGATAACGACTTGTTATGGCCAGTTAAGAAGCAGAAGAATATTACTATACTAAGCTTATAAATTCGTTTGAACTGTAATTTTGCAAATTAATTGTTATTAAATTTAAACGCTTTGCAAATTTTAAGTTTGAACAAACAACTTAGACATCTTAAAGCATATTTCAAAAGAGAAACTTACATACATGTACATATACATACATATATATGAATATAAAGAGAGACTTAAGCAAAGCCCATACCAATACACATAAAAAAGTAGCACTAATTAGCAAATATACTATAAGTGAAATATTTACTTACTGCGCATCATCTTCGATGAACATCTTGACCAGTTTTACGGTTCCCACACAAAGAAGTAACGTAAGTGAGAGTGGGTAACAAATGCGATAAGAGAGTAAGAGACAAAGCGAGAGATATGTCGAGAATTCAATGAATAGTAATGTAACGACTATGGCAAATGGGTTAGTGCTCCTTTTAGCCCAAGTTTTTAACAGTTTTACAGCTGATTTCTTGATGATCGTTGATGATCGCTGCTTTGTGGCTCACAATTTCATGCACAAAGCGGCGTATGCGTAATGCGTCAACGTAGTAGTTAGCTATTGGGAAAAGACAAACAAATGAAGGCAACAATAATTTATGATTGTGGGTTGTTTAGTTGAGTTCAATTTTTGAAACTGTTAGATTTACCTGCAAGCAAACAAAGTAAAAAAAATAAATAAATATAAGTATGTATTTAATATAATGATTTGTAATGGGTATAGGAAGTAAATATGTTATTGCAACCTTTACTACACTGAATTAAGATCAGAACTAAATATAGAAACTATAAAGTGAATGAAGTATCTGACGCTGATTAAATACTTGATCTCCGTAAAAGCTGAAATAATTGAAATGACTGCTAAATTGCTAGGGTAAAGTGAAAACAGAAATGAACTGACTTCGCGATCGAAAGATCAAAGCACAAAACATATTCATTATACCTATTATGGGTTACGTCTAAGAAGTCAAAAATCGTTTAAAAAAAAACAATTAGAATACCAAAACTACCGATTGCGCATTGTCTTATGGATATACTACGACGGTCTGCATTTTGGGTAAAAAATTGAGGGTTTGAAATGAATATTTTTCAGCTCTGCAAAAAAATTGTTTTAAGGATAAGTTTACCCTTTTTCCATTTGTTGTTTTGCAAAACTTATGCCAGAACGCCTTAAAAATATTTAAATGGTTTAGTTTAAAGTAAGATCTTTATGAGCTCCGTACCAAAAATAGTTATTTTCACTATTATTGTGACCCTAAGCTTATGCTCCGGTTACGTCAAGCAATTTAAAGGGCAGCGTTTTGTCATGGTTGAATTGAGGTGATAACGACCTCGTTGTTGCATGATTCCCACAAAGCTTTTTCAAAAATCATGGGCTTTATGCGTAGTATTTAGAAAAACATCTTTTTGAGCTTGTGTTACAAAGATTCAGTTTCAGGCTTGCAGTCAATATGCAAATTTTTTTTGCTTGGCCGATTCAAAATCTTAACATTTTCCAAATCTCGTCGCAACGGACAGCTTACCATGAAAAGTATGCCTTTTTGGGTAGTGGTAGAGCTGAAGCAAGTGCCGCAAAATTAAATACTGTTCGACCTTACTCAAGAGATTGGAAAGAAGATATTACTTTTGCGACAAAAAGTTTATTTTTCGACTATTCAAGCAAATCTGACACCTTTTCCGGCGAGTCGCCGATGTTTTTGTGTTCGTGCGTTGTCTTTGTCGATGTAGTGTGTTATTCCAATAACTTTAGTAATTTGCACTATAGAAAGCCAAATGTTTTCTATCGTATTGGGCACGTGTCCTATTGAATTTGAGTACCCTAGTCGCTATAGTTGGGTCCCCAGAGGAATAATAAGAGTAAATAATTTTCGGAATTTTTTTTTCTTTTTGCGTCTAGCCTAAGTTGGTTACCAACTGTTTATTTTTTGTTCGAGATGCACCGGCGATGTATCGATGTTTGGTGAAACATCAACATTTCGAGTGTGAACACTTTTTCTTACTAATTCATAATGGCAAAGTAATCTTTTCTTATTTATATAACGCATTAACATTGAAGAAAATGGATGGCAATGTTCATATAATATTTGTGGGAAAAACATAAAAAATTGATTAAAGCAATTTTGAGTGCAAAAACAAGTCTTTTTTTAAATTAGATAAAATAAATTTTATTTTTTTTTAATCACAATTTATATTGGTGTTCCTTACGTTTTGTTGGTTGTTTGCCAAAAGTTGATAATTATAAAACGAACACAGCGTAAAGACAGCAAAAGAGCAGCAAACAAACAATTTGGTTATTATTTTTAGCACGCTAATTTAATTTAGCCAACAGTGTTGCATAAGGCCTATAAAATACAATTTCGCATACCCAATCCAAGACCTAAGTATTGGTGTAGGTCGGGCCCATCATCATCTATTAATGCAAGCACCTCAACAATTAAGTGCTACGAGCAATAATTGTTCTAGATAAATTTCAGGCTGGTGTTTACGATCCCTTTGCACTTTGTTTATTTAAAACAGACAATATGAAGGCAGAAAAATACTTTTCAGTGCCAGATGGTACAAAGTCCAAAAAACACTGTGTGATAATTTTTGCCGACTTTATTTTTTTAGAACCATATCGAATGACAATGTTATGTATGATTTTCCTTACCGAACAAATGAGTATATAATAAAGTTTAAATTATGCATATAAAAATAATTCAAATAACGCAAACTTAAACTTTGACAAGCAATCGTCAAACCAACGAAAATGTTGTATAACTAGCACTCGATAAGTAAAAGATAAACAATACGATAAAATTGTCATGCGACAAAATGGCGCAACATTCATGTTGCTTATACCCTGTACACAAAGTGTAAAAAGGTATTATAGATTTGTGCAATGTATGTAACAGGCAGAAGAAGGCGTGGCAGACTATATGCTCTATGGGCAAAAATGGTCAGAAGCAATAGTCCAGTCAATATAGACATGTCCGTCTGTCCGTGTTGTCGCACCGTTTACGGAGACTATACGAGCTAGCGCTCAAAATTTTTTTTACCAAAAGATGGGCATATGCCGGGAAAAATACGAGTTTGTCGAATTATGTCGATATCTTACCCTTATCACTATGTTGCAAAAATTATCGAAATCGGGTCAATACATCACATCTAATTTCAATTAATTTTTGCCCCATAATAGCCAACTTCCCAATACGAAAACTTGTCAATTGCAACTTCTCAATAGGAAAATTTTTACAGGCATATCGATCTTATGAAAATAGATATAAAAGTGGATACTTCCGTTACCATTTTACCGTATTTAGTGTTTATAAAGAAAAAGGGTACAGGGTATTTCACTGTCGGGCACCGTCCCGACTGTCTGCATCAAATTTTTTCTTATTGTTTTCGCATAGCGGACATTGAACTGCACAAAAAATGAGTGTTATGAAAACCCAAATAAGAAAAGCATAAACAATAACAGAAGCCAAGGGCCGGCAATAACAAGTGTTTGTCTTAAAACGTGTCTTGATTATTAAACTAAACAGAAAGAGAATTGATAAAGTTGTAAAAATGTAGCAAAAAAAAGGTTAAGAATTATTTTAAGGCAAGAGGAGACAAAGTAACAGTGGCGTGATAATTTTCAGCAAATATTTGAGAGAGCATAACACCTATTCCGGTTTGTGTATTCACGAATTCGGACTGACAGAAAAGGGGCCGTACGTACGGCCGACGTTATACGTCAACACATTGTTTCATTTTGGACACCTCTTGTCGCCAAGCGTGTACTCCCCTGATAAAAATGTACTAGATGAAGATGATTCCCTCATGTCCGGCTCTCTGCAGGCGTAGATTTGAACATTAAGGCAGTTACTTCCTAGATAGTATTGCAAATCTGTCTGAAATAAGACCCAGAAAGATTGCAGACTTTATGTTATTGCTGCATCGGGGAGGTCTACTTTCTGATTCTGTTTTTGGATCTGAGGTTTAACGGGGAAGGAGTGAAAATTAGATCCTACGGTAGCACAACGGGCCGAGACATGGCCTAAGTGTGCCAGACTGTTAGCCTGGCAGCCGTTCTAACCTAACCTAACCTTCCCCCATGTAACCACATATAATCAACTAGATGACCACCTATTTCGCCAATAGTGATGTCGTAATACATGGAGGGTTCCAAAGTTCAGAGTATGAATTTGTTTTATACTCGGCAATTGTATAACAAGGTAGCTAAAACATGATTACCCATCAAATGTCTTAAATATAAACCAGTTTTGATTAGTGACATCAGGCCAATTCGTGTAAACTTTTCTGCAAATCCAAAATCGAATCGAGTGCTTAAATTGGAATGTATTTAAACATATTGCATTTAAAGACTGCTTTCATAAGGCACGGCTTAAGGTTCCAAAGAAAAAAAAATTTTTTTTGCTGTTTCCTACCTATTGAAAATATAGATTTTTAACATTCCCGTAAGGCTGCCGAATGTTTAATTCCACTTCATATTCACTTTTATTTCATTTTGCCTCTGTTTTGTTCGATTCATTTCAAACGCTCGTAAAAACCGAGACACCACAACAAATTCACATTCACAATTTTTTGCGGAATCTGCAGTAGTTGGAAAGTAAAATGCACTTTATATACGGTGTACAACTTTAAGGCCACTATTCATTATTCAATGAGTTTTCCCCACATAATTACACTGTGCGACAGTGAAAATACAGCTGACAAATAACATAGTGTAGGTTGTAGATCTGGTCGATTAGAACTCAATAAAATGTACTTTTTTTCTGTGGAACCTTCTATTTTTGTTTTTATTGAATAACGTTTTTTTTTTGGCTTTACACATGAATATTTTCATACTTAAGTATGTTTTAGAAAGAAAAAAAACATATCCTTACAAATATGTAGAGTTCGACCTATATTCCAAAACTACAAAGAAATTTTTCAAATTTACAACAACAACGAAAAATTCCAACTTCAACAGATATTTATCGCATATATATATATAACACCATATTTCGAGAGTACATGTAAATCTGAGGCAAACGAGGGTTCACACATGAAAGTCGGTAAAAAATGATATGAATTAAAAAAAAAAGTCATGTCCGGTCATTAGTTTTCAAGCTACAATCGATTTAGTTTTAGCTGCTTTTGTTAGCTTTAGAATATGAATTCCAGGCGATGTGTGTCTCTGCTACTTAATATTTGTAAGGAGGAGGGGTCTAACCTATAGCTTTTAAAGTTATATCGATTGTAATGATTTTTACACTTTCTGTACAGGGTATAAAAATTGGGGCTTCCCCAGAAAAAAAGGTAAATTATTTTGAGTTCTACTCAACAAAGATCAACAACCTACACTATGCTTTTTATCGGGTGTATAACGTTTTTTTTTTTTTGTCGCACAGTGTTATTTTTGACCACAAGCAAACCGCTCTTGAACCACAGTGCGAGCTACAACTTAACAAGCATGAAAATAGCGAAAGTAAAACGTATTTAATTGCAGCGTTTACAACACTAAATTTCCGTTAATTGAGCAAACAATAATATAAGTAAAGTTGTACTTAAATATAGCTACACAGTTAACTTTTTATTGAGTACGGCTAAATTCTAGAACTACTGTGCTCACCAATAAATATACATATGTGCTCTAACCCTTTGTATCACTGTATCTGTACGATTAATATGAGTTGTAAATTGACTATAGTTTTGCTCTAGACGAACTTTGAACGCACACGAGAATCGCATCTACATAAGCAATACTAGTAGTAGTAGCTGCTGATGATCGTGACCGTGATCAAAGTTAAACAAAAGCATTAGCTTAATAGTAAATAGTCGCAGCTTAGATTAAGACAATCAGCAAATCAGTTATATGCTGCACTTTGAACCTCAAGACAGGGGCAGTTGGGGCACAATTGCTTTTCTGCTGTTGCATAAGTGATAAAATGTTGTCTCTAAATAAGCAGACACAAATTGAGTGAATGAACAAACTAATTCACAAGTTGCAGAGTGCGCATATTATGGTTAGAAAAATATTAAAGACTAGATATGGAAGATGTTCTTTGATATTATCGCATTTAGTCATTCATGATTGCATTAACCATAAATAGAGTGACGTTTTATCGAAGTCCCCCGTGGGGTGAGCGGGTTAGAGAATACCACCTCAGCAGGTTAAAGCTTGTCGTATGAGGCGACTAACAATGACATTGGGTTCTTTCGAGACCAGTAGGCCTTAAAAGGGTTGTGCTTAGGGTTTGGGACCCACCACGTAAAACCACAATTCCAATGAAAGAATGTATTTACATCAGGCCGTAACACGCCTACAATGCGTATAAGTCATAAAAGATATCTGAATTAAAGGCTGCAGATGCTAATCGGTGGATTAGTGAAGACTGCAGCAGGTGAAGTTCTCTAGACTTACAACCGTTTCTCTATACTTATAAAATTTTTTTAGGAATCAAAGGAAGAATTATCATTTTTGTTTCTAAATTGAAATTGATTATTTCACTTAAATTTGATTGCCAAGTTAAACGAAAACAATTGCACGTCGCAACGTAAGTGAAATGCGCTCTTATTGGTATGTATTCAAAATAACTGTTCTTACCTAACAAAACGCGATTTTTTTCCGATTTTATTGCACCCATTTTTATTGTTATTACTTGCATATACATACGTGTTACACAAAAACAACATCAGAATAGAACCAATAAAAACCTAGAAAACATTGAACAACGAGCACTTTGCAATGCTTGAATAATCTCTACACGACGTGAAACAATATTACATAGCTGGAAAACAGACACTGACGAACCTCGAACTTGAAATTGTAGAAATTTTTTGCTGATTTTGACAAACGGTTTATTTTACAACACATGTACATGTATATGAAAAATTACCCAAAATTAATACAAATACCAATTAACGTCCAGCAATGGCAGGTCATTTTTAGGTGCAAAGTCTAAGCTCAATAAATATTTGAACATTACGAAATCCCAGTAAAATTTAACTGAAATACGCTGTTAAATTTAGACATTCACACGTTAACGCATAACGTTATGCTTATGAGAGTATTGAACACACACATAAACAAAGGTACACGTCATAATCTGGCGAATAATAACACGTCAGATACTCATGCGGGACTGAGAGACACAGTCGTGACGTTACGAAATAACTTAAGCATTGTTAGAATAAAAAATACACTCAAATTAAATGACGACGACAAGGCGAACACTAGTCGATATATACATAAATACGTTAAGTGTGGTACCGATTGCTTCTCAATAACGCACTGTTTGTAGGTGAAACCTATACCATTCGAAAGATGAAAAGCTTGAGGTTTGCAGAATATAAGTTTCAGTTGGATACGTTGCGTTTTAGTCAGGTAAAAATTGTTGTAAAAAAAAGTACTGTATGTACGTATGTTAGAAAAAAAAAACAACAACAATATAAATTATACACGCAAATATTGTTATTTCGCGTTTTCTTTTCTCCTCTTCGTAATCAGCTGTTGTGGGAGCGTGTATCAAGTCGTTGAATGTCGAGGACAAGGCGAACACTAATTTATATAAAAGCGTGGGAGGAAATTAGATTTACGTCGACAACATTTTCTCAGCAAAGAGCAAGCGAATTTTTTTTTATATGAACTTCTGGATAGCCGACTATGGAAAGTTATTTAGTTCTCTGTTTTGACACAATTGCACAAAAACAATTTGCCTAAAAGTGTATCCTTTATATTTAACTGATCTATTAATGTGAGCATTTCTAATTTTAAAAATTTTAATTCGAAACCAAAATGTTCATAATTCTTATATTTTCCACTATCTTAAAGAGAAAAAATTTGAGTGAAAATCCAAAAAGGCTAAAGTATTTCATTAACTTATAATATAACAAGTCAAAAAGTTATAATGGACGCTATAATGGAAAAACATAAGAATTTACAAATTATTGTATAACATAAAATAAAACTTTTGTTTTATGATTAAAGTTTTTGTGTTACAAGGGCGAACACGAAAATTAGCGGAGGTTCGGTTCATTGTCCTGTTATTTTTACAAATATTTAAAAGAGTACATATTTTTTGGGAAACCCACATGTATGTATGTATACATTCATTAGAAAAAGATAAGAACCAAACGTCTCATAACTAAACAATTTCAAATACGTGTATATGTACCGTTAAAAGTAAAACTTTGATAATAACGGTTAATTGTTTTCATTTTTGCAATAATAAAGCACTATTCATTCAGCTGTTAAAATGAACCCGAAGCAGTTGCATAAATATTTGAGCACATAGTACTTAAAACATTGCCTCATTTTCTCACTTACAGTTGCTTGAACTTTGCAACAGAAACAACAAACAGTCAAGGTGCTACATATTAAGTCTTGAAACAATGTAACCGTAATATTTATAGGTACTCATTTCCGCTTTCACACAGTTCAAGGCAAGGCCATGCGAATTCACTTACTGCTTACAGTTTACAAAAACAACAGTTTAAGCTGTATTTTAATTTTAGAAAAAATTTTAAACATTTATTAAATGCTCGAATTCAGTTTTTTGCACTTGCGTGCAATTTATAGTCAGCCCCCATCGTTCACAGACTAATTTATCGCACTGTATCTCTCTTTTTCTCCCTGCTTGCTACAAAATCATCGTATGACTGTGCCAAAGTCCATAATAAAAATAATTTTTTTTGCAAACGCGCAAGAGAAAAATACTGAGCGAAATTGAAATATGTACACACTTAAATGCGACCGACGCACAGTGGATCCAACTGACTTCTTTTTCGGTAAAAATCATAACTACATAGAATTTCTTAATCTTCTGCGATACACTGTGATAAATAAGCTGTGTATAGAGGGAGCTTCAAAAACGGTTGTAAAGTTCGATATTAATACTGCAAATGTCTTACCATTGCATGTCATAAAAAAATTGTGCTTATTTTTCAATAAATCGTCCATGTCGAAAGTTTGTCTATCTGTCGAAAGTTTGTCTATCTGTCGAAAGTGTGTATGCTAGGATCAAAGTAGACTCCAAACATCTTGCTAACAGATTTTCAAAATTTTAACGATTTTTTAAGCAATAAGCACATTTTAAAGGTGCAAGGATAAGACGTTTACTTACTTAACTGGCCATAACAACACGTTACCACGTTACGGCCTGACTTAAAGCTCTCCTCCAAGCGTCTCTGCTTTGCGCGAGCTTGGTTCAAGACTCTTCTCGCAGGAGCTTCTTCATGCATACGCACAACACGACCTAGCCAGCGGAGCTGCTGTATCTTAATACAGAAGGATAAGACGTTTGGTGTATATAATATCGAACTTTACTGCCGTTTTTTGGAGCTCCCTCTTTTCACAGCATATTTATGGCAGAAGCATGAGGAATTGTCAGCTACATGCATTTTAAATTTTGAAAATATCTTTGCTCCCACAAAAGTTATATTTTTGCCGAAAAAGAAGTCAGTTGGATCCACTGTGCGACGACAACAGACGGTAAGCGGTAAACAAGTGTTCATTTCATTGAATGTGCACGGGAGAGGAGAAACAAAGTAGCAAACAGGCACAAACAAACAAACAAGCTTATTAGAAAACTTATGGGGGCGAATTTAAGCACATTTGATTATTGCACTGCTGTGTAGAGGCAGAGAGAGCGGCAGAGAGAGCGGCAGGGTGAAAGAAAGCCTGAGCTCGTTGCTCTTTTGCACTCGCTCAATTTGTTTGTTCGCGATCAAGCGATCAATGGCTGTCTGCTGCGTTCTTCATGCGTGCGAGCATGGGTGTCCGTCCGTGTGTGCGTGAGTACGTGAAAGTAAGCAGCGATGTACTAAAATAAATGACCTAGACAAGCATGCGAAGTGACCAGCAGCTAAAAAGCACGTGCACTTCGAGCATTAAAGAGAGAAAATTTCTACATCGAATTGAGCAAAACATTGGCAATGATCAAGGCAAAAAAGAGTTGAATATGCTTAAAAGCAGATCGTTGGCAGGCTTGCTAAACCGGTTAGAAAATCTTTCAACAGTTATTTCAAAGTCGTGATTAAAAACAACAACTTTTAGATAGTATATATGTGTGCGAGTACTGAGCTTAGCAAAAATAACGTGTTTTTAGAAACAGAAAAAAACGTAGCTTATGCCACAGAAAGAATTTAGAGTGGCTTAAAGATAGCAATAAAAAAATACTCTATTAACTCAATTAAACGGCACGCTGGTTACTACTGAAATCTCCGCTGGTATTTTATGTCAATAAAATTATATTCAATTGTTCAAATAATTAATACAGATATTTTCAAATTAACTAATGCTGTTAGCCAGTTTTTATCGTCCCACTGATGTCTAAAAAGGAAGCGTTCGGTTATTGTACGAGAATCCATTGCAATAAGCATTTGATTAGGCCTAATGGAGAAAAAAGTCGATTGAAACGAGTTTTTTGATTCTATAGTTTTCAGGTCCTGTAAAACAAAATATTAGGATTCATCACCGTTGAATGTTAGAAAAACGCGCTTCACAATAATCTGCATATTGAGGCGGCTGACCAAATTAAAGCCTCATCTTGGCTAGCGGTATTGTCTCAAGTGTGTCAATAAAAAGATTTAAGCGTATGCAGTAGGATTGTTGATAGTTTAAAATATATGGTATTTCGATATATCAAAATTGTTCTATTTACAACATCGCCGAATCGATAATATCAGTTTTAAAATATCAATATATTTATTTAGATTTATCGCCAAAAATTTGAGTTCAGCGATTTTAGGAAGGAGCTACTTTTATTGTCTAGAACAAGTTAAACAACAGATGCGACCCTTTCTGACGATGCAGAGCTGACTGTTGGTGTCAAATATTTTAGAGCAAGTTTTGAAATATGATTTTCATTCCTTTTGCCAGCCCCTTTCTCTCAAATAACATCATTGGACGATAGTCGACCGATTAGGTAGCTGACACTATACGTGATTATCGTGATGTATCTTTAAAAAGATACATACAATACATGGCACATAACGCGTATAACATATTGAGAGAACGATTCGATTCGGTGAACAGTTTAAAAACGTAACATCTAAAAGTCAACCAGGTACACTTTAGGCAATGGAATACAACTCAGTAACAGTTCACAATTGAAAAATATTTTTAAAAAATAAATACCAAAATCTGTTATCTGGAAAGATAATAAAAATATATCCCAGTTATATGCAATTTTTGTATTTTTGACAAAGAAAAAAACATCTAGACTTCGAGCCACTATATTACTATGCATACTATTTCTGATAATATAGCACAAGTCTTACTTTTTTCTTTGCAATTTTAAAAGCTGTTCTCAAAATTAATTTAATTATAATTTTTCCGATTGATTAACAGTAAAAGGAAAAAAATAGTTCGAGTAAAAGAGAGAGCCAATTGCTATTGCATCTGTGCATTTGGAAAATGTAACGTTTAACTGCACTGTTGAAATCCCTGCTCATACTGGATGTAAGAGGGTGGCTTTCAGCCCAATTGTCACGCTAGCAAATCAGTCGGAAAAAAATTAACACTTGAAAGAACTGAAAAAAGAAAGGGCTGAACCTGGCAGACATTTACCACATCGCGTGACTTTAACGTGCCACACAACTACACAAATGCAGCCAAGGCAACGCACCAAGCAAAAGAGCACTGACAAAAAGTCACGATGGGAGGGCGCCATTGCAGCTGCTCGGGCTGTGCGGCGGGGTGGTGCTGACGGTAGTGCCTTACCAGACTATCGCCGCCGTGGCACGTTTTTCTTTCTATGGCCATTTTCATTATACCAACTGAAAATCGTATGAGTTTCAGGGGAAATGTGCTGCAACGTGGTAAAATAAAACATAAAAAAAAGAAAATGCCACAGAGAGAACGCGGCGAAAGATGCGCGGCGAAGAGAGCGCAAAAGGTTGGTCGTGCGCCGGTTGCACGCGAGAGTGTTAACTGTACAATGGCAAGGGGCATGAGTAACGACAACGCAATCATCTGTTGGGCCGCCTCAAAAGGTCAAAGAGCAATTTGTTTACATGGGCGGGTTGAAAATCTGCAAATGAAGTATCACCGGCATCGGAATTACTAGCAGGGTGTACATATGGATGCTAAATGAATCATATGTGGTACAGTCGAAGCGGTATCCGACAGTAGGATACTCTGTACCCATTTGTCCCTAAACAAAAAATTACCGAATTACTGCGTACGGTAAAACAGGAACTAAGTATTTTCGGTTAGCATATTTGTTAACAAGTTTCTAAATGGCAAAGTTAATATTACGGAGTCAAAAAGGTTTTCAATACCCATACATTCCTAAATCTACAGAGTGCGGTGGGTGTTAGAAAAACAACATAATAAAATGACAGCATTTTGTGACTCATATAAAGCTTTTTACTTTAGGAACTCAAAATAATGAACTTTTGATGCACATTACTTTTAGATGATGAAGTTCTCATATCTCAGAATAACCCAATCCTATTCAAATTTTATCTGAACTCTTTATTTAAAAGTTGTCAACCAGATTCAAAACGTGCCCCGGCTATGTAAACTCTATCTCGTCACATGTCTCATTTCCGGCCATAACAAACCGCACCCCAAAAATCAGCTCATCAACATTTTATAGCACGGCAGACGACCGTCCATCCACAGCCACCCACAGCTCAGCTGGTCATAGCCGCCACAACAAGAACAGATGACACACCACCCCTGCCCCAATAAGAACCAACAAACGAAAAGAAAAAACCGGAATACCAACGGCTGATACAACTCGTATGATTTTGAGTTGGTATAACATACAAACTGTGAGCGAGCCAAAGACTAATAGTGAGAGAGGAAACGCAGAGCGAGAGAGAAAAAAAGCGGGCACGCGCAAAATTACAGAAATTACACGTGCATCAGTGGCAAGGAGGGGAAATGCTTATAAAGAGAGAGTGAGCAAATGAAAAAAAAAGCTGGGTAGAGCGAGCGAGCGTGGGTGTTTCAAGCTAGTCAAGGTTTGGCATTGTTTTTGTTCGTATTTTTAAATATAATTACAATTTGAAAGCTGGCAAGCACTGTTACACGGCTGATTAGCTTGCGCTATGTGTGATTTTTGTGAGTGTGTGCGTCTCAAAATACGGCAAAGAGCAGCAAAAAGCAAGACTTGTACCATGGAAAAATCCGTACAACACAAGTAAAGAACAGCAAGAACTGCGTTCTGTCGACGCCAGCGCTGAAGGTCGTTTTCATTCAAATGTGTAAGGCGTTGAGTGGGATGATGGTTCTGATTATGAAGTAGCGTGACGTACAGCTATAAGTAATAGAAGGATGCAAAACAAATCGTCTGTTTTTCCCTCTACAAATCAATAAAGAATGGTTGTTGCCATTGGTTGCATTGCATAATGCAACAAGCAACTGCACCAGCACACTCACACTCTGAGGCACTAGCTAGGGGCAAGTACACTTGTACAATTGGGTCAGCATGTTTTTTGCTGCTATTGGCCAATGGTGTGAGAACTGACAATCGGCTGTTGCCAATGTTAATTAAGCTAATGGTTAAGCTAACTAGATGTCGTGAAAGTTGAGTAATTGCGTTTAAAGCATATTGAAATTAATTAAAGCACAATTTGACTCGGAAAATGCCTTTTGCGCCCACAACCCAAGAGAAGAGCGAAACAATTGATAAGCTGGCCTGGCATTTACATGAAGTTCTAGAAGGTGGCCACACCGGCTGAGAGGGAGCGTGTTCACTGAGCGAGGCACAACAAAGGGGAGTTGCAAAGCTACGTCATAACAAAAAAAAAGAAGGGGGAGTCGGTGACATGGTGAAATGGGACTTTGCACAGACGGTAATTTAAGCTTGACACTTACCTGTTTTATTTTTTCTTGTTACTGTTCTCCAAGTTTAACAGTTAAATTGCAACGACGTCGTCTATGTAGTTTAAATTCCGTTAATTTCACATTTACCGCAAAGATGGAGAGGGCGGTGAGAGTGAGAGAGCGCGCGAACATGGAATAATGAACATTAAATATTTATTATAATTTAATAAACAAACAAACTTTGCCAGGCGATCAAAAGAGAGTTGAGCTGACTACCAATACATACGCGATTATATAAATGTGGCATGGCTAATAAGAACTAAAACATTTGAGCATTTCTGATAGGGAACGTCGGTCGCAAGAGACATTCACACACACACGCACGCACACACACACAATCTGCCAGCATAAAATGTTGCGTTGATGTCGCTGCAATCACGTTACTCACTTTTCTTTTAAGCACAACTAAAATGAATACCACTTATGCGCTTTTATCTGTAAACTTTCGCACTAGCCTTTCGCTGCGGCGTCACAACTTTCACAAAACTATGCACAGTCGCTTGTGTTTCTGCCAATTAACTGGCCAATATGCACACATACACACAAAAACAAAAGCAAACGCGCGCTTTTGGCAAAATTTAAAGCACACATAGTAGCTTAAATTTGTTTTACTTACACGCAGCTTGTCTTTGATTTTTTAGTTAAATTATTGCTTTAAATTACGTTTTAATTTATTTTGAGCCCGCATGAGGAAAATATCTTTTTGGTTCCACGGACAATGTAAGCACAACGTTCTACTCAAATCGACGGCGAATTTGTTGTGACCATTCATGCGCCGATGACACATTGTCGATGCCATGGAAAACCGCGTATCGATACCACAACTATCTGTTGCGATACTATTTTTTTATTTATAAAATAAATACAACTTTGTAAATATCTTACAGTTCAACTTATACTTGGCTCTATCTTTTGTGGTATAATTAAATTGTCACTCTGTCCATCTAAAGACATTGATAACAAATCGTTTGAGTATCGATATTGCAAATTGACACAGAAGCCGATTTTACACATCTGGTAGCACTACATTACTGGTATTGGAGCATTCAGCTTTTTGACACCTATTAAGCTTTCTGTTAAATTTTGTATTTATTTAAATAAAAAAGTATAGATGGCGCTTATTAAATGTTTTATTTTAAGCTTTGCAACAAATTTGACCTCAATAAAAGGCCTATGGCTGATTTCGAATCCGGACCGTTTTGGACCGTTCTCGAACTATGGCTGTTTGAAAAAATTCGAGATAGTGAATTAGAATAAAGGCGGATATTTTGTAGATATTATTTTTGTACTATTTGTTGGTTCAATATGATCATACTTTACTACTGAAGTTCATAGTTTTTATACGTATTAGCCTGTGGTCAAGCATTTTATAATGGGGCTGTCCCCCTGATCTACCTGATAAACATCAACTCTGACCACTACCTTGTCGCGAGATTGATTTTTCTATTTTTGTTGGGTCTGGCTCGTTTTGGGACACCCATTCTGTCAATTGCTACTTTGTTTGGGGCTTATGTAGAGAATTTGTTAGCTGTTACGATGCCGTAAACGTTTTTGGAGTCACTGTGGCTTTATTTCTTCAACATTTCTAGGAACCAGTTTACAACCTCCTTGACAATGGTCAAATTATGCCGGATTACACGGGAACAAATCTTGACGCCCAAATGTTCATATAATATTGCATGTATGCTGGTCCCACCAATAGCCAAGGATGCCTTAATGATATATTAGGTCCCATGACAATCTTGCTTTATCAATTCACGCACTGCATCAATTGTTTCCGGCACAACGACCGCTTTTTTTTTTGGACAAACTTCGCGTTATTCGTTCTGTAGCGAACGATGACCACGAGGGAAATCGTTTTATATATGTCTATATATATATAGCCAAAAATTAAAGGAGGCTGATGGAAGCATTCCTGACTTGATAATTCGCGTTGAAGATCATAGAAAATCATCGCACGAAAATGTTCACAAATCCATTTAATTAGGAATTTTTAGGTAAACCACCACATAGCCATGGTGAAGTTAGGTTGCAATCAATCGGCACTAGAATAACAAAGCTGGTAGGTTGCTGATAGGAGCATGTCCGATGATTGGAAACACTACAAAACACTCTGTACTGTCCTCAACAGGGATGCAGTTAATGGTATACGCCAACAATCAGTGCAGAAGGAGGCGTTGCAGATGATTTGTTCCATGGGCAAAAATTATCAGGAGCAATATCCGAGTCGATATAGCTATGTTCGTCTGTCCGTCCGTCCGTGTTGTAGCGTATTTCTCAGAGACTATAAGAGTTAGAGCTTAAAAAAATTACCATAAGATACGCATTTTCCCGGAAAAGAGCAAGTATCGATTCATGTCGATAGAGATCCCCGTGACATACTTTCTCGGTTTAAAGCACAGTCATGCAGATTGTTACTGTGCATATTTTGTTTAAAAATTATTAAAATCAGATAGAAACTTTAAAAGATAAAAGTGGCAATTTTAGGCACTCCTCCTATAAACTGCATCAAAATTCAACCCCCCACGTCCCGCAGTCCAGTTACTTAGTAACGTCCATACCCTTCAACACTTGTATACAAAAATGTGCAGAAAAATTGGATTTTGATGGGAAAAATGGATACAGGACATCTCACTGTAGGGCACCAGTCGGGACGGTCCACCAATTTTTTTTTTATCGCATATGAGAGCCTATCGAGCATGCTGTCGGACTCTCTCAGTGCGGAAGTCTACCAGGGTGTTCACAATGGTATAAGGCGCCTGGAAAAGTGCTCTACATTAGGCCTTAGCCCGGTAACGGGTTGTTATGGCCGGAAAGCGAGAAGAATGAGTCTAACATTGACTAGATACTTACACTACGCCAAATTCTGGAAAACCCACGAATTCCAAATCAACACTCGCATCTGCTTGTCAACTATAAACACAAACTATTTAATCTTTTAGTCTTCAAATCGTTATTTTTTATATTATGTATTAAGAATTATGTTTTCGCTCTTTTAAAAAATGTGAATGATGTGTACTATGTGTATATAAAAAAAGACAATCAGTCTTTGTACTTGTGTATGTTATTTTTTCTTGTATGCTTTGAATATTTACTTTAAATGCAAACAAACAAATGTCATTAACAATTTTTTGTAAATTTAAAATTAAAGCTGACATTGTTTTTTAATTTTATATTATTTTGGTAGTACTTAAGTACCTAGTAAGGTGAATGTTCCATAGATTTTTGTTAGTGTATTAAGCTTGTCGTTGCTTATTTCGTTTGTTGTGATTTACTCTAATGTTTCTCTCATTTTTTAAGCGATACTATTTTGGTTCAAGTCCTTGTGTTCTATTTACATATTTAAACTAAATTATAAACTATAAATTACTAGTTTGTTTAGTTAATTTTTTAGCTTTTCATTGAAATTTTCTTTTATAAATTTAATAATAAATGCGCTGTTGATTTACCACTTGGAGCGTTGTTCAGGTAACAGATTAGACTGGAAACCGAATCTCTCACTTAAATGCAACAATTATTATATATATATCTATATATATATAAATGTAAGTACATAGCGCTCAACGTACAGCATTACAATTTCGTTGGTTTTATGTTTATATAATAAATATTTAAATTATATGTATAAAAATGTCTTAGGCTCTATCAAAAAACTAAACAATACACATACATACATAGCTGTTGGATATTAACTCCACAGCAGCCATTAAATAGTACACAAACAAATATATATATATATATGTATATATATATATATATATAGCAATTAACTAACATGCATACACACATTACACTAACAACTACAATTACAATTATAGAGGCTAGAACATACACTAAAAATTACAGGAACTAGATCTAATGCTAACTTGTAAAGTTATAACTCCGCATCGCCCGTCCAGGCGTTACCAGCTCCACCTTGATGTTAGCCGTAGCCGTCACCTTGGTGGTGTTCGTGTCTGAGTGCGTGGTCTCCACTGTGACCTCCGGCTGCACCACAATGCTCTGCAGCTCTGGCGGATAATTGGCTGCAGCTGGTGGTGCCTTGTGATACGATGGTGGTGGACCTGGTGCGTAAGCGGAGCTCTGCGGCTGATGCGCTTGCTGCTGATAGTTTATGTTGTTCATATTGTGGTTGTTGTGGCTGTTGTGGTTATAGTTGTGGTTGTGATTGTTGAGATGATTGGGCGGTGCATTCCAGTCGTTGTGCATTTGTATGGATGAGGAGCTAGACTTCCAGGACTGCGGCTCCTCCGTTATCGTGGTCAGCGAGGGATCATTTATGTTGACGTCCTTATGATAGTGATGCGCCTTGTTGCAGTTATTCGAAGAGTTGCGAGATGAGCGCGAACCATTAACCACAATGGATTTGTTAGTGCGCTTGCTGTTTCTTGACAGCACAGGCGATGGCGTTGATATGCGATCGGGATGCTCCAAGGGCACCAGCTCTGCTTCTGGTCCCAGCATGCTCAAAATTATGGGAAACACTACCAGACTATTGCATGCGCCTACGCAAAGCACGACAAGCAGCAACCAGAAGAAATGACGGATTACAAACTCAAAAGGTGAGGTGGATAGCATGAAGACGGCCACACCAGAGGTCAGCATGCCATGCACCAGCGGACCCAGCGACAGCTGCATGGCCAAGTGTACGCGACGCTGCCGATTGCCCACTGAGGTCATAAAGCCCTATAAGAAAAGTTACAGTGTTAGTTATTCAAACTGGAAGAAAGGTCGCAGCTAAGTACTTACCAAAGAGATGTGCACATTAAAGCAGAGTATCATGCCCACGCTGAGTATAAGTATGACAGCTGGTATGGCCGAGAGTTTGATGCCCAGCAGCGTCATGGCGCCAAAGATTTGAGCCAGCGATGCGAGAACGCTGCAAACGACCAAGATGGCAGCCCAAACGGATAGTAATAGCAGAGAGACAAGTACCAAAGCGGCCAATAAGGAGCAGGCGAGTATTAAAGAGAGCGAAGAGCGTAGGGTCATGTATTGTTCCCAAAAGATGAATGGAATGCCTAGAGGATAACAAAAAACCGCATTTAGTTAATACGTGTGCTTGTGATTAAAGAGAGTATTGGCAGACTTTAGACAATACTGCGACCGCTAACCCACCTGATGGATAGTTGGGCAATCCAATACCCTCATATTTGACGCTTAAATCGCGTATGTGTCCAATGAGCGTCTTAATCTGTGATGTATCAGTCAATCCATGCAAATAGAAAGGCATCTGTGCATAGACCAGCGGCAAACTTTTCGGTATCTTTAAGTCATACTCTGAGGGTACATGATAATACTGACGCGGTTCCGGATACAATTTGCCCTGAAGCAAAAAGACAAAAATTAGTTAACTCTCAACGTTAATTTATCCAAAAGTTTTTACCTGTGAGGCACCATAAGCAAACACATCGTTGGTGGCCCAGGCCGATAGATAATTGTAAAAAGCCTTGGGATTGATAATGCCCTCGTTGCTGACCAAACGGTTTTGCAGCACCAGGCTCTTGTCCACTGGATTATCTACATAACCCGTCTGCACAATGAGCTTATAAGCCAGTATGGCATCACTACTGGCATTGGCGTGCCAGCCTTCCTGAGTCAGTCTGCCGGAAGCGTACTCATCGTCGAATATACGCTGCAAATTGATCAACCAATCCCTAAAAAGCAGCAGCCAAAAGTCAGGCAATCCTCCATTATCATTCTTGATTACATGCGGCACACGCACAAACGCATCATGATAGTCCTTCAACAACTGTTGCTGTGTGGGATACTCAAAATTTCCCTGGGTTACAGCATACATGCTATAGAAACCAAACAAACGTGACTGGGCATCCAGAAACTTGTGCTCATTGCTGTGCTTGGGCACCAAGTCAATAAGATCCAGACCATCCTGAAGACGTGTAGCCGCAAACAGACTAAAGATCAAAGCGCTGAGGAAACCCACCACGGCCAGAAACTTGACCCAGCTTCGCATGAGAAAGGGCGTGTAATATTTATAGGCAAAGCTGGCCAAGGAGAATACGGGTAGTCCACTGCCACTACTGCTGTTAGCACGTTGTTCCAGCAGCGGATCCTGTTGCGGCTGTTGCATCTGTGCAACGCGATTATTGTTGCAATTCTTAATGCCCCCTGGCATACCACCGTTGCGTCCAGCCCTGGTATTGTTGTAGCGCGTGCTGTTATTGTTGTTCATCAGAGGCAGCGGCGTGGGCGCCGGTACGGGCTTCTCCTTCCATACGGGAAAGCAGCAACAGAATATATCCGCCCGTCCGGCCGTGCGACGACGCAAATCCAGGGATATCATGGCCGGGAATACGAGCAAAGCCGCAGCTAAGTTGAATACCATTACAATGGCCGCTTGGAGACAAAATACCTTCAGAGCAGGTACGGGTATGAACACAGCGGCAAAGAAAGAGCCAGCTGTGCTGCAGGCACTAAACAATATGCTGGGTCCTACTTTTTTCAATATAAGCTTCGTCTGCTCCTTGCGATTACTTTCCGCATAGGCAGCCGTAAGCATGAATATGTGATCCACACCCAGGCCTAAAGCCAGAAAGGGCACCACTTGTGTGCTGGCTGCATTGAACACAATACCCAGGAGTGCGCAAAGACCCAAGCCGGCGGCAGTGGAGAAGCCCATAAGCAGCACACCAGCTACGCCTACGCTGCTCTGACCACGCACGGGATCACGCCAGCGCAGGAGTGTACAAAAAGCATAAAGAACCGTGGCTGCCACGCCAATAACAATGCTCAGGGCACTAGGATTGGAGAACTTTGCGAGTATGTCATCTAGAGTAGCCGAGCTGAACACATAGATGTCATATTTGTTGGCCACGCTGGTCTGCTGGGCAAGCAGCAACTCCACTTTGTGGGAGAAGTTGCGTTGCCAAGCATTTAACACCTCGGCAGCCTTTTCCTGTGACCAACCAATATGATGCACTTTGTAGTTCTCATTCCAAGAGTCATACATTTCCTTATCCGTCATTAGCTGCACCACCGTCTGTAGAGCCTTGGCCTTCTTAAGATGCCCGGTGCGATTGCGTAGCGCACCACCCACAATTAGCTCTTCCGGCCAGTGCATGTATTTGGCTGCATAGCCATAACAACCTCCTGTTAAGATGGCACCCACATCGGGTGGCTTTTGACTGTGCTTATTGGGTGCGGATTCCGGGCAACTTGGACCTGTGGGATCTAGACAGGGTTTTTCCGTATAGCCCGTGGTTATGGCGGCGCGCTTCATATACTGCTCGACGGTGTCAAAATCAAAGCTAATCTTTTGTGCGGACATTTGCTGTTTCATGGACTTTACGATACTAGATGGATTTAGAGTGCTCCATGTGATCCGTTGATCCAGGCCACTGTAAGTATAGAGCGAATGAGGGATTGGTAAGCTAAGACGAAAACACATTTCTCAGTTAACTTACGGTATTTGCACAGGAAACTCCGGTCCCAGCAATCTGCTACCTTCCCAAAAGCAGTCCAGTGGCGTTATAATAGAGCATGGTATCAAATGCTTGAATATTTGCTCTATATAATAATGTCCTTCGAAACTCGGCGATGTTGGTGAGTTACACATGTCTCGCAAACCCCATTCTGTGTCGTACATGTGTATCTTGACTGTCGTCGCCGCCACCAATATGTCCAAATGTGCCAACAAAGCCTGCGGATGCAATACCGACGCATTGGGATCATGCGCCGTTTGTATAATCAGCTGATGCGTTGAAGACTCGGCCTCGCCAATGGTCTTTTGTGTGTAGGCCAGCTCCGATTCTAGACGACCACCTTCTTGTATCCACAGCTGATGCACCTTGGAGTGTATTTGAGCGCTCTTAAGGCCAACACAGAAGGTGCTCAACACTAGAATGGCCACAAAGAGCACTTTGCCCGCATGCTTTTGTACTGAGCTGCCAAGTGATTCGAGGTGGGATTGGAATACTGAACGCAGATAGATTGCCGTACGGTTGCCACGCGCTTTTCCCTGCAAAATGGGAGGGAGAGAGAAAACATCAAGATTTGGGTTAGTTGCTGGCCCATAAATAAAGCATTAAAATTATAACGAAACAGCGTGTGGCCCTGGCCAAAGTCATATAATTTATGTACAACAACAACAACAACAGCAACGTCGATGGCGGCGACCAAGCAATGAAGCCATCATCATCAGCAACATCATCATCATTGGGCACAACAACAAGGCAAACAGCCTGGATGCCGCAGTTGGGGCAACCTATAATCGTCGTCTGCTGCTTTGCAATTGGAAATATGCCTGTGCAGCGCCATTACGAGGCTTGGCTCCGTAGTTGTTGTTGTTGTTGTTGTGGTGGTTGGGTTTGAGTTTTTGGGCTCGGACATGGGTTAGTTGAAGCTTGAGCTTTGATTTGGGCTTAGGTATTGACTTCTCTTTGGTCGGAAATTGAGCGGCACATAATGAGGCGCGCGCTAACGTCTCAATCGTTGCACAGTGGTGCGCAGGCAATTTGCTGCAACTGCAAAGTTTGTCTGTGAATTTCTTTTAATTATTAGCGAAAACCTTATAATTTGGCAATTCAACGATTTTCATCTGGCTTTCCTCATTATCTTAAATAGATATTCTAATCGAAAATACCTCTTGTATTAAATTTGTTTTAAAAGTTTTTGGGCTGTCTCGTTAAGAGCTATTAAGTACGTTTTTGGGAATAAGCACAATTAATTTAAGCGGAAAGCAAACAAATTTTTATTTTATGAGTTTTGGCTAATGTTGTTAATGAAGTTTTATTACATTGGTTCATCTTAATTTTGCATAAAAAAAAAAATTTTAATTAAAAAGAATATCGTTCACAGTGTTAAATTTAGACCTTGACTTCACTAGAACCGAGTTTTGAACCTCGGTTCACCACAAACTTCAGATTTTTAAACTATCTATATTGTATCGTACCCCGTGGGATGAGCGGATTAGAGAATACCACTTCAGCAGATTAAAGTTTGTCGTATGAGGCGACTAACAATTTCACTAGGATCTTTCGAGGCCAGTAGAGCCACCCCAGGCCTTTAAAGGGTTGTGCGTAGCGTTTGGAACCCACCACGTAAAACCACAATTCCAATGAAAGAATGTATTTACATCAGGCCGTACCCCGATAACACGGGTTGTTATGGCCAGTAAAGAAGAAGAAGATATTATATCGTATTCCATTTTCTTGTTTCGCTTCGCTCATTTTTACATTTTGTTAGAGCCTACTGTGCAGCATAGACCACAACAACAACAACAACCACATAGCAGGCGCACCCAGCTTAAAAATTCCAGACTTGGCTGAAAAAGTGTTGTTGCTTTTACTGAAGCTTGGCGCTGTTGCTCATGCTGCACGCCCCAAAATGATTGCCTTGGCTTTTTATCGCTTTTCAAAGATTTTCCGCCAGTGAAAATGCCTCAACTCACAAACAATATACCTAAGTACTACGTGAGTTCTCTTGTAGGTTTTTTCTATTCATTTTTGTATAACTAAGAAAATGCTAAGGCTGAGAAATGACTTAAGTGGCATTGGCGTCTACAAATGTCTTTGGCTTTTGGCTTTTTGTTGTAGTTGTTTAGCTGTTGTTGTTGATGGCATTTTATGACTGCCGTTCAGTTAGAAATGTTTGCTTTGTCATGCGGGAGCCGCCGCCAAGTCAAAAAGTTGCGTCTGTGCTTAATGTCTTTATTTGTTATTTGTGTTGCTCTTCTCCTCGAGGAAGCTACATATGTATGTATGCCAGGAATGCTTGCAACGCCGAGAAACACCGTGAACACTTCCTGTTGTGTCTTCTCATTGTTTATGCACGAATGCCGTACGTTGGTTTTTCATTGTGGCATTTCCGCAAAACATCAAACGCCAAAGAGTTTTGTCGCTATTAATTAAGTCATTGATCGGGGTCCAACGACGCCGTAGTCCAGACAAGGCGGCAACTCTATTTCAAGTGATATTGTGTATGCGCAGGCGCAGGCGCAATATCGCGGTGCGCCGCATGTGGCAACAACTGCAATAATGTTCGTGGAATTTTACTTAAAATTTTTGTTATTGTTGGGCGCTGCGCTGACAGTTTGGCTTAGTTTGATGTTCGCTCTCTGTTGCTCTTAGGATATCCATACAAAAATGTTGTTTTTCTCGTAGCGCTTAAGACATCAAAACAAAACATTTTTCCAACCACGGCAGCCCAAACAAAAGATATTAATATTTCTAGGAATTTTTGCGGCATCTGCATGTGCTTGTTTGTTGACGCCTATCAAACTGGCAGCAACATTGTTGTATGTATCCCAGCCCAGTTCCCTGGGGGCAGAACGGCAGCAACAACTTTTAAATATGTACAAACATTATCAAGATTTGGCAGCCATTGCAATAGCTTATAAACTGTGCGTGCGTCTACTGTTTGTAGTTTGGAGCACAATAATTACGCAGCCTCTAAAACTGTAAAAACTGTATTCATTTCAATTACTCTCAAACTGTGCGCAGACCTTCGTTAAGATTCAACAGGCATTTCGTGCATTTTGCATGTAGCTTTGAAAGCTTTTCTAATACTCCCCAAACTGTTAGTGCAACTTTCCAAAGCCACTCAAACTGTACGCTTATGAAGCCATCAAGGCTTTTTATGGCTGTTAACGCTTGTCAGCAGCATTGCCTCTAACATATGCATACATATGCGTGTTGCATGTGCATATATGCGTCTGCAACATGCTGCGCAACATGCACCCTGTCTACTTTGATGTTGCTATGTGACATATCATCAATCTTGCTGTTGCCGCTGCTGCGCTGCTACGCTTGCTGCTTGTGTGTTAACCGCCTCGGCAACATACCAAAAACGTAGACAAACACATACAGTCTGTTACACCCCCTCACTTCAGTGTTCTTCATTTTGTTGGTGCTGCTGCTGCTGTTGCTGCGGGGCGGCGCAGCAGCTGGCAGCGGCGTCGTGAGGAAATGTCACAAATTGATTTATGGCTGTTGAAGTTGCCTTTGTTGTTGTTGCTGTTGCTCTTGGTGCTGCTGCACATTTTCAAACGAAAATGGTACCAAAGGCAAAAGGAAAATTGTGCATTTTCTTTTGTAAAGTCTATCGAACAACTTCATTAGAAATTCGCATTGGGAACGCCTAATCCGGTGCCTGCTGCTCCTGCTGTTGCTGTCGCTCTAATCCTGCACAAACAGTTTGACAGTCATTGCATGACGAATGAGCAACTCCTACATGTCAAACTGTTTGCCGAGCACATCGGTTGACAGGTGAATGTATATGGAATACATTTTGCGATTTCAGTGAAATTTAAATGCAATATAAATCTTTTGACTTGAAAGTATAATATTCCAACACATATAAGACAATATATGCAAGGTCTACCGTTCGAATTTCCTTGGTGAGGATGTGGGTAATCGTGTAAATTCTGAACGACTCTACAGATTGAGCTTATAGTATGTTCAAATAATCACGACTCCGAAAGGTTCCTTTAGAAAACCCGTCGGTCAGATGTCAATAAGTGATAGGAAAATATATAGGGATTCTTATTCTCAATTGGTGTGTTAATGAAACGTAATCGTCTACTTTTCAAGCCGCTTTTCGAGACATGCAAGGTTCCTTCATAGTTTTAATTTTCCGTATTTTCCAACAACCTTTGCGATTCGTGACAATTTTAAGATGTGTTCTTATAGAATCAGAATCTTCTAAAAATCACCAGCACTTAATTTATATCATGAAAAAACTCCAAATTCAAATGCTTTTATGATAGATAGCTACTTAAACAATTTCTGACACAACTGCGGATAATTTTTGAATACCAATTTAGCTGAAAGAGATATCTGGTTCAGCTGTTAGAGATAAACGTTAAAGTATTGCGATTGATCAAAAAACTAAAATCTCGAATTTTATGTTTTTCGACGATTTAGATTTAAGCACATCTGACAACTTTTTCCGGCGATGACAACGCACGTTGTCGCTATAGTGTGTTATTTCAATAACTTTAGTAATTTCCACTATAGCAGGCTAAATGTTTTTCTATTGTCTTGGGCATGTTTTCAAAGGGTTTCCCATTGAATTTGAGCACTCTAGTAAATATACCCATTTAAATTCGTTTTATAGACTTGGAGATCTGGAAATAACATAGTATCATGACTAGATTTTAAAGTTTGTCTACAAAACTAGAAGTATATTTCAATCTATAAAAGCTTTCTAGCCTTTCCCCTTTCATTGCGTTGCTAATCAATCAAACTTTCCCCCCTCAAACTAATGAGTATAGAAAAGAGATGCATGTTGGGTCAGCCAATGCACCCCATGAATTCTGACTACTTCATTACACGGTGCATTTAAGGCCAACAACAACTATACGTTTGCACTTAAATTGAAAAAAATATACAGAAATTGAGAGAGAATATTTCTTTCGATATAAAAGACCACTTGAGTCTACGCATAAGGCGCGTCAATTAATAAAATATGTGAACATCAATAACAAGAGGGGAAAAGACACAAATGAATTGAAATTTGTTCAGCATAAAATGAAATTCAATAAATTTCGACACAAAAAGCAGTGTGCCAGACCACCCAAGCAAGACATAACAATAATAAACACCTTAGATATATGTATAAGTAAACATAAATATAGATAGATATTCCCATATGCCAAATATGTGAGGCCTTTAAATTTATGCAAAGCTTTTTGCTGGTCAAATTAATATACAACGATTTGTGGAAAAAGTATTACAATGTGTCTATTGATTATAAGAAGTATAAACAATCTAAGATTAATACCATTCATGTGCAAAAGTTCGCTCCATAAGTTATTCGAAATTTTCTTTCATTCATAATAAAAGAATTTAGTCAACCTCAATAATGCGCAAAGTATTTGTAAAGCCAGAGCCCACTTTCCAGGCGGTGACCACCACCACGGGATCACATGTCTTAACAAACTTCATCTTTTTGGCCATTTTAATGGCAAACTGCACCTGGTTATTGCCATCAGTCAGCCAATCGGACTTCTCATTTGGCGGCGGTCTATAAATAAGCGGCACCAAACCGCGATGGAGATGAAATTGGCGTGCCAATTGCTCAACTTTTGTAACCGTTATAATGGGACAGGGCGGATTATACTTGCTCATCAAAAATCCCGTTTGACCAGAAATTGGGAGCACGACTATGGCAGCAGCACGGATTTTGATGGCAGCGTTTACAGCTGCTATGACAGTGACATGGGTAATATTGAGATTGCCTTCGAGTTCGGCAGCACGCACTAGAGCCGAAAACTGATTATTATGCCAAAGGGCCGTCTCCGCGATTCGGCAAATTTTGGCCATGGTCGTGACGCATTTCTCTGGGTACGCACCCTTGGCCGTCTCGCCAGATAGCATAACACAGTCGACCCAATCTATCACGGCATTGGCAATGTCGCAGGTCTCAGCACGCGTGGGAAGCGGCTTCTTAATCATAGACTCTAACATTTGGGTGGCACATATAACTGGTTTTCCAGCCATATTGCAATGCGCTGTTATGGCCTTCTGCGCAAGAAACACTGTCTCCACGGGTATTTCAATGCCCAAATCTCCACGTGCCACCATCACCCCATCAGCAGCTTTTATAATCTCTTTTATATTGTGCATACCCTGTTGATTCTCAATTTTGGATATGATTTTTATATTCTTGCCTTCATCGCCCAAAACGTTGCGTATTTCATCGATAGCAGCTGCATTGCGTATGAATGAGGCAAAGACCATGTCCAGCTTGTGCTCAGCGGCAAATTTCAAGTCTAACTTGTCTTTTTCGGACACTGCCGGCAAGTCCACATTAATGCCTGGCAAATTGACACCCTTGCGTGAGCCCAACATGCCACCATTTTCAATGTTGCATTTAATCATAGAATCAGTTACCTCGCTTACAAGCAGCGAAATAAGTCCGTCGTCTAAAAATACTCTATCGCCAGTTTTCAGCACCTTTACAATGTTTTCATAGTCCACATAGAGTACGTCCAGCGAGCATTTTTCCAGATATTCCTTATCTATTGTCAACTGTATGTTTTGACCCATCTTAAGTTCGATTTCGTCAGTGGCACTGCCATTAATAAGACCTGTGCGTATCTCAGGACCCTTGGTATCCAGCGCAATGGCCACAATCATTTCATGTCCCTGCTGGGCTGTACAATTTTCAACAGCTTGCCGAACATTGACTACTGTTTCAGCATGATATTCATGCGTGCCATGGGAGAAATTTAAACGTGCAATATTCATGCCTGCAAACATTAAACGTTCAAGCATTTTAACCTCCCGAGAAGCAGGACCTATAGTGCAGATAATGCTGGTTAGACGTCGGTGAGTCACGAGTGCGTCGAACTGCAGGCGACACATGTGCTCCAGCTGATTTTCGGCTTTACTGCTCATATTTGGCAAGGATTCGGCATTCCGCGATTGTGAGCTAAGGAAATAGTTAAAAGTATTTCAAGTATACAAATGTGAGTGGATTTTGTTGCCGTTGCACTCTTTCGTTCTGATAGTGTATTGCATATTGTATAGTTGTTGTTTTTATATAAAACTCACTATTGCTTGCAGGGGTTCCGCACGTCTTTGCTTGTCATAAAACTTTTAGCTCCCATAAAAGCTGTGTGCCACTTGTGGGCATCATGGAATACCAAATTTCGTGCAAGAAACATGTGTTTTCGAAGTGCTCAAATACGTTTATTTTTTCTCTAGTTTTTTTTTCTGCGTTCAAATGGAACTTTATTTGAAATTCGTGCAACAGCTGTCATGATTATTTATTTTTGGAATAGAATTTGATTTATTTTTTGCACAGTCCATATGTACATATATTTATTTTTAGACACCCATAACCCACAAGGAAATGGTGTATGTGGAGGGTAGTGTTTAGTGCTAACCCGTGTGGTGAGCGAGATAGAGAATACCACCTCAGCAGGTCAAAGCTTGTCGTATGAGGCGACTAACAATGACACTGGATTCTTTCGAGACCAGTAGGCCTTAAAAGGGTTGTGCGTAGGGATTGGGACCCACCACGTAAAACCACAATTCCAATGAAAGAGTGTATTTACATCAGGCCGTAACTCGATAACGGGTTGTTATGGCCAGTTAAGAAGAAGAAGAAGTGTTTAGAGTGGAATTTGTGAATTTTAAGTCATGGTTCGCTTAAGTCAGTAATTACCAAGCTAGGCGCACATACACATTGATAAAGTGCATGCTGGGTACCCGCATAAAGCTGTCTTAGCAACAGGGACCACCCAAAGTGCTGAAATTCATGAACTAGTTCCGCACGATGTTTAAAACACGCATAAAACTCACCAAAACACATACATATATGTATGTATGTACACACATGGGCGTCTTGTACTGCTATATTTGGAATTTTATGACACTAAAACTAACGAATGCCGCTTCGACGTTATCGTTAAAATAATGAATGCTTTTGGGTGGTACTGCGAAACATTCAATTTATGGCGCCTAACAAACGTGACTAGCAAACACTTCTTTTTTTTACACAGCTTTGCAAAAAGTTGATCAATTTTAATATCTTGTATTTCTTTTGCTTTTGGCAAAAAGTAAGAAACAAAAAAAAGTGTTCAATTTGCATACGATGTCTGGCACATAAAATGAAGTCGTAAACAGAGGTTTGAAGGTCATTGAAGCAGTTGCAAAATGTTTGTGCGAATACGAGCACACACACACACACACACACATACGCATCTCTTTAAAAATACCGTTAATGTGAAGCATGTGTGTATTGTTGTGTGCGTGTGTCAAACAGGTGTTCATTATTTGTGTGTCATAGCAGAGCTTTGTCATGAAGACCACCAACAAAGCGAGAGTGCGTAGCAAGCGAAAGAGAGTGGGCACTGCAGAGAGCGCATGCGCAGCTACTTATCCAGTAACCCAGCCGACCAAAAGTTAGCAAACGATAACGAACGGATGAACATGGATCATAAACGTTACTTGCAGACAATTGCTGAGGCGGAAGCTTAATATAGAAATAACTGATTCGCAAAAAAGAGCAAATTAAATTGTAAACTAAACAAATGCAAAGCATTACAGTAACAAATTCTTCTTTAGTATGAGTCCAATTGTTCGTTTGGAGACAAACGCACCCTGTTAAGGAAGACTCTAAGCTCGTGCGGCAGTCTTCAGCACCACCCTTCTTTCGGCAGAAGAAATTGGTTTGCAAAAATTCATCGTGGCTTTTTGAATAAACTTTTTGCCGTTTTTGATACGAGTTGGTAGCACATATGTATGTACATTCATATGCGGTTCTAAAATGTTTGCGAATTGTTAAGCGTCTCTTATTTTAAATGGGTCATATTTCAATTGTTCAATTATTGTAATCTTCGTTTAAAACACACGCAACACTTTATTTATTTCTCAGGCTTCTTTTTGACAATGTGAGGTATACACTTTATACTTAAGTCAACTGTTGGTGCAGATCGGCAATTGTCACATTATGAGCAGAAAGAATGCTTTCATTGATGTAATATGTAAGCTTTTAAGACTTGGCCCTTTTTAACTTGTATACTGTGCAATTTTCAACTATGGGCATCCATCACTGACCCACACAGCAATCATTGTGGCTCCACTTTGTTGACTCCATACAAATTGTAATAAAAAAGAAAGCGTGGGTGCTTTCAACTTTGGTCAAACTCTTGCTGTTATAAACGTGTTGCTCCTATCTGCACCTGCCTGCAACATGTTACCCTACTGGAAGTGCTGCACGAAGCTGTTGCTGCTCTTGCTTTTAACAACTAAATTTCTTTATTATTTTCATGCGAATCGACAATTCCAGCGGTCGAGCTGAGCCAGCGCACAAGCAGGTAGCCAATGCAGCAATAGTCCCAGGGCAGGGCCACGTAGCAGCCGTCGCTCATTCAGTATATACAGGTAGGTATGCAGACGTGCGGCTCTTGTTGTTGTTGTTTTTTTTTTGTTGGTGGTGGCCCGTTTGTTGTCCCTCTGTCCGTTAACTGCTTTTTCAGTGAATTCCGTGATTATTGCTTGAATGTTTCTTTCCGGTACCAAGTCGCTCAGCTCATTCGCTCGTTCGCCTGGCTCTCTGCAGCTACTCCAGCAAGGAGAAGCACAGTCGTCTCTGTCTATGTCTGGCTCTGGCTCTGGCCAATGTCACTGTATCTTTTGCTTTTTGTACCTTTTTTGTAGCTCTTGTTGTTATTGCTTTTATCTGTGTGCGTATATTTTTCTCTCGTAATTTTCGTCTTGGCTGCCGACCTTCCGTCTCTCCATCGCTGGCTGGTGGCATGTTGTGTGGTCGAGTTAATGTCTTCATAATTCTTTTGATATTTTTTTTTTACGTCTTACATTCGCCGTCGCCTTCGTAGTCGTAGTCGTTGACGTCGTCGTCGTCGACGCCGACATCTTGGGCAACAACGGCTAGCTGCTGATGATGAAGACAATAACAGTTTTATGTTTTGGCCTGCTAGGGCACAACTGAGGCCTAATAAAGCTGACTAAAAGAGAAATAAACCCATATACACAGACCCCTCGCCGCATGGCAACACACACATGTATGTAAGTTGTATGAGTACGACACGGCCTAAAAATTGAGCTGTCAATTGTTGGAGCAGTGTGTGGGCGTTATTTGGGGCATTATATTTCTTGCACTCGTTCATTTTTCAGTTTGGGTAGCTGAACTTTTAGCTATTTTCGAATTTAATTGGCTGATATAAATAGAAAGTGATCGGGTTGCTGGATAAAACGAGTTATCACAAAGGGATGTATAGATATACATAGATATTTAGATATTCTTAAAGGAACGAAAATTTGGTATGCTTACAGTAGGGTTCATAGAATAGACTAGAAAGTTGCAAAGAATATAGTCCATAGATATAGAGAGAGTGTCATGCCTTTAGGTTACTATATAAAACAAGTTTTTCAAAGGATAAATATGGGTTCTAGTAGATTTTCGTAGCAGATTCTCTAAAAGAGTACTTTTTAGGTTGAACTACAAACGGCCACAGATCGTCACTAAAAGCTATTAAAGTCCAGTTTTCGTCAAATTTTTTGAGATACACTATAAATTTTGATACCTTAGCACTTTTTCAAATATCATAAATGAGCGCACTTAATGCACCTTATGATTTCAGTTAGTTATTCTAGTTTCATATGTATCTGTATACTACTGATAACAAAACTCATGCATTCCCTTGATACTAGCCGTCAAATGCAGCAAAATTTCATATATCTCACAATGTTGCCATGCAAATAAACTCATCTTGCCTTCTCTTTAACGGGAAATTTAAGAACTTAAATTCTGCAAATAGTGTTCTCCTGTATTCCTATCACTTGTGGCAATACACACAGCTTGCAGATAGCAGATCCTGTAATATGTTAAATAAAAGCTACTGCACTTTTACATTGTCTCGGATATTAAAAAATAAGATATGCTTCTTGTTTAAAATCATTGCAACTGACGCATGCCTATCACTTATGCACTTATCTAAGAATGCTGGCTTAGCTTAAAAAACACGCATTCCATGCAAAAAGCTACTAAGATATTATATCTATACACTTGCTTAGTAGCTACCTAACATATACTATAAATAGTTTTCCCATACATAGATATCCGATATTCACAAAACTATCTGCCTTTTAACACTTGCTTATACGTTAAATTTACCGTTAACTTTTTGTTAGTGCCGCTCGTCCTAAGCACTTCCTTCATAAACTCTTCAGCTCTTCGCTCAATCGTTTGTCCTTTCTTCTCCTCCCGCTGTGTCCCTTTCTGCCACTCGCTTTTGTATAGTACCCTCGGCCCTGAAGTTTTTAAGCCGGAAATGCTTGTAGGCGTGAGATATCTTTATCGCTGGCAATGTCGGCATAAGGACATTGTTAAGCAACATTTCTCCGGTCTTCTCGGAAGTAGTCCACTTGGCTTGCTCTTAACGCTTCTTCTTGTATTGTTTTTGTTGTTGTTTCAGTTTATCTACTTGAGCAATTTATGCAGGTATCTGTAATCTGTATCTCGTTCGTTTGGCACTCCTCAAGTGATACGTGTGTTTGCTTAAGGATTAGTCTACACATTCCTCTCCACTTGAGGCTCGCCCCTGTTCGGTTTGGTTGCTTTGATCTTTTACTGGGGCTTTTAGGTTTTATTTTTATTTTTTGCTCTCCCTCCTTCTGTCTTTTATTCTTTTTACTGGTCATAATTTTATTGTTTTATTTATGTATTTTGTAAATTCAAAATTATTAAAATTTTCATTTCTATTTTTGGCAACTTGCGTGTTGCCCATTTTGTAGCGTTTGAGGCAGCTAGGGTGGTCCATCGGAGTACAACCCAACATATCAAATAACAAATACTGATTCCATGTGTGACAATGATTTATGTAGGTTAGACACAGACCTATACACATATAACACTAATATTTATGAACACACCTTGAATTGTGATACGATCTTATCAGTTAGTTTTGATATACATAGTTAGCGATGTATGAATTATGTATAATACTGTTTCTGTGTGTAAATAGCACCTGTCTAAGTTACTTACGCATCTTTTAGTCTGTTTGTCTAAGGTGTTTAGCCATAGTTGAATGATATTACGAAACAATAGATAAAGTTGATTGAGAACTCTATTTTAATAAATGCATAAAACAGCATAATTTAACTGAAACTAAAGTTGAGTGAGGTATAAACAAAGTATCTAAAGTGGGTTATGCTGGAGATACTTTTAAGGAATTCTACGAGTTTTGGCCATCAAAAACTAAAAAATTACAAGAAATAAAAATAATTCATCTTATCTAATCTATATCCCAGCAAGGTAAATCGATAATAATGACAATTCCGTTATGAAGTATATCTAAGGATCTCTAATGATCATTCAAACTTAACTTAAACTTACTTCCCATTTTCGTCTGCCACTGTTGCAGACTCATTCAAAGATCTACTTTCCGCTAAGCAGTTCAGCAAACTCGCAAGCTGTAGTTCGTATTTGCACTACAAAGTCAAGCTTGTTAAATCCAAGATGTTACTCAATATTTGCTAAGCAAAACTTTGAGCTTCGTATTTTTTCAACTTATTATAAGAACTGTGCAACTATTTGCTGTCAATACTGAACTCAACTTGCTGCTTCTGGTTTTTAAATATACCATGTCTCTGTCTTTAAACAATTGAGCAAGAAATATTTGCATATTTGGAAAATATATGGTATTTTTTAATGCTTAGCTTAAACAAAATTGGTCACAGAAAGCAAAATGCCGAAACTCCGACACACCCAATATAGAAACTTGACAATAAACTCTTTCGAAATGCGTTGCCATGTTTTGAACTTCCTGTACAAAGTGCGTACACTTACACACATATGCATATGAGTAAAGCAATACAAACAAATTCATTCATGAATTGATATGTATTCCATGGAAACACAATTGTATCTAATGCGTTTGCAATTATAGTACACCATTGAGCGTACACGGTCTGCATCCATAGTGTGATCAATGGCATTGCTATGTCATCATTGTACCACCAACAGACATCGAATATTGAAATAAATAAATAAAATCTGTATAAGCAAAGGTAATAATAAAAGCAATATCAACTCAACTCAGCTCGTTACCTCCAGTTGTCGCCCCATTTGATTTCACATTCAACTCATTCATGAAAACGTCACCTAAATGCGAGACCCCCCAGCAGAGCGCAAAGCGAAATAAGCTTAAAAGCAAAAAAATAATAATAATAATGATAAAAATTGCCAAGCAAATTTGCATAAGATCAAAAAAAGCTACAAAATTTCAAGAAAACTGGCAGTTCTTTGATAGGAGGGTATATTAACTATGTCAAGCAGTATGCAAATTTATGTGATTAATAATCAAGCTTATGTGAAAAAAAGCCTTTTTTGTGAAGGAGTAACAACTTTGATCATTGACTCTTCTAGCTTAATTGAGTTCTTTGATTATCTAAAGACATAGAGAAACAAATATAATAAGAAAAGTTCAAGTAAGCCATAGTAAATCTTATGTTAATCTTATTGTCAAGCTCTACAGTAGTCCATAGTAACGATCGCTTATTGTTCTCAGTTAAAGTTAGATTGGCTAATACAGTGGAGTCGCGATAGAATGAACACTCGTAAGAGTGAACAAATTATTTTTTACATCGACTACTCTAAAGAGTCTAAAAACCTAGTTTTTAACCAAAAACAGACCAAAATCTCAACATTCTTTAAAAATGTTGTCTTTTTCATTTAATGAATTTTATGTTATGCTTTTCAATCAAAATGTATTGTATGTACTAAATTAGTTAACTTATGCGGTGATTTTAATGTTAAAATTCGAAATTAATTGTTTTTTTTTTGTTTTTTAAATAAATAAAAGGATATCCCGTCTAGGTTTGTGCATAATGTTATTTAAAGACATCAAAAAATGTTCGAATCGATAGAGTGAACAATTTTGGTTTTGTGAACACCCTTGGTTTTAATTAGTTCACTGTATCGCGACTACACTGTAATTGTTTATTTAGGAATATTTTCCTATTTTTTCATATCTTAGAAATATTTTCAACAATCCACAGGAAAGTTGCAACGATCACTTCGATTGCAAGAGCATGAAAAATTTGGCGCGCAAAATTATGTTTTCCCCACTGTTTCGTTGACTTCTTTTGCGGCCGCTTCGTTAGACAATTTTAATGTCTTAATATATTTCGTTAAATTGAGTCATTAAAATAAATCGCCATAGTTGTTGCATTTGTTGTTGTTGTCGTCGTCGTCGTCGGCGGCGGCGCCGTCACGAGCAAAAGAAAAACAGCACAAACAACAGCAACAACACATCGAACACTGCAGTCAGCCACGACCACACCTCAGCTGCAGTTTTAGCCAGCTGAGCGCAGCTGCTGCTCATATTGTTGCTGTAGTTGTTGCTGTTGTTGTTGCTGTTGTTATTGTTGTTGTGGTTGTTGCTGGCTGGCAGCAGAGATCGATCGCTGGTCGCATTGATGATCGTTGTTGGGCTTTCAAAACGGGCAAAGCGAAGCGTTGCTCTTGCCACAACTTTCGAGAAGTCAAACGGCCACAGCGCACGAGCAGACCGAGGCAAGCCATGCAGCACAAGGCACAAAGTTACAACGTTGTCGACTTTGCGAGAAATAATTGAGATACACAAAAACAACACACACACAACAGAAAAATCAAGAAAGAAACGAAGAGAGAAAGAGCAAAACAACAACTGCCACAGAGTTCGTGTTGCATTGGACAAGATACGCCACGCGGTCGCCAGCAGCAGCAGCAGCAGCAGCAACAACAACAACAACAAACACAATGTTGTTCCTCTTGCTGCCTGTAGAGATGCTGATGATGAAGACATCAAGTTGTAAAAAGCACCGCAAAAGGCAACGCAATAGGAGACAAGGTAAGGCGGCATCATTACCGTTGCCTCTGGCTGTGCTTATAAACCTTTACAGTTTTATAGCAATAGCAATTGCCGCCTTACAGTGCTGCTCATGACCAAAAAGCTGGTGAAATTTCGTAAGGAATGCATTTGTATTTTTGTTGTTTTTTATCGGGCCACCCGCATATCAACATATGGACGCTGCTGTGTTGTTTCTCTTGTCGACGTGACGCGCTGTGTGCGGCATCGGCATCTACAATTCCACAACACAAACAGTCACAACTACGCTTTTGGCAGTAAGTAAAAAATTAAAAAAAAAAAAAAAACGACGAAAAATGAACAGTACACAAAAACAAACCGCAGCAACGAAAAATTAAATTGAACAAAATATTCAAACAAGCCGCAACGAAGCACAAATGCGCTACGAATTAGTTACAACCGGTTTTTGTGGTAAAAAAAGGAATCGATTAAGTCTGTCCCATTTCCCACATCAAAAATTGGTCGACTATATAGTAAAGCCCCCGTGTGGTGGGCGGGTTAGAGAATACCACCTCAGCAAATCAAAGCTTGTCGTATGAGACTACTAACAATGACACTAGGTTCTTTCGAGACCAGTAGAGCCACCTTAAAAGGGTTTGGCACCCACCACGTAAAACCACAATTCTAATGAACGAATGTATTTACATCAGGCCGTAATCCGAGAACGGGTTGCTATGGCCAGTTAAGAAGAAGAAGATATAGTAACGCTGCAAAACAAATTAAACCTGCCCTCTCAATAATGTCAACCAGTGTCGGCACGCTCCCTTATTTTTAACAAGCTCATTGGAACACACACTTCTTCTGGTTGTATCTGTTAAAGCTGCAGTCAATGTATACTTAACAAGGTAACAACGTCGTTGCGACGTCAGCAGCGCAGTTTCTTAGTTTTTCATTCTCTTGCGCATTTCAATGAGAGAGTTTGTGTATCGCTCATGTTTTTTTCAGTTTACTTTATGTTAACAACCGTATATGTGCATCTCTTTTTCGATATTTCAGCCTCTCACAAAGTTTTAAGAATGTTCGCTCAACGACGACGTTACCTTGTTAATTATACATTGGCTGCAGTGTCACATATGACCGCTCCAAACGATCATGCTTGAATTTATAGTAAAGAGCATGCCGCAAATGTTAAGCAAGGCAAACCCACAACAAAAACAACATGAAGTGCGGGGGGGGGGGGTTCAAAGGAACGACAAGCAAGCGGAGCCAACAAGCACACGACGACGACGCGTACGAGAAATGACTCTCGGCTTACTCTCTAGCGCACAGCTGACCACCCATGGAGCAGCAGCAGCAACAACAGCAAACGCAAAGGCAGCAGAGCGTGGGGCTATGAAAGCAACAACAAAACACACACAACGACAGCAGCAGCAACAACAACAACATTGACGATGACTACAATGAATCTCAAACTGCAGTCTCCAAGCAAATCGCAAGTCTCTTGCCTTTTGTTTTCGTTGCTTATTTTGCTTATTTGCCGCTGCTTGCAGTTGTGTTTGTTGTTTTTGCTGTTAGCGAGCTTTTTGCCTTTCTTGAAGGCAGCGGCTGCTGCTGCTGCTCTCTGACTCTGATTGCTTGCTTCTGCACACATTTACATTGAGATCCTGCAGCCAGCTTGTTGTTATTGTTGCTGCGGTTTCTGTTGCTTGTTTTTGTTTTTGGCGCTCGACACATTTTGCTGTCGTTGTGGGTTTTGTTTTGCTTTTATGTTTTTGTGGTCAAACCAACGCCACCGCCGCCGTTGCGCACAGTAGCGCAAAAGTAATGAAGTTGTCTGTGGGTCTCTCCGTCCGTCTCCAAGTCTCGCCCGGACCCTGCTGTGCAGTCGACGCAGTTCGCAGTGAAAATAGCATTGGCTTAATGTATGCAGTTGATTTTATTGTTGTTGTTGCTGTTGTTGTGCTGGTACTTGTCAGTTTTGCAATGGCTTGTCAGTAAAAGCTAGTGAAAATATCTTGAAGATAGTTGAAGAGTTAAAGTGCGCGCTGTCATTGCAGTTTTCTATTTTTGGCTTATAAATACTTATTTATGCGCAAGCCGTCATTTTAACTTGGTTATGCATAAGCTAAGAAAGATCTGCTAATAGAAGCTGACGTTGCAATGTATACTAAAAAAAAAAAAGTAAGGTAGAATAATAAAATACACTGAAACTTGAACTTACTGCTGTCTCAAGATTGTAAAAAAAAATCGTGAAATGTATAATTAAAACAAACAACAAAATTTATTTTCGAAATAAGTACAGTGCACTATGTGTTTCGATCTTAGGCGCTTGTTACACGGACCGAGATTTTCAGATTCAAAAAATAAAAAAAAAAACCAAACAAAATCTCGCTCGATATTAGAATGCATTCTAATATGACAAAAGTCGCGTAGGGTCGCAGTCGAGAAAACTTACGGGTGATATTACTATGCCTACAAACTCAGCGGGACACAAATGGCATGGCGGATTTAAAACTTTTCACAACTTTCCGAAAAGCAGAATTATTTTTTATCCGTAAGGCCGTTTTATTAAGATTCGAATGATGTGCAGATCTAAGCAATAAAATAAAGTTGGCAAATACAACAATTGGTTTTTATGAATGTTCTTTGGTGCACGCGCACACAGTCAAATATCGAAAAGCCACGGATAGGCATCTAACTAGCCTAACCAGCTGATAGGTGATATGTGAACTAAAGCTGCTCTCCTGGACTTATCGTAAAGAAGTAGTTTTCATAAACATTTTTACTTGTTGCTAGAACCATGATATAATTTATAGTTATATGTATTTATCTATATATATAAAAATGACTGTCAATTTTTGTGATCGCTAAACTCGAAAACTGCTGTACAGATTTTTATGAAATTTTGAGGATAGATTCCCATTATGTTAGAGAGTGTTCTCATCTAAGTTTGAATCGAAAAATCGACTTCCGGAGATATTGCAAAAACAATTTTCCATATAAAACATACTAAATGTGCTCCTACTTATATATTAGCCAAGATTTCACAACTTTGACTAGATAGCATTCATTTGAGGTAGACGTAGAGCTAGAGGTAGAGTTAGCGGTAGAGGATGAGGAAGTGGTAGATGAACAGGATATAAAGATATTGGTACCAATATCCGCAGCTGGACCTAATATGAGAAAGAGAGAGAAAGAAAGGGAAGAGGAAGGGGAGCTTTAAGACGGCTTTCTAAATGTGCGGTGGCGCGGGCGAGTTCAGCTAGTTTATTATAATTCTAAGATTCTTATTCTCTATTCGCTAGAATATACTATTTGTAATATGTGGAACCGCCCAAATTCGCTTTCTAACTAAATGCTCAATAAACAATGAACATTTTTGGCGGCTTTTCGCGTTACATCTCCGCAGACAAAAAGCTTTCAGTTAATGGGTGTAATTAATAAAAATACTAATAAAATAATAGAAAGAAAAAAATCAATGGCAACCACAACAGCAAGTCAATGTGAACTGCCTAAGCCGACGCCTCTCGTCACCAAACAACTCTATTAAAACAAAATGATAAAAAAAAAGTGGATCAGGAGAGCCCGACTGTGGAATACCCTGCAACCTTAGGTGCTCACTACAACTAATTGAGTCGATATATTAGATTTAACCAGTTTTTAATGAGTTTTGAAAATTTGTGACTTTAGCTTTTTTGCAGGGTATTATAGATTTGAGCAAGCTAAATGACAGGAACCCGTGTGGTGAGCGGGTTAGAGAATACCACCTCAGCATGTCAAAGCTTGTCATATGAGGCGACTAACAATGACATGGGTTCTTTTGAGACCAGTAGAGCAACCTCAGGCATTAAAAGGATTGTGGGGATAGGGTTTGGGACCCACAACGTAAAACCACAATTCCAATGAAAGAATTTATTTACATCAGGCCGTAACCCGATAACGGGTTGTTATGGCCAGACTGTGGAGTTAGAAAAACCAAACTGCCCTTGAAATCACAACACCCCTCAACGTATCAATACAAAACTTGGCTTGACTTCCTTCTATAATCTAGATCTTACACAAAAATTCGTTTGCACTACATTAACTGAATATACATACCACTTGCCGTTTGAGTACAGGGTATAAAAATCTACAAGCAGAAATGAAAACGAAACGCGGTGACAAAACAAAAAATCGCGGAGATATCAGCTATAAAATTTATTGAAAACCGTCTAAACGGCTTAATGACTTCATTAACTTTGCACGGCGCACACACCGAATCCGAGCGTTAACAGCTTAGCTTGAGGTTGGGTCAAATTTGTCCGTTTAGATACTTTTAGTATATACTGTTGAAGCAGCAGCAGCTGTGGCCACTTACCTTATCAATTTGATCGAGTGCAACGTGCGCGTCCACCCAGCTGGTGCGTATGTAAAGATCCGAGAATAATTTCTCATCTACAATGTCGCCATGTGTGTCGGGTACGCGAGGCAGGTTATCCATGGTGGGTACTACCATTTCGCCGTATCCGGAATTACGGACGGCTGCGAGGGCGGACACAGTCCAACAACAACAACAACAACAACAGAAGCAGGCAGCGTGAGCGAGACACTGAACAGTGCTGCCAATGTGCGTTAAATTTGTTCTTGCCTTTAAGTACTGTGTTTGTGCGTTTTCGCAGTTATATGCATGTGTGTGTGTGTGTGTGTGTGTTTGGTTTGTTTTTGTTTTTTAAGCACGTACACAAAAATTTGCTTTTATTTATTTAAATTTGTATTTTGTTTGGTTTGCATTTTGTGCTGCACACATTTTTTGTATTTTGTATTGTTGTTTTATTTTATATATAACGCGCTCCCGCTCTTGCACTCGTTTGGCTTTTGTTTTGTTGTGATTGCTGGCTTCGTTTTGCTTTTGACTTAATTTCTATTTAGCTGTGCTTCATACTTGCACATTATTTATGATCAATTTTCAACGATTTTCACACATAATTTACACAAATTAAACTTTACAAAATTAACACAAAGCTGCTTCACGTTTTTTTTTCTTTCTTCCTTCTTTTTATATGGTTTTCTGCATGCTCTCTTTGCGCTCTGTGATTGCTTTTTGTATTTTACACACTACACCACACTTTGCGCACGTCGACGTTGTTTCGGCTTTGCTGCTTAAATTTAAATATTATTTACTTTAGAACTTGTATTCGTGCGTTCATTAACTAAGTGCACAGCTTAACAAATTTTAGCGTGTGTTTTTATATATTTTTTCGCTGGCTTGGGAATATTTTCAACCGCGCGAGCAACACACAACCGTTTCGTTCGAAGATTTTGAAAAAATTGACACTCAGCAACAAACGATCGTTCGACATCGCCGCCGTTCGCAAGACTAGCGCAAATAATAACAATAATAAGAGTCTTAACATAGCAGTCTCTTAAAGACTAACAGCGCAGCGTTGCTGTGGCTAGCTGCATCTCGTTCACTTAACAGACTGTTACTGTGGCTTTGCCGTTCGCACTTGCTCGCTGTGAACCGCAGCTTAAAAGATGTACATATCTCGCGGATGCGGCGCAGACAACTTCATTAATTTTGTTTTGTGTGCTCTCCCGCTCTCGTGCTCTGCTGCGCGAGTTTTGTGCTCAGCGCGGCCATTTTGATTTGAGCGAACACTTAACTGAGCGTACAGTTTGAGAGCCATTGAAAATTTGAAAAGGGATGGAGATAGCTGAAAAATTTAAGTAATTCACTTTGAGCGATAATTTGCTATTTGAGTGCATTTTTTAAGGAACTCTCATTGTTTGTAACTTTTCAGTTGGACTCAGATTTAAAAATATTAATTGTTTATATTTTAATTGTAATTTTGAAGGAATTCTTATGGGTTAAGCGTCGTTGTCTATAAACGATTTTGATCTCCTGTTACTAAAATAAATTTTATCTATTTTTAAAAAAATTTAACAAGTTCAATTCATTTTAATTTGAATCGGACCAAAAGCATATTTGATTCATTAGCTCCTCAAATAGGTATAACTTATATATTAGTATATTTACCAAAGTATCAATAAACACCTTTAACGTTAACTTTGAACTGGACGTTAAAGCTTTCTGAAAAAGTTGACCTATTTGTTTACCCCGTGAGGCGAGCGGGTTAGAGAATACCAACTCAGAAGGTCAAACAATGACACTGGGCTCTTTCGAGACCAGTAGGCCTTAAAAAGGTTGTGCGTAGGGTTTGGGACCCACCAGGTAAAACCACAATTCCAATGAAAGAACGTATTTACATGAGGCCGTAACCCGATAACGGGTTGTTATGGCCAGTTAAGAGAAGAATTTGTTTCTTCTATAATGAAAAAATCTATCGCATTTTTTAAGGAGTATTAGAACATTTCTAGTGGTATTTCATGTTTTTTATACGTCGGTAAGGCATATTGACCCAGAAAGCTATTTTATTGGCATGCGTAATTGCACTGTTCCCAAAAGGGGTGACTACTATAGGACAAGTAATCTCAAGCTTTGGTAATGGCGATTGGGCTCTTCTTGTTGGCCAGAAGCATGCTGTTGTCAATGACTTTGCTGCGATGAAAAAAATGCTACAGGTATTTTGTTGTGTTGATTATTATAAACTAATAACATCATCAATTAGGCTTCTCTTTGGGACATATTTGTCAGAAGATTGTGATCTGGACAGATTTCATGTAGCCTATTTCAACTAATACAATTACCTTGAGCATCTTTGTATTACTAAGATTTAACTTTTGGTGGTTTTTAGCCTTTATTTCTTAAAATCAAAAAATCACACTCACATTGGAAAAAAATTTGATGCAGGCAGTCGGGACGGTACCCGTCAGTGGAATACCCTTTACCAATTTTTTCCATGAAAATCTAATTTCATGTAAATTTTTGTATCAATGCGTTGAAAGGTATGGTCGTAATAACGATACCTGTTCTCCGGGGTAGGGGGGATAGTGCGGAAAAAGGTCAAAATTGTTTGGTTTATAGGCCTAACGTAACACATTTGGTTAAAACAAACTTAAACATTTCTGTAAAAAGTGAAATTCTGTTACAGTTCATAGGAGAGGGGTCCTAAAATTAGCCCATTATTAGCTATATCTTCTAAAGTTCTTAAGCGATATGAATCGTTTTTACACTACTCATGCACAGTACTAGTGTGTATAATTGTGCCCAGTTTCAATTGACTAACTCTCATGGTGTGGGTTAAAACCGTGAAAATTTGCCACGGGGGAAGGGGGTGAGATATCGACTTAATTCCTCAAACTTGCATTGAATAGGTATAATGCGCATCTTTTGGAGAACAAATTTTTGATCTAGCTCTTATAGTTTCCGAGAACGGTGCGACAACACGGGTAGACGGACAGACGGACATGACCATTTTTGACCATGGAACATATAGTCTGCCACGCATCCTTATGCCTGTTACATACATTGCACAAATCTATAATACCCTTTTACACTTTGTGTACAGGGTATAAAAAGTGAAAAAAAATCTCCGCTCAAACAGTCAAAAGCGCCCGGAGGCGGCCAAATACCCTTACACCTTGAAGTGTAAAATATACTCTCTTCAAATGCAAAAGCTTGAAGCTGGCCTAAAGCTGTTTAAAAACAGTTTAGAAAGCGCTGGTTAAAGTTTTTTGCCGCGACCACACAAGGCGCGTCCCCTTGTGTTTTTTTGTTTTTGTTGTCGGCGACCACCCAAATTCGTTTTTGCTCTCAACTCGTCGACGTCATTAAAAGCAGCAGCAGCAGTGAACCGCAGCATCGGAGCTCCACAATCATTGTGGGTGGTCCTTGTCGACTATTGGCGGCGGCCTTCAGCCGGCTGTGTGTGGCGCGCTATGGAGCTTTTATGGCTACTTGTGTGAGTTTGTATCTGTGTGTAGCGTGTAGCGCGTGAATTGTTGGCAAATTTGTTAGCTTAAGTTGTGGCCGGTTGCCTTTTTTTGGAGTTATGGTTATGGTCGTTGGAGCCCTGGATCTTTGTTTTTTTTTTTTTTGCATGTTTTTAATGCTAAGTTATGGGGCAGGATTGTTTTTCATTGTTTTTTTTATTTTGGGTTTCGACTACTTCGGTATGGACCACACATGTTGATTTCGCGGCAAAATTAATAAGTGAGTATGGATATTTTACAAAAAAAAGGCTGCCTTTAAAATAGACAATAATGAGAGGTTTGCGAAAATTGCTTTTTCGAAATTAAAATTCGTGTAGTTAAACGGCGTTAAAAGCCACCATACACACAAAAATTTACATTCTTTTTAAGAAAAGAGATTATGTCGATATTTTCGATAGTTTCAGGAAAAAGATTCGATAGCAACGATAGTACCATCTCTTCGAAAAGATGCGTTTCTATTGATACTACTAACGGGTTTTTTTACTTCCTAGCTTCCTAACCTTAAGATTTTCAAGAGAGAAAGTGAAAAAATCTCACGCGCGATTTTTAAAATATTACAAATAATCTTACAAAGCCTTCAAACGAAGCGAGTAAGATTTTTGACAGTTCACTGATAAACGTGTTTTACAGTACTTCTACTTCCCATTCACTGGGAAAAAAAGTGTTATGAAACACAAATAAATAAGTGCAAAAGTCTAACGAAGTATTAGGAGCCGGGAGTGGCTAAAACGCCGTGGGCCAGGGCGCGACAACTCTAACTTGATAATGCAGGAGTTGCTATATGAGGACGTTTAGACATTCAAATCATTCAACAGGATGTCTTGAGCTACATTTCATTAGCTCCTGGATTCTTTTTTTGCTCTCTCATAAAAATATTTCTGTAAATTACAACCCTGATTAAAAATTAATATATTAATTTAACAACAAAAATATTGACATTGTTCGGCACCAAAAATCTTGTTTGAGTTCGTCACACTAAACTGAGGTAAAAAACAACACTGTATCGCACCTTTCAGCAGTAAACTGTGAGGTACAACACAACACTGAATTGCACCCCCAAATTTCGCTCGATATTAGACTCCATTCTAATATGAAGTAAGTCGCTTTGCGTTGCAGGCAAGATAACTTGCAGGCGGTATTACCGTGCCATCAAATGATGCGAGATGTAACTCACACAGCGTGAAAATCTCGCTTCGTGTAAACGACGCCTAAAGCTACGGTCAGAAAGGACGATAATTTGCATGCAAACACAAAAAAATCGCGCAAATCGGTTTGCAACATGTCTGACCGCCTAATAATTTGCATGCCGACACTCGCCGAAACGAGTCAGCTGTGTCGGTATGTCAATTATTGGCTGCCAAAAATTGGTGTGTGCGAACACCACACTACAAACATTTATCGAGTTTGTCAGTCGGTTCTTGCAAACAAATTGTAAGAACCGACACGGCCGACTGTTTGTTGTTCAAAAGTGCAGAAATGCGTAAAAATGTTACTATTATCACGTTCAATATACTTATAATTAAAAACAATAAATATTAATTCAACAAAGCTTGAAAAATCATATTTAAAGCAAAACAATGCAATAGTATAAATTGTTAAAAGGTACAAAAATGCGTAATAAAAAATAATATTATCACAGTCAATATATAATTAATCAACCAAAATGCATATTTTAAGTAAAATAAAAAAAATAATAATACATCGATAAAACAATCTGGTGAAATACTCCTTTTTGTCATTTCCCTCTTTCTTTTATTTGTCTAGAAGCATATAGAGCTGCTGCTCCAAGTATTATAATTAAAACACTTTCCGACGATTTGTTATTTTCCATATTTACACTGCCAATGTCGACTGTAAGCGATTACTCAACCTGCCGACATGTTAGAGGAAAGTTTACCTGCCGACCGTCTGACCACTACGCCAAATAATTTGCGAGCTGCAAAAATTGGTCCCTGTCTGACCGTAGCTTTAAGCAAAAAAAAAAACTCGCAACTAGTTCAAAAATAACTGCAAATATAGTATTATTGTAATTTTTAGTGGATATTTTTAAATTTGTTGTTAAATTGTTTTACCTAACAATGGTTTGAACCAGAGCCCTCAAATCGAACCTAACAAAAAATGGTTGCTGCTAGTTCGGATTTAATTCTTCATTTTTGGCACCACCCTAAAACCTATGAACACTGCTCATTATACGTAACACATTCAATTCCAGCAGAAAATTTATGAATGAAAATGCATAGTTTAATACAATGTGCATATGTAAATCCATATATGAAGTACGTACGTCTAATATTCTTATAAATAGCCTCACACATCGGCATTCATCACATTCATAAACACGAGAGTTCTTCTTCCTCGTATGCCGCTCTCTTACCTCATCCTCATCCAACCAGCTCTTTCAATCGAATGCCAAATTGGCGCTTTAACCGCAGCAACCGCCGCAATGCATTCAAATGCAAAGTCATGGACTCATGGACCCACCAGCATGCGGCTATTATAATCAAACAGCAACAACTACTTGCCACACTGCAAAACAAACAAAATTTGATGACCGACAGTGGAATACCCTGTACCCTAAGTCCAGCATACGGTTAAATGGGAACGAAAGTATTTTCTTTTGTGTCACTTTTTACAAGTTTAATATGACTGTAAGCATTTTCCTATTGGGAAGTGGCGGCAAAAATTACTTTTATGCCCATAACTTCAGTGTTCTTGGGCCAATGTCGTTGAATTTTGTGCCTCTACCTCTTATGGTGTCTGATATCTCGACGTTCATACGGACAGACGGACAGCCGGACATGTCTATATCGACTGGACTATTGCTCCTGACCATTTTTGCCCATGGAACATATTGATTGCACAAATCTATTATACTCCTTTACACTTTGTGTGCAGGGTATAAACAACAGCAAAAACAACACTGATGACTAGCAGCACACGTTCATTGCAGCTTTTAATGCCGCAATTGCCAGTTCATTTGCTTTTTTTTTCTTACTTCATTTTACTTTGTTTTATTTTTGTTTGCTTCTTTTGGTTCGCTCTTTCTCACCTGTGCTGCCCCGCTGCTGCGGCTTGCTGCGTGCTGCTGCACAACTAACGTTACATCAAATGTGAATGGCTGGCAGTGCTTTTAAGTGCGCCTGCACTTGAGTGAAGCCGAATGACCTCTCTCTCTCCCTTCACACACACACACACACGCACACACACACATAGAGATCCACACGCACGAGCGCCGCGCAGACTGTTTTGGCGCTGCATTTTGGCGACATGGGCGGCATTTGTGCCGCCGTCTCGCGGGCTCAGCTTTGGCTCTCATATTTTAGCTTTATCCATTTACGGTGCCCTCTCTGCAGATTGCGCCATTTTTGCGTGCCACACACACACACACACACACATGCACATGCAATGCATCGAATGACTCTCAAGTTTTTGCTCTCAATGACTTGCATTTTGTATTGCTCAATTCGCTTGCGGCATAGCGCAGCTCCAGTGCTCCCCAAAACGCACACACTCACACGGACACACACACACGCATTTAAATCGTAGCTCTGTGTGTGTGTGTGTGTTTGTCGGCGCAGCTGCCACTGGACCACCAACGTTGAGAGCTTCATTTGCCGTTTCAGTTCAGCAATGTGAGATTGGGGCTGCCCATGGTTTGTTTTTGTTGTTGTTGTTGTGGTTGTTTTGGTTGCTGCTTCTAGCTACATGCCGCCTAGGAGCAGAGGAAGCCAACTTCTTTTATGATCATTTACATAAGGAATAAGCATGGAAGCACAATAAAAGTATTTGCCGGTTTTGGAAAGTAAAGCAGTGCATTGGAAAACTTCTTTAATTATAGCAATCCCGATGTTTCATAAATCTATAGTTATTACGTATAATTTGACATACGCTCGAACCCGAGCATTGACAAATAATATTTTATGTTCAAAACAATTGTTTCTTCTTCGTCATATAGAACAAACATAAAAATTTTAACTGTTTAAAATATATCAAGATATTATCCATTAGGATCAATATGCTTTTGAATTTGCTTAAGTCAACTTTCGAAACAGTGGCAGAAACCATTCGGAAAATTTTGCAACTTTTTGTTTTTACTATGCGGCAACAGAAAGAAGTCCATAGTTGGATGACCCATAAATTGGATGTTTTGGGTTTTAACAAAAACTGGTCTCCTGTTTTGCAGTGCAGTCGATTGCCCCGTGTGGTGAGCGGGCTACAGAATACCACCTCAGGTCAAAGCTTGTCGTATGAGGCGACTAACAATGAGCCCAGTAGACCCACCCCAGGCCTTACCAGTAGGCCTTAAAAGGGTTGTGCGTAGGGTTTGGGACCCATCATGTAAAACCACAATTCCAATGAAAGAATGTATTTACAACAGGCCGCAACCCTATAACGGATTGTCATGGCCAGTTAAGTAACAGTCGAGCTCATAAACGTATATTCTAGATTCGTCATATACTTTATTGTTTAAATCTTTCGAAGCACCGCGGTTGTATTTCTTTAACTTTTCTTTCAAACGTCTTGGAACTTAAAGTGCATTATCCAACGCGCAAGAGATATTGTAAAAAAAAACAACTCACCGTAAAAACCATTACGGAAGATAATAGCTAAACGTTTGTATTTTAAAAAAATTTAATTTGATCTTGTGAATTGTCGGTCAAATACAGCAAATGTGAAGTATGAAGCTTTTTCAAAAGTATTATAACAAATTGTATCTTACTTTACTGTTGAGCTTCGTTTTGCGCTTTATGTACATGATCCATTTCAATCGCTTGCCTAAGCCCGTTTCAATATTTTGCTAATATCCAACTTATATATATTTTATGCCTGCCGCCTTCCTTCATGGTCTTTGGCTCCTCTCTTTTCCCTTCATTAGATTTTTTTTTACAGGGTTCTGTGTTCGGTTTTTAATCGTATAATGTCTTAATTTATAGCACGGCAAATACCACAGCAATTGCGGATTCTAGGGACCAGCTCAATCCCGTCCTGCAATTGCATTTGTCAACTATCTTTCTCTTCTTCTTCATGCTCTCTGGGGACTCGGCACTTAGGGTCGCTTAACTTTGCGGCACTTTGTCTGGGCTGAGTTGCACTTCTTATGGTTATCCAACATTGTTCCTTGTTGTTTTGTTTTGTTTTGTTGCTGTTGTAATATTGCGGTGCATTTAATGTAATAATTATCATTTGCCACCGGTAATACGTGTTGCTTGCCAAACCGCAGACTCGTTCGTCTCGTACGTACCAAGCCATCCCATTCCTTTCCATTTCATTCCCCGTCGCACTGCCGTGCCCTGCCAACTTGTGTGTGGTTCATTTGTTTGTGCTTTTTGCTGCTGTGGTTCTTGTTGTTGTTTTTTTTTTTTGTTTTTATACTCGTTATCTTGGCGTCGGCTTTTGCGGTTACGCGCTACGCCCAAACGTCGCGACTGCGTCGCTTGAGTTGCGCTCTCTTTCGGTTCGTTTCATGTAATCAACCGCCCAGTCCGACGACGTCTTCCAACTCTCGTCTCCGCCAGCGTCACCACAACCCTTTGCCGCTGTATAAGCGAGCGTGTGTGTGGCTTTTCCAGCATCTTGTGTGGTCCTGTCATGCACATTGTTGTTGTTGTTGTTATTGCGACGGTGGCTCACTCTCTGGCTGGCTGACTCGCCAACCCGATCAGTGGCTTTTCGGTTATCATTTGGCAACCTACGCGTGGCGACATTTCCATTTGTTTCTTTTGTAGTTTTTGCTCTTTGTGTTTTCGATTACATGATACAGTCTTCGGTTCTAATTCCAATGGAAAGTGCACTGTTGGTGGGTGGTCGTCGTCACACTTAATAACTGTGGTTAGCTTTTGCCATGTGGGTGGGTTCCGCTTAGTAAAGAGAATAGATAGGGTTGGGGAGTTCAAGGGAATCTAGGCGTGCATTGGGTCATTCTGATACCATAGTATCTAAGACGTTGCCGTCGTCAGCGTCGTCGTCAACCTAGGTTAAGAAAAAGGCCGGTTGCAGTGTCACCAAGAATCAAGTTGTTTTGGCCGTATAATATCGTAGGACTGGATTATAGTACAATCACTGCTTTCTTTGTTAGTGAATGTTAATATTCCCAATTATTTAACAGAGTTACTTAAGCAAATTACTGATTCATACATGGGTTACAAGCGAAGGAATTTTTTTATATTCTCGAGGATATAGAAGTTCAAGTAACATCCTAGCAGTGTCCATCTGTTAGTTGGAAACTCGATTACTGATCAAGACTAACTAGTGCTTTAGCACATAAATATCTAATGCTTGTAGTAAAGTATTAAAGTTATCTTACCGGGCAATCGGCTAAGCCCGATGACCACATTATTTAAAGATATTTGATGATTTGTGGAGCCAGTTATTGAAAAAAATGAAATGACCAACAGCTTTACCCATTCCGATACTTAGAAGGTCGTAGAAGTAATCAAAGCAAAAGGATTGCGGTCGGTGGGGTGTTTGTATTGAGAAAAGAACAATTTTTATTTTTGTGATATTTTACATTAATATATTTTTGCATCTTTCTTTCTAGGAGGAAGACACGTTAACTACTGATGCTAAGCATTTCAGAAAAATAAACTTATGGTTTAAACCAAGTGCTCGAAAATACGTATATCAGGAAGCCGAAATATTAGCATCCATTAGATGATTTAAAATGTACCATACATACATATGTCTATTAACATAATAGTGTGTTCTCAGGAATCATTAGTTTTGGGCCTACCCGATTTGGTTAGTATAGATAACGCGGTACCGTAAAGTCTGTGCAGACTATATGACGACGCAGAAATCCACATAAGTCTGGTCTTGCACAAACATAAGCACAATATCTTAACCTATATGGAATTAAATTGTTTCTACCTACAACATTCATACGCTGTCAGAGACTTGGTCATCAGTTAACCGAATCGCATAACCATAACCCATTTTCAAGTCGCATGTGTTAATGTGACTGCGACGGCGATAACAATAAAACCCGTAACCGGAAAAAAGCATCGCAACGAGTTAACAACCACAAGCTTAAGATATATACAAAAGTAAGGCGATAAGCCATCGTTGTTGTGGATTGGAGATGCGGGCGGTGCTTGGTACTTCGATGTTGGATGTTTAAGAAAAATGTTGACGGCGCATGCGTTTTGCGTTGGTTGTCAAATTAATTTGGTTTTTGTGACGACGTCGTCGGAGTTGGAGTTGGAGTTGCGGTTCGAGTCGACTCGGCCATGACAATGTGCCAGCGTGGGCGCTGTGTCAGCTATAACCAACACAACATTTACATATCTTGGAAGACGCATGCATAATTTGGTCGCTTGCAATAAGCAGACGGTTCGGTTCGTCCATATATAAAACGGAGTGAGACCACGACCAGGCAGCGACATCCTTAGCATGCTTAAAGTCTGGCCTTACTCATAACTAAGCCGGTGAAATGTGAAATGGCTTGAAGCCCCCAAAGCGAGTACCAGTTGTACGCCCACACCCCGTTACCCACTCGATATACAGAGAAGCCTGTATCAAAAGCCAAGCCACAACGACAGCTTGACTGGCAACTCTTTTGTTGCAGTTGTTGTTTTTGTTGCTTTACTGAGCTTGCAAAGAATTCGTGGAATGACTGCACAAATCGACGCCAACGCCTGGGTGGTCTCTCCTCGCTCGGTTGATGGTTTATGAGGCACGTGCTCTGGCGTTCGGCTTATGGCTGCCTTGCTCATTGAGTTGCTTATTTACGGCTTAAAGGTATTTTGTTTTGCCCGGTTGACTGGCTGGCTGACTGTAGCTCGTATTCCCCATTCTCTCCTTAACTTGATATGTTTTTTTTCTCTCTTTTTTTATTGGTGTGAAGTGAAGTAATAAGAGTAGCAATTGCCGGGCAAGGGGTCTCCTTCGTTATGGCAAGCAATGTGATCAGGTTAGGGAATGCAAATAAATAAATGATATAGTGCAAGTGCCGGTGATTGCATGACAATTATTAAAGGAAATATGCATGAGGAATGTATACGAATAAGAATGTGTGACAGGTTTAAAGGAAAACCCACCTCAAGGTGGGTGCGAAGCGAATTTTTTAAATCAGCATTAGTTGAGGGGTATTCACGTTTTGTAGCAGCAGCCAAAGAGTTTTGGAAGAAACGAGTAAGACCTCACAAGTAAAATTAGACTGGATTAGCGGTGGGTGAAAAGTAAGTTGACCCATGCATAGCACTTACGGTGTCCAGAAACCCATTATAGACTGACTTTCCTACGACACGAAATCAGGTTGGGTCTGGTTTTACATTCACCAACGACGTTCCACGTTTTTCAAAGGTAGTCAGTCATTTGATGATGATCCCTGGACTCTAAATGGGTTGTGCGTAGGGTTTGGGGCCTTCAGCCTACACGAGACCACCTCGAACAACGGGCTCAGGCTAATTGACTTCGGCGCAGCGCGAAACAAGGTAGTCTTTAGTACCAGATTTCAGCATCCCGATGTCCACAAGGCTACATGGCTGCCCCTTGATCAAACTACTCGCAACCAGATTGATCATGTTATGATTGATGGAAGGCATGCATCCAGTGTGCTTGATATTCGTACGTTCAGAGGGTTCAACATCAACTCTGACCATTACCTTGTTGCAGCCAAGGTTCGGATGCGGCTAAGCATAGCGAAGAACGTGCAAACTGGCGCATAGCGAAAGCTGGGCATCACAAAGCTGCAATCGCAGCAGACTGCTGAAGCCTTTTCCGCTCAACTCTCTGAGCAGCTCACTCAACCTCCCTCATGACCCCACGGTGTGCGCCAAATACCGTAGTATCAGCCTTCTTTCTATTGCATGTAAGGCCATATCGAGCGTACTGTGTGAAAGGCTAAAGTCTATGTGGCTTTAAGCCTGGTAAGTCCACCATAGACCAGATATTCACACTACGCCAAATCCTGGAAAAGACCCATGAAAAAGATATCGACACCCATCATCTCTTTGTCGATTATGAAGCAGCATTTGATAGCCCGTTGAGGGATCGCATATATGCCGCACTGTCTGAGTTTGGTATCCCTGCAAAGTTGGTACGCCTATGCAGAATGACGTTGAGCAACACGCGCAGCTCCGTCAAGGTAGGAAGTATCTTCTTCGAGCCTTTTGATATCAAGAGAGGCTTCAGACAAGGCGATGCAACCTCTTCAACTTTGTGATGGAGAGTGTGTTGCGTATGGCCAAATTAAATAGACCGGGACTATGTTCTATAAGAGTGTCCAGTTGCTTGCATACGCAGATGATATCAGTTACTGCAGCCTTTGCGCCTATTGAAAGCGAATCTGCCTGGGTGGGTTTGGTTGTTAATGAGAGCAAGACAAGGTTTGCTTTCTTCGAGAAGAGAGACACAGCGGTTGGATTCTCAGATTGATGTTGAAACTATACTTTTGATGTTGTCAAGGACTTCGTCTACCTTGGCACCACCATCACGATTAAAAACGACGTCAGCATGGATATCAAGCGGAGAACCACTCTTGCCAATAGATGTTACTTTGGTCTCAGTCGGCAAATGAGTAGTAAAGACCACTCCCGCCAGACGAAACTAACACTCTACAAGTCGTTTTGCTGTTTTGTAGCGGCTGCGCTGGCTACGTCATGTTGTGCGTATGGATGAAGAAGCTCCTGCGAGAATGGTCTACAATGCGACGGTCGAAGGGAGGCGACGAAAGGGCAGACCATACCTCCGCTGGAACGACAAGGTATTGAGCACACTAGCTACCTTGGGTATCACCGATTGGAGAAGGCGCTTTGAAAACAGAGACGCCTGGAGGAGAGAATTGCATCTGGCCGTAACCCGGTAACGGGTTGTTATGGCTATTTAAGAAGAAGAATGATCTTTAGGTTTCTGAGAGAAGAAATGTACAAGTTTTAAAAAAGGACTGGTAACTTATAATGACTTCCATAAAGCTACAGAAAGCAATAACTTAACATTATGTTATGCAACTTTAAGCTACTTTCAATATTACCATTTCCTATGCCCGATGTGGGTCCCGAAAGGTAAAGGCTCCATTCGTCCTTGTTTGAAATAAGGCATTAAAAGGAGCGCAAGAATACTTAACTTGAAATGGACGATTCAAGGTAAAATACCAAGTTTATGTGGCGGAGGTTTGGTTTGAATTTGATCTTGTCTGAGTCACCACTGCCGAATGACGGACCTGTAAAATGCGTCTACTTCTTTCCTTTACTACTTCTTGAAGTACACCTTTCTATCCCAAAATATATGATTCAACATATACACTTAAAGTCCGCAAATTGTTGCTCATCTAAGGGGTGAAGGAACAGTTTTGAGTGAAACATTGCAAGTGGAAGTCGAAAAATATTTACAATTTTAGTTTTCGTACTTAGTATAAAACAAAAGATGATGAAGATATGGAAAGTGATAATACCTTATGTTGTAATATACAAATTTATGGTTGATTTCATTGAGTCTATGAATTCAAAACATTTAAAAGAGACTTTATTTTCTAATAGGGCTTCAGCCAGCTGTTTAAGCCTGGTTAAAAAAAATTTTCTTCATAATGGAAAATATTACTTAATTTCTAACATTTCTAGATGTATGTATATATACTACAACTATTTCCAATGAGCTCTAATCCCAATAGATCCAATCCAATGCTTACACTGCTTAACATGTAACAATTTTATGCTCTTTCACAAATCCTATATTGCGTCAGTCATTCGCCTGTCCGGGCACACGCACACACGTGGACACAAACACACACACACGGAGACAGTTATATTGAAGAACTCCTTTAAAAAGAAATTCACTTAAGCCGCTTACAACATCAAGTCAAGCCGGGCATAACCGTAGCCAAAGTTCATGTACCGCAGCAGCGCAAACGAGTCAATACCAGCTACTGATTTACACAAAGCCCCAGCTACAACTGGCTCCTCTGGTACTTCAAGCATTTGTTGGAACACGGGAGCAGAGTTCCTAAGCTGCAACGGCATGATTGCACGTATAGTGGAACAAATTCATGGCATACGCTGCGATCGGGCAAAGCACCTTGGCAATCAGCAACATTGCAAGCAAATTGGGCTGGGTCTATGCGAAGGGGTTAATACGCTGCACAGGTAAACTAGCCATTACAACAAACTGTTAGCTAAGACAGGGTAGCACAGAGGCAGATATATTTAGCCACAAATATCGGAAAAGGATGCTCTTACGTCCTGAATCCCCTCCGTTCAGATTATTCATTACTTCTTAACAGCTATTAAGTAAGCTTAGAACAGCTGCCCGAAATCGGGTATTTGCGATACGGTAGGATTTAAAAGAATCACTTCCATCCAAGGTCAGGGATAAGTCGATGGAGATGTACACTTGACCAAGATCTTTCAGTCGAAGTTGCTACCTTTTCAACTTGTACGCAGAAAAATTAAGATATTTCTTGCTATGCAGATAAGCAACCGTTACTTTAAAAAAAAATGATCAGCATCAACAGCTAAGTTGATCTTTTACTTTTCGTTTGTTTTCCTACCTGTTTCCCAAAACTTATAACGCTCAAGTCATGAAAATATAAGCAAGTTCTATCTCTCCGTATAAAAGAAAGCAAGTGCTCAGATGAACTTAAGCTGAGTCAAAAAAAATAGTTCATAGTGTAAATAATAGTACTTTGTACTCAAAACAGGTCGTCAGATAAGCAACCGAGTTTATTAAATCAGCTACTGTAATCGGGGCTATCATAATGAAATTGTGCACAGTGCCTTAAGTCATTTGCCGCAAGTAATAAAAAAAGCGTTCAGGCCACTATATCATAAAGGATTAGAAAAGATAAAACAAGCCATTATCAAAGTGATCTTTTGTATTACCCAGATAGGTACCTTATGCGATAGATCTGGTTAATTTTTTACTACTTTCAAAATCCCAATTACATTGAAAGTTGTCGAAAAATGAATATGCTATTATTGGTAACGAATGGAGATGAATTTTTAAATTTTTTCTGGATCATTGTTTTCTAGAGATCATTGTTTAATAGAGTGCGAAAAATATTAATTTGAAAAGTTGACAAGGCATACTAAAGTGAAATATATGTATATGTAAAAAAAACGTCAAAATAAATGGAAATACTATGTGTCTTACATATAGGTTAGAGAATTGCAAACAGCGTATCTAAATCCTTTGATTTTGGCATAAAATCTTTAAATATGTTCTTACCTAAGCATTCATGATCACAAAAAGGGTTAAGTTGGGTCTGCATCCACATCCACTATAAAAAATATACGATATTGTGAAAATATTGGATACTACACCATCTAGCTTTCTCTTGCCAAAGTTTACATAAATAAATCCTAATAAATGGAGTAAATAATAAGAGTTATGAACATGCCTGACTTTATCAAAAAGCTGCTATGCCTTTAAATTTCGCTTGTACTCTGAACTTAAAAGTAATCAAATTCAAAATTATGGAGCCAAAAAATTGGCACTAGGTCTGTAAGCAGTATGCTGTACATAGGTGTGCAGAAGATCCAAAATTGGTATACTGGACTAGTACACCTGCCGACCACTGTTCTAAAAGAGATTTAAACAGAAAATATTTGACAAAATATGGCCATATATCCATTGGAATCAGACAAAAGATTGATGCCTCTGCGTTACAAGTCGTATATGCTCTGTGTAGCGCATTGGTTTGAGTATGAGACTTGAAATGGAGTTAAGTTGAAATGTTGATGGGTGTGGGGTAAATCGCTCTGGGCTGTGCGGCTGCCACTGTTCTACGCTTAATGCGATGCGCCACACACACATGCATACATATGTACATATATCCATAACTTGAAACCGGGACAGACAAGGGCTGAAGCTGAGACTGCGGCTGAGTCTGCGCTTGAGTTTCAGTCGTGTTCCTTGTGGTCTGCGATGAGATCAACAAATGTTAGCAACAACCACAAAGTTTTGGGGCCATTCAATGCTTCCAGCATATGTGGCGTCGCGTCTGCTCCACACACACACATTCTTACGAAAATGTATACATAGCCATCCGGATGCTGCACTTCTGCTGGCTACTTCAGCTCATATCTATTCGTACATAATAGTAGGTTAATTTTTAATTCATGGTGGCCCAGCCGGCAGCTTGCTGGTGGCCTCAAAAAAGTTTCCGCTTTCAAACTGACGACCGAACCGACCGAGATCTTTATGTATCTATCCATCTCTTCTCATGCTCTCTGAGTCCCTATTCCCTGGCTTAACCCTTTTGGCTGTGCAAAAAAATCAGTTTCAGTTTAAGTGGTCATAATGTGTAAAGTGGAATTAACAATCGTTCCGAGCTACCGTACATATCTTATAGATACTATACACACACACACACACGCTGTCATTGTCGTTCTTTGTTTAATTAAGCGCATAATCATAAATATTTACAAGCTGAGTGTGAGTGAATCAGCATATATTTTTAAAAACCAAATATTTGTCTAAGCAATTAGTACGTAGTCGTTTTTAAAGGAAAGAGATCTTTTGAGGAATCCTGAGGCTTCCGCTCTTATGGCGAACCGGTTATTTAGGTTATATCCAAAAGCTAAACTACTTTAAGCATATGCATTAGGGTCAGCGACAGAACTGCTAGAATAAGAAGACATTCTAAGAATAAGGTGTGAGAAAATTGACTTGTGTTCCGGTGTCGCAAGCAAAACCTAAAAACAGCGAAGAAAAGAAATTGAAATCAATTAGTTTCGCAGAATCGTTTTGAAAAACAAATCGCTTTTTTTATAGGAATTACGGAATTTGTTACAAGCCGACAACGTCGGACAACTGACGACACGACTGCCAACAGGTAGCTCACCACGGCAGATTAACGCTCAGGGCGACGACTTTGATCTCAGCGCCCAAAAATACAGCAACAAAAAAAAAACAACAATTGAATTGACTTTTGCACTCGAATGGGCTGCAAAATTACCAACGAAATACGTCGAAACAAAGGGGGCTCCTGCGAGCTACCAAAATGAGATTAACGCTACGGGACCAGCGTTGAACCCATGGAAATTTTAATTATGGCATTGCCCGGCACAAGGCGTAGGAAGTAAGTCAACAACAGCAACAAGAGACTCTGGGTCTTTTTGATGTCTTTCTTTTGCTTTTACTTCACGCTTGCCACCCCTGGTTAGGTCCTTTGCGTTGCCGCCAAGTGTAACACCTGAACTCCGCTTCGGTGCATTTTTATCGATAATCTACGGTCAGTTGTGTAATTTTAACTAAGGTGGTTTCGTTGGTTTGGTCCGCTCAGATCTGATGGGCTTGGCTCGACGTTCTTGTGCCCGTTACACAGCTGGAATTCAATTTGGTACAACAATAAAATGTCTTATTTAGGTTCGGTTATTAATGATGAGTTATGAGTTCGGTTCTGACCTCCTTCGGCGTACTCATCATCATCATCAACAACATCAACGTCAGCAACAGAGCAAGATCCAAAAGTTCCTGGAAGGCAGAACGAATTGTCTTGAATATGTGTCTTTCGTCTGGGCAATCTAGAAAAGTTCTTTTATACCACATAATTAAGTTGTTTTTTTTTTTTTTGGTAACTTAATGAATACTATAAAGAGTGAACTCAGTTTTACTATAATGAGAGCCTGCAATTTAATAAATGGCTGATAATCAGCAAATGATGCATTGTATGCTGTTATGTAAACCTAACGTCATAAATTAGCTGTCTTTGGAGAGGGTACTACGAGGAACTCTACAACTCTCTGTTTCGGCAATTGTATGAACTAATTTCACTTCCTACAAACTTTAAATAACTAGTACACAGAGTGTAAAAGGGTGTAAGTTCCATGGGCAAAATCGAGTCGTTAGAACTGGGAACTGGTCGTTAGAACTCAACTGGTGGCTGACAATTTTTGTGAAAAAGTAGATACTTTGTAAGGATATCTTGGAATTTTTGATAAAATTGGTGTCCCAATTACTATTTACATTCTTGCCAAAAGAAATTTTTTATCTTGATTTTCGCTTTTATGATGACTAACAAAAATTATTGTTTTTTTTTTAATGCATCGTTTATCGGTTATCGTTTACAAGCAGGTCACTGCATTTTGAGATAATTATCTAATATGTTAATAGCTTCGCTTATAACAAACTTGAATTCTTTCTAAATTAAGTAATTTCCTTGTAATTGTTTGGCCAATAAATAAACATTTCAAAACTTCTTAATTTGAAGAACTATCACCCTTAAACATAGATATGTTCAAAGAAAGAAAAGAAATCATAGATATGTTCAAATTATACAAAAAATTGATTGTCTCTTTAGATTTAGTTACATTAAATTGTCGTTTAAGAATAAGTTAATAATTACCATTCTTAAATTTCACCTTTTTTTATAAACAAAAAATTTGGTTCTCAAATTTGACTTGCTTTGATTGATGTAAAGGTTTTCTTATAAAATCCAAATTTTTTCAAGTTTCACTGCAAAACATATTGCAAGTTGTTTGAACCCTTAAAACCACCCTGTAATATTTTGGTAACGGTTACGGTTCTTACCAATTTTTCGTTTGTTTATTATACATTATCCAACTAAGTAAACTAATTGCCGAAATTCAAAATTTTGGGAGCATTTTCCAGTAATCTTAAACATAAGATTCGATTTTCAAATCGGTTGCGATTCATTCAACAATATTGTCTGAACTTTAGGGTTGTGATTAGGCTTAAGACAAACTTTTTATACCTTGTACACAAAGTGACTGTCTGCATCAAATTTTTCAGTACACAATTGAGTAGTATAACAAGTCTCGTTAGAACAAGTTAATAGGTAATACCTACTTGTATGTCTAACTTTAAAACGCTCGTGTAGATTCTAAGAAAATCTATTGGCTGTCCAGGCGACGTGGTTCCCACTACTTCTTGAATGGTCTGAAAGTGGTGAAGGGAGTGAAGTTATTAATCATTTGTTGACAATGGCCTTTGCAATTTCCGAGTTTCAGTTTAATGATTAAAAAAATAAAAAAAGATCTGAACATTGTTGGCTAACTTCATTGTCTATTTAAACATTTGTGACTACTTCTGATGAAACAAACAGCTGGCGGACTTCATAAGAACAGATCTCCCACGCAATGTATGCGTAGCCACTTTGTACCATGCATTATGCGAGTGACAGACGCAGATCACTGCACCACAGCACCACTGCGCCGCATTGACAAACAGTCAAACGAACAAACAAATTTTCAAGATGTGCCATGGACGTAGTGTGAGGGCAGTGCCTGAGGGCTGCGGGCTGAGACTAAGGCCCGTTGCATGACAATGGCGTTTTGAGTTTGTCTGAATAGAAGAAGCGCAGCCACAACACATACATACATACTATATATGTATATATATATATATATATATATAGTAGTATATGTACATATGTACCTACATACTACATACATATATGCTATACACTATGCATGCATTAAGAAAACTGTCAAAGCTGAATAGAACTTAAGAGGTTTAGCGCGCTCTTAACGTTTCTTTCTTTATCATGTTTTTGTTCAAGCGAGTTTCTCCAAGACCAACCATGAAGTGGAAATTACCTACCGCAGTCACAAGCACATGTCTGCCTGTATGGGCTATGTGTATGTGGAAATAGAATCAGCCAAAGTTGCAGCGCCTCAGCGGGTCTCTCGAACTCACGAGTCGCACACAAATGAAGTTATTAACTTGAAATTTTGATAAATGAACACATGAAAGCTAATGACAAACTTCCGGCGCGTTTGCGACTTAAGCTCATAAATAAACCAAGAGAAAACCATAAAGAACTCACAAATGTAAGTTTTGTGGAAAATCTATGAGCGTATCTGAGGGTCTGGGTTTTTTGTTTGGGTCGTGCTCAGGTCGTTCGCTGCCCACGCATGCTAGTTGAACCCATTGACTTATCAAGACCTCTGCAACGACAGAGTCACGTCGTCGACGTCGTCATCATTGTAGTCGTCGTGTGCGGCCCGAGCAATTAAAACGTACTGGCTAGTCGGTAACGGCGGGCGGCAAGCTAACAACTCAATACAATGTAAACAAATGATATACGGTCACACTTATGCCCTACACTATGCACAGTGCGACAGTCAGTGCACAAGCATTGACTTCTCGATTGAAATGTTTTTCTTTTTCCTCATTTTCAATTGGTGCCTAGGACTTACCTCTCGGTTAGACACGACGGGTGCACAGCTGGACGCAATCCGGTCCGGTTTACATGCGTCGCAGCAAATCAATTTGAAAGAGATTTTCATTTGATTTGAGATTTTCTAAAATGCAATAAAACTGCCCGGGCCTGTGGCTTGGCGTTGGTGTGGTCTCGTTCTGAATGTGCGCCTCGGTTCTCTAGAGATGCTATCTGCAAGATTGAGATACGTTGGCTAACAAGTTGAGTTGTCAACGCACAACACAGGTTCACCGAAGTGTTCGTTGAGTTATGGCTTTGGCTTGGGTTTTATGACTACACTGTTGCATTTGCCTAATTGATCGTATTAGTTGGGTTTACAAGAAGTGCTAAAATTGGACAGGGTTAAATTTTGATTTTATAGAAGATTGCGGTATCTAAAAACACAGCTGGTATATCTCTAATTAGTTAAGCAAGCTATGTTAGTATTCCGTTACTGTCCAAATCAACTGTATCTTGCATATTTAGTTCTCTTAAAAGTAGTAGTTTTCGCTTTTATTGACAATTTTATTTTCAAGTTCCTCAATTCAATTAGTACTTTTCTTATTCCCACCACTGAAATTTATCAACGCGATCCTGCGAATTACTCTTAAGTGATGACAGTGAAGGTGGAAATAAAACCGTTTTAGGCGATTTTAATGTAGAGGTTGGAAGAGAGGGCATCTTTGGTCCTACTGTGGGACATTCAGCCTTCACGAGACCACCTCGAACAACATCAACTCTGACCATTACATTGTCATTTCGACCATTATCATTGGAGCGAAAGTAGAGCGCTTGAACTTTATTATATATGAATCTTAGGTTGACATGCACATATCATTCTGGAGCAAAATATGCCTGTTATAAAAAACCGAATCGCCTTTCGTGCAAATTTGTATTCCACTTACATGTGAAATCGTTCTTTTTTTCATATTTCGAAAACCCGATGCTGTTGCCAGACTCGTATTCAGTATATTTTAGTCAAGGGCAATTTTTTGTTTCTAGTGTTACTTATAACTGCAATAAACTGAACAAATTTTGTTTCTATATAGTGTTCTACCTGTTGTTAGCATTTTACTTAAACTAACCTTTTTTTCTTTATCTGGTTGGTACAAAGAAAAAAAAAATTTGTTTTTTAAAATCAGCCTGCACAACAAATATGCATAGCCGAGAACATAATCCATCCAGGATTATTTGTGTTACTGTCGGCTGGGGCAATTCCCACGCAGACTCAATCTTCAGAACACAGATCTTAAATAATTTCGTTACAATGAGTTGAAGGTAACAGGAAACGAGGCATTAAAATTTTTAAAACTGTTATCACGTTAGTTATGGCCACCCGCATAAGATGTCAAATGTCACCGGACAAAGTCTCAACACCTTGGCAATTATCAACGCTGGATTGGATGAATCACTGCATAACATGAAACATGGAACACTTAAGCGGCTAACAAACAAAAAATAAAATAAAGGAAACGAAACGAAAATTTCATAATGGGTCAGGCACTTAGCAAGCGTAACGTGGTCGAAATGACTTTTACTGCCACTGACGCAGAGCAACAACTCCATTTGGGCCAAATTTAGACATTATCACCAATACACACACACACATGATTGCGATTGTTTGTACAAATGTTTGCGGCTGTGTAAATGCGTGTAATTCCATTTTATGGCTCCTGTGCACACGTCGTGGTCATGCCTGACCTCAACCACCGCCTCCACGAGAGCTCAGAAACAAATTGTACATCTCTTTGAAGCTTCGACAGCTGAGGCGGCGATGGGTAATCCAACCGGATCACATGCTGATGATGGAGTGTAGAAGTTAAGCTGCAAACTACAAATACATAAAATTGTATTTAGTCATGCTACATCACTTTGTAATAATTTTCATTTTGGCGCTTCCTTTGATCTTAAGCCGCAAACTGACTGCCATGCCCCGCCGCGTTTCGCCTGCCTTGTGGCATTGTGGCTGCCGGGCAAACTGCCACCGTGTGGCGGCCGCATCGTTGCGTTAAATTTGAAATTATTATGGTGAGGCCTGAATTGCTGAAATGTTGAGTGGCCAGAGGCAGCAAGAGGGCAGCGATAGCTGTTACTGGGAGCAGACCAAGTTTGTTTTCATGCCAAATTCGAGGCAATTTGCCATTCAAGCACCAAGAGTTGACCGCCCCCTCTGTGCAATTCGATTGAGTAATCATCAATAATACGAATTGAACATGAAAAAAAACCGAAATTTCTGAATGAAATGGAAGGAAAATTGCCCACAAGGTATAAACAGAAAGTATAAGACTTGAAGAAGGTTTATTCCGAATAGATTCGTTAAAATCAACGAAAAGCGAGGCTGATTGCCATAGTACATATAACATAATTGGTAAGTTGCAGCAGGTTGACCACCATATGGTAGTCGCTCATTGAATTGCCTGATAAATGTAGAAAATGGAATCAAGGTCTACAAAGTAAAATATTTTTGAAATGAGATCATCAGAACTGCTTGGGGATTTTGTTGTAGTGTTCTTTTCGGCCATCCCATTCGTATGCGTCAAGAAAACCCGGAAAATTCAGCCGGAATTTTGTGAAAATCAAAGAAGTACTCATCTGAGAATTCGTACTGACTTGTCTTTCGTTCGACTCGCTTTCGCCATGACAATCAACAAAGCTCAAAGACAAACGTTATTGTGTGGCGTCAATATAATATTCCAATGCTTCTCTCACGGAAAATTATACGTGAAATGTTTGCGTGTCGGCAAGTCTACATTGTTTGTTTACGCACCGGACAACAAAAGCAACAATGTTGTCTCTCAAAGAACACTAAATCGATCGCAAGGCGCGAAACGCTCTAGTACAAATATACAAATCAAGTCGAATCCATTGGATAATGATAATTTTGTTGTGTAGTACAAAAGTCACGGGTTTATCTGACTGACAACTTACAAATGTTTAGGTAAACATTTTAGTCTTAAATTCAATTTGGAGGTGTTCAAAAAAAAAAACCGTAACATTTCAGGATTTGCTGGACGATGGGTATAAGCCTCAAAAATTAGAAGGTGCTACATGTAGTCAGTGCATGAGCAAAAATTCCATTTACCAAACGTACGATATTATTGAGGGAAAAATTTTAATTGTCCGCTTGCTTGTAGCGAAGTATAATGCTAATACCAAGTTGGTAGAGTAAATTAAAAAATACGTTTTAAAAATGTTCAATCTGAAGTTCATCAAATAAGTGCAGCATCGTACAGAATGACAAGTGTTATTTTCCATCATGGACAAGCATTACATTACGGTTAATTTCCCAAAAACACGACAACCCACCACATCCATTTTATATAAAAGTATTAGTCGGGATCATAGAACTGAACGTGTCGATATAGCCATGTCAATCTGTTCGTGTTGTCGTACAGTTACCCCACCACCCGCATTACAGTTACCTTGATTTTGTTCACATCCATTTTGAATACAAGTTTTAGAGGGGATCATAGAACTGAACGTGTATGTGGTGGGTTGTCGGGTTTTTGGGAAATTGGAAATAGAAGTCCTATAGCGGTTCAGGTTTTGCTTTCGTTTCACGAAACATACATTTAAAGTGTATTTAAACGACTCGTTTTGTATCATTTCTTTTTGTTGTAGCAAAAGTGGAGACCCCGACAACGTTTTTTACATTTTTAACGTGTTTTTTATGTCATATTACATACGCAAAATGAAATTAAAATTTGACACAATGAAGAGTGGAGATCGATTTGCAAGTGCCTTAAGAGTCTCATTATAATTTATACTTCGTTAGAGGTTTTACTGAACAATACAGCTCAGAAAACATGAAGTAGCCAAAGGAAAGTCTTCTTTGGCTTCCATGTTATCCCAAATAAAAGATAAAAGATACTTTTAGGGTCTACGTGATGATGCTGAGTATTTTGGTCAGGAGCAATCGTCAGGTCTATATAGCTATGTGCGTCTGCCTGTCCGTTTTGGTCTCTGTTTCTTAGAGCAAAACGCAGAGCAAGTTTGTGGAATCATGTCAATATTTTCCCCGAGACAGAATTTCGGATAGAAACTTTAAAATAGACAGGTATCAATACGCTAATTTTAGACCACTCTTCGTGTATACTGAAACAAAATTTCACTATTTATAGAATGTTATTATTAAGCCAGAGCCACCAATTTTGGTGGCTTATTAACCAAATAATGTAAACCTTTTGCCAAATCATCGCCCCTACCGCCGTAGTACAGTTACTGTTATTAGGCCCATACACCTCAACGCATCGATACAAAAATTTGCACAGAAATTTGATTCAATAGGTAAAGGGTATACGACTGTCGGGCATCAAATTGTTTTCTCTTTGAAAATACGGAATGATTCCATAAATTCTACCGCATCATTAATACACTACATTACCCCACCCATTCTACTCAAAATATCTTGTATTCCTAGCAACCTTTATGTCATTTCTTGTGTGAAATCCCATGTCCCGGAGGAACTCCCTTATGGTTTTTGTTTACACACACACTCTGTCATGGTCATTGAAAATTATTGACATGCAAATAGTTAAGAGCGCTGCGAACTCACTAGGTCCCAAACCGACCATATATCAAAGTAGGTAGTCAGACAATTAGATGGCGTTTTCCTTATAAATAGCACGTGTTTGCAGCTCTGACAACTTTTCGTTTGACCTTTGCATGATTTCCAAGTGCATGACAATTCTATGAAAAAAACTAAAACCATTTTTGGTTTAATGGCCGAGTTTTAACGCTTTACTGTGACCTTGTTGATGTTTGATCTTTTATAACTGTTGACGTTCACAATTAACAGGCTAGATTTTGGGCTAGATACACCAACACAGCATTAGACAAGGTCAAGTATGAATGGAGTTGAATCTTACGAATTAAAGAAAAGAAAAGTGCTAGTTGTTAGTTTATGAAGAGAAAATACACTTTGGGAGATTGAAGCCAGGTAATCTTCTTCTTCTTAACTGGCCATAACAACCCGTTATCGGGTTACGGCCTGATGTAAATACATTCTTTCATTGGAATTGTGGTTTTACGTGGTGGGTCCCAAACCCTACGCACAACCCCTTTAAGGCCTGGGGTAGCTCTACTGGTTTCGAAAGAACCCAGTGTCATTGTTAGTCGCCTCATACGACAAGCTTTGACCTGCTGAGGTGGTATTCTCTAACCCGCTCACCACACAGGTAATAGAGAAGAAAATTTTAAAAAGTATCATAAGAATCGGCAGTCAATTTGAATTAGTTTTGAAACTTTTGAAAATTAAAGCATTATGAGGGTATCCTGAGACAAACAAAACTTACTATTGGAGTCAATAGAGCAGAGCAACCAATTACGAACCGGTACGGTACCGCGCATCCGGATAGCGTGGCATAGATAGCTGTTTGCGATGGTGAAGAATATGACTTAATATTGAATTCCACGTAATTCTTCGTAAGTTCGACTTTTCTTCACGAAATTATTTTTTATGTTTTCATGTTTCAATAGTACGTAGGAATGGTTACATTTTAAGTTCGATGTATACATTTTTGACAATTTTTATTGCAAGAATTAAAGAAGAAAATTTTGTTTTTAGGAATATTTGTGGGTACCAGCAATGTAGCTGATGTCATAAAAATTATATTGATAATTGGGAAATTTATTTCCTTTTTCTCTATAGCGGAGAGCAGGTTGTCTTGGGCCCAGAAATTTTGTAAAAAACTCTATAACTTTGATCAACTTTGATATTTGTATCCAAGATTTGTGAAATGGATTGGACATTTTCATACAATAGTAATCTATACTTTGAGCTTCAGTATAAGTTTCAGCGATGCATATTTTCCTGGATACCTCTTGAGCTTATACAATATGCTGGTTTTAGTAGTATTTGTACAATATCAAAACGAATTTGCTCATTGAAGGAAACATTTTGTGTTTCTATAAGCATATAAAAACTATATTTTATTAAATTTTTAAGGTTTTAACTTTTCTGCAAAAAAGTATTGCGATTGGCCAAAATAAAAATTTATAATTGTATGTTTTTTGACGATTTAAGCACATCTGACAAATTTTCCGGCGATTTGCAATGTTTTTGTGTTCGTGCCGATGTAGTGTGTTATTCCAATAACTTTAGTAATTTCCTCTAGAGCAAGCTTAATGTTTTTCTATCGTGTTGGGCATGTTTTCTATTTCGTTCTATTGAATTTGAGCACTCTAGTCGCTATAATTGGGTCGCCAGAGGTATTGAAGGTTGTTTTGTTAAACGTGCGGAAAAGCCATAGTTGGTTACCAACTTTTTTTTCGACTTATCAACATTTTACAACTTTGGCTTTTAGGCGACTTACGAAGTCAGCCAGTCACATATCACAAGAAAGAGTGTTTTTTTTTATTTATAAAAAAAAATGTTTTTTTACGAACTTGTGTAATCTCTAAATTATTTGGTTGGATTCCACCCAGAGTGAGTCCTAAACCCTGCGCATAACCCTGTTAAAGCCTGGGAGGACTTGGCTTTACTCTTTGCCCTAGCACCGGGTGGCAATTAGGGCAGCTAACCAGAGTCTTTGTCCACCACAACCCAGGGCCAGACACTTATAAAGAATGACACTTATAAAGATTGATGCTTATAACATATAATATACAATGCAGTTAAGCCAAACTTTATGCGAGCCAAAGTGTTCACAGCATAAACACTACTCCTTAGAGTTACAAACTCGAGCTTTATCTCACAAGAAATTCGAAGTTCGTAGCCCTGGTTACAACAAGCGAGTTTGACTCCTTTGAGGAACTCCAATAATCTAGACATAGCCCACCCACTTAACCACATTGACATTGACACATTCAACGCTTTGCCATATGCAAACAGAAAGTTAACAGACCAATTAATTATGGCCATTGAGTTACGAACCATATGTGACAGCCATGAAACACGAGCACACCGTAAAACCAAGCTAAACCGATCTACAAGACAAGAAATCGATGCATCGAACCGCAGTCCATACAGAGGGGACAACAACGACGACGACGTAGACGACAACAACTCAACGGTATGGAATCAACTTGGGATGGCACGGATCTTGAGTGCTGCTTGGGCAGGACCACACGCGTTTTGTGACGGCGATAAAACTCACAGCATGTTGCAAACAGTCAGCGATCTTGTGGGCAAATCTTTTGACAGTTGTTGCTGAAGCATAAAGATGCCAGATACAACAACAGCAACAACAATGACAATAACAGCAAAAACAACATTACAAGTTGGCAGTTTTTGAATAATATATGAACATAAAGCACAATTTGTGTTTCAAAAAAAAAAAAAGTATCTAGTGGCAACTATTCTTTAAGTAATTTTTTTTGTTTGTTTGTTCTTTCTATAGAAGATTGACTGTACTTGTGTGCTGACGCTCCACCAGCAGCACCAAAGGCGGTATCAATCAAACGCACCGCCGCCAAAACACAATGTACTCAACTTTGGATGTCACGACTAGCAAATGCCCTATTTCTTTTTATGGTATGATTGAATGCAAAAATTTTTATATCACGTTTTTGAGACAAATATTATCATAGATATCTATTGAGATTCAATTTCATTTATAATAAGAATGTGACATAGACTATTTTCCATATTTTCCTTGTTGTGTTTTCACCAGCAAGTTCATTTTTATACTTTACAATATAGAACACAAATTTATTGTTCGAATTACAAGACATTCATGGATTGCATACATAAAAAACGTTTTCCATGAGAGCGCATTAATTGTTTAAATGTGTACATGACTAGGAGGTTCCAAATCCCTTACTTCTAAGAGAAGTAGGACCCTTTCCTCCTAATCTTTTTCTTCATCATGAACTTCGTCTTCCACTTTCCTTTAACTTCATTTTCCTTAAAGGCCCTAAAAGAAGAACCATAAAAAACACAATCATTCAAATCCATCGAGCTGTTCTCGAAATTTTTATATATGAGTATTCACGATTACATCCGAAATTTATTCTTTTATCAAACATTCTCAATCGATAACAAATGGCGACACTTGAATTTCAATTATTTATTAAATGAAACAGTTTTCGAATTAAACAGTCTTTATTTATACGAAATATAAAGCAGTTGACTAATTATTTTTTTCCCCAACGTTTCACTTTGACAACCATTATATTCTTCTTAACTGGCCATAACAATCCGTTACCGGGTAACGGCCTGATATATTTCTTTCATTGAAATTGGGGTTTTACATGACGTGTCCCAAACCCTACGCACAACCCTCTTAAGGCCTGGGGTGGCTCTACTGGAATAAAAAAATTAAATAAAATATATTGTTTGGTTTAAAGGAGGAGGAGCCTAAAATTGGCATATTATTGACTATAACTTTTAAAATGTCTATCCGATCTTATTGGTTTTCATTGTTTGCGTTTGTACAAACCCTTCAGTTCTAGCAGGCCTGAATCACGCCTTCAAATGACGCCAGCGGGTCAGAAATTATGAAAATCAAATTGAACTCGCTTCTTTTTAGAGCAATATTCATTGTATTGGCCGATACCGAATTCCTAAAGCAATGCATTAAGGAAAAAAACCAGCATTACTTAAAGGCAAAAAACACGGAACACAAAAAAAGTTAAAAAGCAGTTAAGTTTATGTATAAGAGTAAGATTAACTAGAACTGTAAATGAAAGGAATTGTTAAATAAAATAAATATTTTGAAACAGCATTGCTTTTTTTTCATAATAAATCAGGCCTGAATCATCTTGCAAAGAAATCAGGCCTGAATCAGCCCTTCAAGTTCAGCTGTGAATCCGTAGGCAATGTCCTTGCAAAACTCATGACCTGAACCCACGTAGTTGGAAGGCAGAAGGAAGGGCTGGTCATGAAGTTTCAGGCCTTAGCAGAACTGAAGGGTAGTTTCAATTCGATAGCTTTTATAGTATTGGTGAATACCGCCATCTGGAAGGGGATTAGATATCGACGTAATTCAACAAACTTAATCTGCGTAAGGAAAAAATGTTTGCTCAAACTCTAATAGTCTCCGGTTGTTAACGGAGCCTTTGCGTCCATTGAAAAAAAAACTGCCTGGGTGTGTCTTGTTATAAATGAGAGTAAGGGAGTAGAGAGACGTAGCTGTTGGATTCTCAGATTGGTGTTGTTACTTTTAATGTTGTCAATGAATTCGTCTACCTTGCGAATAGAAGCTAATTAGGCTCAATAGGCAAATGAGTAGTAGAGATTCTGAAGCATGGATGATGACGCAGTCTAATGAAAATTCCCTCGGAGTTTTTAAGCGGAAGATGCTCAGTAAGACCTACCGCAGCTCTACGACGACATTGACATAGTCAAGCGACTTAGCATCCATCAGCTCCGCTGGCTTCGGCGTATACATTAAGAAGCTGTGAGAAAGGGCTTTAATGCGGCTGTTGAAGGAAGGCGACGACGGGTCAGCCCATGCCTCCGTTGGAAGGAAGAGGTAGAGCACACTAGCTACCTTTGGTATCACCCGATTGGAGAAGGCGCGGACCAGGCAAAGGCGCTTGTAGGAGTACTGTACATCAGGACGTAACCCGGTAACGGGTTGTTACAGTTAGTTAAGAAAATGAGAGGTCCATTGCTCATTCGACCACAATCGTGTCAGGGTAGACTTTGAACCGATATTAAAGGAAATATGCGACTAGCTTACTTCCTAACTTTGAAATAGCGACAATTCAAAAACTATTGTCGCATTCGAAGCAAGCAAGTCAACTTTGTTTCCCTGTGTAATCTTAATATATATATGTATAATTTCATTAAACACACATTGCTGGAATCGCATTGAAATTGTAATAATAATTGATCTAAGTTGGTTCCGGCTTGCAGCTTAGCATAAAATTGAGCTAGATTTAAAGGATTTCAAGGCCACAGCAAGTCTTTCATCTATACTAGAACTTGAACTTATGGGCCTGTTACATATTGTTTCACAATCATAACATAGTCTGCTTTTTACCTCTAGGGTGTAGTGTATAATAAAAACTTACCCAACCGCCCCTCACACACAAACTCATACAAACACACGCGTGCGTTCGATCAATCATTTATTATGGCAGCCGCGATCATCGTTGGTGGCCCCATCACGAAAATTCTTATAAAATATAGCTAATTTTATATGGCCATATAATTTTACGCCTCAGCAGCAGAATAATTATTCATATTTGATACTAAGATTGTTCAAGACCAATTATGAGCATGAAACAATTGTCGAACGAAACGTAGAAAAAGGCGCATAACAATTGTTGATTGACAAGTACTATGATGGGTTTTCTATCATTTTTTTGGAATTAGCTGGGAATACCTACAACTTTTATGTACAATCCATAGCTAGATATGCTTGAGTGTAACCATGTGTGGTGAGCGGGTTAGAGATACCACCTCAGCAGGTCAAAGCTTGTCGTATAAGGCGACTAACAATGACACTGGGTTCTTTCGAGACCAGTAGAGCCACCCCAGGCCTTAAAACCATTCCAATGAAAGAATGTATTTTCATCAGGCCGTAACCCGATAACACGGGTTGTTATGGCCAGTTAAGAAGAAGAACTATCTGTGGACTGTAGTTAAATGCAGGTGTGCAGCTTTATAGTAATTCTATAAATATGTAATAACATAATATATTTTTGTGAGCTCGTTAAACCGTTTAAATGTATGGTTTGACTAAAAGAAATGCTTCAAAAAGTGCTACATTTCGAGTTGCAATGCTGAGTTAGTGTTTTTTACTTTTTATTTCGAAACTAAAAACTTTGTAACCAATTATCTCAAGAGCTCGCGAATTTGCCGCAAATTTTTGTTGAATAAATTACCGAAGTCTCTAAGGCGCTCCGAATTTTTATACCCTGTCCACAAAGTGTAAAAGAGTATTATAGATTTGTGCAATGTATGTAACAGGCTGAAGTAGGCGTTGTAGACTATATGTTCCATGGGCAAAAATGGTCAGGAGTAATAGTCGAGTCGATATAGACATGTCCGTCTGTCCGTCAGTTCGTGTTGTCGCACCGTTCTCGGAGACTATAAGAGCTAGAGCAAACAAACAATTTGTTTACCAAAAGATGCGCATATGCCCGGAAAAATACGAGTTTGTCGAATTATGTCGATAGCTTCCCCCTTCCGCCGTGACAGATTTTCACGGCTTACACCTACACCATAAAAGCTATTACTGTGAGTAGTGCAAAAATGATTCATATTTGATAAGAAGTTTAGCAGATATAGCTTATATTGTGCCAATTTTATGTGTGGTCTGTTAGGCTTATAAGCCAAACAATGTTGCTCTTTTTCCCTCACCATCCCCCCTACCACCGTAGTCGGTACACAAATTTTCATGAAATTTGATTTTCATGGAAAAAATGGATACAGGGTATACCACTGTCGGTCACCGTCCCGACAGTCTGCATAACATTTTTTTATAATGCCCAGCAAAGACTTAACTGATCTAGGTAAGATAGTAAAATCAGGACTTTTTGAATCATGTTCTTGTTGAAATAAATGTTTTATCCGATTAATGATGAAGTACGAGACGTACAAAATTCGTCGCACAGTCGGGACTTTTACAACTTTGATATGACTTTAAATCATTTCCTATTGGGAAGTTCCAATTGAGAAGTTTGCCTATTGGGAATTTGGTTATTATTGGGGCAAAAATTACTTTTATGCCCATAACTTCAGTATTCGTTGAAATTTGAAATACAGATTAAAAATACATTTATAAATGTCTGTTCCAATTTTCAAATCAATATGTTGCGGGGTGTGGCTGTAATTAAGGTAAATCGATTGCAGGGAAAGGGGGGCTTCCATTGAAAAAAGGCGGATACAGTTTTAACGATTAGGATCACACACCAAATTTTGTAGCCTTAGCTCACATATACCCATATCTACAGGTATTGGAATTTTGGAGCAGTTTATAGGGGAAGGGCGGTGAAATCAGCACATTTTTGACTATAACTTTTGATGTATTTATCCGATTTCGATCATTTTTATAATGTAGATAAACATAATCACATAATCACGACGCGAACCTGCACCAAGTTTCAAATGAATAGATTAAACGATTAAACCGCGAAAGTCTGCTGGGGGAAACGGCTGCATATATATAAAAAAACTTCGACAAACTTCATACTTTGATAAAATTTTGTGTCTCTAGCTCTTATGGTCCCGCAGACGGACAGACGGGCATGGTCCAATCGCTACCCGAGTCAATGATAAGACTTTTTTCCCATGGAACTTATGGTTTACATTGCGCAAATCTATAATACCCTTGTACACATATTGTTTAAGGGCGCGAGAAGGAAACCGAGATGTGCAGGAGCAGGAATGACATAACGAAGATCTTGCGTTTATACTGGAGGGTGCACTGAGGTTGCGGAAGGAAATCTTCTCTGGCTTGTTATACCGCCGCCTAGCCATGACGAAGCCAGGATCGCAATTCAGCGGCTCCAGAACAACAAAGATGCTAGGGCAGACAGCTCGCCCACAGAGCTGTTCAAGACTGCCGTCAATCAGTTGGTACGATACATGCTAGATAAGAGCATGTCTGATGATGGAAAAAACAGTGTCATCATTTGAAAGCCCGTTCAGGGGTTGCGTATATGCAGTAATGTCTTAGTTCGGTATTCCTGCAAAGTTGGTGCGACCATGCAGAATGAGGTTGACTAATATACTATATACATATATAACATGCCAAGCGAGACTTCAGACAACCCGATGCCGTCTCCTGCAACCTCTTCAACTTTGTGATGTGGAATGTGCTGCGAAAGGACGAAATACATCGGAACGGCACAGTATGGAACTATAAGAGTGTCCATCATCGATATCACTGGTCGTACCAAACGAGCAGTTACCGAAGTCCTTGCGGTTATTGAAAGACAATCTACCAGAGTGGGTCTGGTTATTGATGAAAACAAAACAAAGTATAGCGGGTGGACTCTCAGATTTATGTTTACAACTGTACTTTTGATGTTGTTTGTTGAAGGTAGAAAAAATCCTTACCTTGCCACCACCATCACAATGAAGAACGATGTCAGCATTAATATCAAGCGGAGAATAACTTTTGCGAATAGATGTTACTTTGACCTCATTACTCAAATGGACAAATGGATGGTAGAGACCACTCTCGCTAGACGGAACTAACACTCTATAATGCGCTCATCTTTCCCGTTTTGCTTTATACCGCTGAAGCACGGGAGATGGTCATGTTGTGCGAATGGATGGAAGAAGCTACTGCAAGAGAGGTCTTCAATGAGGCTTTTAAGGAGTGTGACGAGGGACAGGCCATGCCCTCACTGGAAGGACCAGTTTGAGAGCACACTAGCTGCCTTGGGTATCACCGATTGGAGAAAGCGCGCGCAAAACAGGGGCTCCTGAATGAGTGTTTACATCACCGATAACAGGTTGTTAAAACGATAATGTATGTTTTTGGGTATTACCAACTTCAAGGGTCATTTTATATATAGGACTGCCCAAATTAGATATGCTCATTTGTTTTATTTTTCTTTTTTTTAACTTCAATAAACATTTCAATTTTAATTAAGTTTGACTTGATTACTTTTTAGACTCCAGGGTGGTCCAAAAGCTGCCACAGAAAAGTTAAACGCTGTTGGTGGTCGCCATAGCAATTTAGTTGCTTATTTAATTAGTTGTCAAACTTGTTGTTGTTGTTGTTGCCGTTAGCTTGGAAACATTTTATGTAAGTTGCTTTGCATTTATCGCCACATAAATATGGAGATTATTCATTAGCAATTTCCGTTTCCGATTTATCTTTAATGATGCCGTCAGTTCGCATTGCTGTTGTCGTTTATTTTTGTAACTTGCGGTTGTTCTTGGTGTTGTTGTAATTAAAACAGCTACTGTTTAATAATGGTGTAAAAAACACATCGATGCATCGAAAACACGGATGGTTGGACTGTCTTTTTCCGATGTTCTCCGATGTTCTCGAACATACGATACATCGGCAAAACATCGATGTCAACCTACTATTATTCAAGATCGTGCCAAAATAAGTAACTTATTCTCAGTTTTACAAATGGTGTTTGCAGAATTGAGACTGTCATCTCAAAGTTAATGCAAAGGAAAATCTCTCAGCGAAATAGACTGCTAAGGAGACGGTTATCAAAACACTTATGGTGACATAATTTTAGTAGTAGATCTATTGGTCTGTAATATATAGTATCTAGATATCTTCTTAGGTTTAGATAGCTTTAGTTTCACATATTTCGTATTATATAACAAAGTATTTTCTATAATAAAAAGAAAAATTTGTAAATATAAAACATCGGAAAACCATCGATGCATCGATGTTTTTAGTCCGATGCATCGACCTACATCGATGTCCAATGTCGATGGACTCTGCGATTGTAAACATCGATGTTTTGGTCTGGATTTACATCACTACTGTTTAACGTTTGAAGATACAACTACTTATTGTAAGCAAACATGTTGTTCATAAACATCAACGCAGGGCGTACTCTCTCCCTCTTTCTCCCTCTCTCACTCTCTCACCATCAAAGTGTGTGTGTTCTTCATTGAAGTTTCGAGCTTTGGCCAATAAAAGCGGCAGCAAAGGCAGCAACAAAAACAAACAAATAAATAAACCAAGCAAAAGGCAGTCGGCGGCATGCAACTTGGGTGGCAACATGCCATTCACCAATCACACACACATACACTCACACACACACACACACACACAGAGCGACGACGCACAGTGATCTATATCCACTTTTCAGTTTACAGAATACTGTGTCACATAGATCGGTATAAATATGTTGGTACAAAAACTATCGCTTTTATTAGCTGGAAGTCCTTAAAAATTGTTAACAGCTAGAATTTACATTCGGTTTCATTACACGGTGCTACTTGCAGTGATTTAAAACTTTCCTATTAGAACTTAAATAAAATAATATTCCAAAATTTTTTAACATCCCCATAATATTATGCTATCGTTAAATTGTTATTTCGCGTTCCGATGCACTCCGGCCTTTCGCAACACGCTCTCCTTTATAAAGTTGAAGAGGTCGCAGGAGATAAAATCGGCTTAACAAAAGCCTCGCACGGTATCAAAAGGGAGAGAGTTGCTGTTCTACCTTGAAGGAGCTGCATGTATTCTCTCTATTATTCATCAAATGCTGCTTTATAAAAACGGCAAAAACGTGATGACGTAATTTATATGGACGGCCCCTTTAGCTTTTTTGGCAATATAAAAATATAATTCATATTAATATTGAAATAACATGGTATAAAATTCAACATTTTATAATATTATAATAACAATTTATAATATTAAAATTTACTTAAAGTTAGGAAAATACATAGTTTTAAAAAAAAAATTAAAAAATTTCAACAAAATATTGTAATAAATTTATAAAAAGGGTTATTTGACCACTTGGTAGTTCTAATATTAAGCATTTTTCATTCTTAAATTTCCCTATTATTATGACGTCCCATTTAACTTTTTTTCTTTGAAAGAATAAATAAATGCAACGTTGATATGAAGGAGCAATTTTTAGATTTCGGCTTTAAAAACGAAAGGCAATAAAATGTTTTTATGTTATTTGTAATGACTTGTGTCAAATGTTTCTAAGCTTTTTGAAGTTCGGCAACCCTACAATTTTAACAAAATTCAATTTTGTCCATTGTAGTTTGTGTTGCGACCACAGTGCGGCATTGGCGGCGCCGCAAAAAAAGAAAGCGCGTGCAACAAGAACAAGCAAGCAAAAGCCAAAAACAAAAACTCAACCGACCGGAACTGCAACTGGCGCTATATGCAATTATGTGCATATACATATTGTGTGAGTGTGTGTGCGTTTGTGTGTGTGTGTGTGTGTGTGTGTTTGTACGAATGTGTGTGTGTTTGTGTATTGATGACCGCCCAAGGCGCTGGCAACAACAACAAGAAACAGTAGCAACATTTGCCTTTTGCAGAAGATTGACAGCACTACACTTGGGAGCTTCAAACAGACAGCCGTTTGGCATTGGACCACCATGATGTTTGGCTGTTTGGTTGGATCCATTGCCCGGATGGATGGACGGATGGATGGATTGCTAGCTGGCTAGCTGCTCGTCCGTCTGGATGACTGGCTGACTAGCTGGCTGCACTGGCAGTTGTTGCTTGTCGCCACGCTGTTGCGTTATATTGTCAAAGGGGGCGCGCAGCCAGCTTGGGAATCGCAACATGTTGCTTCTGCTTTTTGCTGTTGCCGTTGTTGTTTAGCATTGCCGGCAGTCTTTGTTACGCCTTATTTTTGTACTATGCTACTGAAGCTGCTTGTTTTTGATCTTAACGCTGTAAATAATACGGCGGCAACAACATTTGCTTTGCGCCTAAATGCATAATTGTTGACAACATTGCATGTTGCCATTTAATAGTTGCACTTGTTGCATCCCCGATTCTATGCGCAAAAAGAAAACATTCAACAACGCATCTTCTTCTTGCCGAGGTACAACCAAAAAACATTGACTATGGCTTTGATAGCAATTTAAATTTGAAATTTGAAATGTTATCATATTAACAGTAAAGCGAAGCCGTTATGTTTCGAAGTGACACGAAAACCAAAGCACCATTGCGTGGAATGACTTTGAACGTTCGTTTTAATCTGATTCGGAACAGGTCTGAATATAAAGACGATTAAATTGTGTCACTTTTTCGGAATACCCCTCGTTCAAACAATTTGATGAACGGTGGTGACATCATTTATGAACAGCCCTTGAGATTGATCAACTTAAATAAAGTTGATCGATGTTGGCGATATTCGACTTGTGTTACTATTGGTTTGTATAGGAATAACCCTTTTGGAACCAGAGCATCTTCGTTGGAGTACTAAAGTACACAACACAATTTCTAGGTCTTTTAATAAACACCGCAGATGGGGAAAGCGACTCTTTATGTAGATTGTATCTTCAAAATGAAGAAACTATTTGTTAGGTTAGGATACGACGGCTGTCAGGCATGCTGCCTATGATACGGCCTATTGTGATACTGTAGGATCATAGAGAGCACTCCCTCCCTGTTCAAAAGCAGGTAGAAATCAGAAGGGGGTCCAACCAGATGCATATTGAAATTCGCAATCCGCCTAGATGTAGTTGTGGACAATTCTGAGATACTGTTCAGAAAGTAACAGCCCAGATGCTTGACCCTTCATCTATAGAGAACTGGGCATGAACAGAATAGATGCTCAACCGTTTCTACATCTTCCTCGTACTCACAGCTCCTACAAAAATCGTTGAACGGGGAATAAAGCCTATCCGCATGGACACCAACTAACCAATGTCCCGTTATGGAACGCAAGACTTTTTCATCTGGGCTGCCCTGGACAATTTTATTTTCGGCGAAAGATTTGTTTTTCTGACAGACTGACTCTCGGCCCGGGTCGCATGACACCTTAGTGCAGCCCTTACCTCAGACCATGTCAGAGAATTTTCCAAGAAATATGCCAGGCTATTGAAGAGCCACCGCATACGGTTCCGATCAACTGACTTGGCTAACACCCGTTCCAGAACGGAACTACTGAAGCGTCATTACCAGTCGGCACCCTCGGTGAGGGTTCAGTCGAGTATTCTGCCGACCAAGAAACTATAACTTAATCCAAAAATTCGGTCAGAATTAGCAGATCTATAATTATCATGTGCCATTTCGTGCATGTATTTAAGAAACAATCTGCAGCTTGTTGAGATAGCAAAATGTGGCAAAACTTATTTGTATTAAGTTTCAAAGTCAAGAGAAGCCATTAAAACAAAATATTTATTTAAAATTCTGTTTTTAGTTTTATGTTTATGTATTTTGAAGCTCATAAACTGGCCTGCCCTTTTTTCTATGCCCAAAATGTAGAGGAAAATAATGATTCCAATAAAAACTTAAAACTAACCAGGTCATAAAAACTTTAAGCGCTTTTTGCACACAATGCTTCCTAGAAAAAAATACAAAGCCAAATAGCATATAAAGAATATCGTTTAGAGCTAAAATTTTAATACAGGGACCACACACAATGTTTGGATTCATGCCAGAGTGCGACCGCCCAGGAGGACACTTAAAAAAAAATAAAATTAAAAAAAAAAAAACATACAAATAATTGCTAATTTTATGCTCGAATAAATAAGCATGAAGGGGGCCCCGGCCACAATTTGTGTGGAAGGACCAAATTGGGCACCCCACCATATTCCGAATTGTAGCACAAATTAGTGCAAGAGGAACACCAATAGCGCGTTCGCATTCGCTCCTATAAAAAAAAACGTCACGCACTATCAAATGAGAAAATGATCAATGGGGGCACACACACACTCAGGCATATAGCCAATAACAACAGCACAGCGGCTAATAGACCACCCAAGACGACGACGAATTAAAGACCACACACGACGAACGATCGGAACATTTGGAGCAGAGAGCGAGACCAACCAAGCTACAACACCGCTTACGCTTATGCCCTCCTTGTATATGCTAGAGAGTGAGTGTGTTTGTGTGTATGTGTCTGTATGTGCGTGTAAAAAACCTTTGAAAACAGTTTCAGCATTGACCATGGTTGAGGGAGGGGAGATATGTTAAGCAGATAATTGAAAAATATATCTTGAACATGTGTTGGACTGAAGTGTTTATACAAGTTTCAAAATAATAAAAACAACGATGGGCTAACATTATAAACAGGGCTGCAAACCATGTTTGAACCGAACTGTTTCGGAACCGCGTATCCGTATATTTTTGCGTTATGAACGAACTGAATCATATATTCAGGCCTCTTCTGTTTTCAAAATCGGAACAAAACGAACGTTCGAACTTCGAAGTCATTCCACGCAATGGTGTTCTGGTATCCGTGTCACTTCGAAACATAACGGCTTTGTTTTACTGTTAATATGATAACATTTGCAGCAACAGCTGTGCTTATGTTTCCGCGCACAGTTGTTATTTGAATTTGTTTGTAAAATTTCAAATTTATATCGCTATCAAAGCCATAGCCAATGTTTTTTGGTTTTGCCTAGGCAAGAAGAAGATGCGTTGTTGAATGTTTTCTTCTTGCCCGTAGAATCCTTGCAAAGAGGACCCTAAACAAAAAGCGAATCTGTGCTTCGACAGACAGTTTGGCACTTTTGCAAGCCGCATTGCCATGTGTTTTGGTGCTTACATACATAGAACGGAACAAATCCTATTTTGAGTTCCTTCTCTTGGGCATAAACCATAAATTAATTATAAAAATTGTAAATTAAATTACAAACAAACAATTGTTTGACTTTGTTTATATATTTGTGCTACCACTTAACCCACATTAAATATGAAAATAATTGTTTTCCACTATTTTCAAACATTCATAGGACTCAACACTACTTATTGCATAGCAGTAATATATTTTTATAAATTATTTAATTTATATATATATGGCTTTTAACCACAAAACATATTTCGCAATTGAATTCTCGCAGTCCGGCAACATCTAACTTTTCGAACATAACTTATGTATACTTACAAACATCCATGCAGAACCGCATCAATTTTTTCCACAAGTCCTATTAAGTCCAGACGAAACCATTAATTTTTACCATTGAAAATGGACATCGATGTAGGTGATACATTGTACTTAAAGCATCGATCAATGATGGTTTTCCGATGTTTGGTATTTAAAAGTTGTACTGTTTATTGTAGAAGGATATGAAACCAAATATGTAAGACTAGAGCTATTTGAAAATTTCTAAATCCCATATCTTTTTGCCTGGTCATAACAACCTGTTATCTGGTTACGGCCTAATGTCGAGCACATCCCCAGGCAGCTCATATCATCTCCCAACACTAATTAGATCAGCTAACCAGGAGGCACTACGTGGAGGTTTTGCGTCAACTTGGTAAAGGTATAGACAGGAATCAGGGTACTTCACCCTGTCCTACGAGAAACAAGGCCCATCTGCTATATACTACAGACTTAACTGATCTTTGCTCAAATTAAGTAAACGTAAAAGTTCTGATAAGCGTTCTGGCAGATTTGTCAGAGATTGTGAAATGTTCGATGGCTTAAAAAACATCGATGTTTTGTCGATTCATCGTATGTGCGAGAACATCGAAAAATTACAAACCATTCATTGATGTTTTCGATGCACCGAAGTATTTTTACACCACTACAAGCTACTAGTGATGTAAATTCAGACCAAAACACCGATGTTTACCATCGCACAATCCATCGACAGCAAACATCGATGTAGGTCGATGTTTTTAGTCCGATGCATTGATGGTTTTCCAATGTTTTGTATTTGAATATTTTACATTTTATTATAAAAGTTTCCTTTCTTTGTTGTATAATACAATATTTGTGACTCTAGAGCTAACATATGTCAACAAAAGAAGATTTCTAAATACTATATACTACTACAGATCAAATAGATAAACGCCTAAATTGTGTAAACATAAAAGTTTTCACAAGCATTCTGGCAGCATTTCGCATGTCGCTGAGATTTTGCATGCTTTTGAGAATAACCTTTAAGATGGCACTCGCAATTCTGCAAATTGCTTCATTATTTGTAAAACTGAGAATACGACTAGTTTGGCATGATCTTGAAATAATTTGACTTTAGATAATAGTAGGTCGGCGTAAGATGATGAGATGATGAAATGTTCGATGGTTTTAAAAACATCGATGTTTTGCCGATGCATGTGTATGTGCGTGAACATCGGAAAACTACATGCCTACCATCGATGTTTTCGATGCATCATTTTTTACACCAATACTAGATAGATATACCCCCAAAAAACAGAGAGTTTTAAAGTCTTCATGAGTCCGCTCTCATTTTAGGACAGGGTACGTCCAATGACGTTAATATCATATGCGTAGGCAAGAAACTGGATACTTTTAAAGAAAATGAAATGATAAAAAAAATCCCGTCCACATGCTCCATCACAAAGTTGAAGAGGTCACAGTAGAGGGCGCCGCCTTGTCTGAATCATCGAATCAAAAACTTTGAAGTGGTTCTTTCCTACCTTTACGAAGTTGCGTGTATCAATATCATAACTTCGCAGTCGGTCGGAGACTTGCTACCTTCACAACCTCACTGCACCCTAAATCGCGGGTGGAGTCTTGCGCTCGGCGTGGAGTTGCGTTGCAACCGGGTACTGCTGTCCATATAGCAAAAGAGATGATAGGTATACTATGCCTCTACCCAAGGGGGAGTGCATTCCCTTAAAACGGTTCTGAAGGGGAAACAGCTTCGGCTTATGTCCTTGGAGGGGCGTTCGTTGGCGCATTGTACCAGACTCGTTGACTTAGGTGGCATATTAGAGCTCCGTGATTTAAATCCAACCCATGGAAAATGTCACGTTGAATCATTTCCGGGGTAGGTTGGTATTTACTTGGCATCCATTACATTATTTGCCGCTGCTTCTCTACAGGAACACTCCCCGGCACTAAATCCTTGTCAGAAGCTTAACTTTTTGGAAACAACTCCTTGCATCAATGCTCTTCCTGCACATCTCGATATCTTGCTCGCACTTTTTTATTTGCTCCGTTCAATCTACTAACTCGAAACTCGACAGGGGTGTGTGTCGTGTTTATGTGCATCTAGGTATGATCAAATGATCAAAATAGGAAGTCAAAAGTTACAGTCAAAAATATGCAAATTTCCCAATAGGAAATTCCGCCCCAGGCGGACGGACAGACGGACCAATCGCTATCCGAGTCAATGAGAAGACATTTTGCCATTTGACATTTCTATGGACTGTCACGCCTCTTTCTGCCTGTTACATACAACATTACACAAATCTATAATAGCCTTTTACACTTTATGTATATATTTATATTAATTGTTGTTTCCGAACTAATGCAGATGTAAGTCATATCTTTTTTTCGTCGCATGGAAAATTCAAATATTTGTTACACAAAATTTATTTCAGTCAGTTATCTTTATTAGTTTAAAAAGCTGCGAACAAGAACCATGCGGAGGCGCTATATAAGTGAGCTGCTGTCTATTTTAGCTTGACGGTGCAAGACACCATTAGGGAGATGATAGACAATTTTAAAAAGCAAAATAATCTGCTGTACGAAATAAAAGTGGTCGAGATTATTTGGTACAGCAATGAAGTAGCCCTATATAATTTCAATTCGGGCATTTTGATATAATTTTCAATGGAATGGTTGGTTTTGGTGTTCTTGTTTCCGAACCATTCGTTATGAAAAGTAAAGCCTTTTTGCAGTCGGAGTAAAAAGTAAATGGTAAATTACACCTTAATAAGAAGATTGTTTATCAGCTAAATATATATTATATAAAACTTTAATGTTTTACAAAGACAATGCAGTATTCATTGGCAAAGGATGTATTAATTTTCATTCATAAAACAATTTTTATAAAAATTGCCTGCTTGGAAAAGAAAAAAAATTGCGTTCAGAACACGAAAACGAATCTGCAGTTCGTAAGGATGCATAAGGTATAGTATGTTCGAAAAGTTAGATGTTGCTGGACTGCGAGAATTCAATTGCGAAAAATGTTTTGTGGTTAAAAGCCATATATATAAATGAAATTATTTATAAAAATATATTACTGCTATGCAATAAGAAGTATTGAGTCCTATGAATGTTTGAAAATAGTGAAATACAATTATTTTCATATTTAATGTGGGTAAAGTGGTAGCACAAATATCGATAATTAAAGCCTGTTGCAGCGTTTGGTCCTTTTTGCAGGGATTCCACGGGCAAGAAGAAACCATTCAACAACGCATCTTTTTCTTGCCTAGGCACAACCAAAAAGTAATGGCTATGGCCTAGATAGCAATTTAAATTTGAAATTCCACAAACAAATTCAAATAACAATTGCGCGCGCAAATATAACACAGCTGTTGCTGCAAATGTTACTAATCAACAGTAAAACGAAGCCGTTGCGTTTGACCATTGCGTGGAATGACTTTGAACTTTCGTTTTGTACCGATTCGGGAACCAGAACAAACCTGATAATCACGACAAAATATTAAGCGGTACTGCTGTAAACCATAACAGTCTTCTGGGGGAAACGGCGGCGAATATAAACTCAATGCGACAAAATATATATTTCCTGGCATTACGCGCGCTAATATTCTATTACTTTGCGCATAAATAATTACGTTCATGCTTTTTGGCTCTTTGGTGCCAAGTCAGATATTTTCCCTGCAATATCTTCTTAGCACTGCTGCCTATCGGCATCGATAACTTCCTTAAATTCCCACCATAGGCGCCAATACAAAAAGTAATTTAGTTTAATTTAATCTTATAAAATTAAAGGAATCAAAAAACAGATTTCAACGGTATCAAGCGTAAGTGGCTGTAGCTGTTGCAATCAAAGTATATTTATAACGACCAAAATATTTTATACAGTATATACCCAAAAAAAAGGGTTAGCTGATTCAAAAAGAAAAAGAGCCTACATAATATTAACTTACAAAACGTTATCTTTTGTGCTGATAGCACATAAATTTCACTACAAGCATTATTATACAAACGCTCCTAACATTTCGTGCTTATTTAAGTTTGTTGTATACGATTTTGATTTGATTTTTTGCTTCAAAAAAATAAAAATTAATATTATGGCAGTGTAGTCAAAAAGCGGCTTAACATCATGAAATCAATATTTTGCTTAAATAAATCGGCATATCGGTTCGTCGCTCACTAGTTCAAGTTCAATATATTTTGAACTGGTTATTTTGTTGACGTTTTAAAAATGTTATGTTTGCTGCTAATTCATTTTGTTTAAAAGCATTTATTATTACATATTATTATTGTTATTTCGTTCATGTTATAATAGGCATACTTTTAAGATAATGCAATCTGAGCTCAGCAGCTTATTTCCATCACCAGTTCATTTGATCGGAACGAACCAAGTCTAATCAACACGGAACGTGTGTTGGATTTTGTCCGGATATTTGATACGAAATTTATTGTGCTAGTCCTTAACAATGCCACCGAAAAAAGCAGCACCCGGACCAAGTAAAAAAACAGAGCAGAAGAAAAAGGAAAAAGTCATTGAGGTAAGTTGCGTGGTCGCTGAGGCAGTGCCGCAGCTAACATAACCTCAACGTGCTTTAGATAGTATGTGGCGAAAACCACAACGTCAACAAAAGATGCTAACCAAATCCTTCTACGCCTACGCAGGACAAAACTTTTGGTCTGAAAAATAAGAAAGGCAATAAACAGCAAAAGTTCATACAGCAAGTGCAAAAGCAGGTGCAAAGTGGCGGTCAGCATCCACGACAGGATGGCGACAAACGCAAAGACGAAAAGGAGAAGAAGTTGGCCGAACAGCGTGAGCTGGCCATGATCTTCAAGCCGGTGCAAACCCAAAAGGTAGAAAAAGGCACTGATCCAAGGTCTGTGGTGTGCGCGTTCTTTAAGCAGGGTACTTGCACAAAGGGCGATAAATGTAAGTTCTCGCATGATCTGTCACTAGAGAACAAAGTGGAAAAGCGTTCCATCTATGTGGATATGCGTGATGGTGAGGACGATTCGATGATCAACTGGGACGAAGCCAAGCTAATGGAGGTAATCGATAAGAAACACTCAGGCGAAAAGCGACGACCCACGACTGATATTGTAAGTTTTTATGCTAAGAGAAAACACTGCAGCTAAGTTAATAACTTATTTAACTTTTCATAGATTTGCAAGTTCTTTTTGGAAGCAGTGGAAAAATCTAAATACGGCTGGTTCTGGGAATGTCCCAATGGGGAGAAATGTATCTACCGGCATGCACTGCCACCGGGCTACGTGCTTAAGAAGGACAAAAAGAAGGAAGACAAGCCCTCTGAAATTTCGCTGGTCGATTTGATTGAGAAAGAACGTGCTGCCCTAGGACCAAGTCAAACGCGTGTCACCCTAGAGACATTCTTGGCTTGGAAAAAACGTAAACTACAAGAGAAGAAAGATAAGCTGGCCGCGGATGAGGAACGCAAAAAGAACGACTATAGCAAGGGAAAACAATTTGGTATCTCTGGGCGCGAGATGTTCAGCTTCAATCCAGATTTGGTCGACGATGGTCCCATGGAAGAGGGTGATGCCGCCTTCGATATTTACAAACGCGAAGACGATGATGATGAGAACACCGTTGAATTTAAGGAACTTGATTTGGCAGCTCTCACTTTGGCTGCCCAAGAAGTCGATGGTTCCGGCACTATTGCATCTACCACAAGGTTATATGACCAAGCGGCAGAAGCAGCCAAAACCGCTGAAGCTGAAGATGCAGCGGCTGATGAAAGTCCCACATCATCCAATACCACTGCCGCGCCCGCCCATGATGCTGCGCCAATTAACAAAGATCTATTTGTTGATTTGGCGGGCGAATTAGATGATCTAGATCTCGATGATGAGGATGATTAGGCAAAACATTAACATCGGCTTGCAAGCTGTTTTGGTTGATTTACATTGGAAAGCAAGCTTACTTATGCATGCATACTTAAACACAATAATTTCTGCACTTTCCCATTTCCGATGAATAAAATTCGTGGTTTTTAAATAAAATGTGTTCTATTTATGTATAAATGTGTTATGGCATTGGTCTGCAGCGAATCTTGGTTCCGGTTTCTTTTCTGCTGTTAAGCGCCCAGATAATGAGTTGCAGGTTTACTCAGCATAATTTTTATTAAACTGCTCGAAGATGCTTATGCATACTTAATTTAGAACAAAAACTACTACAAAGATTGCTTTTAAATAAAAACTAACTAAAAATTACCAAAAGTTAAGTGGTAAAACCCCAACAGCTTGCGGTATTTGCCGCTCGCGTAAGAACCTAGCCAGCAACATTTCCAGTCGCATCTTTGGTCCACCCTCATCATAGGCCGTCAGCTGTGGCACATAGTACTGCTGAAGGTACAATAAAAGTTTGACAAACTGACGTCCATACGAGCGCCACAGCTCAAAGCCCAATGTTTGCAACATTTCCATAATCATTGTTGCACATATATCCGGTAGCGGCCTCAGCTGCAACATGTGTGTTAGCCAGCGCCATGCTTCTTCAATGCCAAATGGATGCGCTTGTCCGTCACCCTTGCGTCCAGGTGTTATAATAACAGCGGCATATAAACGTGCAATGCCAGTCTGACGCTTAAGATACATGTCAGGTTTTTCGAACTCATTTTTGTCGGTTAGTCGATAGCCCACTGATTTAAGATACTGCTCCGGTGTCTGACCTGGCTGCTGTGGCATAAAGTAGGGCACTAAGTAGGGCGACTCCTTGTATATGTATGCTAGAAAAATTTTCCCAAAGTCGGGCAAAAGTTTCCAAAAACTGACAATGACTGATGCAAAAGGAAATGCTGCTTGCGGGTTGCTCGAAATAGCCGTCTCCGTTTGGCTGACAAACTTTTTCGCCATCAGCAATATGCAGTAGTCGCGTGCCAGTGCATGATCATTGATGGTAATGGCGCCACCATCTGTAGTCTTTACAGGTTGTCCTGCAAAGAAGTTGTACAATTTTTCAAAATTGAGTGTTAAATGTTGAGCACTGACTGCGGTTATAGCATTCAATGGCATATTGATGGCACGCTGGCAATTGGTGCGATACTTTTTCCAGGCTTCGTCTGTTTGTAGTGGCTTAACACGATCGACTTTGTTTTGATACATCTGATTTATGTCATTATAGTAAGCCAGCCTTGCGGGATGAACATAAAGTGTGGATGCTGTATCGGTGGCTGCGTTTATAGCAACCTCTTTGGTCACATTTATGGCTGTAGCTTCGGTTGCTTGTGCCGCCGCCGTGGCAGCAGCCGCTGCTAATTGTTGTGCTTGTTCCCTTTGTTGTTGATTTTGTTTCTCCAGTTCCGCTTCGGCAGCGCGCTGCTGCTCCTCTGCCAATTGCTGGGCCTTATTAGCTTCATCTATCTTAATTTGTTGCAGCTTTGCTGCCTGCATAGAAGATTGATTTATTACTTTAAACAAATTGGCTTCTATACTGTTCAAGCTTTGACAGTAATGCTCGGCAGTCTTTAGCTCCGCAGGGCCACAACAACCGACTTTGATTTTGTTTATTAACTGGTCGAACATTTGCACCAGCTCCCGCAATTGACGATTGAGATCACTGCATGCCTTTTGTGATTCATTATCGAGTGCTAGGAGAACTAAAACAATGGAATCGTATCTGTTACGAAATATTGCTTGACAGCGAGCCACACCTTCAAATGAAAGATGCTGTAGCTTTCGCTCTGTTTGTTTACGATGTGCTGTTAAAATACGTTGTTCCGCATCCTGATCGGCTCTAGCTAGCTGATCAGCCTTCTGCTCTATTTGTGCATCTATCTCTTGCTTGATAGCCAAGCGATTGGAGAGCTGCTGGAGCAGTTCGTCATTTTTTTCAGCTGTAATACGCTTCTGGTTGGCGGCTGATTCTTGACGTTGTTGCTGCAATGTGTGTAACTGAGTACGTACGCTTTTTTTGCATTGTTGCTCAATCTCTCGTTTTAATATGCTGCAGTTGAGCGCAGGAATGTCTGATATTTTTACATGTGGCGTTGATTTAAACTCGTCGATTGCTAATGTATTGTCCTCTGAGGCTGGATTTGAGTGTGTGTAAACTTGCGCCAATGTGTTACGGGATGCGACTGGACTTGAGTGTTTGTTAACAGGGGCTGCTTTGTTTGAATTCGTGCTATTAGCTTCTCTCTCCGACCATAGGGGCAGGTCGGGACCAATTGTACGATTAGTAGCACCGGCAAATGAAATTATTGCAGCGTCTTTTAGCACAGTTTCAAAGTTGAGCATTGACATACCCTCTACTAAGTCACTCTAAGCACAAAAATAAAAAAAAAGAATGAGTTGAAATTGCTTGAATAATATAAAAAAAAAGTCTGTTTATCTGTTTACCATTGTGGCGAAACTAATAAAAAAATACTATACTAATTCATTAAGAAATGAAACAAAACTCAATTTTGTTGCGACTAAAAAGCGTTGCCACTTTTTATATCTAACCTCAAGTGTGTGCACACCAAACAGTGTGTATACAATTTAAAAAATATGTAATACAAAATTGAATGCCTTCGAATTGCAATGAATCAAAAATCATCACATATGTACATACATACTTTCATTTAATTAAGAATTAAAGTAATAAATTACACATTGAATATGTTGAGCGTGAAGCGATTGAAATCGTTGTCAGAACATATCGATACAAATATAGCACATATTAGTAATAGTATAGCAATAATAAAAACACGATTTTTTTTTTACATTCATTTTCTTATAAAAAATAACGATTAGTAAGTAATTAGAAAAACTTTACACCATGGCTGCCATCCATCTCGATAAGCTCACATCTTCCCTTCTCCTCTAGCAAGCGCAGAGCATTCAGCAAGACTGCCTCATCCAAATCATGAAATTCGGTTTGTATGGAATTCTCGCCAGCGCATATTTCATACAGCGTACATATGCTATTCGTTTGTCCTGTCTCTTGAATCCAATCATAAACCATGCTAGCATATTCCTCTAGCGTATGCCAATAAACCTGCCACTCCAGGCGGCGTTTATCCAATGGCACTGCATGTCCACTGCGTTGCAAATGCTCTAGTATGACCAATATAAACTCTGGAGAAAGGCGTCTCTTTAGACTCTCATTATGAAACAATGGCAAGTTTTGCTCGTTGATGCTTAACGTAAACTTATTGCAATGTTTAAAGTACTTGAGAAAGAGATCTGTCCAGACTTTGATTTGCTGCTGGCGTGTTTCTTCGTGCGGCTGCAAGCTGGAAGTCAACAATTAAATGAATGATGTGCACAAAGTGCTCAATATGACTTACGTAAAAAAGGGTGAAAATGTATACTCCCAAGGCCATTGAAAATCAGAATCAGTCATTTTTAGTTAAAATTCGACTCATTTGTTGTCTACGCAAATTTTGAAAAGTGACGAAGTCAATCGATGTGAGCGAACAGCTGATAAATTCAGTGCTGCCAGACTGTTCAACGAGCCAAACAAAAACATTGGCTAGTCATGAAAGGGCTACATTTGAAATGCATTGAACCTACTCAATGCAAATACAAAATAAATCAATTACATTAAAATGCATTCTTTTATTTGTCTTAATTAGAAAAAATTGTGTACATTAACATTTCGGTTTTTAGAAATTTTTTAAATTGGATTGGTTTTGCTATTTCAAAAATGCCACGGTTTGTGTTTCAACCAAATTAATCATGTAGAAATAAGATTGTTATAGATCAGATTTTTTTTGCATCATAAATATACATTTACATATATCTGCTATATATTCTTGTTTAATATACGTAAAGTACTAGGAGGCGCAACACTATACATTCAATATTTCACTTTATATATATATGTAGATTTAAATTTTTATATTTAAACATTTTTTCTCTTGTAAAGCCATAGCTTGTTTTCCGCTTGCCACAAAACTCCATACTCCATAAATGCCCTTGCCACTTAAATGTCTTAGTAAATTTAATTTTTTATTTTTATAAAAATTTGCATATGCTGTTTGTGCTTAACTTACTAACATTATGTCAGCGTATGGAGTGCCTATAAATTTCTATTAATCATTAATTTATATACTTTTCGTTTTAGTTAAGAGCAAGTTTTACTTGCTGGGGCTGGTATGTATGGGGGCGTGCAGGCAGTGTATTAGCTTACAGTTAGTTAAAGAGCTTGGGCTTGGTAAATATAAATAGTATATGTAGTTAATAGTTTTGCACTTTGCCTTTAATTGGTTTTGTACACATGCGTGGAATTCTCTAGAGAAATTCTCTGGGGAGAAAGAATGAAGGTGTTTTTGATAGTACAGTTTAGATATAGCTATTGGGAAGAGTTTTACAGTTATTTCCTAGTTAACAAGTGAGGTTCGTTTGAAATCTTTCATTGCTATGTAGGTAATATATTATTATTTCGCTTGTTTCTTCAGTTTTCTGCAATTACTAAAACATATACATAGCATAATGACATGGCATGGGGTTTTTTTCTTTGTTTAAATAATAGTACAGCATTTACTACTTTTATTTTATTCTGTTTTATAAAAAATATATCAAATAAATGAGCCATTCAACTAACGAATATAGTTGGGAAAAGCCTTATATGTGCTTAAAGCATATTGATAATGAAAATGTACACTTGAAATGCTTTGCGGGTTTTATAAAAAATTAAATCCATATGCATAAATATAACAAAATGTTTTAAATTGAATTAAAGTTTTCAACGCAAGCACAAAACGTTTCACATTTAGAGCAAGCATTGCAACCAAAAGCTGGAAAAGTAAAAGATTTTCAATTTTTTTACAATATGAAACAAATTCAAAGCTCCAAGTATATATTTAATTTATATACTCTATATATTAGCGTAAAATATCGCATAAACAAAATATCTTTAAAAAATATATAAAACATAATTCGCTCATATCATGTACATAAATACAACTCTCAAATCTTATATAAATAACTTGTTCTCGACATATACATTCATATTTATATATTATGTTGTTAGACTACTTAAAAATGGCATGTGGGGCGACATGTATGCGCTTACATACATTACATATACATACATACATTTATATCGAATCGTATAAAACGCATGCAACTCAATATTTAGAAGCTTATGACTGCCACACCAAATATTGCTAACAACTAAGAGACATATAATTACATATTGAATTTTGTTTTAATTTTGCCTTTTGGGGCTGCTTTATCAATGGTTGCGTTGCCTAGTCTAGCAGTTATTACATATACATATATAGTTTTGGGATTCTCGAATCACTGCACGTATAGCATGTTGTTTCACACAATGCTCAATATATATATAGTATATATTTTATATTATTTCGACTAAACGACTAATACTATTTATATATTATAGCTAAACCTAAGCTACAATTTTTGCCTAAGACGCTCTGCTACCATGCAATGCTTGTGTGTGTTTGGTTTATGTGTTAGTTTGTGGTGGTGTATGTGTGTTGAGTGGATGAGAACTTCACTTAGCCAGTGGCTCCAAGTAACAGCGAACCGTATTGTTCTCATCTAGCATGGCAGATATATGGCGCGCCTGCTGCTGTTGTTGCGGGGGGGTGCTGTGCGATGTACTATGCGACGACGATGATGTTGTGGACTGCGGTGATAACTTCTGTAGTTGCTGACGCTTCTGTGCGGGCGTCTGGTTGGCCGGTGGCAATGGTGGCCCAGTATTATTGTGATGACCAAATAGCTCATTTACCGCTAAGCGTGCGCTAGGCGATTTGGCGGCATTTTGCCTGTGCGCGAAGCTGCCACGTATGGAGCCCTCACCAACGCCGCCGCTAACCCCAAAAACCGCACCATTGTGCTCATGTTGTGCGACTCCTAGTCCTCCGGCACCTGCTGGCACTCCGTAGTCTATAGGTGCGCCATGCTTGCGCAGTTGGCGTCTGTGGAAAAAAGTAACAAAGTATCAATAATAAAGACAGGCAGCTGCATTCTATGTTAGGTAACCAAATTATTAATAGAATGGAAATGATATTAAACAAAATTAACTTCTTGAAATTTCAAACCGAAAACGTATCGGAAGTTAAATAAATATTAGTTTATAGTAGTTTAACGGCCCATTTCATATGCTTATTATACTCACTGAAATCGCCTTTGAAAGTCCTTGTCTTGCAGTGCCATTAAGCGGCGCATGCGCTCATCGCTTTGTGGCGGTAAGCCATGTGAATCATCATCCATATCGCTATCCTCCTCATCATCACAGACGCTATCATTTAATTCCTCTCCTTCCGCTGCCTCATCATCATCATCATCGTCGTCATCTTCATCCTCATGGGCAGCACAATGTGGCGCGCGCTGCGCTTGCAGCGGCTGATTCCTGGACGAGACGCTGCCACCACTAACACTGCCACCGCCATAACGACTGCCAGCACCAGCAGCAACAGCGGCGCGCATGTTGTTGAAGACGCCGGTGCCCACACTGTTGTTGTACACCTCGTCTACATCAAAGTCACCGACCTCATAGTGCTGCGCATCCGAGTTGCGATTGCTTAAGATCTCCTCATAGACGGGTCCCCCATCGCCGCTGCCTTGATTATAATAGGCATCGCTGCCGCCAATACCTAGGCTAAGATCACAGTTGGAATGCTTATTTCTATAGTGGCGCTGTTGCTGCTGGGCAGCTCCGCCGATGCCACCACCGCCAGCGGCCACAAACTCGTGATGGTATTGTGCCATGTGCGGTGGAGGCACTGGCAGCTGTTGGCCAGCAGTGCGTCTCTGCTGGTGTTGTAAATGCAGCAAATGTGCATGGGCTGTCGCATGCTCCGTTTGTTCCTCATCAGAGGAAAGTTGCTGCTGCTGCTGAGTTTGGCGCGTATTTAGATGGCGCTGGTGTTGCTGTTGGTGATAATAGCTAGCGGGCATATTGGTTTCCAAGGCCTCAGCATAGTGTGGATAGGATTGGGGCTGCTTCAGCGAGCTTGTCTTCTTATATGATGGATAGAAGAGCACCTGAGAGGCGGCTGTAGCGCGACTATGTAAGGAACCACTTGGCGAATCGGGCCCAGCGGCACCAGCTGCTGCACCACCATTGCCGCCACGCTTTTTCTTGCCGTTCTGATTATTATGCTTTTGCGTCCAGTAGAATACTTCGTGCGCCTGCTGCGGTGAGCCAGCATTATTGTAATACTCGCCAGCAGCGCGTTGTTTCACGCTGCCAGCTGGCGGTGGCTGTTTCCAGCTATAATAATCTGGCTGATGATAATAACCCTCACCTTGTAGCGGCAATTGCTGTCCTTGTTGCTGCTGCTGTTGTTTATGTGCAAAAATCAAGTGCGTAGAACCGGCAGAGGATGTGGGCGAGGTGTGTCCTGCACTGGCCATGCCTGTGGACCGCAGCGTATTGGTTGCACCACGTTCAAGCACCACATGACCGCTCTTTTGCTGTGCTACAGGTAACAAGGTACCTGCGATAAGACCGCTTTTGAGTGTGCGACGTTGTGTGGTCAATTGAGCTTCATTTAGCTCACAGTCTGAGTTTGCGCCTATAATGGCATCGTCTGTGACTGCCACGGCATGCTCATCTGGCTCCTCTTGCGCCTCATCGCCATCGGCCAGCGGCAGCTTCGATTTTTTCATAGCTTGCGTGCCTGTTGAGGCAGAGTTACTACTCAGAGTGCCGGCATTGCCTCCTGCATTACCAACTACCATGCCACCATTGCTGCCCACAATGCCCGATGAAATGGAGGTCTTAGAGCAACGTAAGCACTTAGGGAGCCAGGCATGCTGGCGCACATACTTGCGATATTCACGACGTATCTTCTCATTTTGTATGCAGTGGAATACAAATATGTAGAGACCCAGCAGCGTATTGAAGCATATAAAGCAGTAGCCATAGGCAGTTGAAACGTCTTCGTCCATTTTGGCATTTCGCAGATAAAAGTAGGCAGAGCACCAAACTGCGCTAAGCAGTAGCAGGAACACAAAAGAGCAGCGTATGTCGAAGCTGGAACATATACAAATAGATTAATATATATCTGGACAAAAAGGTGTGAGTATCTTGGCGAAGATACTTACCGCACATTAGCCAGGCGAGTGTGTTCCTTGGTCTTTAATGCAGTACGGCTCTTGCGGCACATGATAATCCATGACAAAAATGTGAATCCAATTGCAGCCTATAGGACGGTAAGCGGAGTTTTTTAAGAGTTCTTTATAAGTATAAATAAACCTACCACAAAGAAGAGAAGTACGGGTGCCACAAACGTAATATAGAATAGCGAGTTGGCCTCCATAAGCACGCAGTAATCGTTTTGTGTATAAGTGCCGGGATCGATTACCAATGAGATGGCCACCACGCTCAGGGACATTCCATAGGAGAGTAAATAGTAGCAATTAACCTTGGGTGTTTGATCGACCTCCAGCAAAAGTTCATCGGAGGTGAGTGTGGAATAGGAGTGATAGGCTGCAGCAGGCATATGCTCAGATCAGTTGAAAGTTTCGGAACAACTTTAATTCTTAACTACTTACCTTCATAGCAGAACCAGGCTGCACCAGAGAGTATGGCACAATGCAGAAAGATGGTTATGAAACCACAAAATATGCTTGTTTCGGTCTGTTCAATACCCAAAAGAAAGAGCAGCTCAATGGCCAGCAGGCAAATGTAAATGCTGCTATAAATTGAGGTGCGCGCAGACTGTAAAATTTTGTGATTAAGAAAAGAGAGAGAGAAATGGGAGTGAGAGGTTAAGGCGTGAGTTGGAGATTTCAAATTGAAGCATTAGAAGAAATCTATCCAAACTTAATTTAGGTTTTGCTTCGTTCCTTATTTTTTTTTTACAATAATTTTGGTGGTTGGTGGTGAAAGTTTCCAAAAACAAACAAAATACTAAATATGACTAATAATAATAAATTAGAACAAGACACGAAACAAGCATATATAATATAAACAACATTAAATAAACTATACATGTAGAAACACAAAATGCAAATTAATTACAACAAGACAAAAATTAGCAACATGATTTTTTATTATTAATTAATAAATACACAAAAAGTATAAGAACAAATCAATAATTTGAATGTTATTTTGTTAAGACACAAAAAAAAAGAAGAAATGTTAAATCTCACAGACGCTCATAAATGTAAAAGCATGCCAAATAGGATTTATAAAAAACCAACTGTGCCTTTTGTTTCGGTTTCCACATCCGTAGAAAATTTTGGTATGTGGAAAAGGAAGTATGGGCGCATAATTTGTTTTGCCTTCAAAAAAAAGCACTCTGAAACTTAGTTAATAAAATGCGCTAAGCTTAAACTATGACAATTACTACAAAAATAACTACTATATAAAATTGGAAGTCTCTCAAGTTTTACCCATTTTATACGTACCAAAATAAGAATTTACACATAAACTAGCTTATAATTCTTATATGTATATAGACAGGCTTGTTTCGGCAAAACTTTAAAACTTAGGTCCTAAAAATGGGCATGTATATGTGGAAACTGCTTAATCTGTTTGATTTAACGAGCCAAACTAATGTTTCCATCTAGCAGGCAATTTGAATTAAAATTACTATTTAACCCGATAATACGGTGTTCGAAAAGCGTGAAAGTAGCCTGAATCGAAACAGACCCCTGATCATTTCTATAATAGTTTACACAAAAACAATTCAAGTTACTTAAGCATTATATCACATGAACAGAACTACAAGTAAAGTGGCCTAATATAGTGCCAAAATTTCTTAACTAAGACTAACTACACCTAACGTTTGCCTAGCTTTTGTTGTTGTGCCTAGCCTAGCCTATACCTTTTATTGTTGTTGTTGTTTCACCACCACCACCACTTATATTGTAAATCATCCATATTGGCCTGCATTATTATATTATTAGCATCCAGCGCCGTTACATGGCCGCCTTCAACGTTAAGATTATGATTGCGCTGCTGTTGTTGTTGCTGCTGCTGCTGGCGCGCTTGCAAATAATTGTGGCTAATATTAAGATTGTTTCCCATAGCATGACCAGCATTGTTGTTTGCACCCACATGGGCGGCATGTTGCTGCAGGGCTGCAGCAATGGATGCAGCTGCTGCAGCGGCCGCAGCAGTGGTTGATGATTGCTGACCATGATTGAGATTCAAATTTAAATTGTTCATTTGCAAGTTACGTTGTGGCTGATTGTTGTTGTTGTTGTGTGATACAACAACCGCTGCTGCAGCAGTAGCCACAACTTGCTGCTGCATATTAAAATTATGCGCATTTAAATTATTACGATGAGAATTGCGTATGGAATTGTGTTGTATGAAATTTGTATGCTGTTGCATGTGATTATTGCTGGCCGTTGCGCCAACGGCATTTCCACCAGCCGTGGTCAGCGTGAGCGACTCATGTGTCTGATCACGTATGTTGTTTTGCTGGCGTCGGCTGCCCGAGCGTTGATGTGGCGTTTGCCTCGCAGTTGCGTTTCTTACCTTAATGAACACACCATTGAACAGCTTGAGTGTGAGCAGCGCAATCACTATGAAGACAACACATATGGAAATGCTTATGTAGATAAAAATGCGCATGTTGCCATCAAACATGGTAAACAACGAATGCTGATGCTCGTCCACCACATCCATAAGTATGGCAAAGTTGGTCAGATGATTGCAGGCGCATATGCTGTGCGTACGATTGGTAGATTCCAGACTGCAGCCAGTGGCGGACCAGGCACTGCAAAAAATTTTATAAATTATCATAAACAACTTTTTTAAGAATGAATTTAATTACTGGTCAATGTAGTTCCAAAAGACGCAGGTGGGGTTGGTAACATTTTCAGTTTTCAAATGCTTTAGCACCAATTTAATAGGCTGTGACAGCTGTATATGACGACCTTTGCCCAAGCTGGCCGAGATAACTTTGCTGTTCAAAATGCGAATGCGTTGCTGCATCTCCACATCGGTATCATTGGCCAATATAGCTGTATTGCGTACTGCAAGAAAAAAATACAATATTTAAGAGTTTAAAAGACGGCGACTTTATTAAAATAGAAATATATTAGACTTACCATAGCTACGCGCGCTTTTAAGATCAAAGTGATCGTAACTTGGTTTTAGTATGGATTCAAGTCTGTCAAAGGCAGCAAATACAATGCGCACCAGACCGCCCTCGCTGTTCTCTATTAAGGCAGCGCGTGGCAGCTCAATGCGATCGGAGCTTAACGGCCATTGATCAGATTCGGGAAAGACCACGCTAGATTGAATGGCTTTCGTTTCCAAAACTCGCACGGATAGCACTGAAGTTTAAAAAATTATTAATATTAAAAATTAATTGTTTGAAAAACAACTTACATATATTCTTGACTTTTTGCACTACATTGCGCTCACGTATGATAGTGTCCGCCAGCAGAAAGGCATTGTACTCGAGACCTGTCAATAGCGATGTAGCTACACGCATTTGATCCTCCTGATTTAAATCCAGCCAAGAAGACAGCTGCGATTCATCCAACAAATTGGAGCCTGTTTTCACCACACCATGCAGCAGCTCCATAATAATTGCCTCGCGTTGTCTCTGATCCGGAAATGTTTCCTTGTCGTGAAACATTTTCTCGGACATGGTTTGTATAATCTTTGTAGTCACGAGCATGTCACCACCATACAGCGTTTTGCTGCTCGTCACCTCGGACAAGTCATTGGCTATGGATATCAACGAGGAATCGCGCTGATTTACACGCATTTCTAGATTATTCAACCAAAGACTGCGGCACTGTGTCAAATCGGGCGTCATTGGATGCCAAGTGGGCTCAAAATTGCGCAGCCGTTGATTAACCTTGTGCGCCATGGTCACTGGCTGTTCGCAGTTGCTGTTGTTGTGTAGGCAGCCGCCAGGCGATGGAGACGGTGTTGTGCTGCTATATGCCGCAGTGCCATCATCGTCATATTCATCATAGACTCCAGCATCGGGCATGCGTTTCATAAGCACACAGCGCCACTTGGCAATGCCCGCAGCACCGCCTGGACAAGGCTGCACATTGACATCACCCACGCGGGTCATATTCCAGAAGAGATTACGCGCATGTGTGGGACCGCAAAACAATTTGCTCTCATCGTCTGTTCCCGCCATGCCAGCTGCATTTAAATTTATGTTATTGATGGTGCGCACAACGCCGCCTAAGCTGCCATTGATGACATTGGTGGGAGGGCTAGCGGCGGCTGTGCCTGGTGTGCGGTTCGGTGAACTCTTTGTCGTAAGCAGAGTTCCATCATCACTGCCCGCGCCTCCCACTCCTGTTAGTATGCGCGTGTTGGATGGCGCTGTTGCATTGCTGGTCGTAGGAAGTTTTCCATTACTGGCCTTAGTGGGTTCTACGCCGCTTTTGTGATGAGCTACATCATCTGTGTGATGATGATGATGATGCAGTTGTGGAGGTGGCGGTAAGCCATCGTGTCTGCCCGGATGCTTTGTGGTTGACGTACTACTGCCTTTGAGTCGCCCGCTGGGCAGCGTGACTGTACTGCTGGGCGTGCTGTATGTGGGCAAAGGCGGAGCATTAAACCCATTAATGCCTACCACGCCCGGCAGCGTTGGCAGGCGCGGTGGTGACGCTGCTCCACCTACGCCATTCGGTGGGTGTATAAGGCCGCTGCCATTGGCAAAAATGGGTGGTCCATTGCTTAACACCCAGGGCGGGGGACTGGGACGATTTGTCGTCGTCGACGTCTGAGCGGCCGATATGCACTGATAATGGGCCTCCAGATATTTGTGCGTGCCTGGACAAGGATCGCCAAACATGCTGGTGGCGGCGAGCACGCTGCAGCTTTGTTTGTGCGCGCATCTGTTAAAATATAGATGGGTTAGCTAAAGCTTATGGGGGCCCTCAGCTTAGTACATACAGTGCAGTCGCGATACAGTGAACTAATTAAAACCAATGGTGTTCACAATACCAAATTTGTTCACTTTATCGATTCGAACATTTTATGATGTGTTTAAATAACATTAAGCACAAATCTAGACGGGATATCATTTTGTTTATTTAAAAAACAATTCTAATTTTAACATAAAACAGCCTTCATGGGTCATATTTCATTACATATCATCGCATAAGTTAACTAATTTAGTACATCAAATTTATTTTAATTGAAAAGCATAACATAAAATTCAATAAATGAAAAAGATAATTCATTACGTTTAAATTTTTTTAAGGAAAGCTGATATTTTGGTCTGTTTTTGGTTAAAACTAGGTTTTTAGACTCTTTATAGTAGTCAATGTAAAAAATAATTTGTTCACTCTTACGAGTGTTCACATAACCGAGTGTTCATTCTATCGCGACTCCACTGTATTTAGATCAAAATCTCAAGCAAAAAAGAGGACGAGCGGCCGATAATTTGGTAACTTGTATGTGACTTTCTAATTAAGTTCACCATTTACTTATAAGTAATTACATTATAAGTGCACATCTATTAAATTTTTAAAACAAAATATTAAAATATTGTTTTTACCTTGAGTTCAGCACTGTCAGACTCTTTGGAAACATGCAATTGACGCTCCATTCGACATTGCCATGATCATTGCATATAGTAATCGAAAAGCGTCCATAATTGGCCCGGATTAAGTTGATCAGATCGCCGGGCTCGCATTCAATGGTCAGTTTCTTACCTTCACAGGCGTAGGCAGTTTGATATTTAGGCGCTGTAAGGTTAAATACGATGCTACATAAGTGAGGGTTTAGAACTAGGGTTTAGAATATTCATTGTTTTAAATATATTGTATATATATGATAGAGAAAAGATTTTATTAGTAGCGCTGCGTTGATGTTGTAGTTTGGTTTGGTTGATGAATTGTTGTTTATCTGCAAAGACACTTACGATTCTATATATGGGCAATATAGGTTTATATAAAAGGTGGCATGTGATATATATATAGCATGATACGCTTATACAATCCCTCCATATACTTAGTATGTGTTTGGACATTGGCGATTGGTGGTGGGTCATTAGTGATGCTTGTAGCAAGTAGAGTAGTAGTCATAAATACCAAATCCTGCCAGTTGGGCTCACTAATGTGGGAAGGCAGCTCAAACACTCCTTTCAGACTCAAGATTGCATTTAAATGACATCTTGTCTTAGCTGCAAAAGATAAGCATGGAAAAAGCATAAATAAATATTTGTTTGATTAGCAAGGCAAACCAGAGCTTTAAAGCGTAGGCTCAGGCAGAACAACGAGGAGCTAGTTGGCGACATCATTTTTTTTATTGATTCCTTATGTTAATCAAGTTTTGATTGAATGGCTATTTATTATTGGACTCCAAAACCAATTGAGTTTAATCAATCAAAGATATAAGCAAAGAGGAATTCAAATGAAAGTTGCTCAAGAGAGAAGGTATACTTGAAAGTAGAAAGTAAAGTAAAGAAGTAAAGTAGTGGCTGTAAGCCGCAAAATTTTATCACGCTGGAAAAGGATAAGATATCGACATAATGCGTCAGGGAAAGGCGCGTCATTTTTGATTTGAAAAATTTTCTCTATATCAACTCGACCATTACTCCTGATCATTTTCATCATCATGGAAAATGGAGTCAGCTATTCCTTCTTCTGTCTGTTGTATACATTGCACAAATCGATAATACCTTTTAGTACTATATGTGCAGGGTATCAAATTTAATAAAGTGAGGACAATTTCGATAGTGAGTTACAATCAAATTTCTGTGTAAATTTTTGTATTGATGCGTTGAGGGGTATGGGTGTAATAAAGGCCACTGTGCAACGGGGATGATTCAGAAAAAGGTCAACATTGTTTGGTTGATAAGCCTAACATGGTTCTTCGTACCAAATTTGGTGGCTCTAACATAAATGTAGCCCTTAACATTTCTATAAAAAGCGAAATGCTGTTGCAGTTTATAGGAGGAGGTTTCTTAAAATTGCATATTATTATCTATTTCTTCTAAGGTGTCTATCCTATTTCAATCATTTTCACACAACACTTGCACAGAAGCAGGGTACAGAACTGTGCCAAGTTTCAATTGGGTAGGTTTAATGGGGTATGATATCGACTTTATTCAACAAACTCCTTTAGCCTTGAGAAAATGTGCATATTTTGGTAACATTTTTTTGTTCTAACTCTTATAGTCTCTGAGAAAGCTGGACCAACACGGACTGACGGACATGTCTATATTGACTATTGCTCCTGACCATTTTTGCCCATGGAACATATAGTCTGCCTGTTACTTCGTGTACAGAGTATAAAAATGTAAATTCTGCATCCGATAAGATGTGATTAAAAATGACTGCGCCTACAGTTTTTCTTTACAAATGCGATATGAGAATATACAGTCTGAAAAGAAGTTCCATACTAGGCGTTTTACTATTAGGAGGCACAGACATTTTATTAACTTTCGTAATTATACCCTGTGCACACAGTGTGCAAGGGTATTATAGATTTGTGCAATATATGTAACAGGCAGACCATAAGTTCCATGGGCAAAAAGTGTTATCATTGCCTCGGATAGCGATTGGACCATCTGTCTGTTCGTCTGTCGTTATAAGTTGATAGATCTGCGAGACCATAAAAGCTAGACACAAAATTTTAACAAAAGATGCGCGTAATCCCAAGAAAGATGAAGTTTGTCGAATGAGGTTGATATCTGCCCCCGTTTCCCCCCAGCAGACTTTCGCGGTTTACAGACGCACTGTTTAATCTATTGATTAAAACTTGGCACTGGCGAGCTTAAAGTCATATCGAACTTCTGAAAAGAGGCATTAAAGTAGATACTTTCGTTCCCATTTTACCGTATGCTGGATTTAGTTTTTATGGAGAAAAAAAGAGTACAGGGTATTCCACTGTCTGCATCAAATATTTTTTAACCGATTGTGTTGTGGTTCGGAATTCAATCTTCGATGTCTCTTAAGCGTCTATTTATTTTCATAACATAGCTTCAAATCTCTGCCAAGCTTCAGGTCAACAAATATAGCAGCGTGGCTAAAAATTGAAATATCCTGTTTGGGTGAAAGTATATACATATGCGCATCTTTTGGTAATTTTTTGTCTAGATATTATATAAGTCGTTAAGGATTTAATCTAGAAGTAATATTCCCCTAACTATTGTGTCACTATCTTCTGTCATTTATCCCTTTACACTAATGCGTTACGAAGAAACAAATTCTCAAAGATAATAAAAACACTTACCGTTCCCATATTCCGATGAGCAGCTATTAGGTCGTTGCAGCTGCAGCCAACCCTTATCTGTAAGTAAAAAGCAAATACATTAAACAATTATTTACAAATTGAATCAATACGCATTACAAAAAGATAAGTATACAAACAGTAAGATAAGTAATTCTAAGAATACACACCCTTTAAATATCTCATCGATATTCGTTTCGTTCGGTACAAAGATAAAGACTCGTTTTCTTTGTATACACCCAAAGTGCAATTGCTTCGTCGCGCACAAAAATGCATTCAAGTATACAGAAAAGTTTCCAGCAGCGTTCATAAGGGCAGTGCACTTTCATACATAAATTGGGGCCTCCGTTGCTTTTACTCATCGATTTGGTCTGTTGCAGACACACACATATTTATGCACAGATACATACAAAGAAATGCTGTCAAGTCTTTTCAGCAGCAGCTATTGCGCTGCTTTGGCCACTGGAGCACCCTGGCTTGCCTTTGATGTCTGATACTTTGTGCTGCATTTTTTCATACGAGTTTTCAAATCCGTTTTGAAGCATGTTTTTAATGTATTTCATTTAGATTTTTGTACTAGTCGTTTGTTTATTATTAATATAACAACTTAATTGTATTTAAACTTAATTATTTATTGATTTTTCTTGAATAGAAAAAAGTCTATGCACGACACTATTGTAAAGACGACTGCACTTTGCTGACGTAGAGGCGAGAATGTGAAAATGTTTCTGAGAAAACTGGTTTCAGTATCGCTTTGGCAAGGCTGATTGATTTTTAGTTAATAGTTTTATTACCGAAGCAGTGCTAAATTAATTGAATTGATTAATATTATATTAAACAACACATTTGAACTTGGTCTAGGTAATTTTTAAATTATCTCCTTTGGTTTAGACTATTTAATTAAATTTTAAACCAGCACAAATCACAAGCAACTTTTTAAAAGAAAAATTCTCTATACTTGAAAGTCTAGTTGTCCATTTTCGTTATGAGTTGGCAGGGCCATACAACAATTTCAAGCTGGCAGTGCTATTATTAATTGAATTTCGACGCGCGAGTTTCGTTTAAATAGTTTTCATTTACGTAATTTCCTATTTTTGGTTTGATACATGTTTGCTGCACTTATTTAAGTTTAGTTGCTGCTTAGACTATATATTTTTGTATGCTTCGTTTAACAGTAATGATTTTTTAAACGTTTTAAAGCAAATATTATGTGTATATTTTGCTTAGTTTTTTTTGTGTACCAATATGTAATAGAAAATAGAAGACATAACTTAAAAATTTCCATTTTGCAGAAAACGCGTTTAAAGTTTTGAATTTGCTCCTACCTAGTAGAAAAAGTAGAACACATTCAATTTTCACGCGTAGAGCATATAAGATATTACTTTAAAATTTTTACACAACGCGAAGCAGGGTATAACCGACAACTCTGCATCATTAACTTAAAAATCACGTTTTTTCAGTTATGACAGTCTTATAGTAAATGAGCGATATTGACTTAGGTATATTTCCTTTTCATCATCTTACTCATATGATAATATCTGACCACGCTTTTTTAAATAAAAGACGACGATCATATGCCGCCTGGCTAGCATATATAGTACATGAATGGCAATCTTAAGGTAAGTTGATATTATTAATCATATCAACAGTTACTTTATTTTACTCCTACATACTACAACAAATTTAAAACTTATCCCCAACTTTGAATAAAATATTCTATGCCATTAAAAAATTTCTGTATATTTGTTGCTGTACAATCGTCTAGTTTGAAAGAATATATTGAAGTATTTATTTTCGGTTACTTCAATATAAAGATCAACGACCAAAAAGGTCATCTGGATCAAGGCATATCTATTAGTAATATATATTTTGACGATTTAAATTTAGTTGGGAGTTCTCTATTTAATTTCTTCCTGATCTCGCAAACATAAAAAAAAATATTTTTTTTGTCTTAGTATTAAAAAAAAAAATATTTCTTTTTTATATATAAATAATTTTATATAGGGATTAACTCGGTCCGTCAGGCACGGTACCACCATCACAATAAGAATCAGACTATTCCAAATTCTGATGCAGCGTTGATGAATTGTATCTGCCGGAGATAACGATCAAACAAATAGTTGTCAGAACTCTCATTCACAACCTTCATACAGCTGTGCTCATGTAAGTACTTTTGTTAATTTTTAACTATATACATACGTGTCAATCAGATCAATATTTTATTCACCAGCAAAATGAACAAAGGAGCATTGTAACTAACATCTATGATTGAGAAATTTTTGATCCAGTAAAAGCAGTTGACAGGAATTACATTAGAGACCTTTCAGACCCCTTCGAAAAACTTCGATCCCTTTTATATTGGGATAGTATTTTAGAGGGAATGCTCATCACAGGTCACAGCTCAAAAGGCAAATTTTGCGTTAACCCAACTGTTGCAGGAGTTTTCCAGCGAAAATACGTATGTGGCTAATAAAGGTTTTTAAAATACGTAATTGCTGGTTGTTAAATTTTTTAAGTAAATGGACAGCTAGTATAATAGTAGCTTAAATAATTATGACAAAATACAAAATTTTAAAAGAAAGTAGTCTTGGGTGTAATCCCCAGATTATACTAATTGAATTTCAGTATTGTGTAGATCGTTGGTTAATATTTTTTGTTGGAATTACGAAAGCAAGAAAGACTGCATTGAACGTATAACTGTAAGTAATTAATTGTTATTTTATTTATTTATTTTTCGGTATAATTTAAACCACACAATATATATTTCTTTCAAATAATTTATTAGCTTGTAAACAAATGAGCAAGGACCTAATATGAGCATCGATACAGTTTATAGCATCGATACAGTCATAGTCATCGATTATATTAACTATCGATATCCCACATTGTTATATCGACTGTAAGTCGTGTAATAAATTTTCATCCTTATTAAAGTAAAAAATGTATATATGTGTTAAAAGTACACTAGCATGAATTCAGTTATTGCTTTTATCAACGCAGCTTAGGTTATCCCGCTAGCAAACTGAGGAACTTTATTAGGTAGCATGCTGAGGAAACAAACGTAATACGACCACTACTAGTTCCATCATGGAATCTGAGAACGGTATGTATTGCAATAAAGACGACTATGTTGTCAATCAAATGAAATACAAATTTCAACCGCAGAACACGCTGCTGTGCATGACACACCAATGGCATTTGGAGAGCGAATGCGAAAATTGTGTCTACGACAAATTCAAGAGAAGATCAAGTATAAACGCCCACCAGTACCAGGTGCAGAGCGTATGCGGCAACTACGTGAACGTCGAAGGCAGCATCTCCAAGAGCTATGGCAGAAACATCCACCAGTACCAGGTCCAGAGCGTATGCGGAAACTACGTGAGCGTCGGATGCGGCAGAGGCAAGAACACCAACAGCAATCGGGTCTACGTCCCGAAGTCGAGGCAGGTCTTAACCACTTGTCAAAGTTTAGCCCAGTTACGGGAACCCAACCGCAATTTCCCTTAAACTCCAAACTAACTGCTTTGATTGGGAATTCATTGAACAAGCAAAATGAGTTTATTTGCAAACAACCTCCGCACGTTGCACCTTTGCAAAGCCCTTTAAAAAATTATGAGGCATTTCTTTATTGGGATAGCATTTTAAAGGGTATGTCCCCGGAAGGGTGTGAGAACGCAAAGCAGGCAATGGCCCAGCTGCTGCAGAAAACGTCCAGTAAAATAAGCGGGAACGGACATAAAAAAAAGAGTTTACTTATAAGTCTATTACTGGATTAGTTAGAATATTTTCCGTTGTGGTGCGCTTCATATACTGAAATAAGTATATTAGTGCACTAGCATTAATTTAACTATTAGAAATGTAGACAAAGGCACACCATTTGTATATATCTAGCTTAACTTAAAAATTAAATCGTTTTAATATAAAATTGATATATAATTAACATTTTCCATACATAATTTATTTCCATACGAATATCGATGGAAAACATTTTAGGTCTTAGTTCAACTCGTCATGGCGACACATGGAAATCTGGCAAATTTGTCTGCAACATATCCAACTGCCCCAAGGTATATTTATTTAATATAGTACCCTTGAACCGTCCGACAATTTGCACGCCGACACTTGCCAAAAAAAATCAGCTGCGTCGGTTTGCCGATTGTCGGCTACTTACAATCGGAAAGCAGACCATTATCGCGTGTCAGTTATTAGAATCTGCATACTGGATTTGGATGTGGTTGAAAGGTAATGAATATAGTATTATCACAGTCATTATTATATAATTTCAAAAGCATCAATATGGCTTCGAAAAGGATATTGTTATATGAAATTATAATATATCGATATCGATAGTACAACTTAGTCTACAATCGTAGTCATATATATACATATATATGTATATATTTACGTTTTCAGATTTATTGTGCTGGTAAACATGGTAAGTTTATTAATAATCGTGAATTTTTTTATTAGTTATTGACGAGTAATGTATGTATATGTTATTGATGCTTTTAGATGGCAAGTTGTGAAGAAATAAACGACGAACCTCGCGTCAAGCAGGCACGTATCACAAGGCCGAAAGTAACTAAAAGGATATGCGATGAAGATATTATTAAATTAATTGCTTTGGTGGAACCGAACCAAGCCCTTTGGAACCCTGGGTGCAAAGATTATTCAAACAAATTGTGTCGGGAAAAGGCATGGAGCGATATACATTTGCAATTTAACGCAGAATATGATGAGCGTGATCTTCGTGCAAAGTGGGCCAATTTACGCACGCAGTACCGAAAACATGCGAGTGGATCTAAAACCAAATCGGGTCAAGGTGTGGAGCCAGATATAAAATGGAAATTTTTCAATAACATGCTTTTTGTTGGATGCGAAGAGGAAACGCTCCGCCCGGACACAGTAACAAATTTTCAGGTGAAAGATAACATTAGCTTCGACGATGAAACATGGACGTCGCAGCGCCCATGGCGACGCCAATCAACAGGAGCCACTTCTGAACATGCAAGTGAACCTAAAAGCAAATCGGGTCAAGTTGTGGAGTCGGATACTAAATGTAAATTTTTCAATAACATGCACTTTGTTGGATATGAAGAGGCTCAGAGCCCGGATACAGTGACAAATTTTAAGATAAAAGAAAGTATTAGCTGCGACAATGACACATTGACGTCGCAGCGATCAAGACGTCGCCAAGCAAAAGAAACCACTTCTGAAAAAGCAATTTTAGATACTATACATGAAGCCGTCCAGGCTCTCAAACAAATAAGTCAGAATGAAATTGAAGACACAAACTTAACGTTTTCAAAGTATGTGTGTAGTGAGCTAAACAAACTACCGGAATGTATCGCTAAGTTAAAGCGCAAAAAGATCTTCGACTTATTGTATGACGAGGGGCAACAACACCAACCAGTTGCAAGTGCAGAGTGCCAATGTCAGTTAAATCCTAGACCAACCGCTTTAATTGCAAATTCATGCAAACAACATCCTGCGCCCATGCAGAGCCCGTTAAAAAACTATGAAGCATTTCTTTATTGGGATAGCATTTTAAATGGCATATCCCCGGAAGGGTCTGAAAGAGCAAAGCACGCAATGGACCAGCTTCTTCAGAAAATGTCTAGTAAAATAAGCTAGATCGTACATAGAAAAAAGGTTCCCTTATAATTATTGCTAGATTAGTTAGGTAATTTTTCGTGAAAACGCGCCATAAATAAATAAGTATAATAAGTAGTTGCGGTAGCATTAATTTAGCTATAAGAAATTGTGGGCGAAGGCCCAAGCCAAACTAAATTTGGAAATTAAATCTTTTTTATTTAAAATCGATAACTTAAAAATAGCGACCATTTTCAAAAAAAAAATTGTCGTTTGCAGACCGAGTAAACAACACAGGTCAATGATGATTTTCAGAACTGAACCTCGCATATTAAAGAAAATTTTTATTAACAAAAAAAAAAATCCACAGAAATGGCCATAGCGCCATAGGGTGATCGTTACTCTTATAGACGTGAATATTAAGCTGACTCAAAGGTGACAAATGTCCAAACATTTTTTTCGAATACAAACTAAAAAGGCGAAATAATCGTACTTTACTTTATCTCGTTTAGCCGTAACTAAAATATTAATGCAATTTTTATTTTTATAGCAGTCCCATTTATTAAGGACAAATAGTGCTATGTTTTGATTCGGAAGTTGTTACGGTTTAAGCTTGAATACAAAAAAGAACAAATTAATGTTTTGTGCCTATCGAAATGAATCGATTCGAAACGTAATTAATCTTTTAATTTAACTGTCAATTTGATTAAATGGGAATGCCAAAAATGCATCTTTAATTGTTACAATGCAACAATAAAATTTTGTTTACAGATATCCACAATAATAAAAATTATAGTTAAATTTCAAAATTAGTCACGTAGATATCCTAGGTACACAAATTTATTTCCACTTCTGTGTGTTTCGCTCAAACATTTTTAACTATATAAATTAATTTTTAATCTGATTTGGTCGAATTGTACCATTGATAAAACAAAGATAAAATGGCAAAACTATTTGAGACAACGTGATAAGCTTGTCAGTTTTTTCACTATTGGCAAAAGCCGGCTGTGTACGAGAAACTATCGCGGTAATTAAAAAAGGAACACTTGGAGTAAATGTTAATGCGGTATAGCTATCTAAACGGAGATACTTTTAGCAAATTTCAATAAACGACAAGCCGTCGTGGAAGACTCAAAAAAAAATTTAAGTTTAATTATGATTCCAAAAACCTTGTTGACTTGTGTAATTCATGCAAGCACATATTGTATGCCCTAGTTCCACTTATCACAACTAGAGTCGTAAATAATTTTTTCTAACTGTTGTAGAGAAACTCACAGGTCCGTATGCATGTGTGAGCAACAAATGTTGCGATGAGTTTAAGAAGTATGCCCATGTTTCGGGAAAAATACCACCGTTGTGTTATCGATGTGTTCAAAAAAACGCTGCTTTTCTTGTTTTCCACTATTTGACCGCCTACATCTTGTGTAAGAAAGACATTCAAAAATTAAGTAATTCTATTTATATTTTTCTTAAATTTAGTGCTAAATTAAATTGAATTATTTATAACTTCTAATATTTCAAACATTCAAATTTACGTAAAAGGCAAAAAATCCTTTTAGTTGCGAATACTGGCTCTAGTAGTGGATTTTCTGGTATTTTTTTGTGTTTATGAGAATTTTTTGCTAAGGGCAGTCACATTGAAGAAACATAAACAAAGTATTCGTACCACTAGATTTTTATTATTAATAATATGAATTATTGGAAAAGTAGAAAGATTCTTATGGCTAATAATGCAGCGATAGTTGCATTAGTTGCCCTGCATGTTGTACGGGAAGAGGAGAACATGGAGGAGGAAGAAGAACACAAGAAACGACATTGGGTGCAGCCGTACTTGCGAGAAAGAAAAGTAAATGGAAAATTTAGCAAGGTATTCAAATATTCATAGCAAATAAGCTAATTTTATACTTATATGTGTTTTCCTGCATGTTCATTAGTTTGAGTATCTAAAGCGCAATCCACAAGTATTTTATGATAATTTCCACATGAGCTTTGGCGATTTTAAGAAATTATTTGCTTTGTTAGAAAGCCGAATGACTCCTAAGCGTAACACACGTCCTGATGCGGTTCCACTGCAAGCAAAGCTGGCCCTAGTCCTCGAGTAAGGTAGACATATTTATAATCTTTCAAGTAGATTAATTATTTTTCGATAGATTTCTGGCAGGTGGAGACCTACAAAATCAAATTTCCAAAGCATATTGCATAAGTAAACAACATATGGGCAGAATAATTGACGTCGTGTGCGATTCTGTATGCATTGAACTAGCCGACGAAATCCCTGCCTGGGATTGTAATGCAATGCTAGAGTGCGCAGATGAGTTTCTTGATAGGTGGAGTTTTCCAAATTGTGTTGGAGCGGTCGGTAAAAGGGAAGTGATTACAAAAGTTTCAAATTATGTAAGTATTTTTTTTGTTGTATTAGCATTGATTATAATAATAGTTTCTAAATTACCAATCAGAGTTCTAACCCAATTGTTCTTTTGGGTGTTTGTGATGCATCATACCGTTTTACATACTTGGATATGGAGGAAAATGTCAGTGAGGATGACTTAGCAGTTTCTTTTAAAAAACTGGATTTTCCCAAGGACAGTATTATAAATGGCATAGAAACGCCCTATTTCACTGTAGGCAATGAAGAGTTTCCACTGTGCAAACGCATTATGAAACGTTACATAAAGGAAATAACGACAGAGGAGCACATTTTTAATCTCAGGCTTAATCGTGCACGACAGTGCATTGATAAGGCATTTGACATGCTTAGTTCAAAATGGACCTGCATGCAACGCCCCTTTCAGTGTAATAAGGAGAGGGCACAGAAAATCATCTCAGCCTGCTGTTTACTACACAACTATCTGCTGCGTGCAAGCTCAGATAATTGTGCTACTCCCTCGTTTAAAAGGCCTACAGAGAACAAAAAGCCAGAAGTAATAAAGAAAAAAATTTCCCAACTACAAAATTGCCCACATTTTGTAAGAAATCATTTGAAGGAATATGTGAATTCAGACGCCGGTTCCATTCCAATTGAAAGTCTTAATAACGTAGATGATGTATAAAATTTATTAAATAAGCTATGCTTTTATACTATATTTATAATCATCAAGTGTATGCTTTTTGTTATCTTTGAGAATTTGGATGTTTGTGCTCCTGCCGGCATGCTTTGTAAAATGGTACTCCAATACAGAAAGGGGTTGTAGTTTTTTAAACGGCGATCACATCAGGGAGCTGGCTGGGAGATGTATTCAGTTTGTCTGTCATTAGAGTCAGCTGTTTCCGTTGTTCCTAAAATACATTAAATATGTACATGGCAGCACATTGGCTACTTACATATAAACAACTGTTTAAATGGGAGGGCTTTTGTACATTGGACCTGTACAATCTGCATATGAAAAACAAAAGGAAATAGGTTAAACTCCAATAAATACGATGTCTGTATGCATATATCTTATTGTTGTAAGATCTGAAAAAAACGACATTGGCGCTGCAAATTCCTAATTCAGCTCGAGAGTGCCTGGATTTTCAATCGGCTTGCTTCCATCACTTCTGCTCTCCTTCTGCGTGATGGCTGCCCTCTTGCATTTACGTCTATAGCATTCGCGCAAAAATGCCCACGCAGCTTTAGACAGCTCCACTTTAATAAAGATTAAAACTGTTCAAATCTACTATACTAAATTTGGATATACATATGTACTTACCTTTGATGTTCAGTTCTGCAGTTATGAAATCGCACGCCTGGGATCATAATGATGTTTATACATGAGATCCAATATAACTCTTCTTAATTTTACACAATTTTCACACTAGTTAAAACTTGTTCTTTAGCTAACTTTGTTCATTGTTGATATAACAAAATATTTTTAATATTTTTTGCTAACAAAATAATTTCATCAGGTTGGCAGCTTGATTCGCAGGTACTAAATAAGTACAGTCAAACCTGCAAAGTTGGTCACCTCCTTAAGTTGGACACTTTTCAGCGAAACCAAAATATATTAGTACAAAAACTCAAATTTTCACCTGCTTAACTTGCACCTGCACATCTTGTAAGATGACCACTTTTTGAGCGATTTTTAATTTCGTCAATGCAATTGAACCTGGAAAAGTTGGCCATCTTAAAACCTGCTGCATTTTCGAATTATAAAAATAATCCAAATCAATGTCAAAATTTACAAATCCTTCCATATAGAACAATTCATTTGTTGAAAATCAAAAGAAAGAATGTCAAAAGCGTATAAATAAGCAAGTTTAAAAGATTCTCTTAAGTTAGAATTAGAACATTAGAAATTAAGTGCAAGTTTGAATTTAAAAGAATATACAATATCCTTGAAACAAACTTTGACTGCTTTGAAACTATGAGCTTAAACTTTAAGTTATGTATGTACATATTATTATGTTTATTTTGTTAATATGTGGAGTTTATGGACATAGTACATAAACATAGACGATTAAATACATTTTTATGTTTAAAACAATCATAATCCCTAATATAAAGTTAAAAAAATTGAAGAAACAACATAAAATCAATATAAAACTTACACACTCATAAGTTGGCCAGCTGCACAAGTTGGCCAAAAATTCTTGAACCATGAGTGGTCAACTTAAGCAGGTTATATCAAAAATTTTGACTTTCGTCACTTAACATTAAGTTAAAAACGTCCGCTTAAAGTGTTTCGTTAAGACAGATTTACTCTCTTTGTTGGTTTAGTGTGTTGCCAGCTTTGAATATTTAAACTTTTTGTGAATATTTTAACCTTTATTTCACTTTATTTTACTTTAATCTCTGTAATATTTTTAATAAATAAACTTGCTTTCATTAATAAATCTTAATAATTATTTTCGAAATGCGAAGCTAGCGTTGTTTTCAAAAGAGATAAGCGAAATGCTTTGTTTTTCTTTTAATAACGCACAACCAAGTTGATGTGTGACTTTTAATTTATTTCGTTTCAGTTCATTGAATTGCACTAGACTTTTCAGCTATTTACAAATGTCGTTACACTAATTAATTTTTTGTTGTACACAATTAACGCAATCTAATTGAGTATGTGCACTTGGCTGATAAAAATTAAAAAAAAAAAAACTAGCTAACTGCGGAAACTGACGCTGAGAGCACTTTGCGTATCATTTGTCACTTACACTTTCATAAAGGGGGTGTAGCTGTTGGTCACCACTTTGACGACATATCATTCATTAGCGTAGTTTAAACAAGTTAAAATGGAACGCGTACCGAGTGGGTTTGTCACTTGGCACTCAATATATTTGATAAATGCTCCTACAAGTGGAGTCAATGAACGTCTGAGTAATTAATTTAAATCATTATAACTTGGTACCAAAACCTGTTATCAATTTTATATTTCTATATATTTATTTACTGAATTTTAATACATTTATAAGTAACTTTGTATTTGGTATAAGTTTAACAATCGGTTTCATGAATCATCAATTATAGGAGTGATAACATGTAGGCTAAGCCTAAGCTACCAGAGAGATACTATATCTATCTGCTATGACACTTAATCCTACTATACGATATGATAACTTAAAGCCTTAAACCTATATAAGTAACTCTCGATAACACATGACTAAGTATTTTTATGGTTCGAACACCTCGTCGCCGCTGTGTTCACGTTTCTTATGCCAGCGTAAACTAGCAAATTGAGCAAATCTCTTGCCACATGTGGCGCATTTGTACTTCTTAACAGCCAAGTGCAGCTCGGTGTGCTTTTTGAGGTTGCCATAGGTTGTAAAAGTCTTGCCACATACAGTACACAAGTGTTTGCGTATGTTAAGATGTCCATTCATGTGATCCGTAAAACGATTCTTTTCGTAGAAGCCCTTGTCGCAGATGGGACAGTGAAAGGTAGACTGATTGAGATGCGTGCGACGATGTATGTCAAAGAAGGACCAGGTCTTAAAGGACTTGCCACACAGATCACATATATAGGGACGCTCGCCAGTGTGCGTGCGCATGTGTATGGCCACTTCGGTGGAAGTGGCAAAGTGTTTGTCGCATTGCTGGCAAGCATATGGAAAATCACGACGATGCCGTCGTATGTGCACGGTAAGATTGCAGGGCATCTGAAAGCCCTTGCCACACAGCGTGCAAATAAAGGGTTGAGTGCCATCGTGGCCCGAACGATGCAACTTGTACTGATCGCTGGTTTTTATGAGCTGCGAGCATATATCACAGCGAAAGGGGCCCAGATTCTGTTCCAGGAACTGTGCCAGCTTGGCATGCACTAGCGTGGTGCTTGTGGCATTGCTATTGGTTAGCATTTTACGTTTTTGGGCTGAAAAATCCTTGCGCAGCTGAAATAGCGTCTTTTCCAACTGTGCATTTGAGTGAGTAGTATGGAAGGTGTTGTTTAGTTCCTCTAGCATTTGATTGAGTGCTTGACTGCGGTAGGCATTGGATCGAAAGTCGGGGTGATCGACATCCCAAAGCGCCGGATAGTTGCGGTAGATTTCCACAAACTGCAGCTGATCCTCTTGGTTAGCAAAGTCAATGTTGTTGGCATTTATGAATTTGGTTTTCTTTATGGTTTCTACCACGCCCACTTTCTGTAGGGAATAGTAAGCATTTTTATTGTGTCATAAATAAATAGTTTGTCAACAACTTACCTTATTTATCTTATTAAAGATCTGCTCCTGCAATATCTTGTGTAGAAACTCCAATTCATCATAGCACCACAGCTTGGGCAAATATAGACCCTTGTGTTTGATGACCAAGCGAAGTTCCTTGCGGTAGCGCGTGCGTAGTTTTTCAACTTCTTTATAGCAATCCTCGCCACTTAGCTCATAGTTGAGATCCTCTTGAAGTTGCATAGCAATTTCATTATACAGATCCTTTTTATTACAGTCGGCATGAGCAAAATGTTGAGGATTCCATAGGCACTCCTGGCGCTTGAAGGCATCGAGTATGTAGCTTAGCACCTCTCGATATTGCGCTGATTTAGAAGATTCGGTATCTGTTTCACAAGATTTTTCACTTTCGGTGCTCTCACCAGTGCTCTATAGGGTTAAAAGAAGATAGTCGGTAACAATTATTATTATTGATCTAGGTCTAACTAGTAGTTGACTAATTGCAAACACTTTTTGATTTATCAATGATCAGAGTCAAGTGTTTATTTTATGACGTGTACTATTTTTATAACACTTAAGGCATTATCTTCTGATACTTTCTCCCGATAGTGCGAAACATTTTAAATAAACACTTAAACTCGGAACTAACAGAGTAACTTATTCGATCAGAATGCTACACATTGGCCTTATTTCGTCTTTTTTGTCGATTGTATTTACTTGGGGTAGTGTGATTTAGGGAAATGTCAACCATAGCTGTGTAGCTGAACGAAAGTTGTGCCAAAACGGATGAGTAGGTACTGGATCTGCTCGAATGGTTGTCTGAATGGCAATCTATGAGAAATTGTTTCGACAGCTCTTTGAGTCTTCGCTTGGGGGTTATCATCATACTTCATTAGACTTGCCAGTAAAGTTTGGGAATAGAACCTAACAAAAAGCATTACCTTAGCTTCCCGCTCCGCGCGCTTGTTCTCAATGACTTCGCGTAGGAAATGCATCTTCTCAAAGTACCACAAACGCGACTTGTATTTGCTGCCCAACGTATTCAGCTTGCTCAGCTCACGTCTATAGCGACTGCGCAGCTCCTTGAGCACGGCAAAGATTTCCGCACCGTTTAGCTGCATTTGGAATGCGTTCTCCAGTGGCGCAGCAAGTGCACCATAAACGCTGCGCTTCGCATTGTACTTGTACTCGGGATGCTTGGGATTCCAAAGCTTCTCGTGACGCTCATAGACCAACAGCAAAGCGCTGACAAACTCTCGGTTGCGCTCCAGTTCACGACGTGTGCGCTGTAAATGATTAATGATTCCCAGTCTACAATTGCTTAGCCGCTTACATAAGCAGCAAAACTCCGTTGGAGTCTGTCGGATGCAGTCGCTCTGCCTACTCACCAATTTGTTGCTTTGGCTGACGATGCTGCAGCTGCTGGCCACGCTACTTGTGGGAGAGTTTGGAGGCGCTGGCGTTGGTGGCGTCGCTGGTGGTGTGAGCTCCACAACATTTTCCAGTTGGTGTTGAATTATATTTGCGGTTTCATTTTCTGAGGCGCGCAGTTTTCGTTGCATTGCCTGAAAAAAAATTTTGCATGAATAAATAAATTGATATCTTTAAGATACTCAAAACAAAGGCACAAGATAGCTGTGTATTGCTTATTGTTTGTTTCGGGCTTATCGCTTGCCCAAGGTTCCCATTTCTTATTGCGTCCAACCACAGAAAAGGGAAAGCTGGCATAACAGAACTTCAGCTTATATAGACTCCCATAACAGCGACTAGAGGTCGTGTCGTCTATGACGCCACTTGCGATAAGCACTGCATATAGAACCACAAACATTTGTAAAAAGTATCTATAAGTTTGTTGCTTTGGATTTGGAATTTAGATGCTACTTTATTTATATGAACTATGTTTAAGCTCTGAATGAATGAAATCCATGCATAATTCAAGGCCGAATAAGGCATATCATTCAAGTTCAAGTTCTTTTCTAGTTAATATTATGGAACATATTTCAGTATTAGGCATTTTAAAACAACAACTTAAGATCGCTTCAAATCGTTAGACCGACACTAAAAATTTCGGATTTCGACTATATTGTGAACAATTTGATGGCTTTTAAACAGCCTAATGCACAGTTAATTTGAATTGGTTTAAAAGCTACGCCTATTTATATTGGCTTATGCAGTATTTTACTACCTACATATCAACGTTTTCAATTCTCTGACTATATGCTACTTAACTCTATCCCCGACTGTACCCTTGCATGTAATACTATTGGAACTTAAGTACCTATCTTTTTTTCTCTTATTACAAGTGCTATCTTATTCTATGCATTCTAACGAACAATTACTAATTGAGACGTTTGTTATCATAAGGACACAAAAGACTTTGATTTGATCAATGTTCGACGCATAGGCTTCGAAAAGCTCTTATAAATATTTTTCCCATGTTTAAAGTCCATACTCTGCAGACTTCATTTAGGCATATTGGCGGGAGCCGGTTGCATGAACAAAAAGGTCACAACTTTTGCAAAATATTATTTTGCCGTCAACTTGATTATTCTTTGATACCAATAACCCAGATCAGTGTGTGTGACATTTTAAGGGTAATGATCGATTTAGCCAGTGTGGCTGTTTCTAGGAGCTCAGAGGAGTTAGGAGCATGTAACAAGATGCAGCGTCTTATTGCTTAATTGTTCAATAATTTTCTTTTAAATAGAGGATTCGATTAGTTTGCAGCGGGTTGTCAGTCTCTTTCAGGTTCAAGGAACGGTTTCTCTGCATAATGATTCAATACATAAATGTATATTCGTTCATATGACGAACCCTACGAGCTCTATGAAGAAATGCATATGATGAAAAGTCTGCCGTTGAAGGAAGGCGACGGATGAGTAAGTCGAATCTCCGAAGAACTAGGTAGAGTGCCCAATAACTGAATTTGGTATCATGGAGTGGAGAAGGGGTGCGCGAAGCAAAGGCGGCTGGAGAAGCGCGCTACATGAGCAACGGGCTTAAGAAGAAGAGCATAAATTTATAATTATGTTCCAGTTAAAATCATAATAATAGCTGTATAATCTAGTTTTAGCAGGTTTTGTTTACAACATCTCTTCAAAATGTGTCTTACAGATGTCCCTTATGACTTTTTCCCAAATGGTAAGTGGAATTTTTGGTGTGTCACAAAGAATTTAAAACTAAATATTTGATTGATTTGAGAAACTTAACGAAAGTTAATGTGATATACATATGTGATACTTGTTTGATCTGTTGTACGACAGCCAATAAGTTCCCCCACTTGTCCAATAGTTACATTAAGTTAAGCACCCTCCTAGCAAAACCTGTATTCAATTTCAGTTTTGGACTTTGCAGCCGTGACATCACTATATCATAACACCCCTTTGTCATCCTCATCACTCATCGATTACAGCTCTACCTTTGCTGCAGATACTTTGTAAAATGTTTCTGTTTTTTTATATTTTAAAATGACAAACATCTATCAGTAAGACAATAATAGGATCGTTAGACACATAAAATAAAGTAGATACTCTTCGATTTACTCTAAAACAATACTTCTTTGAGCTATGCATGTATGGGTGTTTTCGCACATGTTTTATTGCATAAGCGCTTTAAACTAGTTTATACTCGTCAGACCGATCATGTTTATTTCTTTGTTTTTGGGTCTTAATCGGTAATTGATATTGTCGCCTGATTGTCTGGAATTTAAACTACAAGTGCTACAATTATGGCCACCCATTTTACTGTCTTGTTTTGTTTGATTTTATATTAGGGATTCAGTTTCCTGCGTCGATAAATTGCTAAAGTGCATAATAAACTTGTTCGTGAAACCATAAAAAATGTGTGCTATTTATGCGGACCTTTAAATTAACGCCGATTTGAAAAAAAAATTTAATGCAGACAGTCACGACGGTACCCGACAATGGGATACCCTGCACCCTTTTGTTCCATAAACAGTAAATTTAGTATTTTTTGAAATAGGAACGAAACTATCTACATCCATTCAATGGCGCACCTTCAAACCGCAAAATTCGGCTGGGGGGCAATTATCAACGGACGGACGGACATAGTCCAATCGCTACCCGAAACAATGCCAAACATTTTTGCCCTTTAAACTTATGGTCTGAAACGCCTCCTTCTGCCTGTTATATGCAGTGTACTAATCTGTAATACCCTTCGACGCTATGTGTATTTGGTAGAATCATAGGATTCAAGGATTTTGTGTAAAATTATTTGGAGCCCATAACTCTAAGAGCTGGTCTCACTCCCTACCAGCACCCACGCAACTATTAACCATCAAAGCACTTTTGGATTCTTTTTTTCTTTATTTAAAAAACTCAACGGTAAACATTGCGAGTTGTCAAACCTTGACCTTACCTAACTAACGGCACTACCTAGCAATTAATTGAATAATTCAAGCATTTCAAGCCTTGACCTCCATTAGATCTGCAATTTAAAACGTCATTGAAAATCATATGAAAAAGCTACAACTAAAACAACTAAGGCAACGAAAACAACCAACGTCAACTAACAACGACGAAAACTACAAGCTAACATAATTTCCCTTTTCAACTAAAAATCAAACTTGGGCAGAGCACAACTCAACTCAAGAGCCGCAGCTCCCGGCCCCAAAATGGGCGTAGTAATTTTAACGGCATACAAGCGATTAAAAACGCTTTTCACTTTCGAGGTCTTTTTTTTTTAGCGTGTTGTCTAGTTACACATAGTACGTACGTATGTGTAGATCTACACATGTGTAAATGCTTTGGGGGGAAATAGGATTGGAGTAAACACACTGCATATGCGAGGGCAAGTCCATAAGTTTTAGGACGAAAGCAACGCGGTGCCCGGATTCATTGCTGGATACCATATTTTTTAAATTTCCGAAACAAGAAGAGTTTAAACCGTTCTAAGCGCGCAGGACTTTGGGATTGGAATTGAACAATATAGTAAACAATGTTCTGTGTTTGCAGCTTAAACCTGACACTGGTTTAGTGATTCACTAGAATCTGTCAACTGAACTTACTAACTAATTTCGTAGGTCAGGCGCCTTGCATAATAGATCTACAAAATATTTAACTTTTATGCTATAACTTTCGAATGGCACTATCGATGGTGCAAAATGATTTCACGGCAAAAACAACCGCCAATACTAGAATTTGCCAACTCTCTTCCACAGCAGATTTGAAAGCCAGGTATAAACCTATCGATAATATCGATTGTTTTTATATTGGTAGCGCTCTCTGGTAATGATTATAGATTAAATCGAAGTGATTTAGATTTTAGAGCTGCTCGTAAAGAATATGCTTGTAAAATTCTAAGTCCTTCGTATTAGATGTTTGCTTGTTTAAGAAGACCATAAGTGGCACATGAAACTACATTACGATGGCATTTTCAGACACCCCCGAAATTTCTGCTACACATACAAAACTTAGTTGGTAAAGTGGCTCAAATAAAAATGTAGAGAGAAAGCGGCGGAATTTCTCGGAGAAAAGCACCAAATTGCTTAAAATTCTTTATGAATAGTCATGTTGACCAAACTAAATTCTCTGCCATTTCAAAATTTTAAAATGGAGAAAGATAGTAGATTATTTGGATTGATTGAAAATTTTTATGCAAAGAGGGATCAAACTCATCGAACTTATTTGAAAAAATTACTTCAGAATATCGTTCAGAACTTTAAGCTTATAAACAGGCCGTTTCCGAAACATTCGTTATGAAAAGTAAAGCCTTTTAGCAGTCGGATGAAAATTAAATGTTAAATTACACCTTAATAAGGTGTATATTTTTATATACATGCATATTTATTCATAAAACAATTTTTATAGAAATTGCCTGCTTGGACAAGAAAAACAATTACGTTTGGAAAATAATGAATGTGCAGTTTGTAAGTATACATAAGTTTGTATGTAAGTATACATATGTAGCACAACCAAAAAACATTGGCTATGGCTTTGATTGCAATTTGAATTTAAAATTCGACAGACAAATTCAAATAACAACTGCGAGCGCAAATATAAGAGCTGCAAATGGTATCATATCAACAGTAAATCGAAGCCGTTATGTTTCAAAGTGACACGGAAACCAAAGCACTAATGTGTGGATTGACTTCGAACGTTCGGAATTTTCCGATTCGGAAACCAGAACAGGCCTAAATATACTTTGCTATACTCAAGCAGATCTGTCAATTGTGCATTTTCCTAAATGGTGTGCTCAGTTGTGAATTAGAAAGAAACATAGAAGAATGCGCATTACTATATATATATATATAACTCAAGCTTCAACGTTGCTTGAAGAAAACTATGAAGACTGTAGAGCGGATAATCTCTTCGCTAGCATAAGAGTACCAGGTGTTTTCGTTCTGATACCACTCTATTTCAGTACCATGTCTCTGAATTACATCGACGGCTTCTGTCAGTGTAAATTACTTCGTATCTTCAATAGCGCTGATTCCAAACCCAAGTTTTCTTTATGCTACCGCATATCATGTTACATTAGTATGTATTTCTAACAAGTTATTGGCTTTCCCTCGTTCTATAGGTTCTACGATATGCAGCTGGTTTTCTTTATTTTTGCAACAAAAGGCGCGGAATTTAGCTGGAGTGAATTATGGGGCCAGAGAGCTCCAACAACGATGAGCAACCCAAACAAAGGCGAAACCTAAGCAGAGCTAGACAACAGCAGAATACACCTAGTGTGTGTTTGTGTGTGTGCGCGAGTATATTAAAAGGGCATACAACAACAATAAGAACCATATTGGGTGTGTTGTTTGGCTTGGGGGTAAACTTGGGCTCGTCTAGAGGCGGCAATTTCTGCGTCATGATGTCTGTTTACCGAACACGCAATTGAAATAATTGATCCAGTTAACAAAATTGCATAAAAATTCAATAAAACAACAACAACAGCTGCCCAAGCAAATTGAAACCCGATCGCGAACCTATTTATTGAGTTATTTTTTTTTTCTTCTTTTTTTCTTATGTTTATTCATATTTTATTACTTTAATGGAAAGGGGTCGAAACTTGTTAGAACTGTCTGTAGCCTCAGACACTGCAGCTGTGTAAGAGGTTTTTGCAGTGAATAAGTAGGAAATAAAAACCAGAAAAAAATGCCAACTTGGGTGTTTCAACGATTACATACTCTTTCGAACATATCAAAGCTATTAAATTATATATTACGATTCTTTAATTTTATATATTTTTTTTTTTATTTTGCTTAAATCCTTTGAGTCAGCACAAATTTGTATTTTAACTTAATCACATAATACTATGTAGGCTAGATCTAGATATGTCCAGCTTCAAAGATGACTCTTCTGGAGTGCATAAGGCTGCCTAACATCTGGTGCGGAAAAAGCCTGTAGCCCTGTTAAGGTTATAGTCGTTTGTTTCAAGCTTTCTGAACTAATTTTGTGTATATTTTTCTTGCTCTGCGATCTCGTTTATCGGCAACAATGATTTGCCACAAAGATATTATTACAATTAAATCTAAATCTATTTATATATCAAGTCAATATTTCTTTAGAAAAAGTCATCATAGCTGGATAATAATATACCTCAGGGAACAAGGATCTATAAAAAAAGAGACGCGGCGAGATTGATTTGATCGCACATGCGCGAGATCAAAATTTCAATTCAATCGTTTAGAAGAACACACAGAGCACGAATAGGTTCAAACTTTAAGAGCCAAACTTTTCAGATAGTACCTGTCCTTATTGCGTCATTCTTAGCAATAAAAATATATTTTTCAGCCTGGAAATCTATCTATTCACTTGAATCTTCAAAAGTGTAGTACTTTACAATTTGCTAAAACATATATGTATATAATGTAAGATGAATTTCTGAGAATGTTTAAAAATATAAAAAAGAATTATGTTACAACAATATCTATTGTGTTGACTGCAATCTGATCTATCTACAAAAAGCTAACGAGTTTATGATTCACCAAAGATAAGATTAGAAAGTATTGACTTGTTTGGCAGTTTAAACCTAAAGCGTAAAAATGATTTCGTCTTTTGCCAAACAACACTGAAGAATCTTTCCTTTCAGATTTAGAAGTAGATATTTCAAGGTTACTATCACTAACATTCATTCAAGAATTTGTTTCCAAATGCCAGACATATAAGGCTATAAGTTGGTTATATTACCAAGTCAAAACAAGTTTTTATTGCACATGTAGTTAAAAAGAAATAAAATATGATATATGCCTGTCATAAAAATAAACTCATATTTGCAAAAAGGTATTCACTTCTGCTTTGCATTTGCAAGTATCGCATCAAATATTCTTATCTAAACTAACCTATCCTAATAATAAACAACTGTCATTTCAGTGTCTCTTTTACAATGAAAAAACGGGTATACCATGAGTATTTTCCTAAAGACACCAGAACTCTTAACGGAGTTAAAATAGCTCAACAATACAAGTGTTTATGCCCTGTACCCCTAAGGTTAAGGGTATTAAAGATGCGTGCAATGTATTAACATGAACAAAGAGGTGTGACAGACTATAAGTTCCTTTTTCACAAATTATCAGCATCGACAGTCGAGTCAAACATAACTATTAAAATATCTTCTTCTGGTGGCACCACCTATTGATTAATATATGCGGATTATTTGGTAAGATATATCTTCACTGACTACCTTTCACAATTTCGAAGCCTTTCGATACCGCGCTTAGAGTCGTTTTTTTGATTCAAAGATGTGTGTCGGTCATTTTAGACGAAATCTTCTCTAAAACACACGGAATTGGAATTAAATATCATCGACACATCAGTTTATCTCATTTTTACTGATAATATGAACATGCCCTTTGTTACGCACAAACTGAAGGCTTAAATCATTAAGGAGGCCAAAAAAGACCAAAAAGGCTTTTACAATACTGTGACTGGTGTTTACATTACGATCGTGGAATCAAGCGTCAAAGTGCGGAAAGGACGTCGTCAGATGAGCCAAATCCGAAAAAAAACCGTTTGGCAAACGTTCCAAACCGTTTCTGCGATTAAGAGGGAATTATTCACAATGAATTAGATGCCAAAAGTTGCATTTGAATCAACAACTATTGCTCATATTCACCTGATATGGCACCGTGTGAATATTTCCTTTTCAGTAGACTGCATTTGCACATGAAAGGAAATCGGTCTGCCATCGAAAATGAAATGCTTCTCAAAATTTTACATCTCATCTACACTAATCTATATTATCTATATCTATACTAATATTATAAATTCGAAAGAAGAGATAGATAGGCTCTTTTTTGTGGCAATATCTTAATCACTTCCCCCGCAAAAAAGCGTAAAACTATATAAAATGACACAAAATCTCAGACCGCTGCATAATGCCACCAACCAACTTTACATGTATTCGAATATATTAGATAGACCCATCAAAGCAAGGAGTCTCTATTGGGGACCCCCCTTAATAACTCAATTCCCTTGGGATAGTACCGATGCAGCCCCTCTCGTTGGGCCTGGATACAGGGTAACCCACTGTCGGTCATCACCCTGTCTGATATTGTCTTCAACATATCGATAATAGTGTTTTATTCATAAAGATATTTTTAGATAAACTTGGCTTGATCAATTTAAAAACTATATCTATAAGTAAGCTGCAGTATTATCAAAGCGTGTAAAAAAAGGAACGGCACCCATCGAATTCCACGCAAGTGAACCCGAAACCCAGGCACCCCAACTGCGTCACAATGTCGCCTTCCGCTGCCGTTGTCAATATATATTGTTAACAGTAGTCATTTATGTTGCTGTCGTTTGTCGCTGTTGTTGTTCAATTAAAACCGATTGTTCATTACATTTGTCACTAAAAATGGTTCGACAAGATACTATGCGGGCCGAGGCATTCATAATAAATTTCTTTGATGATGACGACCATTTGATGCTGTAGTTAAGAAATGCTTGAGAGCCGCGCAAATTAATTAAGACAAATTCCTTTTTTTTATTTGGATACATTTCGCTCAAAATCGAGCCAAACGCAACGGAACCTATACTTAATGATTAAACGGTAACGGAAACGTTTTTAGCCCCATTCCAAAGTCAAATTCCTAAGCAATTGGAACGCAATCACCCACAAAAGCTATGCGTGACCCGAGATACGGGTGCCTCGACACTCTTCTCTATGCGTTTGTGCGAAAAGATTCATGTTAATGCCACTAATGCACGCTTAATACTATTATACAACTTTGGCCTTAAAAATCGGCAGACTTAATGAGTAACGAGCCGCTTTCAACGGTGTCAAACGATTATTCAGCCATTGCATCAGTCTTATTTGAGTTAATAGTTGATTATGGGTTTTTGTGTGTGTGTGTTTTTTTTATTTGTATTTACTTGTATTTATAGTTGTTTATTAATGAATGCCTGGCTGAGTGCACATAAAGCGGGCTCTGAATGTTGTCCATGTGGCAGCACCCACCTAGCCGCGTTTGAATGATGGGCCAGGGTCTTAAAGTGGGTTAGCTATTGACTTTTTGCGGGCGCCTTATGCAATAGAAATAGCCGATTAGAGGAACTGATTGCAAATGGTTAGCAAAGACATGCATGCAAATGAATACCATTGAATAGTGCTAAAAAAGCATGTGAGGTACCTTACCATTTGTGTTAGTTTTTTTAGCCTGGCCGTCCATCCAGTTTTTAAACAAACTTAAAAATGTCACAAATGTTAATACGATTTGTGGATACCGAAAAAAGGAAAGATAGAGAAAATTCTGTTTCGCATGAAGAAGAAGATAGATTTACATCCGATTCCCATTGGCCATAACAACCCACTACCGAGTTACGGCTTGTTATAGGACATTTCAGAGCCCCGTTACGAATGCAATGAACCCAAAAGTATCAGACCTGGAAAACAACTCAGTGAGCCGTATAAGTTCTGGATCTTTAAAAGAAACGAAGCAAAAAGGTAGATCTGACCAACAGCAGTTTATTTAAGGTAATGCTTGCAAATTTTAAATAAATATTGTTCCGTTAGATAGCTAAGCCGATTTTTGCTAGTGTAATGCTAATCTTGCTTGCTTTAAAGCCTTTGAAGCTTTTGTGTAGAACAATAAAGTTTTTGAAGCTGTTGTAGATTATTTTTACTTCTATTAAGGTAGCAATTCTTTTTGTAGCTATCTTCCAAATGTGTATCTATTTATCGTTTATCTTCTATCAATCAATCATCAATCAATGCCGTGCGTTAGTCTCGCAAAAAGGGAGATTTGAAGATATGAATAAATAAGCAAATGGAAATTTTGAGGTATAGATAAGGATGAATGCTGGAGCTGGTGCGGAGCCCCATAGGGTTTTAATAACTTATTTGCAAAAATATTTATTATAAAACATAATTATGTGCTTCACTTAAATAACAGCCTTGATCCGCGGTAGATTCTGTTCGTTTTTCGTCTCAATACCCCAAAATTTGTTGGTCTTTTGAGTTCGAATCGGTATGCTCAACTTAATCTTTTTAAGATTTGACAATAATCTGGAACAACAAGATACCATACTAGAAGCTCTATATCCACTTAAATATTGTACGAGAACGTCCTTAGACTGTTTGCAAAGTAAGAATGTTTAATAAATTAGAGATATCAAAGGGAATATCCTAAAATTTAACTGGTAATCTTTAAGTATGAATTAATTAACAAGCAAAAGTAGTTTCGTAACAAGGTAATTTTGCTGGTAATAAATTAATTTCATTCTTCTTCTTCTTAACTGGCCATAACAACCCGTTACTGGCTTACGGACTGATGTAAGTACATTAATTCATTGGAATTGTGGTTTTACGTGGTGGGTCCGAAACCCAACGCACAACCCTTTTAAGGCCTGGGGTAGCTCTACTGGTCTCGAAAGAATCCAGTGTCATTGTTAGTCGCCTTATACAAGCTTTGACAAACACAGGTGATATTCTCTAACCCGCTTACCACACGGGGCTCATTACTTTTCTCAAATTGAGTTAAAGGCTAAGCACCGCATTTTTTCATTCCCTAATTAATTTACCAGCAGAATAATTTCTTTATCAAATTTGAAATCATTGATATAAATTGGATTTACTTTACTGTTACTGTTTCCTTACTAAGCAAAGCGCAGTATTAATTCCGCTCATGATTGTCAACAAAAGGACAATTGAAAAAGTTAGAAAAGCGTTAAATGTTTATTTTGCGATTTAATCTAGCTTTCGACTGTTGGTAAAAACAACTTTGGGAACACGCCTACTTTTTGTTTTTGGGCGGAGGAAGTTCGGGAAAGGCATACAAGACAGCGAGTAAATCGATTTTATATGACATACTATAATATAGGTTATCTTGTGATATGCATGCAAAGCGCCTATTTGTATGCTACAAACATAAGTTGTATATGAGTTTGTGTATTATGATAATCATTACGATATTAGTAGAGTCAAAATGCCACGCAACATGCCTAGAGCCCCAAAAGCACGAGACTCGAATGAAATTCAACGTGAGTTCATAAATTAAATAACATTAGCTTCACGCTATACTCGGAGGGCTTTATGACTAAGGCAGCACGGAGACAGGTAAATCCGGAACCATGAAAAGTCTCAGTTGCTGCAATCAATTTCAGGTCTAAAGCACTGCTATTAACATATGGAAGAATCTTAAATTTAAAGCAAACAATATTGTCCGTTGGGATCAGTCACAAGGTGGCAGTAATTTAATTAGACTAGTCATATAGTCATAGTGCTATCAGATGATCGAGCGAGCAGCCAGCGTGGGTGAAATCACATACAACAATAACAGTACTATAAATATTTTATGAAAAACAATGACAATCAATAAAACCAACTTAAACCTAGCCGACATAATAAATAAAATTAAACTGTACATGTTAATTATTTAATAAGTGCAGCTGATAAAAACCAAAGCACAAATCGAATTTATATAGATTTTAAATTAGCATCTAGCAAAAACAAAGCTCTAAAAATGTCGCCTGATATGACGGAAATGTAGCATAGTAGAAAACACTTATAAGTATAGTACCAGCTACAATGCAGTCATAAGTCATCCTAGACATGAGTACTTAACTATATACTAAGAGTGTCTGTATGTATGTGTGCATATCGTTCGACTGCTACACTTGGACAATGATTTATGTGTCCCATTCAAGAAGTGTACAACCATAGTTGGGTCTTGTTTATGACAGGTGCTCTGAAAATACCAATTTGACGGTGTTTAAATGTTCATTAAAACCTCCTTAGCTGGTAACTTTTAGGTGTTTGCTGTTTCTGGCTTTATCGCTAAGCCGTATCTATAGCGGGGCTAACGACAAAAATCGAAATTATATTTTTATTACGTGGTCGCCGATATCGCTGACGACTGACTCAAAAGATACGGCTGTTGTTTGTTTGGTCGCGTCATAATGAATTTTTGGTTTGTATTTGTTGTTTGCATGCCGAATCTGTGTATTCGGCTTTGGAGGTGCTGGCATTGCTCTAGAAAGTATGATATCCATGACATTGTTTGGGAATTTGGAAAACTTTAATACCCTACGAAATTTGTGAAAAGTCCTGTGCCAGGTGGTTCCTGGTTCTGGTAGGACAGGGTGAAGCTCCCCGATCCCTGTCTATAACCTACTATTTAATCAGTCTATGTTTGGTTAGCTGCTCTAATTACCACTAACAGCTAGGGCAGTATGCTATTCTGCACAGCCTATTCTGCCAGGACTTTAACTGGGTTGCGCGTACGGTTTGGAAGATGGTATAACCTGCCTGGAGATGTGCTCTACACTTGGCCGTAGCCCGGTAACGGGTTGTTATGACCAGTCAAGAAGAAGATTTATGTGAAACATCTATTAGCTAGCACTTTTATATACAATAAAGTTGGATTTTCTCTTGGGAAAGACGGGGGTTGGATCTACAAAAAAAAAATAACAAAATAACACTTTTCACTACTATCCATAAACATAAATGATATGCACTTTCACGTTACCTTTTTCGTCTTTCGAGCAATTATTCTACATAAAAATTAAAGTACCAAAAAAAAAAAAATGTTGCGATGAACATTAAGTGCAACCAATTCGATTATTCTTTATTTTTCAACAGACAGAATGTTGAGTGTTAATTTGTTGTCGTCCCTGGTAATGTGGCTGCATTTGGTGAACATTACAAAACGCACTTGCATTGCAAACGTAAGGGCTCTTTATATTTTGGCAGAAAATATTTCTTTTCCAAGGCTTACTCCATTTAATATACTGGAGTATTTTTCAAGCGATTGTTTGTTTTTAATAAAAAATGACATTTAAATTCGATATAAATGGTCTTTGAGATGATGGACAAATTAATCCAGTTATAGTTTTAGTAATAACTTAGTGAAAACACTTAGGGAACTCCTTGTCTTGGTTTCTTCAATTCGATTTCTTCTTGTTCGCAGATTTAGCTGATGTTTTTAACAATCTTACCAAAATATAATAATAAAGACAGGCAATATTATCTTTTTTGCATAAACTCTTCTTTGCGACACCTGCCAACTACATTGTATATTTAAGTTTGAAGGGAACGAGTTAACAGTGAAGCTAGGCAACTCAGGCCAGTGTAACGAAGCCTGGAAATATAGGGTTCTTATGCAGATGCTGGGTAAGTTTCCAAGGCTTTTACAACTTCTGCTTTATTAAATGCTTTGCAATCGATTGGAGGGCATTTTCACTTGAAATTGTCGCGCTACTTTAGTGGGGAAACCGTATTACGAAAATAAGAGAGATATATCAAAACTACAAAGAACGAAAACATACGAACTGATTTAATAATTTTATGTGTGTAGCGCTAGTTTCTCCGATCGAATCGCGCATAGTTCAGGTAACGATAAATGAACCAGTGATTAATTTAAATTTTTCCTTGTTAATGAGTTTGGAAAGTAGTTCAATACCATTCTTGGTAGACATTCAGCCTACATTTTCCAACAAGTACACCAATCACTATTTGGGAAATTTAGACAAACTAAGAAATTTTCTTCAATATGTTAATTTAAGTTTTAGGCATCGAGGAGCTGTGTGGCCGGAGCCCCAGCCTGTAAATCAGAAAATCACTCCATTTTGAGGCGACAATTTATTGCATTGACTTAGATGATCTGATTTTTTTTGGGGTTTTTTGAACTTTTCGAACTTTGAATTCAATTTATGTAGAAAAATCGCAGAAAGCCCACTCATTTCATGCTGTAACTGCAGAGATAATACGTCTTCTATCAGTAAAAGAAAGGAGCGGCCAAAAGCAATTTTGCCAAGAGCGTCTTAATTGGAAAATCTAAAAGATCGCCAAGGGGACCAGTGATTTAAAAAATCTAGTAACATTATAGACTAACTAGTTCGGTGCAAAAACACAATCGTCTTTGGATTCGCGTCTGCAGGAGAGTTTTACGATTGTTTAAGACATTAAAAAAGGACTATTTACATTAAACATTTACATAAGAAAACAAAGGTTAAAAATGATTACAGATTAAACTACTCAACCTAATTGACCTCACTAGAAACATTCCTTTTCCGCTAACCGTTTTGAATTATTTAACCCGGTTTCAGAAATATCGCAATTTCAAAATTCAAATTCGGGATTTAACTTGCATTAAATTTTAGGTATGTTAGTGTTGGTTCAATGTTCGTCGGACAGTTTTTGTCTATCTTATCTTGATTGGGGATTCCAGAGCAATGAACTAAAAAAAACCAAACCAAACAAATTTTAATCTCTAAAATATTTTTTGAGTTCATTGCCTTGTAACTAACAATCGAATCAAGGTAGACTTAAAACGTCTGAACCACATTAAGCTGATATTTAGTTACCGTCAATTCGAATAACAGTTCACCTCAGTAAGATGAGGTTTACTGCCTATGCAACTCTCAAAATCTCGAGTTTTTAAAAATAGCCATACAGAAAAACATGGCTATGTCAAGTCGATTTAGGTTCGGGGACCAACGCGATTATGAAAACTATTACACTTCATTCTAGGGATAGGAAGTGCCCCTAGGGTGTTCTTACGAATAGGGTGCGTACATTGTGTTCGTGTTTTAGATAGCAGTATCTATTCTTATATAATATCTAGAGCTAACAACGCTTGGCATCCCGGTGCGTAGGGACTGCAAAGGTCTAACAAATCGAAGCTGAGATAATTGGCTTGTTTGTTTACCTATTTGCAAGCAGATAATGGCGTACGGTAACAGGCGAGTGTAACCATTTGACTTTTCTCTACTAATAAAAAAAAAAGCAATAAAAATAAAAGTGGCCCGGAAAAAAAATACCAATTACTGCATAGAAATTTAACGAGTTAACTTCGGGCTATACGAAATATATTTTATCAATAATTCTACGGCCATAAGTTCTGTTATTTCGACTGCACACGTTTTGTTTTATAAGCGTCAAATTATTCATCTAGGGGCAATGATAATGTTGTAGGGGCGTGCGGGAATACTTGGATTACTTAAACGATTCAATTACAATTTCATTGAGTTTTAAATAGTGTGCGGACAATCAGAGTTTTTTTGTATTATTTTGTGTTAAGCGCACATACACATTGTTTCTACATAAATTGTTTACAATTTAAGCTGATAAAGTTTGTGTGAAACTTTTATTTATTGAAATTATCATTGCCCCCATGAAATGTCAAATTATTTTGGTCATATTTATTAAATGCAAAAAAAGACTATTTTTAGATTAAACACATTTTTGGAAATTGACGTTTGAGTTGAGTAAGAAGTATATATAGAAATATTCAGTTCTGCGCCAGAATTCTCTAGACGGATTTGCAAAACACATGAAAAACGCGTTGGTCAAAAGGATACACTATGGATTTTCAACGCTACCAAACTTTTGAGCTGAATTTCGATTGGAAGAGATATTTGACGCAAGATTTCTAGCACGTCACGGATTGAAATACATATTTTCGTTTGCTGTTTATTTCTAGCTTGACAAGAACTTGTCGATGTCAAGGCCCAAAGCGTTGCCAAAAGTGTTTGCCAGACAAGTAATGGAAAAACAGAGGAATATATAAGAAATAATTACAAAATCTGTCATCATTTTTAAAAGTGAAAGTCAATTTGAAGACTTTTCTTTGCTACATTTTATATTTCTTGTATTGAAAAATGCAACAACATTTTGCTTTTAACACAATTTTCCAGTCAGCACATACTATCTAGCAATGTAGAATAATTTGGACAATTTGTATGTTTCTTGGCACAAAATTTAAAACGCATTATATTAAATACTTTTTTGTTTCGCTTTTATTTATTTTTTGTATACACAATATCGTAAAGTACCCGTAAAATATTTTGACGCTTTTGGAAAATGTTTATAAATATTGAAAGGTATTGTATATATTTGCTTATAAGCATGTCTGTGTCTGTGTCTGGAGCAGTGTCACTTATGTGTGTCCAGTCAATGGCGCATGAGTTGCAGATTTCGAAGCACAACAATTTGCGACGTTTCCAATTATGGAAAATGGGTTAAGCTAGAGAATTGTAGATCTTGTGTTGAAGCTAACACACTTTTTTTAATATTTTTGACTATAACTTTTGATGTTGTATGATAGATTCAACGAAAAAAAGTGCAAGGTGTAGATGTAACAAAACTGTGAGCCCTTTACCCACATTTAAATTTCGATTTATCAATGTAAAGCAATTAGTAGGTAAAAACAAAAACAGTATATCGCATCCGAATATTGAAAACTTATAGAATAATTAAGTTACCAAGAAAGTTCTGTGCATTAATATACGGGTGTAAGTTTCCGTAGTGTCAACTATCAAACAGAGTGCTACAGTTTCGAATAAGAATAGTTTATATAAAAAATTTAAATTTATATAAATAGTTTATATAAATTTAAAACAATCCAAAGTTTGTATCTGAACACTATTTTATTTTTACTTTTTGCCACCTATTTACATATTAACTTTTTGAAGAAACAAACACATAAATTATTACGCGTACATTTTAAAATGCAAATAAAAAACGAAAAAAAGAAAAATGCAAAAAAAAAATCATTATTGTTGTGCTATTGCGACACATGTACAGATTTTCACGAAAATATGGAGAAAGGAAAACTTGTATGACAATAACAAGCGTTGGCTGGCTCTGCATGTAAAAATAGCTTGGAATATGAAAAACTGACATATTGTCCGACTGACTGACTGCCCGCCCAAACGATCGTCACCATAAAGTGTGCCTGTGTCTATGGGTCTACGGGCGGACCACTGGACCAACAACGGGGCAAAATGCTTAAAATATAAACAAAAGACTAAAGCAAATAGACCGTGAGGAGAAGAAACACAAGAAGAAAACAAAAAACGCGCCAATGTTTTACGGCACACTTTTTAGTCATATGTTGTTGTTTTTGTTGTTTGGTTATTTCATTCTGAAGGTCAAGAGAGCTGCAAGAGGAAGCGCCACAACAACCAATAACCGCGCGGGCTACTTACAAATTTACAATACCAACAACAACAACAACAACAACAATAGCAACCGGAAACCCCTTTTTTTGCATTACAAAAACGCATAAAAAAATGTCGGAAAGCTAAGTTCAGGGTCCCGAATTTTATGTACTCTGCAGATAAGCCCACACACATTCACATTTTTAAAAGTCTCCAAGCTTTTCTAATTGAGAGCCACTTTGTGTTTTGTCGAAATTTGGATATATTCTCCTTTAAAGTTGGATTTCAATGTCGTCTATTGAGAGTACATGCTTGAAATAGACTCTATAAGTCGTAGTTTTTACCTCTGCATATCACTGTGATTTGATAGTCTAATTCATTTGGAGCTTGATGACATAAAAACTGAAAATTAAGCTACAATCGATGGGATAGTTCGTTACACTCCTTCGAATCGTTGTATGATCTGTTGCGCCTGGTAGCATGCGTTACAAACATCAAAACAAAACTATATAATGCCTTTGCTAGGGTAACATACATCGTAAAAAGGAAAGCAACGTGAACGACAAGACCAAAATGGCGCCGTGTGGGTGGGTGATTACAGTTATGAGGGCAAAACTGGTTTTGGGGATGGGTCAGAAACAGCAATTAACTTACCACGCGCCGTGTCTCATATCGTGAGCAGTGATGGTTTGTCGTTGTGGGCAATGTTAGTGACGTTGGGGACACTGTTACTGCAGCGGTCAGCTCCAAAGATGCGACGTCATGCAACATTTTGAAGGGATCAATTGACTGCAGTGTTGTGCATTGCTCGTCGTCACCTGAAATGTCAGCCGACGGTGGGGGCGAGGGTGGCAATGGATTTTCCATGATATAAAAAAAGTCTATTTCTGCTGCTTCTGCTGTTGTTGTTGTCGTTGTGTCCACTATGTCCATGTCAGCCAACCCCAATGTCGAGTTCTGTGGCTCTTGCGTGTTTGTTGTTATTGTTCTGGCGTCCATAGCTGGCCCATTCCAATTAGATTTTTTTATGCGTTTATCAAGGCGAGTATTAGTCGTATTTGTTGTTGTCGCAGTGTCCACTGTATTATTGTCTATTTGGAACACATCAACGCCAACGTCCATGTGCATGTCCATTATCATTAAATCCGTTTGAGTTGTTTGTTCGATTTTCTCGTCAATGCCCTCGTAACGTCGCCTCACGTCCTGCCCATGCTGTGTGCGTACATGCTCCATAAAAACATCAAACTGCAAACAAATAGCTGGGCAAAATACGCAATTGAAGCCAAAGCATTGCACATCGGGTGATGTTGTAATTTCTCCACATTTGCGAAAGTAGGCGTAATCCTCCAGCTGCCAGTTAAAGGTCTGCGCCTGCACTTGCTGTTGCATTGGTAGCATGGTAGTTATTGTAGTTACCGCCATTAAAAGCGTGCGCGCACCACAATCAACGCAGCAATCAAAAATTAATCAAAAATTGCACTCACTGTTTGCTTGGCCAGAATTATGCACAGTTTTGCCCCAATCTACTACTCATAGGCGGCGTTACTATTTGCAGTTGCGCGCGCTACTTGCGCCCCCAAAACTGCTCTACAATAGTATGCGCCGCGACGCGTGGCCCTCAACAAATTCAACGATAGAGATGCGACGCCGTATAAACAAAATAACAAATGCACCCACGCACCGCGCCGCTGAACAACGATATCAAACAACCGGCAAACTCGGAGTGAGCATTCTTCGCAACGTTCTCTCGCTTATAAGAATACCCGAAGTCAGTGGCAGCGATGCCAATTGGTTTTCAGATAGCGCTGGTTTTTTAGCGCCTTTAACGGTTAACTTGTGCCCCTACAGTGAAACCTGTGAAGCTGAAATCTCTCAAAGTTGATGATTAATTCAGCTATAAATTGAAATTCATTAGCAGAAATATAATATTCATAGTAATTGCAATGCCTTCCAAAATCATGGCTGCTGGCTTGGGATTCGAAATAAAAAAATCACATTTTGTTATCAGTTCTAATTTGCAAATTGTAAGCACAGCAAATATTTATGTTTGTCACCGCCAATAATTTATTTACCTACTGGCCACCATTAGAGCCTATAAGAGTAAGGATTTTTGTAAGTTAAAATTTATTATCGTTTAATGAACATTCACATTGACATCATATCTTCAACTTTATTAATTTTTTTTAAGTTTCTGGCATTAAGAAAATATATTTTAGTAATTGATGAACAATTTTGTACGCCAAAAGCTGACAGCATTATTCAGTCTTGAATTCGACAATTGGGCAACATTATCAACCTACCAACTATCTGGCATCAACGAAACAACAGCTGTTTAAGGCAATAGATGAATTGCTCATTTGTTATTTAACCATTATTTTTTCACTTAAAACATGCAGAATTGTGCTAAATTATTGACTCTCGCGATAAAGTGCCAACACCGTTGTATCAGCACTTCAGCTGCTTTGGCAGGCAAACGCAATTTCCGTAAATTTAATGTTTACGGAAAACGCGGCACACGTGTGGTAAAGGAGGCACAGCGCACTATGGCCAACCCACCGGTGGCCATACACAAGCGCGGTGTGCGTGATACAGGCATAATTATTAATGGCCAATTTGTGGAAATAGTTGAGAAAATTCCCGATATCATAGTGCCCGATTTAACCGACTGCAAGCTGAAACCGTACGTCTCCTATCGGGCGCCCGATGTAGTGCAGTCAGAATTCACTAGCTTGGATCTCTTTAATGCTGTCTACTCAAAAAAAATAATAGAGGACTTTAAGGCAAAAAAGTTGCAGACGGATGGCACTCCAATTGAGCCTTCATCCAATGAGCAACTTACGCCCACAGAAGCACTGCAGCGTGCGCGAAAAACAGGCAGCGACATATTCTAATCATAATGTTAGCTTTATTGTTAAATTGAGTATAAACTTAGTACCTATTTTCCTTGATGTACTTTTGCCGATAGTTGTAAAGCTTACGCAGCCATTTCTCTGCCTTTAAGTCAGCATCGCCGAGAAACTGAAAATGTTAATAAAATACAAATTTATTAGAGCAGAAAATATAATCGGTTCTAAACTTACGTTTGGATGGAAAATGTCTTCCTCTACGGGCAGCATAGGCTCAGCGGGTTTTGGCACCATCACGGTTTCAGATTTCAAATCGATGATGACTTTGTCCTTCTCTGTGGCTTCACGATCGCGTGTGCTGACAAATGGAGTTGTCTGAAAAGCGTCTTCATCAATAGTTTCTAATGCCTTTTGTACTTTTGCATCTAACAAATCAATAGATTTATTAGCGCTGGCATTTTGCTTTGTAGCAGCGGAACGTGAATTGCTTTCAGAGCTGGGCGCGCGTATTGTGCGCTGTGACACCGAGCGTGACTTTGATTTGCGAGATTCATAGTCCCGGCTTTTGCTGCTCCTGCTATGGCGACTTTCAGGTGAGCTACTGCGCGAAGTACGTGGGGTGGTACTGCGGGAGGAACTGGTGCTCCTGCTGCGGCTACGTCGGGAGTATTTTTTTGGCTTCTTTGATTTTTTCTTCTTTGACTTGGAGCGGTGGTTGTGCCGGCTGCGTGATGTCGATTTGGAACGGTATCGTTCACGTTCGCGATTTCTATCACGTTCTCTATCTCTTTCCCTTTCTCTGTCGCGTTCCCGCTCCCTATCACGCCGTTCACGCATTGTTGCTGTAGAATAGTTTATTTATAAAATTATGGTAATATGCATTAAAATATTTACAATTTGTTGATTTGCTGTTTGTTGCTTGATTAACAAGTGCTGCCACTGAGACAAAATTTAGTGGAACTGCCAACTTGAAATAAAGCAGCGTTTCGCTATGCGCATAAATCAAAAATGCAGTGGCTCCGTTTAACGGAAATAGCGCGTTATCTTTCAAGTTCTCTTCGCATTCAAAAGTAGCGGTCATTCGCTATATTAAAGTGGTTCCATTAGTAATCGCGTTAGATAGATATTCAAGTGAACTTTATCTGTCCACCTTGGCCATTGAGGGGCAAATAGCAATCTTACTCAATCAGTTAACAAAATTAAGAACTACAATAAATATGCTTGTAACACTGAGCTTATCAAAAATGTCAAGTTTTGCTTATTTTAGTTGTCCAGCTGGGTGTATAAATAAGCTGTGTTGATCGCGCATGGTCAAAATTTGCTCATAGTCGTCAGCGGGAATACTATGTGCAATGTGGTTGTCACAGTTTTTAAGTCTTTTGCTTCTGGACTATATGACCACAGCAATGCTCCAAGATGAAAGTCGTGCTAGTACAGTAACAACGGTATTTATAATAAGTGTACTTTCCAACCATTTTCTTGTTACCACCAACAATATTCTTTTAGATCTCCATAGTGAAAAAACATGAATACCCTATTACTGCCCATACCGTACAAACATCCGACGGATACATACTCACAATGCATCGTATTCCGTACTCAAAACACAGCGTTGCGACAGATGATATCAAGCGACCTGTCGTTTTCCTTATGCATGGTCTACTTTGCTCTTCCTCTGATTGGGTTTTATCAGGCCCAGATAATGGTTTGGCCTTTATACTTTCCGACGCTGGCTACGATGTCTGGATGGGCAATGCGCGCGGCAATACTTACTCCAAGAAACATTCCAACATGTCACCATTTTTTCAACCATTTTGGAACTTTGAATGGCATGACATTGGAATCTATGATCTGCCCGCCATGATTGATAATGTGCTGTACAATACTGGTGCTGAGTCCTTGCAATATGTGGGACACTCACAGGGAACGACTGCGTTCTTTGTTCTCAATTCTTTAATACCTCGTTTTAAGAATCGTATACGTTCGGCACACTTGCTGGCACCTGTTGCATTTATGGAGCACATGGAAGGTCCATTGGCTAAGCTAGCAGCTCCTGTGCTGGGGCAACCAAATGCCTTCGTTGAGCTTTTTGGAAGCGCAGAGTTTCTGCCCAACACCCATGCAATGGAGCTGATGGGCTCTCTCTTGTGCAGAGACGAATCGCTCGTTCAGGATATCTGTGCAAATTCGTTGTTTCTTATTGCTGGATGGGGCTCAGAATACTTAAATACCACTATGATCCCTGATATTATGGCGACTACACCAGCTGGTTGCTCTATCAATCAGTTATTCCACTATTTGCAAGAATACAACTCGGGCTACTTTCGGCAATTCGATTATGGTAAAACCCGCAACAAGAAGGAATACAACAGCAAGATTCCGCCGGAATACGATCTAGAGCTTTTGGATGTGCCCACATATTTATACTATAGTGATAATGACCATTTTGCAAATGTCATTGATGTAGATATTTTACGTCGCAAGATTAAGCCAAGTTCACTTAAGCGCTCCTACCGTATGCCGGAAAAAAAGTGGAATCATTTAGACTTTTTGTGGGGTATAGGTGCCAAGGAAATACTTTATGACACAGTTCTCGAAGATATAATGAAGGCATAAATAAAGTTTATACACGTGAAAATACAATTAACAGTTTTTTCAAGAAATCCGGCTTTGTCTGCCATAAAGACTACTGCGAAATTGGACAGATATGAAGTCTGCAAGCTTAACCAGCTCGTGCCGTTTTGTATTTTTAGCACTATATGGCCCCCCAAGATAGAGTAAACAATTGTGTAAACATTTTAGTTTATGATTGCAATAAATCTAATCATTTTACTCGCGGGAAATACCATTTTAGGCCTATTATGTAGCTATATCGACTTATAAAATATTTGCTGGCATCTGATAACTACACTTAAATTGATCGGCATTTGTCTTAAATGTTATCAAAGTTACTACTTAATTTTAGAGGCCAAAATTAGCTTTATCAATTGATTTCGAATCTGTAATTGAAGTGAACTTTCGTGGCTAATTAGTTGTGAAATCGTTAAATAATTCGTTTATTGAAAGCAATAAAAGTCAATTTGCTTGGCTCTACTGTGGGTTAATTATGGATAACAGAAAATGGATACCTGTTTAAAACTGTATCAATTTTCTCAACAGGAAGCAACTGAACACTTGTTCCTTTTTTTTGTAGAAAGTATACTACTTTAATTAAACACAATTTTTTTTCATGGATAAATTATTGTGAAATTTTATTTATAACGTAAAATTTTGTGATTATAAACAAGTTATGCCGTACAAAATCTCAAAGAAACATTTTTGGAAGCATAGGTCAAAATTTTTTTGTAGGCATAACATCTTTTAACTAAATATAATACTTATACACTTATAACAGAGTCGGTAGTCAAAACCATATTTGTCGATGTAGTTTACCCATGTAGGCACTTAAGATTCTGGAAGGAATTCAAAAGTCATGATCTTTGCGTTCGGTTTCAACATAGCAATAACCATATCAGCATTTTATTTTTGAGGCCGTGTCATTAAGGGTTTATGTTTCGAAAGAGAACTGAACTGGAATCCTTGGCGGTTACATTGAGTCGACTTGCTGAAAAGCGAACTTTCAAAAGATAGTGCATAATGTGGGTTTTTCTTGATCTCTCTCAACTTTGCCTATGAGTGAGCAGGTCTAACAGAGACAGCAACACAAGTAGCTTCACATGAACACTGTCATGGAAATGGTCGGCAAAAATTTTGAATTTTATATAAAAAATTAAAAAAAAAAAAACAAATTCCGTGTGAGGATACTTGTGTTGCTGTCTCTGTCAGGACGACACAATCGTAGGCAAAATTGAGAAAGAGAAAAGGCAAAAGTAAATGCACACGTATGCACTGTCTTTCAAATGGTCGACTCAATGTAACGGCCAAGGATTCCACTCTATTAAATTTCATGATCTTTGGGGCAATGCAAAACATAAACTAAGAAAGTAAAGAAATTAAGTTTCGATACTCTTTGGGGGCAATAGTAGTAAAAAAAATGACTCCAGTGCTGCCAACTTGTCCCATTTCTAGGTGGCAACTGTTAGTACCGGTTCCAATTAAAATTGTGTTAGTACAGTAAGTGTTGTTAAACTCTAGTCATAAAAAAACTATCGATAGAAAAAAAACAGCAACAATGGAGGACATGCATAGAAAATGATATTTTCGCTGGGTACAGGTACATTCACGAAACTAATTGAAAAGTAAAAAAATATATTTCAAATTGGTATAAACTTAAGCTGTGTTCGCGTTATTTATATTGCAAAAATGACGCGTGTTACACGAAGTGAAATTTCACTCGATATGGAGTGCTGGGTAGAAGAACTTTCGCCGGCTCAACTTGCGTACTATGAAAAAATCACCAACGAGCACAACGCCGTGAAAAATGCGCTCAAAACTGCTGTCACCGCAAACGAGGGTAAAGAACTATTTAACGGGCAAGTTTTCCAGGCCTATTCGTTTAAAGGAAAAGTGCTACAAGAACTAAAGGAAGCCACGTTGCCAAAAAAATTGCCCAAAGCGGCGGAGCCACCGCCGGTGACTCCTACCGTAAACAGTGGAGGCGGCGGTGGACGCGGACGTCGTCGTGCTTCAAATATAGCATATCTGGAGTCCTCAGACGAGGGAGACGATGATATACCATTGGCCAAACGTTTAGCTTTGTCAGCTGGCAAAAAAGCAATTGCTGCATCACCTCCAGCAGCGGCAGCAAAGGCTGGCAAGAAAAGTGTTCCCGCTGCTGTTGCTGCTAGTAGTGGAAAATCATCGCCACAGCTTAAGCCAGCTAAGGGTTCAGCTTCTAAAGCGGCAGCATCAAGTAAAGATCCTGATGCCCCGCCCAAGAACTTTCGACCTGCTGAAGTCAATTCGTTGGGCGGCCTTGTGGTTGGCACAACCGATGAAAATAAAGACAAAGAAAGCAAGGATGCTGCTAAGGACTCTAAAATGCAGGGCAAAACTTATCCTTCGCTTGTTGTGCTAGCAAAACCGTTCCTTAAAGTCAAAGATATGGCTGCAACACGCAGCAAACTGGATTCTAAGGTCAAGTTGGTATTGATGCTGACGCCAAACAAATTCTGCGAGTGGCTCCTACAGGAAGGCTTGCTTCGCTCTCAACAAACCTGTAGTCAACATCGCAACAATGAACTGAAACTGGGTAAAAATACTTAATTTACTCAGCATATGAATATATGCTATATATATATATATAATATATTTATGTATCAAACCTGTGTTGCGCGCCCTTTTGTTCGTAGGCGTCTATTCTGATGTGACAAAGTTTCCCTACACCGGCGGCTATGTCTGGATTAGCGATTGCTGCCCCTATCGCTTTGTTTCAGTGTTCTACAATTCTATTTTCGAGGGTGCTCAGCATCCGCCAACATTTTTGCTGAAGCTCGTCTATCACTGGGCTTGTCAGACAAGTATTCAGAACGTGGTACAGTGGGTCAAAGTGGATAGCGTTTATATCAAAGGCATCTACACCTGGTTACGTGCCATCTGCACTATGGCCGTCCATCAAAAATGCAAGAAACTAGGTGGGCCTGGAAAGTTTGTTGAGGTAAGTCAAAGTTGTTGCAACAAAAACGCATTCAAAAGTAAATTTTCTTCGATTATTGTCAGGTGGGCGTCATATCACTTGGTACCACCTCGCAGGACGGCGCACAGCGTCAGGTAAAGGTAGAAGTACTCGGCGTTTTCGACTATGCAGATAAATCCATACGCCTGCGCGCCGTTGAGCCAATCACCGATGGCGATCGCAACTACAAGAAGCGTTTCCAGGCCATACTCGAACCGCTCTCACGGTGGGTGCACAAGGAGAGCACCATTTGCATTGATCTGACTGTCGACAAGATTACGCTCTTTGGCATGGGCTTTAAAAACATTGTACAGGCTGCGCCCAATGATAGTACGGCCAAGCATAACAATTCAGCAGTAATGGAATATTTGCGTCGCATTGTGCCACGCATGTTTCAGAATACTCTATCCCTATTATCACGTCAAATGATACAACAGTTTCTGGATGAGCTCGTCTGGCGCGAATCCTTTGGCACCTATGCCCTGCAGGCCTTCAACAATATTATTATACACATTGCCGAGCAAACGCGTGTTACAACCACGGAAACCATAACTCAGCGCCTGTATCAGGTAAGTCTTTGCTTTTGACTTGGTTTTATCTTGTCACTCTTTACCATTTGTCACATTTTACCATTTGTCACATTTTACCATTTGTCTCTTAGGTTGCCACAAATCCCTTTAAAGATTGGGGAGTGTTGCCGCCCAATTATAAAGAAACGCCGGCAAATACAACACCTAAGCGGCTTAAGAAACGTTAGTACATAGTTATATATAGCGTAGTTTAATCTTAGAGAAATACGGTTAACACACGTTCGTCACTCCAAAGCGGGTATTTTTTTCCATCCAACTCAGTTTTTCTATTACTAAAAAAATGACAATGTTTTCTTTCTTTAAAAGACAGTTTTAATAAGCACTTGTGATTTCGTTTAATTTGACACATATTTAACATGTTACTTTGTTTAAACTAAATAAATTTGCACTAAACACAGTGAATTTCTTTTTGTTTTGTTAATTGGAGTGAAAAACGTGTGCAGGAATACAATTTTTGTTTAATTGTAGTAGATATAAGTTGTATCAATAGATGAGCAAATTTTCTCTATACGCTCTTGCTCCCTTCACAGCCATCAACGATGCTGATTATACAAATGCTGGCAAAGAACAAGCCCCCAAAGCTAAAAAAGATAAGGAGCCTCTACCATCAGTGTTGCCCGCTGGCAGCAAGCGTCGCGCAGTTAATACACCACCTCCAGCAGTTACCAAAAGCTCTGCCAAGTCCAGCAACAGCAATGCCAAGGCAACGAATACAAAGAGCGCAGGCAAGGCTAGCACTCCAGCTGCCGTGTCCAAGGCAGCAGCTGCCAAGTCAACTCTTACCAAGGCAACCCTGGCTAAATCTGCTGCAGCCAAGTCGGCTCCCATCAAGGCGCCACCTGGCAAGAAGCCTAAAGAAGAGAAGGAGAAGGACTACAAAATTCCAGTGGTCATAAAAAAAGAGGAGGACGAACTTAAGGGCCTAGAAGAGCTTTACTACGGCGTTAGCGATGGCATGGACGATTTCTTTCAGGCATTTCCCTACAACTCGCCGCGTACCAATCAGGCGCTGCTGACCAAGACAGTGGACTGTCCCGTGTGCTATGGTGCTGAGCAATTTGATTCAAATGAAAAGTTGCAAACCCATTTGGTATCTCACATTACGCCCGATGGAAAGGAGTATCAATTTCAATGTTTGTTCTGTCTTGAAAAACATCCTACGGAATTGGTGTTGGCAAAGCATAATCAGATTATGCATCCCACCGAGACAAAGACAGATGGCTCGCCTTCATATTATTGTCTGATTTGCCAGCAGCGTCACAACTCACTGCATTTGTTAACAGCGCATTTGCAGAAGGTACACAATATGCTGGAGCTGCCATATAGCTGCCATGCGTGTGGCTATCGCTCGTCTTCGCATCGCGACGTAGTGCGTCACTTTTACGACGACCACAAGAATCAAAACTTTTTGCAGTGCCCATACTGTTTGGATGTAAGTGGCGTATAGCTTTATAAAATGATATAAAACCGAATTCTTAATACTAACCGACAATAATTCGTTTGGTGGCTGTTTTTATAAATATTTTATATAAAGATTGGCAATTCGCTTTCGGTTTGATATTCCAAATCACACTTTTATGCTTATAACTTGTTTCTTGCAGATCTTCTACTTTAGCCATCAAGGCACTCTTAATTTGCCTCGTATCGAACATTTTTACGTGCATTTACATGACCATGTAAATCGGCGTGATCCTGCACTGCGATGCCAGAAATGCTCGCTTATCTTTTTGGAAAAGGGTGACTTGAAACAACATTTGGTGCATCATCACGTTAGCATGACTAAGACCAACAAGCCAGTGCGTCTGTTGCTTAACAATTCATTGCTTATACCGCCACCTAAAATACGCACACATCATCGAGAGCAGGCTCCTTTTACTGTACACAAGAAGCCCTCGTTCTTCGCCTTTTTGGAGGGCAAGACCTGCGCTGAATGCAATACTGACTTTATCAGTGAGGAGACGCACTATTCGTAAGTGGTCAAATAATCAAAGCAATCAAAAAGTTGTTCAATTTTTTCCTATTTTTAGCGGCTGGCTGAAATGCGTTAAGTGCAACTATAAAACCTGCTGTGAGCGCGCACAGTTTCGCCATGGTGTGGACTGCAATGGCAATTTTGTAGATGCCATGGAGGTGGACATGGCGCAGGAAATGCACTGCATTTGTGGTTTTGCCGCCAGCAACGGTAATAAAATGGCGCAGCATTTAGGAAGCTGTGGTTTGAGCACTTGTTATCCCAGCCTGGAGGCTGCTAACGAAAATGCTGTCAAGCGTAATATGCTGGATATGTTGGGCTTGGTGCGACGCGATGGCGAAACGTCGGGCGAGGGCGCGGATGAGACTTTAGACGAGAGTAATGAGCAGTTGCAGCAGTCTGAACAAGACCAGCAAGAACCCATAGAGGATCTTCAGCAGTATGCACCAGTTGAGCAACACCAGCCGGAACCCGAGCTTACACATTTGTCCAACGTTGAGGCAGAACCCGAAGATTTGCCTAGTGAGGTTCAACCTCAGGCTGCACCCATACAATTTGGAGAACTAGAGGCGGCACCTATATTGCTAGATCCTCAACAAGTGCAGGCAGCTGAAATTGAGGCGGAATATGCACCAGTCTCTGTAGTGCAACAACACCAGCAACAACCACAATATGGCTTGGGCTTTGGACAAAACGCCCTCTCCACGGACATAGATATGCCACTTATTGGTGAATTGACAGAACCAAATGCACCGCCCACACCGCAGTTCCTGGGCGAGGTGCACACGCCCATGTTTGATGCAGTGGCCGCTGCCGAGCAGCAACATTATCATCACAGTCAACACCATCCGCAATGATCCACGCTGCCTATGATGACGCCGCAGCAGCGTGGCAAAATGAAACCACGCGACTACACATTGCACTGGCAAAATTATTAGAGCTTGGAGTGGGACAGGACAATTTAACAACTAAATATTAAAAATAAAAACCTAAGGACTAAGATAATATTTAAAATCTCACTACAAGTCAATTTTGTATTTCATAAATCTATAACTAAATTCCACGACATAGAATTTCACATACAATAAATCTATACATATGTATATGTAAAAGTGAGCATTATAATTATTGCACATAAATTTAATATAAAAAAGAAAATAAACTTGGAATATTGACAATGAAGAGCAGCTTATCAAAAGCATAATTGTAGAAGAACTTGTAAAACATAAAAAACTTGACTACATAAATGAAATATACATAATACATAGAATTTTGTGTAATGTATGGAATACTTTTTGATTAGGGAGATTTCTGTTGGTGGGTCATTTTTGTTGCTGACGCTGTTTGGATTGCTGCAGGGCAGACAGCACCAGTGCTGTGTCCAATTCATGCTGTGTGCCTCGTTCGTTGTCCAAAGAAATTTCAGAGGCTCGTTCATGGAAGCGTGCTAGCACACGTGGACGGTAATCTGTTGAGAAGATTTATTTTAATTAATGATTTACATTATTCAATAATCGCATAAATTCAGGCTTACCTACGCTGCCTGCCAGCGGATTTCCCGTAAGCCCTAGAGTTTCTAACAGCGGCAATCCAGCCACATAATCTACTTCATCCAGCTCTTCTATTAAGTTGCAGCTTAAATCCAAATTAACCAGTGACAGTAATTTGCGTAGTCCGCTAAGCTGCTTTAGTTTGTTCTGCGCCAAATTTAGAGTGACCAAATTTCCCAACTCCAGATGCCAGTCCAAACACTCTGCTATCAAATTGACCGACAGTGAAAGTATCTGCAGATGTGGCAGCTCGGAGAGATTTTTTATGACGCGTATGCGATTTTGTTCAAGTACCAATCGACGCAGCTTGGAAGCAGTACGGACACTACCATCGATTTGAGTTAACAAGTTTCCCGTTAAATCTAGTTCGCTGAGATTATGCCAGGCATCGGTGCTGAGCAGAAGGCCGCCATTGCTTGAGGTTGCTGTGGACTCCTCTGGCGTTGCAATGTCAGGTGGCAAGCTGCTGGGCACATCACAAGCCTTGTGTAGATTATCGCAGAGAAGGACCTGATTGATATGAGTTATTGTCGTATTGTGCACACAGATTATTTCCAGTGTGGGTTTCAACACCTCAATGTCTATAATATTCTCCGTAGACAAAGCTGAGAATTTGAGAGTTTTAAGATTGCGGAATGCATTTAGATTAAAGCTCAGGCGGTTTGGAATGATATTACTGCGTCCAATAGGCACATCAACCGTATTATAGTCCTGTTCAAAACTGGAATTATCTTTTACGGGCGTAACTACTAACACAGAGAGTTGTGTGCAAAAGTCCAGAACGTGAGAGAAATCAAATATACCGCCTTGTTCTATGCTGTGCTCAGGAGGGCATGGTAGAGCTAATCGCTCGCTAATTGCAAAGACCTAAAAAAGAAAAATATAAATTTATGATTAATGAAAAATTATAATAGGTTAATTATGAGAACTCATTCAGCTAATTGCATAAAGTTCCAGCAACCTGAGAAAACAAAAAAGACGAATAGTTTTATTTCTAAATGAGTCTTATTCGTTAGAATTGGCAAATTACGGCTGGCATTTCGCAAACCTATTACTGGGAATTTTTAGTGGTTTTGGCTGTGGCGTCAATCAGTTAACGTGTGAATTATGAGACATTTATTTATTTATAATCAAAGTTAATTCTTTTTAAACAGTCAACTTCTTTGTCATGGGGTTAGTCGTTTTGTTTGAATTTATATATTTCCTTCTTAAAATGTTTTTTTGCACGCACGTTTTAAATGATTTGGATAAAATTCTTTCTCCCTTTTTGCCATGAAAATATTCAATAGCTTGAAGAGCAAAGCTATGCCCAAGAGCTTGCGCTGCTTAGCATTATATTTCTTGCGCACGATTCCAAAGTAAGTTCCCTGTCTGCGGTTCGTCAAGTGATCCATGCCTAAAGCATCAATTATGGCGGCCTCCCGTGTGTAGGCATCATTGGAGGCAATGTGATGAAAACAGTTTAGAAGCAGCACGCCACGCTTTTGTTCCCAAATGTGCACAATTACAGCTACCTTTGGATCCTTGGACAGTATCACTTGGTCGGGAAGGCTTAAACCCTTAGCTTGTTTCTGCTTTTCGAAGAGTTTCTTGGCTTGATGAAAATGATTAAAAGGTCGTGCTGCTTTGCCCTTGCCTACATAGAATATTGCACGCAGAAATGTAAGCCAGACGTCTAGAACGTGCATGGTAGAGCTGCGTCTTGCCAAGCCATTAGTTATGCGAGGATCCAAAAGCAAATAGTTAAAACATTTTTGACTTTCTAAAGTGTCCTCTTCGAATTTAGCTTTATGGCGATACCATTTGCTATGTTTTGTGACGTACTTGGAGAGTTGTGAAATATCATTATAGTTCTGTTCGGACTTCAAGGTATGATTAAGTTCGCGGGAAAAATTTGTGCGGCGCGGGTGAGTGACACCTAGTCCGTATTGCAGATTGCGAGTGGTGATGTGATTACGGAGTATATGACGGATTTGCTTTCTAAATACTATAAACACTACAAATTTTGCCATAATCAGGATATAAAATCTGTATATGTGGGCGCATAAAAGTAAAATATGTAACAGCAAAAAATGAATGTAAAGTATTGAAATTAACAAAATAATCTATGAATAAATTTTGTGTTTTATTTTTTTAAATACTTACCTCCAAGGCCGAGAAATTGTACTCCTTTTTGGCACTCAAGAGCGCATCGCCGCTTTCATTAAATAGTCTAGCTAGATCCTGCAGCATATAAATTATGTCATATTTGTTGAACTCCAGAAACTCGGCCAGGATACGCGGCAATTGTATACGAAAATAGATGACTAATTCTTTTAAGTAGGTTTCCAGCTGCTCACGACGTTGTTCCAAAAATGCAGGCTGCTTGTTTCCAACAATCTGTAGTGGAGCGTAAATCAAATTTTAGATTAAGATTTGTTCATTAAAGTGGGCGTAATTTGTACCTTTTTTGGCGGCAACAATTTCTTGCTAATGGATGCTTCCTTGACCAATTTATCATGCAGTTGCTCGAAATCGCGATATCTGCGCTCCACTAGCCAATCCACCTTTGCCACGCGTACTTTAATATCATAATAGGTAACACCCGTGGAGGACTCAATGTGTCTGGGTATGGTGACCTCGGTTTCGTTGTGTTGGCGGTAATAACAAGCCATTATAGGTTTGTTGGTGGCGGCAATGTAGCATACAATATATTAGAAAAATTTACACAGTATACATTACTAATACACTACACTTAATAGAAGCTCTAAAAATAAAACAAAACTTAATTTTATTAGTTGAACAGCTGATTTGTGCGATGTTGCTGCCATATGCGGCTGTTATCGATGCAGCGATGTTGCCCAAAGCCAGTGTATCGATAACACTAGTTGCTTTTAACAGGCTGGCAGCACTCTGCAATACGGCGTTTTTTGTTTACAATTTTGCTTGCTGGCATTATTAATTCTTGATCCAATTGCCATATAATTTGGTTGACAAATTTCAAGTTAATAAATCAAAAAGGCCATGTGCTTAAGCATTAAGAAATTTATATATTGTGTTTAATTCACTGGCATATAGCGTACAAAGAACGTGCGCTAAAAATATGGCTTTTCTGGGCGATAGTGTGATAGTGTTTGTTTCACAGGTAAGTGCCCTGATATTTTTGATTTTACATATTTATGAACAGCTAATCCTTGTTTTTTTTACAGATGTTGTTCTTTGCAGGGGGCTGGCTATTTTTCAACAAACAGCTTTTCAAGTTCTATGAAATACGTCATATATCTGTGCAGCTTATCTTTTCATCCACATTTGCATTGTCCATTACCATGTTTGAGCTGATTATATTTGAAATCATTGGTGTTTTAGAGTCCAGCTCACGCTACTTTCATTGGCGCTTAGGACTAACTTTATTACTCTTAATGGTTACCGCTGTTATACCCATTTATATATGCTATTCTGTGCTCCACAGTATTTCCTTTTGTAAGTAGTAAAGGCAACCCTTTTTGTCGGTATAACATTGTAGATCTTCTAGTTCCAGACAAATGGGTGCGCATTTTGACAACAATATGCTGGTGTGTTTTTCTATATGGGCTCTGGCGCATTGGCGAACCATTTCCACTGCTAAGTGCCTCCCATGGCATATTTACCATTGAGCAAGGCGTGTCCCGCATCAGCGTTATTGGCGTAACTGTGATGGCCATATTATCAGGCTTTGGTGCAGTTAACTATCCGTACACAAGCATGACCTATTTTATTAAGTAACGAAGCTCAACATCTAGTGCCCTTATCTATTTTCTAAAATGAGTTTTTTTCCAGACCAGTTTCGCGCAATGACATCATTTGCTTTGAACGACGATTGACGCTTACACTAGACATGCTGACAGCCAAAAAAAGACGCATTGCCTTGGCTGCCTATCAAAAAAATAAACTTAATCCAACCAAACATAGAATATGGGATATGCTGACGTCTGCTGTTCATCTCTCAACTGTCAATGGGGAAGGTAAAAATAATTGCAATTGCATTCTTAACTGTTAATGTCAATTGTTTCATATACTTAATAGATATAAACCAAGTTAAACAAGAGATCTACGGCTTAGAGGAGCTGTTGCGCTCCGTGTTTCTTGAGCTAAATTCCCTAAAAGACATGGAGGAGCGACAGCGTTGGTCGCAAACATTGCAAGGCAAATATTTCAATGTATTAGGCCACTTCTTTAGCGTGTATTGTGTTTACAAGATTTTTATGGTATGTGTATATGTATGTTTGGTTCCAAAAACTATTCAATTAAAATACTTGCTTCTTCTAGTGCTGCATAAATATCATATTTGATCGAGTGGGCCGCAAGGATCCCGTCACTCGAGGTCTAGAAATTGCCGTGCATTGGTGCGGCTTTGACATAGACTTGGCATTTTGGAATCAACATGTTTCCTTTCTGCTTGTTGGCTGCATTGTAGTAACTTCCATACGGGGGCTGCTGCTTACGCTTACCAAGGTTAGCTCCAACTAGCTTCTCCTTATATAATTGGTTACTAATATCTTTGCTCTTGCAGTTCTTCTATCGAATTTCCTCTAGCAAATCATCAAACATAATTGTGCTCATTCTGGGCCAAATTATGGGCATGTATTTCTGCTCATCAGTGCTGCTCATGCGCATGAACATGCCTGCCGAGTATCGCGTCATTATCACCGAGGTACTTGGAAATCTGCATTTTAATTTCTATCATCGTTGGTTCGATGTCATATTCCTGGTCAGCGCGCTGACCACCATTGTTGTATTGTATTTGTCCCGCAAGCCCGTGCGCGTTGAAGATTCCGATGTGCACTAAAGCGAGAGAATAGAGGCGATTAAGCTAGGTACAATTTTTATAAAATACTATAGCTTCATTAAGTATCACAATAAATGCAAGCTTTAAGCGAAGCAAAATTTATTTTTATACTTATATATGACAATGTGAACATACATATAACTGAGTTATATAAATTAGTACACTTACAAGTTATAATAACATTAACTCTTATTTAAGTCATAATAACTTGTAAGTATACTTATTTACGTGCACAAAATCAAAGCTACCTATTAAAATTTATTCTAATTAAAGCAATTTAATGTTAATTATATTATCTATGTATATACATACTATATGTGATTAAAATCAATTTATAAATTATTGTCTTTTTGGTTTTTTTTGTAGACGAATCAACTTTCTCTCTGGATACATTTCCGAAATGTTTTTTTTTTAAATTTGATATGTGTGGAAAACAGGGAATAGAATATGACTATCTATGAGCAAATGATTTCCGTAACTGGTATTTACTAACGATACAACAAATTCCCTGTATTCCAAATCAGATGCTACACGAGTTAAAGCTTTACCCAAACGCTTTGGCAATGAAACAGGCGCCGAGCTTTTGAAATGCCGCCTTTGTAGGTCTTTGGGTTGCTAGGTTACAGTTTAGACGACGCTTAAATTGCTCATCTGGGGTAGGAGTTAATAGTGAATGAAGTGTTTTTGAGCCCAAAATAGCAGCTCCTTAACATTTTCTGTTATGTTTCAATGCCAGTGTTTCCTGGTATTGCTGTTACACACGCCGACCCGTTGGGAATTAATTGGACAACTGGTGACAACTGGTGAGAGTCTTGAGGAAGCACTGTGTTGCATGGACATGCATGGCTGCATATAAATGGCAAAAAGATTTCATTTTTAAAACTTTTATTAGCTAAATAACCTTTGTCTGTTATTTAATAATTGTGTGTTTGGATTTTGCGGACTTTAATTCCTATTTGAAACTTCATATTTTGTTTTTGTCACATATATATATATATATATATATATAAAAATGACTGCCAATTCTTTGTGCTCGCTAAACTCGAAAACTAGTGGACAGATTTTGATGAAATTTTGAGCATATGTTAGCTTCCCATTATCTAAGTTTGAACAAAATCGACTTAGGGTTTCTTGTTGCAAAAACAATTTTCCATATAAAACATACTAAATGCGTTTCTACTTATATAGTAGGCAAGATTTAACATTCACAACTTTGACTAGGTAAAGAATTCATTTGAATTGAGGTAGACGTTAGCAGAAGAGCTGAAGGTAGAACATGGAAAAAATTCTAACAAATACATAGTAATAGGTATTTTATTTAAAAAAACCATGACTTAAAGGTCTTCTCGTTTGTGCCAGTCCTTATAGCACCAATTTGCTCCTTTAATATGGACAATCCTGTTCTTGCTAGGGTATAACTCCACCTCGAGTATTCGATTTTTGTAGCAAGCAAACCAGACAGTATACCAAGAGGATACCGCACATTCGGATGATTTTTTTTAACCATTATTAGTTATAGTTTATCTATAACTATCTCATTTTCTCTTAGTAGTTGCTAAACAGTGGCAGTAAATGGCACTTGCCTTCTTTTTTGCTCTGAGGAAAACTGTATTCCGGCGACTTAAATAGTTCCAATGTCTAAAAGGGACGTTTCCTTCATAATTTTTGTTTAGTTTATATTCTTAACCCTGTTATCCATCTTATATTCATTTAATAAGAAAATTTTGGTACATTTTTCTTATTTAGTAGCGTCACATTTAACATTGCAACTACGAGGTGTTATGGAGCAAAAATTAAACAAGTGCAACGGTCGCTAAAGGTGTCAAACAAAATTGAAAACAAATCCTATGTGCATAGCTCGTTTGAACCAAAACCATTGTATATCCATTAGCTGCATTCATACTATGTATCGTATGTACTTATATTCATTTGTATATATACTGGGTGTGTGTATGCAACATGCCAGCGGAGTCACAACAGTCGAAATGACGAGCAATTTTAGGGGCATATTCCATGTGCGCATATTTTGCTGTTAAAAACGCCATTAAAATGTTGTGGCAGACAAAACGAGGGGAAAGAGGGTGTATTTGAATGTCTAGATGAATAAATAATGCAACAAAATTGATTGAAGGGCAACCGAGTGGAGTGTGGGTTGTTGTTGCAAGCCTTTGCAATATCGACTGCTGTGTGATAGAAGCCTTTGGGTACGAGATATTGGATGCTTTGAGCGAATCAAACTAATCAGCTGTAAATTTTGTTGGCACCCAGTAAATTATAAATGGCACAAGCTGCTAACACACGTTGTGTGTGTGTTTGTGTGTGTGTTGGTGAGTGTAAGAGTGCTTAATTTATCGATTTCATCGATTAGTAATTGATAATGGCCATTGGCAGTGTCCCAGTTGACTTCATTGCCATTATGCAAATTGGCTAAGCATTTGATTAGCATTTCATTTTACGTTACGCATACGCCCCGTGGCTGTGCAATATTTAACATTTGGCGTAAAGTCTATTAAGGCCTTGCCAAACTTTGACAGCTGCTTGTGGTCCGTACAACTCACATAATTAACATAAATTTAATTAATTTACTTTACTTACAACGCAGCCTTAGTGGGTTTACCTGATTGACAACAAGTTGACTTAAAATGGCCGGACGATGCTCAGTTACCTACATTCTGGCACATTTACGATTTGACTTTTGACCTTAGTTATGCATTCATGGAGGAAGCGTATGCGCGTCACATTCGCACCTGGCTTAAGGTGACAGCAAACGTTTGTTATGTGGCCTCGAGGTCTCGAAGGCGGCATTTGCATAAGGGCGACGCCTTCTCCAATCGTTTGCCAAATTTTTGTACAGGTGTTTTGGTAAATTATGCCACAGCTTGAGGGTTTCAACATGATAGCAAATAACGCGCGGAGCGTGCTTAAGCCAGTAGCAAACTAAAAGGACCAAATAGATTTAGCAGCGGATTAGACTTAACAGATGTATTTTAAGAAGATTGCAATACGTGAAACGGTTTGTCTATGGGACATTTCAGTTGGAAGAAATCGCAGCCTAAATTGGCGAGTAAGAGTGAAGTAAGCAGGAAAGAGCATGGGTTTGATTAAAGTTTACGCTTTATATCGGCAACTTAGCCGATTTTTTTTGGTATAAATATGAGGTTTTTCCGAATTTATTCGTATAACTCTCTTATTACCAGCATATGCGTATGAATAAATGCTAACCTCTAAGCACCGACTTTTTGCTGTACTGAAAACGATATGAAGCTTTGAAAATGTCACCTCCAATACAATACAAAAGAAACCTAAATTTAAATTTCTAAGTTGATTTTCTATCTAAATACATTTGGTCTTTTTTTTATTTTACCAGTTTCTGCATAAAACCGCTTTTAATAAGTAAGTTTTTTACTGTGAATGTGTATCATCAGATGGAAACGTTGATAGATAGATAGGTTTAGTAGGTAAGTGAACGGAAGTCTCGCGCAATTCTCTAATATCCACTTGCAGGCTACGTGTTACTCATCTAAGCTGAATTGTCTCATCTCAATATGGAGCTCCACCTACATTATTTCAGGAAAATTCAAAGGATCCCCCATAAATCTTTCTAATATCTCCATACCCCTCAGGTCCATCTAGATTACCATTCATTTCATAAAAAAATCTACTATTTTGTACGCAAAAGTATGCTTTATGGATTTAGAATTAAGTTGTTTCAACACTTGCCATGCCCCAATAACTGTTTCATCTAATTCAATATTGAAAAACAGGTTATCGAAAGTAGCACCAAGTTTTTTGGGATATCTGCCTGTAGGGATCCTACGATCGTCAGAGATGATATTGAAGTCGATACAGACCTCTTTGCTCCATGTTGTGAAATGGATACCGGTGGATTTAGCGGAATTTAGTGAGATTCCTGTCAGCGAAAAAAGTGGTAAGACACGAATGTTGACTATTGATGTGCTCTTTATATAGTGTTAAGAAGCTACTGTGGAGCAGTCATGAGCATAGGACACGATTTTTATACTCTGTTCACAAAGTGTAAAAGAGTATTATAGATTTGTGCAATGAATGTAACCGGCAGAAGAAGGCATTGCATAACATATGTTTAGTGGGCAAAAAAGATGAGGAGCAATAGTCGTGTCGAGCCACAAAAATGTTATCAAAAGACGCGCATTTTCCCTAGGTTGAGTCTGTCTACACACGTTGAAATCTTACCTCCTTCCCCCGTGAAATATTTTACAGCCCCACCATAAAAGCTTTCCAATTTAAACTTGGAACGGTTATGCACACTATAAGCATGTATGGTGTGAAAATCATTTCGGATAGAAATGAATCATCATCCCCCCACCTCCGTAGCGCAGTTACTGTTATTACGTCCATACCCCTCGACGTATCGATAACAAAATTTGCACAGAAAAAATGGGTACAGGGTATCCCACTGTCGGGCACCGTCCGGACTGTCTGCATACAATTTTTGAACCCATGAAGAAGGGGAAACTTGTTTTTTAAAAGTAATAATTGAAGAAGCCAATCTTTAACATCCAGCGACTCCACTGGCTCGGTCATGTTGTACGTATGTACAAAAAAGCAGTTGAAAAATGGCGATAGACCGTATATCCGTAGAAAGGCTAAGGTAAACACAGCTAGTGTCACATCAAATTTTTGCCCCAATAAAGCTCAAACCCATTAGGATCAATGCGTTCTTTTGGCCATTTTCTGACCAAATACCAAACAGACAATGCCAATAACGGCCTCAATCAGTGTTGCTCTTGTCATAAGCAACAACTGTGACGAAAACAACAACAATAGCGCCATTGACAAGCAACGACAAGGTCACATGATGGATCACTCGCCGACCTCCACTCTCAGGACTCAATCTGCTCTGTTTTTCTTTAATAAGAAAATTATGCAAATTAAATTGGCTTTTTTGCTCTTACACCTGGTCATTGTGTGGTGTTAAAGTTACTTAAAAAAAGCACTAAAGTAAAGGTGTTAAATGTTGATTATGATTATATGATGATTATACGTAGAATAAAGGATTGACCAGCACATAAAAGCCGTTAAGCTTATTTGAGAGGAATTCCCTGAAAATAAAAAAAATAAAAATAAAATGTATACCGACTCATTTATTATCACCAATTAAACTAAGTCCCACAATTAGATGCACTTAAAAATCCCAGTCATTCTGCGAAAAATTAAGCTTAATTTCTGAAACGATTAGCCCCAGAGTGAGATTATGATAGATTGTTTTAGGTTTACAGTTTAGTTTTGAGCCGTACTTCTTTTTTTTAAGTTTGTTTATTTATTGCTTAGTATAGGCAAAAAAGGTGGGAAAAATTTCACCAATTTAGACGATAAAAGTAGTGTAAAAAAACTAAAAAGCCCGCTTTAAACAGAACTAAAAAGTTAATATAAATAAAGTAATTAACGAGAAAATTAATGGAATTGTGGAAAAGCTCCACTATTAGAAATCGAAATCCAACATATATGACAATTTTCACAATTCTATTCATTTTTTCGTTAATAACTTTATACGAGCTGCTCTTTCTTCTTCTGATCGTGAGTCTCGATACTCAGCTCCGTGAGCCGCACTTGATGCAAGCGAATGAAATTCTTTTGATTTTGACTCTTGAGTCCCTGCTGTCCCCTTCCGTCTTTGAGTCTCGATACTCAGTTGTGACTTTTAAGCACCTTTGAAGCCAATAAAAGTGTTAAAAGCGTAAATATTTTAATACCAAATCAAAGTGTTCGGTACAATGCTCTTGTCAGGTCGTCTCCCCCAGGTGCTAGGTCTAAGGCTTATTTACTGTATCAATCCCAGAGCTCTGTGTAAATGCTCTGTGTGCGTGTTTGCTTTTCATGAATTTTCAATTTCCAGTCTCATATTTTCAAATTTTCGATAATAAATAAAATAGTAGGCTAGTATTTTGAATTTTACAAATTATGTTTACAACTCACAAATTTTTAGGTAAACATTTTAGTCTTAAATTTGGTTTGGAGGTAGTCGCATTCAGTGAATAATAACACAAGGAATGCACATTCTGCCGACGGGAGTGCCAAACTCAAACAGCCTACTCATCCTTCCCCTTTGATATTCGCGGCAGAATGAAAAATTGGCACGCGAATTGTGTGAGAGCAGCAGAATGTGCGTTCCTTGTATTATTATTCCATAGTCACATAGACACAAAATACAAAGTTAAAAGAAGTAAAAAAAAAAAAAATTTTGAATAGTAGGTTAGCTTTTTATTATTGAAAGGAGGAGAAGAAGAGGCAGAGAGTGGGCGAGAAGGAGAGTGGAGAGAAGGAGTGAAGGAAAATGAAGAGAAGGAAAAGCGGAGATGAAAGGAGGAGAGAAGGAGAGTGGAGTCAAAGAAACCAGCCTACGCAGGATTGTCCGAAGACAAAATCATTAAACATTTAGGACCTATCATCAGTCATCTGCATAAATTATGGTATATATATATATATATATATATATTGTGTGTTTTGAGCGCAAGATATGTATACAGTCAAATATGCAAGGTTTGCCACCCTCATAAGTTGGACACTTTTCAGCGAAACCAAAATATATTAGTAAAAAATTCAAATTTTTACCTGTCTATCTTGCCCCTGCATATCCTGTAAGTTACCCCTTTTTGGGCGATTATTGAATTTTGTCAATGCAATTGAATCTGTAAAAGTTTGTGATCTTCAAAATTCAAATAGTTCAATCCTTCCAGACAACATAAAATCAATATAAAACTGGTAGCCCCTCATAAGTTGGGTGGCCAACTTAAACAGTTTTGACTGTATATGCATTTAACACCAAGAAGTTGTGGCAACAATACCAGCGAAATACGCCCATATACCCGTCTTCTTAAAGCACCACTCATGAAATTGCAGCATACATATATCTGTCCGTGCGTCCGTATGTACACCTAGATCTCAAAGATCTTATGAGATCGCGACTCAAAATGTAACCAAAAGATTGGCATAACCCTGGCGCAGATTAAGTTTATTCAATTAAGTCGATATATACAATATAATCCTTTTTCCCCCCAGTACGGTTTACAGCTATGAGACTGTTTATATCTTGCTTGGGGTTAAAATCGAGTTGTATCTTTTGCCCGAATAGTGTTTTGATTCACATCTGTCAAAGTCCCATGACGGTTTAATTTTTTTTCAGTATACAAATGATAAAAAAGACCAAATGAGAACTAACATTAGACAGTGATTACAACATTTTTGAGCAAGAAATGTCACTTAAATTTGATTCATATCGATATCGATCAAACTCTGCTTAAAGTCAACTTGAATCTGTGTCCTTGATTGTAAAAAGGTAATAAGACTATCTAAATTCAGTTTAATTGCGCAGCTCTAAATTTCTTTACGGCTATGATTCCAGTGATGCCGCATTGGAATGCAAATCATAAAACTAATATTTTGCACACATAGCCGTACATCCAACAACAGTATTTTTGCGTGTCTATTCGTGTTTGTGTTAGCTTTTACAGTAATAAAACAATCTGTATAAAATCATCCAATGCATATCTCAAGGCAAACAACCTGGCACCTTGCCTAACCCAAGACCCCCCCAATCCTCCTTCACATGGAAGCCAACCCAAGGCACCCCATACACAATCAGCGACCAGGTGTACAATGTGAATGAGTATGAATGTAGAGAGCGAGAGTGTAGGCGATGATGGGCGTGGCGTATGAGAAACATGTCTTATCAACATTTATGGCACTTTTATGAGACACAAGCTCACAAATGTATTAAACTTTGGCATGCTGTGCAGCCAGGTTGTGCCGATGCAGCAATCATTGAGGCGTAAAATAGAGCAATAATCTTGGCACACTGTGCAAGAGGGGGAACAACACTGAGCTGCAAAAAGTAAGAACCGGAGAGAGCATGGAGGGATTTGGGAGCTGGTCATGACGGCATGCATAATAAACAGCTGCATTTTTACAAGTATTTTTTGTATCTATGCGTGTGCAACAATAAATAGATTTAATAGCAGAGCAAACACATACACACATTCAATATGCTCTTTTGTTACCTATAACGACAGACCTGTCATAGAGAAAGTCCAGCTAGTGTGTCCTTGGACGCTCAAAAAGCTACGTAATCATATTATGACTGGCCTTTTCGCATGCACTCTTCTCATACATTTTACATGTATTCTGTATTTATACCCTGTACATAAGTGTAAAGGGTATTATAGATTTGTGCAATGTATGCAATAGGCAGAATGAAGCGTGGCAGAAGCAATAGTCGAGTCGATATAGCCATGTCTGTCCGTCCGTCAGTCAGTGTTGTGACGTGTTTCTCAGGGAATATAAGAGTTAGAGCAAACAAATTTTACCAAAAGACGCGCATTTTCCGGGAAAAGTGCAAGTTTATCGATTCATGTCGATATCTCACCCCCTTCCCCCGTGATAGACTTTCGCGGTTTACAGCCCCTCTGCTGAATCTATCAACTCGAAACTCGACAGAGGTTTGCGTTTGTGTTTATGTGTGTTTATGCGTTATAAAAATGATTGAAATCGGATAAATACATCAGTTGATTTCGACCCCCTTCGCCAATAAACTGCTCTAAATGTCCAATACCTGTAGATATGGATACATGTGTGGAGACTCCTGTGAGTCAAATAATTAAAACTGTATTCACCTTTTTCCAATAGATGCCCTCTTCCCCCGCAATGGATTTACCTTAATTACTACCACACCCCGCAACATATTGATTTGAAAATTGGTACATATATTTTTAAGCGTGTTTTTGATATATGTTTCGAAATTCAACGTTATTGGCCCTAGAATACTGGAGCTATGAGCATAAAAGTAATTTTTGCTCTATAATTCCCAATAGGAAAACATGTCAATCGGAACTGGTGGTGGTGGTGGAACGGTGGATTTCCGTACCCATTTTACCGTATTTAGTGTTTACAAAGAAAAAGGGTACCAGGTATTCCCCTGTCGGGCACCGTCCTTGTTTATCTTTCGTCTTGTTTATTTTTCGTAATAAATTATTATCAATACTTTTTGCCTGACTGCAGCTAGCACCGTCGCATCATCATCAGCAGCGTCATCATCAACATTATTAACAACATGATTGTGCACGGCTGATGCCATTGGGAGTACCCGAAACATACACGTACACACTCACACACAAGGCGATTTACTCTATATGGCAATCCATATATCAAAGAAAGTCTGCTAAAAAGTAACATTGCTATGCAACTATCTTTATACAGGGTGCTTTCTAGTTCACTAAATATAGAAGTGGTGGACCATTTTTCAATTAAAAAAGGATTTAAGAGCTCACTCATGCTTCAGCTAATGCAAATACCGATGCATACTACATATTTATGTACAAGAGAGATTATTCGCGAACTAAACCAAATCTATCTATCTATTATGTAAATAGGCTAAGGAAAATTTTTGTACCCCTTTTTCACCAACAATATGGAAACAAATATGGGTGAAACTTATATGATTGTTTAGGGAATTTTCATAAGAAGCGCAATATATAAGTTTTATTCATATATTTTGTCAAATCATAGATACAATTAATAAAAGAATATATTTATGTTGCGATTGGCATCTGCAATAGTATTTGTGTGTCAGCAGACAACACATTGACTACGTGTGCAGGCTATGGAAAAACATTACTGTTTTATACACAGTTAAGTGTGAGAGAGAGAGAGAGATATAGAAATCAGAAATGTTAAACGATAGAACTAAATACATTCTTTCATTGGAATTGTGGTTTTACGTGGTGGGTCCCAAACCCTACGCACAACCCTTATAATGCCTGAGGTTGCTCTACTGGTCACAAAAAAACCCAGTGTCATTGTTAGTCGCCTCATACGACAAGCTTTGACCTGCTGAGGTGGTATTCTCTAACCCGCTCACCACACGGGGCGATGTGGACATGTAATTCAGTTAATTATTAAATGTATACGACGACAGTAAATATAATCACGAAAATTTGTTTTCTTTGAATAAAAAATCAGCGGGTTCAGCTAGTACATAATAAAAAAAAAACTATTATGAAACTAATTAGGCCTGTTCTGGTGTCCAACTCGGAATGGAACGTAATTTCACAGATATTCAAGGTTTTTTGCATTCAGTGTTACTTCGAATCGGAATGGTTTCGTTTTCATTTCGATTCGATAACAATTGCTTATCGGCCGCAACAGATGTATTTATGCTTGAACGCAATATTGTTATTTGAATTGATTATTTCAAAACTTAATCGCAGAAACAAAATCTCTCTTTGGAATCTCTAAACAAAAAACTTATGCCAGAAACATCAAGAATCGTTAATGCGCTCGTTCATCCCACAGCGGAGGTAACATCCGCAGAATATACTTTTTTAGCGACAGCACCATCCGAATGCAATTACTCCCCTTTTGTTTCTATAGCAGAAATTACTTTATGAATGGAAACACCAAAGCGTAACGCAGATAACGAGCGTAATAATAGATTTTCGTCACGGCATATAACTCGGTCTTACGTCCAAAGGCGCTCCAATACACTAGGCAACAAATTTAACGTCAATGAAAAATCTATATTTCGCAAGTTGCGAAGTCAACAAGTTGTTTATTACTCGAGAACCTTACTTCCGATCACTATGAACTGTAACTTAAAAAATTAAAAGTGTTTTAAATAAGTTCATTGCTCTGTAACTCACAATCGTGACAATAATCACAACCTTGTTTTCGCCATTGCATCGCACTCAGCTAGAATGTGCTGCGGGGATTTCTCCTCAAGTTCATAGAACCTGCAGTTACCGGAGCTGGTGTCTGGTAAGAAGACCTGTCAGAATTCTAATAGAGGTATTTCCCAACTGTTATAGTTTCTTGAACCTGTTTATGTTATAGGATTCGAGGAACTGTTTGGCCTGTCTGAGGCCTAGAGTGTTTATCCAGTTCGCGGATCATCTTAGTCATTCCTCTACTCTCAGAAGTTGTTTAACCTCTCTTTCTAGCTTGTCCTCAAGTACATTTCCGGCGTTAGGCGAAGGCTTGTCTCACTGCTTGAAAGAGGCAAAAAGAACCATTTTGCCCACTATGCTAGTAGGTAGTATTCACGACGTAAGAAGTAAATATCTTTCGCAACTTAACCTAATTTACATTAATGTAATTTACTTACTGAAGCACCCTATATTGGTGCCATACTACCAATCAGTCCCCCATAGACAGTGACTGCAGCACTTTTAAATATTTGATATTGCAAATAATTTGATTGGAAATCGACAGTGAAAGCATATATATTCATATATATCCTACATATATATATATATATATATATATATACACTGCCGGCCACTTGATTAAGGACGGAACATATTTTGTGTTTACAAGTCTATATTATTGTATATATGTATATGCATAACTTTAGGAATCTGTTTTGTATGCAACTACATAACTTGACCATTAGCCAGTTTAAGGTCGCTCTGTCTTTAAAGCATTCATCCAGTAGTCTGCATTCGTTTAATCTTGACAAGATTAATAGTTGCATGCCCTATTGAGCTTTGTTAATAGGCCTAGGTATTTTTTCGGGTACCTCACTTTGCTGTCCAATTCACGCCTAATGAAGTGTGCTCTTAGGCATCTTCATTTCCTTTGAGTATTGGCTCTTGGCTCTTGGCTTTTGGCTATTGGGCATTTATGGCTTTCATCTTGTAATCAATGAAATTATTACAAATGCCTTGATTGCTTTGCTTACCTCCCTGCTTTTTCTTCTTCTACCCTCTATTCTGACTCTAATTATATGTAGCTCATTATAATGAGCATGTTGCGTCTTATTGCACCCGTTGTACATGCTTAATTAGTTAAGGGTATTTCATAATGAGTGTTAAGCGTAAAGGTAAAGGTTAATCGATAGTGCTCATCACTGGAGCAATTCATTATCGAATTGAATAGGCTGTCAGCTTAAAGTACGTACTAGAATTTTCTTATATAAAGGGCTTCGAATGCAGAGAGCGGAAAAAAGAAAAGGACGCGCACACAACATTTCCATTTCCATTTAAGGATTGTAAAGGCGTTGAATGTAATGAGAGTCAACCTCAATTTTGTTAGATATCTAGATTTTTGGTTTAACATAGAAACAGAAAAAGTAACTATTATAAGCACACTTAATTTTCGATATATAGAAGTGGAGAACCACAGGTCCCAACCAAATAAAATATAAAAAAATTGGTGACCGACAGTGTAATACCCTGTACCCTTTTTTTCCCCATAAGCACTAAATCCAGCATACGGTACAATGGGAACGAACGTAGTTGGGAAGTTCCAACTGACAAGTTTTCAGACAGACTACATGTCTATATCTACTCGACTATTGCTCCTGCCCATGGAACATATGGTCTGCCACGCCTCCTTCTGCCTGTTACATACAATGCTTACACTTGTGAAAAATCGTAAGTTTTTTTGTAAGATACTTAGTTCGTTCTTAATTTGTGTTCTTCGTAAATTATATCAAATTACAGAATTATTTGTAAAGAAGGATGAACGTTTTTCATTCGATGCCGCTCAATTTCAATTCAGTTTAAAAAATAACTAAAACGGGAAGGAGAACGGAAAGGGGAACGCAAAGCAGAATTTGATCTACCTCGAATAAGGTACGGGCCTTTATGTGGACGATGTTTGGTTCGGTTCAGAGTTTCGTTTTAATCGACAAAAAAGCATAAGAACTACAAAAAATGACATAACAGAGGAATATGATTAAGGTAGTGGAAAAGGAGCAGGAAGAGGAAAAAAAAGTGGAAAAGGAAGAACCAGAAGAAGAAGAAAATGAGGAAGGGAAACGAGAACGGAAACAAATATGATCCGTACCCGCCCTGCATTTTAAAGAATCCCTTGAAGACACATTCTTTGATGACTTCGTCCGACGTTGCTATAAACCAAATGCCAATATTTGAAAGCTCAGGTGGGTAGCTAAGTAGAAGGCAACCTGTCTAAAGTCTTCACAATTGGCGACTGGTCGACATACTTTTCTGTTTTGTTTCTTTGCTAAAATTTTCATCAGAATTTTAATAAAGAAAATTTCCAATAATTTGCATAATAATAGTAAAAATAACCAAAAGCCCATTACGTGCAATAAATGTCTAGCACACTGGCATATACATTACAAATAAAACCTGTTTTTGTATCTATTGGCATGTTTATTACGTATACGCCTGTTGGTAAAGTTTTTGATAATCGTGCATTTTAATCGAAAGCTGTTGCTATTTCAGTTTTAATAATTGCCGCAGGTGTTTTGTTGAAAAACGTTTCAGTCAGCCGCATGATTTCCTTCATATTTGTTGCTTGGTCGTGCATGAAAAGCCCCAAAACGATGTTGGCCACAAATGTTGAATTATGAGCAATTTATATTGGTTGAGGGAGTATTACGGCTGATAAGGGTAGCCAACAGCTACTTGGGCACTTGTAGTGTTAGTTGTGTGTTGAAACTGCAACACTACTTTTGCTTAGTAAGAATGCCGAGCCAGGCTGAAATTGCTTTCGATGGCCAAAAGCATGAGACCAATATTGGCATGTGCTGGCACAGAAGGTCAGCAAAATTGAGTGAGTACATACATATAAATTAACTTAGAAGCTGGCTTTTGCTCAAGTATCTCGTAGTTATGTGTACAAGAATTTACTACAAATGGTTATATAAGCAGTCAAATTGTTTACGCTTTGCTGCATTATAGCCAGAAAGCCAACGAGATTGACCACATTTAAAGTTACAGACGCAACTGAAAGCTCAAAATGGAACTAACGCCAGTAACAAAAGTAGTCCCACAGCTGGTTCTGGTATTGTTGTGTGTTGCATTACACGGAAGCGGGTGTCCCGACGGTAAAGAATGGAATGAAGTTGCAAAAAAGTGTGTAAAATACTACTTTGGTCTCTAAACTAGTAACTTAAGACACTGTAAGGCCACAAAATGGTGTTATGCCTATAAGACAAAAAGTATAATAATAAAACCTAACAACATTTATAACAACAAAATGTGAAAGCCAACTATTAAATCTAATGGCAACTAATTTTGGAGTGCTAAAAGCAATGCCGTACACTCAACTGTCATTTATAACACTTGGGGGACTTTATTATAAAAAAAAAAATAAAGATACCAAGCCGGTCGAAAAAAAAAAGATTCTCAACATGAAATATTAATCGCAATACTGCTAAAGGCTTGTGTCAGTGAGTGTGTGTATGTGCGTATATATACTGGGCATAAAAATCGTTGTCAAGTGTCCGCCCAAAGGTAAACAAAAGCAATAAACAAAATGGCGGCGAGCCAGATTGCATTTTATCTGCCAAAGGGTTGAACAATATTAAGCAACTTGTCAGGCTCCCAGTTTTGAGTGTATTTCATGACGTAGATTTTCGTGTTATTCACTATCGTAAGGACATATTTGCTTTATCTGGGGATTTGTGTGAGCTTTATGAGTGCATTAATCAGATGTTATAAAAGCAGTTTGCTGGCAAATTTGTATAATTCCACAATAATCTACAAATTAGCACGAAAAAATATCTTCCAAATCTGTACAAATAAATTCTTTCACTCTTGGCCGATGACTTGGTATACCGAAAAAGAAACGAAACCGTGTGAACAAATGAATATGTGAACGCTTACCCTGCACTAACGATTTTATAATTTTATATGGTTCCAACACGTACTCTCCATCACATTGTTAAAGAGGTAACAGGAGTGGGTCAAGAGGTTTGGAGAGATGTTTTCTTACCATTATTATGTGATTTCTTATTCGTGGGTATTCAGTTTCATGACAAAAACAACATTGCTAAACAATCGGTTGCTACGCCATACAAATTCGTTTCAATTGTCGCGCAACTTATGGTTGAAAAAGGGCATTCGTGTATTAGGGTGTGGCTTTGAATTTGAATTTGTATTTCGACCGATTTTACAAAAGATGTTAAACGTTGTTGGTTTCAGAAGAAAGAGTATTTAAGCGTTGTTGCATCAAAGATTTGATCTATTTTGAGCGGAGTAGCTTAATGCGGCCAACAAACTGGTTAATTCAATGTCAGTGATAGTAAAGCTAGTTACGGGAACAACCGTTTGCTACTATGCTCGTGTTGAATGCATCAACACACCTCGGCCATCGGATGGTGTCAGTCATTCCGCAGGTAAGAGCCGATGCAAATAAATTAAGTTAGGCTAAGAATCGCCTATCATGCCATTTGGTTGGCTAAGATGACAATAAATCAATTGAAAGAGCTGCAAAAATCAACAACAAACACACTCACACAACAGCAACTCGTGAACAATTTTGGGCACTTGAAACAAATTTAGGATTAAGCAAAAGTTCAGCTTTCTTTCCAAAGCGTGAATCGCCGCAAATGCTTGATCATCTCAGCAGCTTCCTTTTCAATGAAATCTACCACGTTATGGCACAACTGTTATAGCGTGGTATTACGCTCCGATGGTGTGACGCTTGCGAGTGCTGTTTAGGCAGCGCCCGTAGGATAGAGGTTTCGCGTATATCTTTGGGTGCTATTTTAGCAGTGAGAGCGAACAGAAGAGCATGTATGCTTACGTTAGGTTGTTGCTGTTGTTTTCACGAGCAACTTTACGTCAAGTTTGAGAAAACTTATAGCCAAACGTTTCACATCTAAGGTGCGTCCCGTGACGGCCCAAAATTGATTTAGTTTCGGGTGCGGTTGAATGTGACAAAAATACGATTAGATTTTCTTTTAACCATAACGAATGAACAACAACAGTTGTAATTTGTATAATATTCTACAGAATTTAGAACTATTTATACAACTATCGGTAAGGAAACAGCAGCAACATGGGGTTAATCATTGTACTGCTTATTGGGATATTTATAAATTTAGCAATCACGGAGACAGAGCCTCCAAAGTGCCATCCTGGTCATTCACATATGCCAATAGTGAAAAAGTGCATTAAATTCAAATCTGTTTTAACCAACCAAAAAGCTTTAGTCGATGGCAAGAAGACTAGTTGCCAAAGAGGATACATATGGATACCAACTTCGAAAGTGTGTGCCAGGGATGTAATAAATGTGGTTGAAGAAGTTGGATTCTTGCCTGAAGAAAATACTTCAGAAGGAAACGTGGAAACGCCAGACTCCTGTAGGAAAGGGCGTTATTGGGATGAAGGAAAGCAAAAATGTGCTGCGCACAAGGTTGTTGTTACCGCTTTAAATACGCAAATAAATCGCCAATAAATTATTTTAAGTCAATAGCTTGTATTTCAAAGTGAGAAGTCTCATAACCTTTATGGTACTATGACTTTCTAGTATTAAAATTTAAATAAAGTGAAGTGGCATGTAGAGTATTGGCGATGCTACAGTCAATGTGCTGAGGTATAGCCCTTTCCTTCGTATAATCGAAAATCAGCGTTATAGAGTTGCCATATCGCCCGAGGTGTTATCTCTGTGTGCTATGAAACTTTTTTGTACAGATTACAGCAGAGACCCTTCCTTGAAATCGCAGTATTTAGCTTTTAGTAAATCACCCAGCCATCTTAAAGCGCGAGATACAGACATGCAATTAATTTAGTAGTTTCAGACGGAAGCACTACTTACCTAAGACTGATCAGAGTATCTGTTCCACTTCATGAACCTCATTTATGAGTCTGGAGCCATTTTAAGTAAAGGCTGTCAAAAAGCCACTCGTCTTAAGATACAGGAACTTTGAAAACTGTCCAGAAAGAGCAGTGCTAAATCCACATACCACAGAATTCGTTAACCTAGATCCACAAGAGTCAAGCTGCACCAAAGTGTTACTCTTTAATTTATTAGCCACATATGAATCCGTTTTATGGCCAATAAATTAAGACACTCTTTCATGGTACGGCATATTCTATGCAGTGACTCACTTCGGAGCAGCTCAATCAGTTTGAACTTAATTGACAGTTGGCAACAACGGAATTCGACCTTTCAATTAAGTTAAAATGAACTTGTGACAAATGAAAAGCAATTGCATGAAACGATTGAATAGTAGCAATTGCTGTGCCTTTGCCAGATAAGGACATATTATGCCCACAGACACACACGCACACACACACACACACACACATACACACACACACACACACACACACACACACTCATAAACAAAACGACGCCATTTTGAGTGCCATTCAACTGGCGACAATATAAAATGAAACGACGCTGCGACCGTAAACGCAACGGAAGCGCTCAAGTGTGCCGTTTACAGTTAAGCGTGCCATAGCGTGCACTTGCCAAAATAACAACGTAGTGTGCGTATGAGTGTGTTCAGTTGCATGTGTGCGTGCGGGTGAATGCACTCGCTAGCATATTTTGTGGTTGGAATGCAACACAAAAGTTATGAAAAGCACTCGGCCGAGGACACACAGTCATTCAGTCGGTTCGTTGATTGGATGCCTTAGCTATTTGTCAGAGATTTCCATTTGGTTTGGCAAATCCGAAATGGCGTTAGAAATGGCACGTTCGTAGGTGTATGTGTATAAGTAAGACTGTAACGCTGCGATAAATACAGTTTTGTAAGTGATTTAAAAAGGATTTGCGTACTCACGTTAATTCGATAAAAATCAGTGCGATCTTTAAGAGTAGGTATTGAAAGGATTACATTACTTTGTTCCACTCGAACTGTAGAATATAATATTTCTGTTTACTTTAACAGTGTATCATATGAGATTGTTTTGTTTTGTGGTAAGTTATTAGAGCCGTAGTAGGCTTTCATTTTTGTGAACTCTAAGCATAGGTATTCAAAACTCATAGTTTCACTCAAAAATCGGTTTTTTGTTTTTTTAATGAGCAACAGAGAACATTGTGCACTGATACTATGAAGGATAAGAGGATGGCAAATCAGTAGCAAGGCGAAATTCTTTAATCGTCATCCAGATTTGAGCGCATGTGTCGATGGAAGAGAAGGGCGATGCCCATTAGGTTAAAATTCAAGCTACATGTAATCAGATTGATCACGTTGTGATTGATAGGACGCATGCATCGAGTGGGCTGGATGTAGGAACGTTCAGAAGGGCACCACAAAGTTCTAGCGATTCCGCTCATAGTAAAAGCTGGACATTACAAAGCTGCAATCACAGCGGACTGCCTAGCCTCCTTCGCTCATCTCTTTGAGCAGCTCACTTAAACTTCCTATGGACCCTATGGCGCCAAGGGACTTTAGACTTACATCTCACACTCCTTGCATACTACCGCGGAAAAGTTATAGCCCAGTGCCGATTTGAGGCATCATCAGGAGTGACGCGAAGCCTCTGCAGGGAAAAATGTAGCCGGTAAATGGACCCAATAAATGGCTGATACGCGATCTGTGTGAGATAACTGTTGAGTGATGAGGAAAGTGGGGCAGCGCCGAAGAGATCGGGATGTCCAGAAGCAAGAAGGTTATTCGTAAAAATAACGATGACGGATACAAAGACGCAATTGAAGTGAACTACCAGACAGCCCCTATCAAAGATGTCGATGTGGGTATATCGCCGTCTATCCATGACAAAGGTCGGAAAAAGACTATGGGCGAGCATACTCGATGAGTGGAGCTGGGTGCTCTTAGTCCTGACCTCAAGAAGGTTAACCCTGCCAACTATTGAAGTATCAGGTTTCTATAGAAGTGGATTTCAATTAAAAAGTAAACACTGTAGATAACGCTTATACCTCTTCCTCTTAGCTGGCCATACCAGCCAGGGTACGGCCTGAGGTAAAAATCTCCTCCAAGCGTCTCTGTTTTGCGCGCGCCTTGTCCTATCGGTGGTATTAAAGGTAGATAGTGTGCTCACTACCTGGTCCTTCCAGCGGAGCCCATTCCATTCCATTTCCATTTTCGTCGCCTCCCTTTGACACCCGCATTTAAGACTTTTCTCGCAGGAGCTTCTTCATCCATACGGACAACATGACCTAGCCAGTGGAGCCGCTGGATCTTAATTCGCTTGACTATGTCTGTTTGGTTATGCGGCCCATCAGCCAAATATTAACTAACATAGCTTCCACTCTCCACCCTACAATACTTTATGTTAGCCGCCAGCTAAGCAGGATTGTCGCCTAGCTGCGCTGTAATTGTACTCATTCGCATTTTAATCGTCGGTAACCGTAGTCGGTACGACGCACAAAACTACATCTTATCGTTGCATGACACGATCATAGTTGATCTGTCTGCTATATAATTCAACATCAGTAGCACGGGCTACTCTTAGTTCCGCCTGCTTACTGCTGAATATCAGCATAAACATAAACCTGCATATCGGGAGTTTAAAATAAATTACATTACTTTATTACTTTTATATAATTATCGTATTTTAATTAACAACAATTGAAAACATAAAATATAATTGCTGAAAAAGCTCAGTAACTCAACAATGTCAATGTCCTCGTAGAGCTCATAGAGTTCATTGTTCCATCGGATGCGGTAGTCGTTGCCAAAAGTCTTACGGAGTATTTTCCAGTCAAACCCTCCAAGGGCATTTTCATCAGACCACGTCATCACTCATGCTTTAGCGCCAGCAAAACGGGAAGGTTGAGCGTCTTGTAGAGTGTTAGTTTCGTTTGGTGAGAGTGGTCTCTACTACTCATTCGCCTACTGAGATTAAAGTAACATCTAACATATTGGCAAGAGTGAGTCACCGCTTGCTCTCCATGCTGTCATCGTTTTTCATCGTGACAAAATATTTGGCAACATCAAAAGTATAGTATATCAATATGAGAATCCAAACGCTGTGTCTCTCTACTCGAAGATACCATTTGCTTTGTCTTGCACTCATTAACAACCAAACCCACCCTGGCAGATTCTTCTTCAATGGACGCAAAGGGTATGATAATATCGAAATCATTTGCGTATTCAAGCAACTCGACACTCTTATAGAACATAGTACCATTTCAATTTAGTTCGGCCTTTCGTAACACACTCTCAATTACAAAGTTGAAGAGATTGAGGGAGAGGTCATCGCCTTGACTGAAGCCTAGCTTCAACGTCATTCTTCGTAGTCGCACCAACTTTGCAGGGATTCCAAACTCAGATACGCGATCCCTCAATGGGCTATTCAATGCTTCTTTATATTCGACAAAGATGATGGTGTCGATTTGATATTCGTGGGTTTTTCCAGGATTTGGCCTATGGTGGATTTACCAGGCCTAAACCACACTGATAAGGTTCAATCAGTTCTTTCGCGAATGGCTTTAGTCTTTCACAAAATATACTCGGTAGGTCCTTATATGCAAAAGAAAGAAAATGATACCACGGTGGTTAGAGCACAATGTTGGCTCACCCTTCTTGAGAACAGTGCATAGGACAACGGTTATATGGAATAAGTACTAAGGAAAACGCATCACAGTTATTGCATGTAAGCGATAATTTCATATAAGCGTTAATGTAAATTTTCGATTCTTTAATTTGTATGGAACCGTCACTATTTGTATACAGCAAATAAGAGTTCTTATAAACGAGCATTTTTGTATAAAAAGTGCAATTAATATGCACTGAAACCAACTACATAGCAATTAGTTTATTTTTTTTGCCGAGGAAGAATAAGAAATGAACTCTATGAACACTTTTCAACTCACAATCAGGGTTTTCTATCTACTATTATTAGGGAGTAATCGTTGAACATAAATAACATGATGAGATGATAAGACTGATGTACCGTATCCACCTTGAAACAGATGACGTTGGCAAAATTGATTAAATGCCAACTTTCAATGTTATCACTCATTTTAGTGTAATAGCTATCAAAATGGAAGAGAAAGCGACTTAAAGGAGAAACAAAGAAACTAATCGCGTTTTCAGAAGAAGCGAATAGCAAAAGGAGACGTTTTTTAAATATTCTTCTTTATTCAAAGCTCATCATAGTGAAAGAGAAATGGTACATGTAAAAGGAGCATACCTATGTGACCGTTGTCACATAACCTATGCAAAACTAAATTATTTTTTTTTTTAAGCTATACACAAAAAAATCTAAATAAAACTTATTGTTGAGTTTTCTTTTTTGCTCAGAAAATAAAACTTATTTTTGAGTTTTATTTTGTAATCAGAAAATAAAACTTATTTTTGATTTTTATTTTTTGCTCAGAAAATAAAACTTATTTTTGAACTTTATATTTTGCTCAGAAAATAATAGTTATTTCATGAGTTTTTTTTTTGCTCAGAAAATAAAAATCAATATTTTTGTATTAATTTTTGAAAACAACTGTTATTTGTGCAATATTCAATAAAACTAATATTGAATAAGTAATAACTGCGCTCTCAAACGCAGCTGCATTGAAAAACAACTTAAGAAACCATTTTTAAGATGCAATTTTAAAAATATAACTTATAACAGTTACGATCCCTGCTTTAATTTGAGCTTTGAATAGCTCACAAATGCAAACCTGAAACCACCAAATGCACTTTAGGCCCATAGCAGTTGGAGAATGTTTGGCGCACATAAATAAAGCATACGCCGCTTTGCACTAGAGACCAAGCGCGACTTTTTGATGCCGGAAGCGTATCAAAATTCATAGTTAGCTGTGAAAATAATTGTTGCAAAAAAGTTTATTGAACGCCACATGATGCTCTTGAAAGTGCTTCAGTCATTTTGTTGGTATAGACCACGTGGGATTTTCATTGACGTGCCACGCCGTATGCAGAATGGCCACACTCAAATGTGGCGTGCTTCATGGCTCTTTGTGGCAAGTTCAATTCGGCAGTTACACCTACTACAACCATAGCTATTACACTAGACCTTTGTGTGCTGCCGCTGCACTGGCTCAAATTTGATGCACTCCCTTTGCTGAAATATTCAACACTGTTTTACTTTTATGTTTTTTATTTTTTTTTCAATTTTGCTTGGCACGGCAAGCCTAGGGAGGATTGGGTGTACTATGTATGCTGTTTGCACATTGTCAGGGACATGCAGCTTAAACATTTTGGCTTAACATACATATAACTCGAACGAGCTTCTTTTTTTGGTCGTATTTTAAAACCCGCCTCTACCACGTCTTGAACGTCTCAAGTGCTTAGTCCAACTAAAATCTACAAGCGCGCGCTGTTGGCAGCAAAATTCAAACCACGTCACACAGATATGCATTCGGTTTGTAGGTCAAGCGCTGGTGCTGCCGTACTCGTCATCATCGTCAACATCGTCAGCATCGTCGTCATCTGCGTCGCAGTCGCAATCATCTTTGTCGTAGTCGTCATCATCTGCAGCATCATCATTGTCATCTTCATCAGCGCTGTCATTGTCATGAAAATTCTTGTGCTTATGCTGAAACTGTCACTGAAGTTCGCGTCAAGCGCTGAAGTGTGCCCGCCCAGCGCCCAGACCAAGCACGTTCCGATGTACCCTGAACCGCTGGTCCTGCTGTCAGCATCACATGAGTTGCTTTTTAAGTGCTGCAGTTGCCTTCATCTAGGCTCAGTTGTGCTGCAGTTAGTCAACTTGACGCTTACTCTGGCTATGTTCAAGCTTTTATCCCACTTAGCCATGTCGCGGTCTGTGTCAAGTTGTGTAGGCTGTGTGTTGTCCATCAATAATATTATCTACCCAGCAATCCATTTTTATTTTTACCATGACTTTTAGCTATTTTTGTTTGCATTTTTTTTAACACTTGTCTAGAAGTTTTAAGGGTATTAGCCAACCGATTCGTACACTTATTTTTTATATTTTTAGACGTGGTACTTTACTGTGAAATGTCAAATGTAAAAGTCCTTGGAAAAAGAGGCATGAGAGGCAGCATTCAACTGACAGTTTCCGTGGAAACTGCTGTGGGCATTTCCAGCGAAACAAATATATGTAATAAACGGCACATTCATCATGAATGACTGAAAATAAAAGCTTTGGCATTTAAAACATGTACGAGGCGATCATTGTACTGTTATTGGTCTAAATCGCTCTTAACAGTTGTCGGAGAAGTTGTGTTAGTCGTTAGATATTAGATTAGATAAAACCTTTATGTACATTTTTGAGTTTATGGCTGTTTTTAAAAGCTGCAAACTTCAGAAATTTTCAATATCAAAAACCGCTACTTGTAGAAAATATTGCCATAGACCAAATTTGCAGCGAAGTGTAAGCTTTACAACTCATGTGAGGGCGCAAAATGATTTAAAATCACAGGAAACACTGAAATTAAAAAAAAAACTACCTTTATCCTGGAATGCGAAACTATTCTATTTCAAGAACGGTTGACTGTAGAAAACGCTCGATAACCAATCTGAAAACACAATAAACGATTTAAAAGTACCGGAATAACTGTTCTCATAGAAAAAAGGATTTTCGTGTCCTTTAGCCTGGAAGGCCAGTGTATTCTATCTCGAGAATGGTTGATTGGAAAAAAAAGTTTTTGTTGACCAAATTTGTAGAATTTATTTCTACAATTCTCTTAAGAGGGGATGCGATGGAGAGGTCATGGCTGCTTTGAGGTAGCAGATACCGCCATATACTACAGCGTGTTGGCCGGAAATTACGTAACCGTGTCTCCCCGTTCCCACCGGACAATAATCCAGATCAAAGCAATATTTTTCAACATCAGCCTGATCCAATGCGTTCTATGGTAGACTGGAATCTGTCTATGACCGCTGCCCAATAAATGACATCGGTTTAAGCGATTTTAATGGAAAGGTTGAAAGAGAGCGCATCCTTGGCCATGCTATCGAACAATTCAGTCTTTCACTAGACCACCTTGAACAACGGTCTAAGACTAATTGGCTTCTATACGGTGCGATTGATGATAGTCTGTAGTACCAGATTAGTCATGTTGTGATTGATGGAAGACATGCTTCCAGCGTGCTTGATGTACGTTAAGAGGAGTCAGCATCAACTCTGACCATTACCTTGTTGCTTGCTCGAGTGCGGCTAAGCAAAGCGAAGTACGTGCGATCTGGCACATAGTGAAAGCTGGACATCACAAAGCTGCAACCACAGCAGACTGCCGAAGTCTTTTCCGCTCAACTCTCAGGAGCTCACTATACATCCCTCAGAACCTGATAGCGTTGAGGGACTTTGGAAATATAATATATATTATATCCCGCTCCTTGAGTACTACCACGGAGAACGTCCTTGGTTTTCAACGTCCACTGGCGAGGAACCAATCGTACGATTGTACGAGGAGTGTCGTGAAGAGACTGCAGTGAAGAATACCTTGGAGGGCCCTGGGACGGCTGCCACGCGACCTGTGGTGGAGGAACATTTCTCTGGCTTACTAACGGGCGATGATGGGGATAATGCTGCTCCCTGAGGTCACTTCCCGACGTCCCCAATCAAAGATGACGGCGTGGACATACTATGGTTAGCTATGGCGAAATCAGGGTCGTAATCAAGCGACCTGGAGGAGGCAGTAACCCGGTACCGGTTATATGGACAGTTAAGAAGAAGAGGAATGCCATGGTTATTGGATACTTCACTACCAAAAATATCTTATTTTGGTACTTAAAGAGCTTAGAGGTAATTGCACTTACGGATATCGTAAGTTCCTGCGTCAGCAGGAGTAACCCAGTGGTTGAGTGACAAACTTCCAACACACCAGTCGTGAGTTTGAATTCCACTTCGGCCATGGATGTTCGATGTTGCTAGAACTTACCTTCGCTTTCTATCTTCTTCTTTGATATCCTTTGTGTAAATGTCTATCTTACTTTCTAAAAGTCGCAAGGGTCGCAGTGCATAACTCCCAAATTCTCGCAATACAAATCAAATATGAGTGAATGCAGTCGCAAGCAGTGTGTGGGACGTATTGATTGAGTGCGGTCAAGGCTGCATAGTGTGAGGACAAACCACAAGTGTAAGTAGAATGATAATAATAGGAAAAAAGATTTTAGCGGATTACTTACAATTTCCGTACCGAAAATCGTATCACAAGTGCAATGGCGTGTTTTAGTTGAAGAAACGCTCGACATAAGTGGACCAAGACATTACTCAATATTTGAAGTAATTGCTTACTGTAAACATCCGTAAGTATTTGCTTATTGAAAACTTTATCACTGTGAAAGTGCACATCGCAATTTAGTACAAACAAGAATAAATCTACATTGTAATCAGTGAAAATAGCAGCAGTAAATTTTACAGTACACTACAATACAACTACAGTAGATGCTACTGCGAGCTTATACAGTAAGATTGAAAAGTTGCAATAAGACTGAAGGCATGAGGGCTGGTTTTTTCAGCTATGTATCAGAGTAGTTTGTCAGACTCTTACCTTGTAGATCTTATACAATGGGTCTACCTATTTTGTGAGCTATCGCATATTTATTTGACAACAATGGAATGATTTCGTTTAGATTTTTTTTGTGTATAGTATATCAGGCCGTAACCCGGTAACAGGTTGTTATGGCCAGTTAATAAGAACAAGTAGAAAGGAGATTATAGGTAAGCTTTATGGTAGAACCCACCACAAAATGTATTCCTTATCAAATATATAAAATGCCTGAAATTGTACGAAATTAATACGAAAACTTAATTAATTAGAGTGAGCTTGAGCCACTTAAGGTTGAGAAGACGTGCGTCACCAGCAGATTGAACACCCAAAACACCCCTGGTGACCGCAGCTTTGTATACCGCTCTGAATGAATGCATTCAGAATGACAAGCTGACAAATCTGATCAATCGCTGCCACGCTGCTTGCAGTTTATTCAATTTGTCATTTTTTAAGTTAAATAATTGTATTGGACATAAGAACATTGAATGAATGGTTTTAAAACGAGTTCACACAGAGATTCTATTATAAATCTCTATGTAATTCAGTTTCTATGAATGCATTCAAAAGCAAAAAATGTTTTATAGCAGGAATTCGAACCGTAATCGTATCTGTTTTCCGAAACAACCGATTGAATTTTGAAACCGCAACCGTACCGTAACCAAAATGAATTTTTTGAGAAAAACCGACATCCTTTAACAGTTGTATTTTTTTCGAAACAACCGAATTGAAACCGATATATTTATACCGGTACGATTTTTTTTTGCAAGCATAATTATTTTTTCATTCCTTCATTCATTGAAGCACACAGTGGGGCCATCTGACTTCTTATCGGCAACATTCATAACTTTCGAAGAAGTAACGCATCTGCGATTGCTGTGTTGTGCTGCTGCCACAAAAAGTGAAGCACTAGACAACACAATCTGTTTTTCGCTCCCACTACTTTTTTTTTGTAGTTCTCTGTTGACATTGTTTCTATCAAGGAGCATGAAAAAAGTACGGTGGAATCGTTGGCCGTAACATTGAGTCGACTTTCTGAAAAGCGACCATACCCAAGACAGTGCATACATATGCGTTTTTTTACTCTTCTTCAATTTTGAAAAAGTTTCTGGTTTTTGTTTAGGAACCGGTATAATTGGTGAACCGAAACAAATATCGATGAATTGAATCGAAACCGATATTATTAAAAAGACAAAACCCAAATAAAACCGGTTACCGGATCTCGAGTATCGTTACTACCGTATCCGAAATAAGTTTCGGTTTGAATCCCTGCTTTATAGTTTATATATTCAAATGAGAACCTTAATTGAATGCATGCAGGATAACATACGAATGCAGGCACTTATAGTATTTGATCAGTCCTTTTAAATAGAAAATTGTAAAACTAGACTTATATTAATAATAGCCATTTAGAGCTTGTAGGTTCTGTCACAAAAAAAAAATATAATTTCAGAACGAGATAGCTTCCTATGTTAAATATATCGTCAAAAACAAAAACAGTTTTTTATTCCTAGTTTATTCGTGTGGTGGTGAGCGGGTTAGAGAATACCACGTCAGCAGGTCAAAGCTTGTCGTGTGAAGCGACTTATACACTCGATTCTTTCGAGACCATTAGAGCCACCCCAGGCCTTATTAGGGTTGTGCGTAGCGTTTGGGACCCACCATGTAAAACCTCAATTCCAATGAAAGAAATACATCAGGCCGTAACCCGGTAACGGGTTGTTATGGCCAGTTAAGATGAAGAAATGAATGAAACCATTATTTTTATTGCATTACTTCAAGTTTTATTTAGTTATATTACTCATTAAAATTTAGTTGGGACACTTTGTTTTGTTGTTGTATATGATTTTTGTTTTTGCTTTGTTTTCAATAAATATTGTTTCTTATTTAATATAATTTTTCTTTATTATGCATTTTAGTTGGATTTTACTTGGATTTCTAATATAATTGTTTAATGCTTTTCTTCTTTTTTTGTAAAGTTAATTAGTAGTATTCAATTTAAGTTTAAACATTTTTAGTAGTTGCTTTATTCTTTACTTGTTTGTGGTAACATTTTGTTGTTTGGAATTTTCCTTTGTCTTTAATAAACTTTCCTTTAGTTGGAGCTATGCACCCCATTTACCCATATTTTTGTCTAATATGTAGTATAAGTTTTATATTTGTTAGAATATTTTCAAGTAGACAAATTTGTAGTACACTTGGTAAAAAACGGAAAAAAATTGTGCCTCCAGATTAGTTGAGTTTTTATTTCGGTTGAAAATTTCTTGTTGACGTTTTGTAGCTGTTGGTGTCGCTTGAGTACCCCTAATGTGCCCACTTTTGGGCTTAATCAGTTTAACAATTGCTGCAGTAAATATTTGTAGGAATTAGTTTTTGTTTCTTTTTTTTTTTTTTGTGGTAGGTACAACAATAGACTGCTCGATTTGCTTTGCTCATAGTTTTTTAAAATATTTTTTCCAACAAGTTTGGAATATTTTACCTGTTTTTGGTTGCTCTGTGCAGTTTTTATGTCGTTTCTGCCGGTTTTTGTTATGGTTTTATGCAAATTGAACAGCTTTTTCATTTGTTTATTAAAATTTGACTTTTAGATTTTCGAATTTTTTTTCAAATTTAATTACGCTTAAATCATTAAAAGCAAGTTTTCTAATGATTTTGAAACTATGCCAAGTTGGAATTAAAGCAGAATCATATAAGAAGTGGGGAACTTCTTAAAAATCTACTGGGACTATGCCTAAAAGTAATTAAAGCCTTTATTTAAACCATTTCAAAGTGCAAGCATTCAAAAACACCAAAAGTTTTGAAAATCGCTTCAATCAAAACTGTTTGTATTGGAAACGGCTTAGACATAGTTTCCAAATCAGCGGTTTGAGTTCTAAGACTATTGCACAAATATTTGCCCAGCCATATAAAGATAAGGTCTTTATAAGTTTACAACGAAACAATGCCAATTGCTGGCGATTTGATTTCGCACTTTTAAAATATTCAAATAATTAATGTAAATAATTCATATACTTTTATGATAATTTTTTTTTTTTAACATATTCACTAAAAAGTTCACAGTTGCCTTGGCTGCTGCTGCACTGCGCTTTTGTTTAAAATTTATAGCTTCTTCTTACCAAATTACCAATTTTGTTTCAAATTTTGTTTTTCTTTTTATTATTATTTTTTAATTGTTTAAGTTTAATGCATTTGCTTGCGCTCTGCTGGCCAACAACATCAACAAATTCAAAAATCTTGCAATTTATTCCGCAGGAGCATCTTTGCGTATCTTATGGCCACGGAATGAGGCTTGGATTTTGGTAGCAGCCTTGTTCAGCTCGGGATCGGTTAGATCAATGTCCAATTCCTCGGCAACTTTTTTGGTTATCTCCTGTATATCCTCATCCTCCGGCTCATCCTTATTGACCAGCTTGCGTGCCAAATGGCCACGGAAAGTGGATTGTATCTTGAGTGCAGCATGGCAGAGCTCTGCAAGAGAAGAGAAACCGTTAAGCATGTTAGTTGTTTAAAGTGCCGTAAAGTGCCCACTTTTGCTTTAGAAACCCACACAAAATAAATTAAATAAATTTTTTTTGTTTCGAGCACTTTTAAAGTTGTCCAAAAGTTTGCCCACTTCAATTGCCCCAAGTTGAGCTTTGTGAGTTTTTGAGTTTTTATTGCAATTTCCAACACTAATTGAATATGTAGACATTGCTACACGATATAACAATTAGACAGCAACAGTTTTGGAGCATTCAATTAGCTCTTGTTTATACTGTGTACTAAGTGCACAAAAGACGTAGAAGTCATAGTCGAAATAGTCGAGAACTGCAAATTGACTCGATTCTGCATTCGGCGTGTGACACTTTTCTATTTTCTACTAAAATGGTCACGTACTCAGCTTAACGAACCGCTGCCAATTTGTTATTGGTTTGTGCATTGGCATAAACTCAATTATGGCTAAAACGTTTTCGGGTTAAAAGACATGCATTATCAATTAGCCGGAATATAGAATGCGTGGCGTTATTGTTTTAATAAAGTTTAAGTGGCGATTTGCGGAAATGCTGTTAGGCTCCACTCATTGCCAGGTCGGTAGACACACTTTATGGGTTCGGTATGATAAATATACAGGACTCCTTACTTAGTAGGTTTCTGGATTATTTCATACTGCTACTGTCAAATTCTCTATTGGCAGTCCCCTAGAGCTTGTCCGCTAACGCTAAGAGTACAAGTTCGAGAAGAAATTCGACCGCCAAATGAGTGAATCAGCTCCATTTAATTTGCAAAAATTTTCAGCTTCAAGAGCCGACTCCATGTCCGACTGTATGTCTTCTAATATGAACTTCCATTGGAGATCTTGGAGCTGGAGACAATCGGCATGCCAACTTGCACTGGTCAAAAAAAAATGTTTTTGACGGATACAAAGTTGGTGAGATTCATCTTCCTGTACCTATTCTCTTTCGGTCCTATACCTCATCATGAAGGTCCTTCCTTTTCCTCTACGTCATCAACTTCCTCTTCTTTTTCATCACGTCGCTTTATCTTTGTTCATTTTCCTCATGCCCCTTATTCTTCATCGTCATTATCGTTTGCCTTCGGCCATATTCCTTGTTCACATTCTTCTTAGTCTTTGGTCATATTCCCCATACGATTTTTAAAACCTGTTTCCAAGAACCGACTGACAGACACGACAAATATCTCTCTCATTCTGATTTTAAGCTGCTGCCAATCGGCCAACCTACACAGCTGATTCGTTTAGGCTGACTTCGGCATGCAGATTATCGGTCGTTCATAGATGTTGCACACTACAAAAACACACATAGTGTTGCTTGTTTCAGTATCGAGAGTAACAGGATAAAGTGAATTCTGTCGTAAAAGTATTAGGAATAAAGTTAAAATTAGGTATAACTTTTAGGTGTGGCTAGATTTTCTAGCGGTGATGGCGTCGTCGCCCCTGTAAGGCGTGTAAGTGTGACAGTCGTGCTCTATTATGTTAAGTAAAATGGAGCCATAGAGTAGAGTGAGTACTGAACCAGAGGTTCGTAAACCCTTTAAAGGCGAAACTTTGCACAGTTATAAACACTGTAAATGTGTATTCGGTAAACTCCGGAAGATATAGCAACCGACTTTGTTATGTTGCTACCTGTGAGCATTATAAACGAACCGACAATATTTCAATACACAACTTGGCACAGAAATTACAGTTTTTTTGGCGGAAAATGGGTCTAGGGTCTTACTCAGATTTTCTGTATCATATCTTTTTGAGCCTACTGACAGTTTTAGGGGCTCTTAATTTTAATATAGCCTTCATATAAGTATTGCAAAATTCTGAACTCTGGTTGTAGCCAACTAAATGCTACAAAAACTACGAACTACAAACCATGGCCATAAATCTGATTTATAATTAAAAACGCAGTAAAACTGTTAAACCGAAACTGCAAAACTCCCCCAACGAACGCTGTCAACGTAACTGCAGTTACTGCAAAGGACCAATACGTAACGAGCTAATCACATTACGCATACGTAACGTTGACATGTCATATAACAGGGGAGCAGTGCCAGAGAGATAGAGAGAGTGATGGTTGCCTGCATATTTAATGTGTGCTGTGAAAAGTTCAAAATACAAGTTGAAAACCAAATTAAGCTTATTTTATATGCCAGAAACTGCATGGTCGAGGTTGGAAACGCACGTACACGGGATGCGGCTACTTTTTAGCGGAGAACTACGTGCGATGCCAAAAAAGTTGTTAATTTTCTTTATTTTTTTTACTCTGATTGGATTCAAAATACAGCATAGAAAAGGGCAGAGTGACACGGAGATAAAGAAAACAAGCGTGGTAATGAGTGCACGGTGTTTTTTTTTTACTTTTGTGCTCTCACTCAATCTAATTAGCAATTAATTGTGTGCAATTAAAAGATTGTGCAGCTGAGTTTGCGGTTCTTAATAGTTGAAAATCAAGGTCAATATAGAGCAGGAAAATGGAGGAAAATATTATTAATGTATCTTGTTTTGCATACTTTTTGAGCAAAAAATTTTGTAATTTTGTAATTAGTGATTGTGGTGTCTTAAATGATAAAAATTGTATAATACAAATCTGTGTCTTTGTGGAAACTAAGTGAAAAACATGTAAAAATCTATCATCTTGCACAACCCTGTAAAGTAAGTAATTTCTTTTGGTATTCTGAGCCCTAAGTTTTTTATTGTTTTTTTTTGGACCCATTGCTTTAAAAACTTCCTTCGTTTATTCTACAAAAAATAGAATAGTCCCAAAAAAGCTGCAGTTTCCTTAATTTCACAGATATTGCGATAATATATGGTTACTTTCTTTTTATTACTTGATAAAAAGTCGAAATTTGCAAAAATTTTATAATCTCAAGAAAACTATTGGCTGCCATTTCGCAAACGCAATTGACAAATGCACTAGGAACCCCTCCTAAAATTGGTAATAAGAACCTGCCTAATAGGAAAATAGCAGTACAAACAGTTCAATCTAAAAGAAAACATACTCTCTCTTAGTAGGGTCAGACGCATATTGGGGCATTGGAGAACACACACACATAAAAAGAAAAGGAAAGATTGAGACGAACCGCTGACTGAATCTTTGCGCCAGGTTTCAGACAGGACTCCCTCGGCTCTTACAAGTTGTATAAGTTACGGAAAATATCGCGAATGGAAAAGAAAGCTATTACTAACTGGTTTCCTTTCTACAAAATGTAGGCTGCAAGAAAACCTGTTCGACTTGTTAAAAAAATCAGAAGAATCTTGCAAAACGCTGGCAAATGCTATTTTTTGCGAGACAAGGACATTTTTACGAGCTGATAGCGAGTACGACTACAACAAAAAAAAAACATTCGAAAAACGCTCTTAGCGGAATTTTTTTTTTTCTATGACTTTAAGCCTAGTACGCAGCAGGCTAAAATATTTTTACACGAAATACGCAATATATTCCTGTTGTGGTGGATTGTAAATAAAAAAAAAGGGTGGCCATATAGCGGCAAAATGGAAAAATCTCATGGTAACCCTGTTTGCACATCCTATGCGTCGGCTGCTGCGCTATACGCTCGCACTCTCCCAATTTCTTCAGTTTTGCATTTGGGCAAATGATCTTATATAGTCTTTTGCTTGACTAATGCAATAACTCACTCGCCTTTAACTGGCCGGTGGACGCACCTAAACATTCACGCATAATACATCATAAAACACAACTCATAAGCAACAGAAATAAAATTCAAAATACAGCATAAATTAACAATAATAAATTCGTGAATTAAACGGCACACATATTTTTATAATTGGCGTTCTTAATAAATAGTGCTAATAAAAAATATTGTTAGCCCAACAAGTCGCAATTAAAACTATCTATCCACAAATGTTCCACAAACACTGTTTAGTTGGCAACACTAATTATAAAAGTTGGCAACGCAAATTGCAGTGCAGCGACCAAAGAATGAAATTTTGCAATGAAAAATTCCTACGCAGTTTTTTTTATATGAACTTTGGCAGCCCAAAATAAATTCCACTCAAGTGCGTACTAGGCTTTAAGTGAAAAATTCACATGTTGAGTACAAGTTTAAGAAATTGAAAATACTAAAATCAAGTTGTTTTTTTACGTTTTCGAGAATTTTTTGTACTCTTGCGTGGATCAGAGGTTAAGCAGCTTGCCCAAGAAACAGGAGATCTTTGGTTCGATTTGCAGTCGTGACAGTTAAAAATTTTTTTCTTAAAAGAAAGAAAGAAATATTTCTATACCAGCATTAAACCAAACATACATATGGACGTAGTGGGAATCGAACTCACGACCTCGAGTGTTTGGGTTTAGCACTTAACCACTGAGCCACGTTAGCCAACTTAGATCTAGTAACTAATGTAACACCACAATGCACTTCCGAATAGATACACATATTTCAGTTGAGTTAAGAAGAAGAAGAGATAATAAAAGTAAATGCGACGCGTCTCGCTCACACTGTGAATTTATTACTTAGTTCTTTTTAAAATTTCCAATTGCAACTCATTTTCGTTTTTTTGTACTTGATTTAAGTTCAATATGTTCTTGGTTTTTATTTGAGTACGAAATTTACTCAATTGAAGTTTTTAGTGAAAATTTGTACTCAAAAATGCGTGTTCGCATATTGAGTACGCGGAAACACATTTGCAGCATGTCGTTTTTATCTCAGTGCACATGGAAAGCGACTAATTAAATATCCTATAGTGGAAGCGATTAGAGGGCACAGCAGCCTTGTTTTTAAACCAATTTTACGTTTCTGTTAAATTTTTTTCAAGTATTTTAAGATAGGCCGATGAGTACTCGAAACGGACTTTTAAACAGGATATTAACTGCTCTATATTAGCAGCTTATACATCAGGACGCATCAGGAGGGGTGTTAAAAAAGCCAACCGAAAAATTGCTTTTCCTCTTGGTCTTGTTTTTCCCTTTTTCTTTGCAACCATTTCGAAAAAATAAGTCTTTTGTTCCTAGATTTTTATTGCGTGTTGGGGTTAACAAACATTTCTCACATATCCTGCACAATGTACGCTCCTAACATACTTAATTTCTCCCAAAGCTCATGCAATATTACATAACATCAGTGGTACAGTATATGCATTTATGCAAATGTTTGGGAAAAAACTCATTTGAAATTTCTGATTACATTTGAGCTGGCTTTGTGTCAAGATTCCGCTTAACGCTCTGAAGTGCATATATTTAACTTGGCCCGACCAAATGCAATTTAGCTGAACATTTTTTTTTATACCCTGTTTTCATTCTCATTTGTGGCGCATTTAAATGATATTTTTTGCCCTAAGTCCCAGAGGCAAACGAATAAAAAAAATCTGAGCAAGCATTGTCAGAATTTAATTTAAGTTGTGGTGCTAACAGTTTAATACTCTTCAAGGACTGGGTAAAACGTGTTGGTATAGACCAGAAGAAGGACTTTGAGATGCCATAAAGTATGTGCATAAGTGTTGTGTGTATGAATGTGGTGTATCCCAAAGCCGAACTGAGTTCATAACTACGCGCAAGAATGTTCCACCGCAATCAGTGAATCCTCAAGGGCTCTCCGGTTGTTGCAGTTGTTGGTTTGCGTGCAGCTTGTTTTTGTATCGTCAAAGTCGGTTAGACTTAGCTTACTAATTGTCGAATTCTCTCTGCCAATGGATAAGTGATAAGTTATTTGAATTCGAATTCTAAGAGTCGGAAGATAAGCAATAATGCCAGCGCGAAGTTAAGAACGCAGAAGTGTTGTTACTTTTCGGATACACCTTGTAGTATATGCCCTCTTTTGCGCAATGCCTATGAATGAAAACTTTTATACTGCAGTGCTTTTCTCTTAAATACTGAGTTGCCACACCTAATGTAAAGAGTATCTTAACTTCGTTACATCAGCCATTTTCGCTTTAATTTGTTGTGCCGAAGCGTAACTAATTGAGGTTGCCAAAGTTTTGTTTGGTGTTTGGGGCTGTTTTGCATTTTATCAAATTACGTATACGCCGTGTGGCGGATGTCAAAGCAAAACGTGACCAAGGCAAGACACACGTGCTATCTTAGCCTTAGATTTTGTTGTTGTGCTACTTCTTTGCCGTTATCCCTTTTCTTTTGCAGTGTTGCATTTATGTGTTTGTATTTCTATGAAATATTTAAACTAACTACAGCACGTGCAAAATGCTTGTAATGCCAATGGCTGGGCATGTCACAGAACACACAAACACACACACACACACACACACACACACACACACACTCACCACACACTACCCAACATAGGAGGACCTCGAACGGGCAGACGTCTGCTTCTCTGCAGAGTCGTGGCTTCCGTTCTGCTATACGCGGCACCGATGTGGGCTGCAGCACTGAACAAGGAACAGGAGTTGTGGAGGAAGCTCTCAGTCCCATACCGACTCAGCGCTCTGCGGATGGTTTCAGGATTCAGGACTTGGAGGCAATCTATGTCAGGCGACATCACTATCCAGTTGGCTGGCCAGATGGGACACGTCAACTAAAGAGAGATGGACGCACAGGCTTATCCCGAATCTAACGGAGTGGATAAAGTGAGGGGCGTATGAACTACCACCTCACCCAGTTCATGTCAAATCACGGCGGGTATAGGGAATATTTGTTCAGGTTCAAGCATGAGCGAACCCCACTATGCCCGAGCTGCCACAACTATAATGAGAAGGCGAAGCATGTCATGTATCACTGCCCAAGATACAGAAATCGAGGAGCTAACCGGGTACATGTTAAAAAGTGAGGATAACTCGCTAAGGATCAGCCAGCTGATTACCCACATACAAGGCGATTTGCGACGTTGCGAGAGAGAACGTCGTGAAGAGGAGAACGCATAATGGAGTCATGATTGAGAAAGGAAAAGGAAGGAAGTGACTTAGCTCATCTAGGAATCCAGAAGGATCTGAGAGATGCAAAAGAGAGCTGATATGTGTGTGCCTATAACAGGCAACCCTCCCCTGCGAAGTAATACTTAGCGGTCCTCCCGCGGAGAGTGGTGGTCTAAAGGGGTGTCGTTAGTACGTAGTCATTGTCGTTGGATTACGACATGAATCGTGCATGCTGGTGGTACGGACCATCAGTATCTTTTAAAGATTTTCATACCTCCATGGCGTTTTTCATGGTTACTAACATAAAAAAAAACACACACACATGCAGTGCATATGTTGCATGTGTGTGCACTTGTAGTTGTTGTTGTTGCTGTTGCCATCGCCTTCAGCTTAGTCCATGAATATGCATAGCTTAAAGTCGGCCCAACGTTCTCTCCTACAAAGATTTCACAAAATTAAACAAAAACTGTTTTTTGCCCTGGCATTTCACTCTTTTTTCCGGCTATACTTGTAGTCTCCTTCTGCATAGCTAAAGCAGAGATTTTCCCTTCAGCTACTGCAACACATTACTACCAAAGGTGCACGTAGCTTGGGCAGCTTGTCACAGCCAGCTTTGGTTACTGGCTAAAAGAAAATCTTGGTAAAAAGAACTAGTTGTTGTTTTTTGTTTTTGTTGGCATACAAATTGAGTTCGTCCACTGTTGGTTTCAGCACCTGCCTGGCCTAAAGCAGTTGACTTGGTCAAGTTGAGAGCGGAAGAGAGTGCAGCTTGTTTTATGCAGTTGATCTGCCATGTTGACACACTGGACATGTGATTGACTAACTATGGACAGTTTATCCCTCTTTTTGCATTTAGTTTGATTTTGATGAAGTAAAGTTTCAGAAGCAAAACAGCTCATGAAATTGCATGAGACAGTAAAGATAAAACAAACATCCGCTGCAGGATTCTATTTTACTGTCAAAGTTTTGAATGGTAACTTTATCTATTATTGAAGTTTAAGCATAAGAGTCACTTATATTTTGCTGCATCTGTAGTGGACGGATTGCATTGGCCAGTACTCCTAACGCGCTGCCAGCTTTCATGGAGGACCTAGTCTATTAAGTTAGGACTAATAATATAGACTGGCAATCGATAATGGCTGACTTTGAATAAAACCCTTGTAGCCTCTTCAATCTGCGATGGCTGAAGTAATTGATGAGGTTTAAGACAGCTGCTTAGATTGCCTTTGGAGTTGGTCGTCAAGCCGTCTCATATAGCTTCCGTTCTCTGTGAGGCTTAAATTGCTCCGAAAATCACGTTGAGTTAGTAATCCAATGAATGACTTTATTTTGCATGACTTTCGTTTTTTTTTGGAACTAACACCGCTGTGGCGAATAGTTAAGCTTAGAGCTTGGCATAGCAGGTGGACATTACGGTGCCTTTGGTTCATGCTCATGACAAAGGACCATATGGTATTTATCTGCCACTAAGCAATAACTATAAAGGTTGTGTCCTTAAGGTCACGTCATTTGGCTTAAGACTTAAGGCAGACCCATACTAAACTTGATCATACTGTTACGTAGATACTTAGTGAGCAGCAGTGGATGCTTCCTTGCGCTCTCTGGTTGCTTTTTCACGTTTGTCTGTATTCCTAATCTGCAGGGATAAAGTTAATTGTTGTCAATATCAATAAGACTGGGCTACATTTCTGGTGTAGTTAGTCATCCGATTTCCGTTTGGCTGAACAAGGTGTAGATTTTGAAGCTATTTGGCAACAAGACGATTGACACTTGTCCAAAACTTGCTCCCTTAACAGTTAGTTAAGGGGCTTTTTTCTCGAGAGAAAACCTATGGTTCATACGCAAAATACCCACGGACTTATCTTAAATATTTGCACATTGTTTTAAAAACCTTCTGTCTTTTGCATTTTTATTCTAAAACCTGAGTTTTCTTTCAATAACAAACTTTATCTTATAGTACTTAGAAGCGTGCTCCTAGCCATGAATTTCGCTAAATTTGTATTTAAAAAGATTCGAATATTTGACAAATTAGATTTTCCAGCCTTCGATTCTTAATGCTCTTCATTGGCAGTTCTTTCACTCTCAACTGCTGCATAAATTTAATCAATCATACGCCACGTTAGCTTAGCTTTCACGCTTCAAGTCTAACGTCTAGATTAAGCTTGCCATGGCTCTATCCAATATTGACCTTATTGAAAGTGTTGGCCACAATACCCATACAAGTATACATATTTATCTATATATAATCGTGTCCGTGTGCGCCGTGTCCACATGTTGCCACTGTGTGGAAGGCATTCAACGCTCTTGACCCACATTCGCTGGGCATAAACAAAGTTGCTTACAACAGCAGGAGTAGCAGCAACAACAACAACAACAATAACACATATTAATATTAAAAATAAAACAATGCATATGCGACATAAAGGAATATAAAAGACAGTCATGCCACATACATACATGCCACATACGTACATGCCACACTTGGATGTGTGTGTGTTTGTGTGTGAAACTATGTGTATGAGTATGACTGACATTAGCAAAAGTGCAAATCTGTTACGTGTGCTAAGTAATTGTGTCACTCATACAAACGCACACATACACAATGTGCCATAAATGTGGCAAGATGCTTAGCAAAAGAAGAATAAATACTTGAAGAAACGTGGAAGATTACATACTCTATAGCGGAACAGTGTGTGGCCAATTGTTAGCCGAATTTCCAACCCAAGATCTAGGAGATGTTTCAAACCATTTATTGTCATGAACCTATAACTTCAACTAATGAGTCAAATCAGCCTGCATCGAATACCTAACTTTTTCCACGTTATCCAAACAACCGATAGAATTTTGAAACTGTTTTAAAGAAACCAATAAGGTTTTATTAATATTATTTTGCCGAAATAATCGAAATGTTTATACCGACGGTTTCGCTTTTTCACTTCACTTGGACTATACAAATTTGTTCACTTTTTTTAAAATTTCATTTTTTAGTACAGTAATAATTAGGAATTCGTAAAAATAACGAAGGATGGCGTTAGAGTACGAAAAATAGGGATGACGTTCCAGTGTCAAAGGGAGATCGTACTTTTTCCGTCTGTTTTCTAAAGCCGGAGAACCGCATTTACTTAAAAAAGTGCGTAACGACTGAGACATTGTGTTTGCTTTCGGGGGAATGTTAACTGCGAAAAACCGAGTTTGAGGGGGTAGTGGAAAATAGAACCACACGTCAATTTGAGAGCGAGCTAGTTTGTGTTTGATATCTAAGTAACTATAGCACTTAGAGTCAAGTTCAGAGCAGCATTATCCAATGATTATTTTATTAAAGTCATTGGAGGATAAGGTCATTTCAAAGGTACGCAGTAAGGGTTTTAAGAAAAGGAAAAATTTAATTAAATTTACACTTTTTTGCAGAAAATTTATATGATGCGTATTGTCTATAGCAATATATGTTTTTAAATGTTGGCTGGAAAGTTCTAGATCTGTACCAGCTGTTCACAAGCTGTTCTTGAAATTAAATCTACGCAAGTGAGCGTCGAAAGGTTGCTTTCAGGGCTTATGGACAGCAAAACAATAATCAATTATTTATATGAATCGAATCAAAATCGATATTATTGAAAAATTAAAATCAAAATAAAATCGTTAAGCGTGTGAAGAGTAGTAAATCTACCGTAATCGTAGCCGTTTTCAAAATAGATTTTTAATTGATTTCCCAATTCTATTTACCTTGAAGCAGTCCTTGAATTTCAATATTGTCAATTTAATTTTAAGTCAAAATGCGACAAATAAGTGTTTTGAAGTTATAAAATGTATTTTTATGTGTGTTAGAGATCATTTCGGCGTAATCACTGATTTTGAAATGTCATGAAATTTTGATATTTTATCAGTCAAGGATATGCCTTTCGAATTCACGAATAGGAGATGCCACATGGTGTGCCTATTTTTAAAAAATCCTACATACTTTAAAACAGACTTCGTGCATACAGAACTAAAAGCTTTATACGTGCACATAGCTAAGAATTCAAAGAAATATCAATTATTCGAGTTTTTTGTATTTTTGCATTTTTTATAGTTAGTTGAATGCTTGCAATTTCAAAATATGCATATACGACCATTGTTTTTTTGAACCCTCAATATGCAAATGTGAATCACTTTGGGGATTGACTTGCTGTTACTTCTAGAACTGATTGACTTTAGCAACCCGATTTATTGAGCTCTTTCCACTTAGTTGACGCAAATGCGACTTTGAAAGAAACTTTTGCATATATATTTTTTCACGTTCTGTCTTAAGCATACCTCATAACATATCTCCATTGCACTTCGTAAGAGTAAAACATAAAAAGTGCTGAGCTTAAGCTCTCCCTCTCTCTCTATCTCTTTCTCTCTGATGCCTGCATATATGCGAAAAGTACTTGTAGTTCATCTTGCTTGCACTCACAATTTGTTTATGGCTGTCGAGTTGACTGTGTGCATCTGTCATTGTCAGTTGTCAGTTGTCATAATTACTTGTTAAGTCTTTGTCATAAATCTGCGTTTTTAATTACTTTAGCTCAGTGTTGTGCTCTGATACAAGCCCACTCACTCAGAACAGACATAAACACTCTTGCACACAATTTTGCACTCACTCTCACACATAATCACACGCGCTCACTCACACTCTCACTTACACTGACAGAAAGAGTTGAGTCCTTGCCGTGTCATATTTACCGTCTCTGTCGTTTTGGCAACGGCTTAAAAAATACATTTTTTATTTTGATTTACCGACAACATTAAAAGCTGCTTAGTAACGCCTTAATTGATGCCACAAAGTATGCTCTACAAGGACACACACACAAACGTAAATCGTAATTTACGGCTAGCCGTGAGGCATGTTCATTAGACACTTTAATACCCTGTACAAAAAGTGTAAAAGAGTATTATAGGTTTGTGCAATGTATGTAACAGGCAGAAGGAGGCGTGGCAGACCATATGTTCCATGGGCAAAAATGGTCAGGAGGTCGAGTTGATGTAGACATGTCCGTCTGTCCGTCACACCATAAGAGGTAGAGGCACAAAAATTTATCAAAAGATGCGCATTTACATCGAAAAGATGAAGCTTGTCGAATCACGTCGATATCCCTTCTCTTGTGACATATTTTTGCGGTTTACATCCGTTCAATCTATCATCTCAAAACTCGACAGAGTTGTGCGTCTTGTTTATGTGCATCTATGTGTCAAAAATTATCGAAATCGGATAAATACATCAAAAGTTATAGTCAAAAATATGCTAATTTCACCCCTCCTCGCCTATAAACTGCTTCAAAATTCCACTACATGTAATTTGGTGTGAAGACTCGTGTGACTCTAATCGTTAAAAGTGCATCCATATATTTTTCAATAGAACCCCCACTTCCCCCGCAATCGATTTACCTTAACTACTGATTGATTTAAAAATTGTCACAGACATTTATAAATGTATTTTTGATCTACGTTACAAAATTCAACGACATTGACCCAAGAATACTGGAGTTATGGGCATAAAAGTAATTTTTGTCCCCTTTTCCCAAAAGGAAAACTTGTCAATTGGAACTTCCCAATAGGAAAATGCTTATAGTCATATTACACTTGTAAAAAGAGACATAAAAGAAAATACTTTCGTTCCCATTTTACCGTATGCTGGATTTAGTGTTTATGGGGAAAAAAAGGGCACAGGGTATTCCACTGTCGGGCACCGTCTGCACCAAATGTTTACTGTTGGTAACAGTTTTATGTGTGGCTTATTAAAACATATTTTAAAGAAACTACAACGTCAAATGGTGACAAATGGTCATAAAAAAAACACGAAATTGAATTGTTTGCCAGTTCTAGCCTCTCGCTCTCGCCCTCTCTGTCCAACTATCCCTCTCATTTAAGTGGCAGTCTTCTTTTCGAATGTTTTGCGGTTGCCAAGATTAAGCTTAGAGCCTGGAGCTTGACCTGGTCCAGCAAAGGAGACAACAACAAAAACCTATGGCCATTTTTCAATTTCCGTTTAACAAAGTCTTGTGGTCAGGTTGCGTTTCATTTCATTTGCTCGTTTCTAGGATATTTTCTCTATTTGTTTGATTGTTGTTGTCTTTGTAGGATATAAATCTTTGCTGTTGTAGCTGGCAGCCCTAAGAATAGCCGCAGGTCATTGTCAGGCATCTTGAGAGCACTTTATCATCAGCTTTTAGTAATTGCGTATACGCAATGTTATATTTGGATGATATGTGGCCAGCTATTATTCACTAACAATATTTTATTGTTGGCTCTCATTTTGGTGGCCAAACAAGATCAAATCGTGGTGTTGTGGTTTTTCGGTTAAAGCGAGCTCAGCTTGTAAGTGTCTGGTGTTTACAATAAGATTTACAAGCTGTCATTTCTCAAATGAGTCAGATTCATTTGAGACCGCACGAAAACAGCAGGCATTCTAGCCGCGAGCATTCCTTAGAGCTCAGCCTTAAGCAGAATTAGCACGAAACGTTATTGTCTATATACACTGAGAAAAGCAAATATTGAGTATGTTGTAACCCAACCAAAAACAAGAGGTCTCGAAAGAATATGAAGTGTTCTTTGCTTTCACAGACTGAAATGTTACAGTTAGTTTTTTTTCTTAGTGCACAATGTGATATAAATTAAGGGATTGATTTTAGCACCTACTGGGGGCTCCCCCTGATCTCCTTCGCAGCTTAATCAGACAACCTTCATTACATAACTTAGCTCTTTTCCCTTTTGGACAATACGACAAATTTATGAAAATTCCTCAAATTGCTTTTGAAAGCAATGGAAACAACAGGCAGAGCTGAATTTTCAGGCCTGAATCACGCCTTAAAATGATGCCAACATCTCAGATATCATGAAAGCCAAACTTAATGTCCATGGCCCCAAATGCTCGATTTTGCTAGAAAGCGCTCTGACCCACGTTGCATGGATTCAAGTCAGGCATTGAAGGTCAAAACATTCGACTGAAGAATCGTTCAATCACCATTTCTGCCAAAGGCTGACTTAAAGTAAAAATTGACATATGCATTCGCCAGTTCTACAAAATTCTTCAAATTCGATAAATAATTCCAATCTAAAGTAGGGATTGGCGACTTCGGCAGAGACCTCAGTAGAATTAAAGTTGCTGCAATAGTATTTGGGAGTCAGCAGAGGAAAGTTGTCAATGTCTTGCAAGCTTGTATACAAAGATTTTAAAATTTTTAAATTTCTATAAATCACCCCACAACTATTACCAACATAATGGAGTTGCAATCAATTGCAAAGCATTTGAGGTTGCAGCTATCTTACCATCCTACTGTGAATGCTCTACTGGAGTGTTATGCAAAATCTGTTTTGTTTTTAAAACCTTTATCTATCTTAAGTTTTAAAATTATGAGGTAAAACTCTGAACGCCTAAATACTTACAACTTAACTAAAACTAAACTTTTCGTATCAGTTGCCGTAAATGTTCATTATTTATATTGTAGAAATAATATGTTAATGCTAATTGCAAGTTTTGAACTAATTAGCATATTGCAGTGGTCTCCTTAGTTAGCCACAAGCATGAGATTAAGTGATAGTTTAAACTTTAATGCTGGGTTATAAATACAAATGTTACTAATTAAACAACCCTCACACACACACACACACACACACACACACATACAAGTTTCTTTTGCTAATTACAGTTAAGCTTCTTTGGATGTTGTGGGCTTTTAGCAGTTTGTGGTCTGTGCTCAATGTGTGCGTACGTTTATATATAGTATAAGTGAGCACCCCCGTGTGGTGAGCGGGTTAGAAAATACCATCTCAGCAGGTCAAAGCTTGTCGTATGAGACGACTAACAATGAAACTGGGTTCTTTCGAGACCAGTAGAGCCACCCCAGGCCTTAAAAGGGTTGTGCGTAGGGTTTGGGACCCACCACGTAAAACCACAATTTCAATGAAAGAATGTATTTACATCAGGCCGTAACCCGATAACACGGGTTGTTATGGCCAGTTAAGAAGAAGAAGATAAGTGAGCATATGGCTAAATACTACATAAGTATACATATACTACAGTTATGTAAGACTACACACACACACACACACATATGCATACACAACTGACAACCTGCTAAATCAAACAAATAACTTTAATTAATATAAATCCCAACACAGAAAGCAGATTATGTTTAATATTTATGCACACATTATCATAAAAATATGTAAATCTATAGAATTAGTAGCTAGGTGAGTGTCGTGTGCACGTAGCTTATTGTTTGATTAGGTTGTGTGGATTACATTGTGTCCAAAAGCCAATTAAAAGTCATGCGCATTTTTGCATAAACATATAAATAATTAACAGTTAAACAACTAAATTAAATATAAGCCCGAAGGTGGCTAAAACTTGTCAAAAACTTGAAATGAAAATTTGGATTATGCGCTTAATTTATTTAAAGCCTATTTAACTAAATGCTTAAGCTATTTATTTCTGCTTGAACTCACTTATAACGGCATACCTTGGGGCTATGTTTAACTGGCCAACACTTTGGTCAAAATTGTAACAATGATTGACGGCTAGAAAATACTCTACTTTAGTGTTTTTTAAAGCTATGTTAGCCAATGACTATTTTGGTGAGCCCTCATTTGACATATATTTAAATTTTTTTGACGTTTGCATGCTAAACTAAGTCACGTATGGAATATATTTCTTCATTTCTGTGGGTGTGCCAGTAATCTCGTATAACCCAATTTCAACCAAAAGCATGGGAAATCTAGCTAGTAAACATCTCAAGCGACGTCAAATAAAACTTTAGTCAAAAGCGTCTAGAGATTTCAGTTGGAATTCTAGTATTCAAGTGTTTAAGAGCTGTGGCCAAAAGCTTATAGTTCGAACCCCTGACCTATGAAATCATTAAGTTGGCTTTTATCACCTTCAAGCTGCAAAAGAAACCTGCTATTACCTCAATTGACAATGGAGATTGAGTGGCTTAAGAAAGTGGCATCAGAAATCTTGAATATTAAAATAACTTGAGTTTTGTACATCAGTTCTATTTATGATTCTCTATTTTATAAAATCTGTTGCATTTGTATTTCTAAGAAAAACGAATGTAATGAATTCTCAAGTACTGTAATATCTTTGGCAAGGCATTTGCTAGAAGAGCTGTTTTGTTGTGGGGAACCGCTGAGAGCAGCAAGAACAACTAACAAGCTCTTAATTAGACAACACAAAAAAATTTTGAAATGAATTGAAAAATAACGGATGTAGAAGTTGGTAAAATTTGATTTTAAATCGGTATTTTGGTACATTTAAAAAATACAGTTTCGTTTTGCCTCTATTTACAACTACAATATCTACTATTTGACTCATTGTGAAATCTAATCGCGCAGCAATGGAAACTGGAGATGCAACTTTTTGAATTTCGGCCATTATCTTATTATAAGGTATTGAGCGGAATCCCTATTTAGATCAGCGGTCGACAGAGGCAATAGTATTTGGGAGAAAAAACTTGTCAATACAATCAACGAATTTGAAAGCGGGCATGTTAGAAAGAGATCACACGAGAAACGTGTGGGTGTAAAGTGACTGGAATAGACCTGCTGCTTTTTGTCTGTTAGAAGCAGTGAGTCAAGCCTTTGGCTAGCACTTCGCCCATTTCCGACACGACGCACAGTGGATCCAACTGACTTCTTTTTCGGCGAAAATCATAACTTTTGAGGAAGTAAAGATATTTTTAAAATTTGAAATGCATATAACAGAGAATTCCTTAAGCTTCTGCGATACACTGAGATAAATATGCTTTGAAGAGAAGGAGGAATCGTTTTTAAATCTGTTGGCAAGATGTTTGCAGTCTATTTTGATCTTAGTGTACACACGTTCGCCAGACAGACAAACTGTTGAAAAAAAGCACAAGCATAAGCTTAAGGACTTCTCTGCTACATGCATTTTAAATTTTGAAAATAACTTTATTCGCTCAAAAGTTATGATTTTTGCCAAAAAAGAAGTCAGTTGGATCCACTGTGCGACGTAGGTTCGGACTATGTTATGGGGGCACATTGTTTTGAAGCAATCTCGTTTTTGAGGGATCCAAACGGGTGATAAATCTTTTCACTACCTATTTATGAATTCAAGAAGTTATTTTGCTTTATTCACCATTACTTCGATATGCTCTTTGAATATTAGCTTAACATCTACCAGAATTCCCAGGCTACCAAGATTATGAGTGAAAATCTTTCGCGAAAAACTCATCAATTTGCATTTATCGCAGTTTAGATTAAGATGATTTGTGCAAGAGATCTAACGATCCCAACTTCACTTAATAAGTACCGTTTTAGCTATATTTGTCTGGCTGTCCTTTTGCCTATGCGCCAGTGCAGGGATTCTGTTTATCTACGATAATGAAATTTTGGCCGAAAGTGGATTTATGTGGTAGTTTTCACTTGCATTCAGCTTTTTGTTTACTGTAGGCTTCCTGTTTTACCAATAGGATTAAGATCACAGATTTTAAACACTATTATCTTAAAACTAGACACAGGTCTTTCTTTAGTTATTATCCGTTTAAGTCGGTTGGAAAGTGTGAACTTTTCGAACTTTTATCCACTAAAAACTAAATATTTATAAAATAAAAACACCATTTTTTGAAAAGCTATAATTGACAAAATCGTAACATTGTTTTATTTAAAGGAAAAAAAAATTTGTGTTTCTTTTCAGAAACACTAGCGTCCACCCCGTCCCAACGTTTTTTTTCACTATTTACATCTTTTAACGTAGAAAGTTGAACCATATCAAAATAGCGAACAGGTCTTCTTGTAGCCAAAGTAAACATCTATTGGGCTGTTCATAAATGACACCGAGAGGAAGGGGTTCATCAAATTGTGTCTAAAATCGAAATAATCTTTATATTTTTATGTAATGTTTTCTTTTCATTTCGAATTCAAACATATCCATCAAAGAACTTGCATTAAATTTTACATTTTTGACTCTTTAAAATATCCTTCCTTCGCTTTTATAACAGCAGCATTCCAAGTTTCTAATACAGCCCAAAGCTGATTTGATTTTTTTAGTTGGACGATTTGTGACTTCACATTGGGGGAGGAGGTTCGCTTAAATGTGACTATTTGTGACAAGGCTGGAGAGGGAGGCTAAAAATCTTAAAAATTTTGTTGACGTCAAAGTTGAAACTTGTCATATCCCAATTCAATAAGACTTTCCAATATACATATATTAGAAAGGTGTAAAATTGACTTAATTTTCTGAAGTGTGATTTCAAAGAGTATAGAGTATAGTAAAAGTTTGGTTGTCTTAACAAAACAAAAAAGATGTAATTATACCAGTTTCCAACCGTCATTAAATATTTACCATTTCTAACAATGAAAACGATTACGAACACAACTACATGTTCAGCGACCACAACAAAACAAGATGGCCACCATGGTAGGGAGCCACATACATTGTGCCTTTTACCAAAGGTGCCAAATTGTTAAAATATTTAAAATGTAATCAGTTAAATGCTGTCACACAAATGCCAGAGACAAGCAAAACTTTTGCTAAACGTTTAGCAGTAACTAAATAAATAAACCAAAGCCCCTCCTCCGAAAGCCAAAGAGCCAAGCAACAAAACCCCCGTATCCCCCTACAAAGACACGATACACAGAGAAAAATAATCAAGTACGTTGTACTCAAAGTGAGTACATACGTGCACGGAAGCCGTGCAGGTACATAAAATCTCATTATAAATGCAAAAATTATCATTTTGAGTACAATTTATGAGTTTTCAAATACTCAAATCAAGTTGTTTTTTACGATCATGAGAATTTTTTGTACTCTTGCGTGGATCGATCAGAGGAGGTCCTTAGTTCGATTCCCAGTCGTAGCTGTTGAAATTTTTATTAAAAATTTTAATTTTGTTTGCATGTTTGTTGTAATTACTTAACATTTTTTTTTTTACTTATTATATTTATATTATCTGTATATTTTATTTATTATATTATTCTATAAATAGGATCGAGCACAATTGAGAAAATTATTGAAAGAAACCTTTCTATACCAGCATTAAACCAAACATACATGCGGTCATACTGGGAATCGTACTTACGACCTCGAGTGTTTGGGCCACAATGCACTTCCGAATAGATACACATATTTTAGTTGAATTAAGAAGAAGAAGAGATAATAAAAGTAAATGCGACGCGTCCCGCTCACACTGTCAATTTATTGGGCAGTTCTTTTATAAAAATTCCAAGTGCAACTCATTTTGAGTTGTTTGTACTTGATTTAAGTTTATTATGTTCTTGAATTTTATTTGGGTACGAAATTTACTCAATTGAAGTATTTTCCGAAAATTTGTACTCAAAAATGCTTGTTCGCATATTGAGTACGCGGCAACTCATTTTGAGAATGTCGTTTTTCTCTCTGTGTAGACATTATGTATGGCGTGCTTGTTACTACCGTGCATTATAAATTAAGGTCCGACATTTGTCGTCTGTTTTATTTCAAGCAGCCGCCGGCATACCATGTTTTTTGGGGCACCTGAGGCCGTGTGTGTGTGTGTGTGTGTGTGTGTGTGTGTGTGTGTGTGTGTGTGTGTGTGTGCGCACATATACCAAAAAGTAGCTGATTCAGCGCCTACAATGCTTCCGCCATGTTGTTTTGCTTGTCTGCTTTATTTGCCACATTACTGCGCGTGTTTTTGGGCTCGCCCTTTATTTTTGTTGTTGTTGTTTTTGTTTTATTTGTTTTTTGTTGTTTTGTTCCCTGCTTTTACTTTGCGATGCGTGCAGAGGCGAAACAAACAAGCGCGAAAATGCCAGGCAACAAGCAACAACGACAACGACTTGCAACAACAACAGCAACAACAACAACAAGGCACAATAACGCACTTAACATTGTACTTAAATGGCTCGGCTTTGTTTTTGGTGTTTTTGTTGTGCTGCTTGTTAATGTTGTTGTTGTTGTTGTTGTTGCTGTTGTTGCTGTTGCTGGTCTGTTGGTGTAAATGAAATTACAAGCACGCTTAAAACCGAAAATCCAATTAGAAAAACGACGCCATTGTGAATAAGATTGCTGTTGTTGTCGCGGCCAACATCCGCCCTTTATATAAGTCTGTATTTTTATAACCCCAACACTTCGAGTTACTTTGCAGGGGATCATCATCAGTCAATTGCTTAAGTTCTCACAGAAAATTTGTTCAAAGTGTAAAAGGTTATTATAGATTTGTGCTGTGTATATAACAGGCAGAAGGAGGCGTGGCAGACCATATGTTCCATGGGCAAAAATGGTTAGGAGCAATAGTCGAGTCGATATAGACATGACCGATATAGACATGACCGTCGCACCGTTCTCGGAGACTATAAGAGCTAGGCAAACATTTTTCCACCAAAAGATGCGCATTATACCGATTCAGTGCAAGTTTGTCGAATTTTGTCGATATCTCACACTCTTTCCCCTTGACAGATTTTCGCGGTTTTAACTCACACCATAAAAGCGATTCAATTGAAACTTGGCAGATTTATGCACACTATTACTGTAAATATGTAGTGCAAAAATTATATATATCGAATAAGAACTTTAGAAGATATAGCTAATAATATCTAGTGCTTATAAACTAAACAATTTTGACCTCTTTCCGCACCATACCCCCTACCCCCGTAGTACAGTTACCGTTATTATGCCCATATCCTTTAAAGTATCGATTCAAAATTTTGCATGAAATTTGATTTTCATGGAAAAAATGGGTACATGGTATCCCACTGTCGGGCACCGTCCCGACTGTCTGCATCAAATTTTTATTCATAGCCTTGTAACGATTCGAAGGACGTTTCCTTCCAATTGTTCTTCTACGACCGTTCAACTTTTTACTTTTCCGAGAAGCATAACCGATTTGACTCACCTCCATATTGAATAAACTTTTTGAACAGTTAAAATATTACTTTAAAATATGTACGATAGTGTGCTCGAGCGTTGTTACGTGTTGTTACGGCCAAACTACGGGGTGTCATGCGCCCGACGATTCAACTTACTTCTATACGTCTATATATACATATATATATATATAGATGGCAAACCGACGGAACCCTTTCTTTGTCACTGTTCAGCCTTTGCAAGGACATGAATACGCCTTTCGGGAAGTAATACACATAAGACGGTTCGGTGGCATATTCTCTCTTTGCGTGGCTTTTAGATTTTTTTAAGAGAGTCAGATAGTAGTAGTCTACTCCGTTTTTTTATTTGTAGGGTTTTCTTTAACCCCCTGTCTCTCTTCTTACTTCTGCCACCGAAAAAGGTTTGCCGAGTCTTAACTTTCTCTGATAAGTCATCTCAACCCCCAAAAATCTTATAATGCAACTCCTTATCCCTAATACATCGCAACTATTCATATGCCAACTCAACTTATAGCGCCTCCGAAATTCGTTGCTGCCTTGCTATTAACATATCATTGAATTTTTAATTTTCGCTCGTTGCTTCTGGCTTGTCGCCTTCGCTTATGAATTAATTAATTAAATTATTTTTTTAAGCTCAAAGGTTCTGGTTGTCTCATTAGAAAACACAAAAAGTCATGCAAAAAAATTTATATTGCTCGCCTTTCAACAAAAAGTTTATTTCTAATTATGGCGTTGTTTTCCCTCAAGATTAGTGTAAACTGGAAGAAGGTAAATATGATTAAAATGAAAAACAAACAAAGCTGAAATTCTGGCAAATCACCTTCAAAAAACCTTTAACCAATCAAATTTCTTCCTTCAAAATCATATTAAACTTCAACGGCTTACATCTATATATTCGTTTAGTAAAACTTAGTTCACCCCCATGTGGTGAGCGGTTAGAGAACACCACCTCAGCAGGTCAAACTTTGTCGTATGCGGCGACTAACAATGACACTGGGTTCTTTCGAGACCAATAGGCCTTAAAAGGGTTGTGCGTAGGGTTTGGAACCCACCACGTATAACCACAATTCCAATGAAAGAATGTATTTGCATCAGGCCGTAACCCGATAACGGGTTGTTATGGCCAGTTAAGAAGAAGAAAACTTAGTTCAGTACTATATTTAGTATAGTTGGATAATCTTAACGTTACATAACATTTTTTTAAAATAAAATTTGTGTTTTTTGACATGTACGATGTGTCAGATTTACACATATAGAATGTTTTAAATTGAAATTAGTTGATCATTTTTGATTACTATATTTCTTTAGAAATCGGTCATGCCCCATATTGGCTCCCTGAAATGTGTAGTGACAATACCAAGTCAAGACAATGACAGTCGTGCTTAAGGTGTTCAGGCAATGTGTATTCAACTCGCAAGTTGAATTTGTTCAAAGTTGAAAAAGAAGCAAATCAAAAAATTATGACAGGTAAGTCATATTGTGGCAGCATGACGACATTTGATTCTTTTTAAATGCAACATTTCAGGGCAACACAGTTTCGTCTGCGCTTTGTTCTTAGTGCTCGGCAGTGTCATGGGCGCCGATGTTATGGAAGGTAACTACAACGTGACAGCTTATTACACGATGGTGAGGAATGGCATACTACTTGGTGGCACGATGTTCTTACTACTGGCAAAGCACTAACAATGGACCAGTAAATAATAGCTGCATTTACAGCTTTGCTTTTGTCTTGGACCAACAGAGATACGTTTCCGAAGGAAAAGTAAATTGTTGTAAAATATTGTGACGGTGATAAGGAAGCTGGTCGCGGACATGGTCCAGTTGGACACAATTTCTATAGAAAAATGCAGCAGTGTCATGTGGAAACTCAAATAACAACAGCATTAGCAATACCTGTGAAGCGGTTCCATCCGAGATATACTTCGGTAGTACTCAGGATTGCTCTTATCCACATCTACATAAGAGGAATTCAAAACTGGTGAATGTCATATGTCTTTTCAGTATGTAAGTTATTTCACCATGGCTCATTTCTTCGAAATAACTAGTCGTCTTTTGTTTCAGATATTTAATATACAAACTGGGCCAAGCGCATTTAGTAACCCCACAATATATAGTAGAGTAACAGGAGTCGACGAGGGTGCAACCACTCCTAACACTCAAAGATGCGTTAGTTATTATCTCAGTTCTTGAGGAACTAATTAGACCAAATGCTGCGGTCCTGGTAAATACTTTGATGTTACGAAATCCGCTTGTGTTCAGCATCAAACGGCAATTGTAACACCCGGTTGTAACGCCGACAGGGGTCAATGGGACCGGCACAGACGGCTGCCAAGGTTACTTGAAGTGCGAATACGGCGGAGGTGGACTTGAGTTCTGCGGTTATGGCATTTACTTTAACGAGCCATCCACAGGGAAGTGTATTGGGGCCTACGCTTTACACATTTTTCCCACAAGTTAAGCCCACTGACTTTAAAATAACAGAATCTGCTGCACAGATGGCTCCTAAATAAGCGAAAAACTATCCCGAAACAACAAGGTGACCATTTACAAGTCCTGCAAAGCATCACCCGTGTGGTGAGCGGGTTAGAGAATACCACCTCAGAAGGTCAAAGCTTGTCGTATGAGGCGACTAACAATGACACTGGGTTCTTTCGAAACCAATAGGCCTTAAAAGGGTTGTGCGTAGGGTTGGGAACCCACCACGTAATACCACAATTTCAATGAAAGAATGTATTTACATCAGGCCGTAACCCGATAACGGGTTGTTATGGCCAGTTAAGAAGAGGAAGAAAGCATCTGGCAAGTGTGCGGAAGTGCTGCGAAGTCTCCCCTAGAAAAAACCCAAAAGTTGCAGGCAAGAACTCTTCGCACGGCAAGTGTACCGAAGTGCTGAATTCTCCCCTAGAAAAAATCCAAATCTTGCAGGCAAAAGCTCTTCGCATGTTAACTGGGGCCCTCTGGTTCCTGAAACTTGCTGACATTGAGAATGACCTAAAGTTGGGTATGTCCTAAAATAACAGGCCACGCAGTACATGCTACGCCATATAAGGAGGTTACGGTGGTTAAATTCGGTCGACCTCGCCAATAGATTTGGGCAAACATTCTTAGAGAAAGCGTTTGCTTTAGCCTAAAGCGTTTTAAGTCTAGACCTGCGAAAGGCATTGCATACTTTCAGGCTGCTGGCACTTATGCCACTGAACAACAATTACTGCACAATGATTATGCAAGCTAAACGAGGCCAAAAAGCCGCACAAAGCCATGACATGGCGCGGCACGCAATTGGCCAATACAAATTGGCCAGACAAACGGTCGGGCCAAAATGCTCTGCTCCATGCGATTTATGTCAATGCGTAAGTGTGCGTAGATCCTGCGAGTAAACACGTAGTTGTATGTGTGTGTGTGTGTGTGTGCGGCTTTGAAAATTAGTGTAGTTTATGCACAAAGCAAATGCCTCAAATGCCAAAAAAGCAAACTGGCAAAAGCCACAAAAAGCCAAAATGCATGGCAAGAAAATATCCTTTAATGGCTTTTGAATTTTCGATTTTTCGCCATGTTGTTTGCTTGTGGTTATTTGCAAACATGTGTGTGTGTGTGTGTGTGTGTGCACTGATTTGAATATGTAATGCCAAAAATGGCTGTTTTCTTAACTGCCACAAAAACACACACACACAGACCAACATACACATGTGTATAATTTGTGTTTTTTGCTTGGTTGATCAACGCAACGATGCAAAGCACGAAACCAACTTTTAGTTACTTAGTTTTGGCCATTTTTTGCTGTTGTTGTTGTTTTGTTGTTTAAATTTCGTGCAATGTGTTGCAAATTTACTAAGTAGGCCAAATACTGCCAAGTTGTTGGCAACATACACTAACTTTGAATAATGATGAACCGTGTTGTTAGCCGGAAATGGGCGTGAATTTCTTTTTGTTATTTTTTTTTGTGAAATGATAAATTAAGTTAAAGGTATGTTGAACAAGGTGTATTTGGGTAGTTAAGAAAATACGAGTGATTTGTGCTAAGTGCATTAACAAGCTTTATTTGTTGTAAATGCCATTGTTAGCGATTTGACATGTTTTAATTATAATTCGTAAAACAATACGATGTTATTACCTTCATGAGTTAATATTACACACATCTTTACATCAATCTTAGTTACAATATCTTTTCACTTTTTAATTACGTATTAATTAACATTTGTGAGGACGAATTAGTTTTGGTGCCTCGATTTCCATATCCGAATCGGTCAACTTAAAAGTTATAACAAAAAGTTCATTAAATTAAATTTTGGCATTAAAAATTGTGAACAGTTGGGACGCCACCTAAAAAGCGATACCCTATGCCGATTTCCGGATGCACTTAAAAAAAAGCTAAGTACTTATTTCTTGTACTAACAGATTCAATCCTGCCATTTATTGAAAGAATATATGAATATGAATATATGATCATGTCAATTTGAATTCATATAAGCCGAAAATGATGCCATCATACCAATACACAAGGATACAAGTAAAAATCAGTTAATCAAACAGAAAGATACATCGTTTACTGTTTCGGTTTCAAAATAAGTTACAAATTTTATTTTTTTTGTGAATAAACCAATTTGCCATCAGCAATAAATGTTAACTAACCTAGATTTTCGTACGAGTTTTCTTTGACTAGAACAAAAATTATGGTTAGGTTTTCAAAATGTGCCGAAAAATTCCCGTACAAATTATTTACCTAATTTCATTTATTTTTATAAATTTAATTACATAACAACATTTTTTAAGTACCATATTAAAAATTTTTCAAATCGAAACTTCAAATATAGAATTTTTTGCTTATTAAATGTTACATATCCAAAATACGTTTGAGAACGACAAAAACCGACGAGGTACTTCTATCAACCTGGAGCAAGCGGCATTACGCTACGATCCGTAACGTTATGAGAAATGTCAGTCGTTTCTCCGAAAACGAAGAGGAAGCCAATCGCGAAGAGCAAGACGAACTAGATGCGGATGAAGAAGGGGAAGATGAAGACAAAGATTAAGGAGAATAGGTTGACGAAGATAAAGACAAAGCGGCCGCAAAAGTGGACAGGTAGGTGGATGTGAAAATAGAAGTCCAAAAATAGTCGATATGAATACGGATAAGAGGATGAAGAAAACGGAAGGATGAACAGTTGAAGGAACTGCCAACATGTTAGGAACATGGGGGGGAGTTCTGAGATAAGAAACCAGTTCCTCTTCTTCATCTTGACTAACTTTAACTATCATTATATCAATGATGTCCGGATCATCTGCATATGTAACATAACCAACTAAAAATCGAATCATATAAGGAATTAGCTGCCAGCTTGGATTTCTCTAAAGACAAGAAACCATTTCAGCCCCTTAGTTAAATTTTGAGCTAAAACTTTTGAACTTTTCAGTTAAATGAATTACAAAGCCCAAAGCTACCATTTATGCATAGAAACTATAGCACAGCTGGGTTTAATTACGCTCCATACTAACATGGTCACATTTTCTCTTACTTTTTGACCCGCCAGGCGTGGCTAATTTGCCGTTGCTACTTGGCTCTGAGTGTGTCAGCCATTGTCAGTTGTGAAAAACCTGTGACATGCCTTTGAGATACGCCTTCCACTATAATGCTAAGAACTATAATTAAGCTCAGTGGCAATTCCGCGCACACACACACAGAAACACACCCACACACACACCCACACACACACCCACACACACCCATTCATGCATTTGTAGCTGTCTACAAGGCTAACACACATTATGACACCGTTGACGTCCTTTAGTTGGCTTGGTTGGTTATGCGTCCTGATGACAGCGTCTAAGTTTATAATGAGCAGCCTGGTTGTATCTGTCATAGCGGGAAAGGAAGGTAGTAGGAAGAGGTAGGGGTCGGCCATTATGCCCCAAGTAAATTATATCTAAAATGGCTGAAAGCTGTTCAGGTCTACATAACATCTTAATAAGGTTAAGCATAGACGACCCCAAAGTCTCTTTCTCTGCTCTTATGTTAAATGCAATACTTAGACTTTTGTTGCGTTATTTATGGGCTTTGTGTGCCCAACATGATGGCACCAAATGGAGAGTTTCCCAGTTCAGTGGCAAGTACTCAAGTTGGAAGTGCCACGTGCAGTTCCCAAAACTTTGTTGTTGCTAAAGTTGTTGTTGTTGTCAAGTGACAAATTTTTCTTGCTCTTAAAATATATTGCGCAACATGAAAGTTTTCATTACGGTTTGGATGCTGCGGGAAAACTGTAATTCTAACGTTGACGTAGGTTGAACAGAGTCTAAAGTTGCGTCGGTGTGTGTGTGTGTGAGTGCCAAGTTGTTGATTTGCTGACAATGTGTAAAGGCGTTACAGAGCTCAGCTGTCAGGGCGTGGTTGAGGCAGGGTTTACAAAGCGCTGACATTGAGTTGTGTGTCTAGAATAGGTTAGCGGGTAATAAATAAAACAGAGTAAAAGTTAATCAAACTCTCAGACATAAAGAAAAACCGGCTGCTTCTAAATTTTGCACAGTTTTAAAGTTGAATTTAATGAATCTATAACAGCAATATTCTAAAACCAAACAGCCTATCACAATGTCTGTTTCTCAGGAATTGTCAAGGGTTACAAGAGAACGCAGCTTTAACACCAACACCTGCCAGACACCTAAGATAATTATCCATCCATCTCTTGGCTTCCACCAGCAGGGAATTCTTTTAAAGCCACATTGAGGGTATAAGGATTTGAGTCGCTCATACTTTGAAGGAAGGTGAGAACAATATTTCATAAATTTTATTCCAGACGAATCCTTTAGGAACGAATCATTATATTAACAGATGAAAGATTAATTCATGCGAAAAACACATCAAGTGCAAAGTGGAGTCAAGTTTGGGAGGGCGCACTAATTACCTTTAAAATCATGGATTGGATACGGTGTGCGAAAGGCAGAAGTGCCTGGTGGAGTTACAGGAGCTACATCAGGTCGTGACCCGGTAACGGATAGTGATGATCTTTCTTTAGTCTTTTAAAATTGGGAGGAGTTTAACCCTTGGAATTCGCATGTGTTCATGCTTTATGTTTGTGTGAGTTTTTCTGGTTTTGCACTCACGGAGAAAGATTTGCCCTGATTAGTTTGTTTAAGCGAGTGTTACTATGATACTCAGATCTATGCAATCGCAGCTATAGTTTTTGCAGAAGGCCCACCTATGTCGACAGATCGATGTAGAGTAAGACCGTACCGTATTACCATGCAACGTGGGAGCGTGAGGACTTACAACGCCGGACGATGAGCCGGCAGAGAATTTAGTTTCAATGGAGTTCTCTTTAAGAATCTCTATCGCTAACACATAGCAGCGTCCCTTTTCAATAATGGGGCGGCTACAAAAGGTATAGTATGTATTCGTCCATACAAAATTTAGGTTGGCCTGTCCAGCTCGAGCTTATGGGGTTATTATCCGTCTATCATGAGCTAGCGGCAACCGTAACGCTACAATAAATGAGTCAACGAAACATTTAGGAAACCTTTCTAGTTATGCGAGTTAAGTTTTGGCTACCGAAAACGTTCGCTTATAGAAGCTTAGAATGTTCGATCCCTGTGCAGTATAGCAAGGTACACAGCAAGTTGGCAAACCAAGAACAAAATGGAAATCAACTGTAACACAGTGCAAATGAGGCCACAGCTGTTGTTGCACTCTGTGCCCCACTCGAAGGAGAAGAATTTATAAACAATGTGGTTGAAAAATGGCTCAATTTATCTGCTTCCTGAGCATCTATTGTAGTGTCTTAGAGATATCCTTTTTGGCAGCAATTTTAGATCAAACTTCATTCACCAATTCGTTGAATATGAGTTATTATTTACAATAGTTCAAAGAGGTCAACTAACTAAAAACAAATCTTTCACTTTGAAATAATAGGTACCAGCTAAGAAGTGTTCTATTCTAGACTACTACAATATTTGAATGCTTATAAAAGGTGAGTTGAACTTTAAGTGCTAGTAATAAATAGTCTTATCGTTTAAAATAGCTTTAAAATTGCTAAATGCCTTGCCTATGATATCATTAACTGATGGTGTATACTTAATTTAGTGACAACAGTGACAAATTTCCTTCCAAAAATTTCATGCATCAACAAATATATACTCACAAACCGTTTTCTTAAACAGTTTTAAAGTAATTGTAAAGGATTCCACAAGATTTGGAATAATGCAACACTTGAACACAATTTATCCTTTAACCTCTTCCAAAAACCCCCAAAAAAATGGTGGTCTTGTACAACGCAATTTGCTCTTTCCGTTATTCTCCTCTTATTCAATTTCATCATTTGTGCTTTGGCACTCCACATATTTACGTCCCGTAAGTCAATGCCGTTGGTCAACCCAATGCCATTGGCGCTGAGACCTTAATAGACACTTTGCGCATCATTTTCGCCAATCCCAACCCTCTGCCTCCATATAACACCCTTCAGGACTTACCTTTGTCATTGGGATCAAATTCAGCCTCGAGCTCTGCTTTGGTTGGCTCCGCAGCTGCTGAGGCTGCCTCGGCAGCGGCAACAGCGCTTCCATTGTTGGTTGTAGTTTTGGTTTCCGATTTTTTCATGGTCTCTCTCACTTTGTGGCCTCGATAGACGGCTTGAATTTTTGTTGCGGCTTTTGCTGTAATTAAAAGAATGAAGCCAAGAAATAGGTTAAGTAAATTGTCTGGTCTTTACGTATCGTAAAACGGGTTTGCTGACTTTGTATCAAAGTTTTACAATGTGCTACGTAATCCGGTCTACCTCCGTGATGTTGAAGTTTCGATATTGACGACACTGACACACCCTTTTTAATGACTTTGATAGAGCTATGTTGACAGTTTTTTTCTTCCTTTTCAAGGCTTTGACCTTCAAGTGTAAGAACTTTTTGCACACCAAGTTTGTAGCTTTCAAGCAATTAACTTTCAAAGAAAACACACACACACACCTAGATCGATTTTTGATGGAATTCCATACAACAACAAGAAAACGCTCGAATTCCGCACATTTTTGTGCACATTGCCAAGCTGACTGCACAAAAGCTTTCTAATAAACTTGAGCGCTACTTTTATGAAGCGGCTAAAATGTCTAAAGGGTTTGGGCCACTTGGGGTCTTAGCGCCTGCTGTGAAAATTGCAATAAATAGAACGGCATTTAAGGCATGCCTTTGAGTAAACAATGCGCTCCATTTTAGCCCACTTTTATTGACAGTTGATTGTTGCTATTTATATGCTTGCTGCTGGGGTCAGCATACATTTTTCATGGCATTTTTCACGCATAACCAAAAAGATACAGATATCAGCGTAGAGAGCGGCCTTGAATAAGTTATAATAAATTGACACATGAGGGTTTGTGCCTCTTTGCTGCCAACACCCCAACACTATCAATAAACATACCCGGAGCCATGTGGCATTATGGCAGCGGAACAGAATACAGAATACAGAAAACCATTTGCGGCTTGAAAAATGGCATTGTGCATTTCCACATTTTCACAAGGTTTTCCCCTGCCAGTGCGTTTGTGGCAGTTGTGGCAGGTGCCAGCTGCGCCAGCTGTGGCAATTCAAGCAAGCTTGCCACATATTTTGTCTGCCTTTCCGTAGGTGTTAAGTTTTATGGTCCGGGAACATTGCTATAACCGGCAAAAGCAGAAAACTGCGCGTAATGTGCTTTTTGTTGCATACTTTTGGGCTTACATATGAATGGCAATCGAATGGTTTAAATTGACTGCGTGTTTCATTAGTCTTTTCGAAATGCTATATGTAGTCCGAGAAAATGTAATTTTTTGTGTTTCTGTTGTTATTGAAGGTGCGCAGCTTTTCATAAGATATTTGAATGCCAGCGGAAGTAGCGTTTTTACATTTTTAATACGGCATTTGCGAAAGTCCTTATTGCAGAATTTTGAACGTGGCTTCAAATATTAAAATTGTTTCCTTACGTTGTGCAGCACTTAAAATAAAAATTTTTTATTTAAAAATAAATTCACGGTAAATGTACGGTCTTCATAAAACGCGTTACTGGCGTTACCCTCACGCATTTTTTAACATGTTCAAAGAACTAACGATGAATGCGTGTGCTTGTATGAGCATGTTGATAATGGTTTTTCACAAAAAGACGCCATCTAGCGTACGAATATAAAAACACCATCTAGCATATGCCATCTCAAGTTTATTGTTGTAGTACAATCACGGCATGTAGGAGTTGCTAGATTATAGATGATGACGCATCAAAATTGGGTTAACAGCTGGCAAAGAATACAAATGTTTTGGTCAATTCGATCGAACTATACTTTTCATTAAATGCTAGCGCCATCTAGCGTTAATTTATGCTGGCGCTGTCTTAAATTCATTAATGTTAGGCCAGATAGCAGATGAGTAGAAAGGTGAATCAGAGAAGAACATCATAAGTAAGGATAAGGTAATATAATTGTTCATTAACTTGATGCAAGATCTTCGCTTTCTTAGAATAAGTTTATATTCTCAATTCAAGGAATAAAATCTTAAAGAAAGTTCCATTTGAAAAAATTCTAATTATATGATTTAAGAGAGGCAGCAAAATGAAGCCTTCTTCTTCGTTGTTAACTATTCATAAACTAAAGTTTTCTTCTCTCTCTCTATTCAAGTGCATGCAAAAAAGTCAGAACAGAAATAAATCATAAATGTTAAATATTTACAGCTTACTTTTGTTACTTCTTTTGCCTAAGGTTATGTGCTTCGAAAACAAAAAGGGACCAACCTCTTCGGAGACAGCGTGCTACACGAAGGCGAAAATCTAAATGTAAAGGAGGAACAATGTTTTGCTTACACAAAAGGATTAAAGTCCCTTTCCTCTTTCTACTTTTAACCGGAAAAGAACAGATCTTCTTAACTACATAAGTAAAGTTGAGGATAAGATCTCTAAACACACTTCAATAAGCCTAATGGGACTCAAAGAGGCCTTGAAAAGAGCTCTTGCGAAAGACCAAGGGAATGTATTATGCCCTAACTTCACTAGAAACATTATTAAGTTCAGTGTCAAAAAAAAACCATAAATAAATTACAAAGAGTATATTAGCGAATATGTGCATTTTCATGATTACGCACGTGACAGTCGTAAGTGAAGAAATACAAACAAAACAAAAATTTTGCTATATTTGTTTTGATTTTTGAGTAGCACTTGATGAGCCGTAGAGAGAATGGTCCTAAGAGAATAGCTACCAAAGAATGATACGTGACGTGATTGAATATTGAAGTGCCTTTGTCTGCAACTATAAACTAGTCAATGTCATCGAAAAGCGCCGTTTTTCAGTTAAAGTTATTTTAATATGATCTATGTATATCGTTATACTTCATATTCAAAATTTTCTTGTTAAAAAATGTCTTTTAATTGTTTTATACAATTATTATGCGAAACATGGCATACGTTACGTGGCAAATTTTTCCTTAAGCTTCTATCTATCTATCTCTATATATAAATGAATAATAAGAAGAAGAAGACAAATGTGGAGGAAAATGGGAAGTTGAACGGGAAGTGGAAAATGAACGGAATATGATCGACAAAAAGAAGGGCTTGGGTGAGTGAAGCGAGCAGGAGGCAGACCCATCTAATTAATTTTAATTTAACAAACAGCGCAATTTTTGATTTATAACATTATTATCTATATACACATAAGTTAAAATAAGAAACAATAATATTAAAAGCATTCATTGCTTTGCATTTTGTTTTAGTTAAGTTTTTTGGTATAAATATTTTGCTTTGACTGCAATCGTTATTTCTCTTCTAAAAAATTAAAAAACGAAGATGCTTTTAAAAGAGCTAGTCAGTCATATGACAAAAAAAACACGTTAAGGAAGTAAAAAACCTTGTCGGTTTCCAACGATTCGGTTAAATACACTTTATATGTATGCTTCGCTATTGGACTTCTATTTCCAATTTCCAAAAACCCTATAGCCCACCACATTCATTTTGTATAAAAGTATTGGTCGGGATCAATTGGACACATTTGAAATAATTTATCATGGCAACTATGTAATGCTAGTGATTCTTAAAAAGAACAAAATTTTGCTGAATAGTACCGGATGAAAAGTTTTCTTTTAAGGTTTAGGTTTTCGGTCTTGATTGAAACCATTTTAAATGCAATGTTAAATTAATATAAAATATGGAATGGGAACGACGTAAGGAAGTTCTTTCAAAACAGGGTATTCCTGTCTGCCTACAATTTTTTTTTTTTAATTTCACATAGGAAGTATGGAAAACAATCTATTCAATAAAGAACCTCAAAGTGTCTTTTACGCCTGAAGCTTCGAAAATCTGAGAAAAACGTTATAGGAAATTTCGGAGATTTCTAGCCCTGCTTTGAAGAATCTCATTTTTGGCTCATGTACAGATCTTTAATTCACTCTACATAGCTTTGCTCTAGCAATTTCACTGTTTACGACTCTGAAATGCTACAAGGACTCGAAACATTTGCTTGAATTCAGTAAAAAACGTTTAAAATAGTCCAATTATCCATAAATTGCAAGCTTATGGCGTATACATAAATTTTGACTAGATTCATGTAGTGTTCTTTAAATGAATATATGTTTAAGAAAAAGTCTATATATATATAAATATATGATGTACTTTTTTTTTCCTATTATTCGTTCCGATGACAATAAGATTGTATGATAGTAATACTAGAAGAAGAAGAATAGTATAGTGCTAACCCCAAAATGATTTATTATGCTAAAGTCACTTTCTGCTGCTCATCTATATACCAAATCTCTATAAAGTATTTGCTCTAGTGTATTATAAAGCCCACACTTAAACAATATGCGATAATATGTACCTTATAGAAACACAAAGAGCTGCAGTTATAAACTTTAAATATTATATGACCTTTTTAGAGCTCAAAATTCGTAGCCAGATATACTGCATTTTAGAGCGTGTTATAAAATTTCAAAATTATTCATATATGAGTCAAAAGTGATTAAATAAAATTTTCATGTCACTCATTAAAGCAGTGTTGAAACGGTAATAGCAAAGCGTACCATATACACAAGTGTCAAATTAAATTAAGAACACACCACAGACACACTTGCCACACACACAGAGTGACACCTTGAGACACGAAAGAAGGTATGAAAGCCCACACAAATGGCAATGATATGGCATGAAAAACGCAGCATACAGCCAATTAACTGCCGTACAACGGGGCGTATGCGCAGTTTGATTAGCACTTACATGTCGTAATCAAAAAGCTACAGACATAATAATAAACATATTTGTTACTTAATTAATTCATAATAAGGCTTTTCGTGGAAATATGAGCTCTGCTTTTCTGTTACTCAAGAAAGTGAGTATTCCCAAACTGCGTCAATTCATTTCCGTTTCCTTTTAAAGGGCTGATGAGCAGCAAAAGACTAGAAAATGGTGCAGCGCAAAAAGACATCGCAGAAATCTGATTAATTTTATCAACTTGTGCTTTGTTTTTGTCCAAAGTTTTTGGGCACTTTTTGTTTTGTTCTTTCTTGTCTTGTTATTGCGTTTATCAGCTTATTTCCGGCTCACACAGCTGCCCGGACAGGGTGTACGGATGCGGCTGCTCCTCCACTGAGTAGTAATGTCAAGCAAATGCGCAAGCAAAGTTATTTACGTAATTAAAATTCATTAGCTAATGTCCGCGCAGTTCTGGTTTTCTTCCCAAAGTTGTTGCTGCAGTTGCTATTGTTGTAGTTCTGGTTCTGCTCCATTCCCGACATTGCTGGCAAATAGTTGAAGCATTTCGTTTCAACGAAACATTTTTGAAATTTTTGCATTAATTATGCAGTCAGCAGGAATTACGTTAGACGCTACGGACCGAACTCAATTAAGTATATAAATGGCCGAGTTTATTTTACCATAAAATGCAAACTTGCAGACTTAAGTACTAAATATATATTTATAGTTAGCAGCTTCAAATAAAAATATAAACATTTACTGAAGCGGATGACTTGTTGTTGCTGAAGCTAAGCAATTTGCTTAACCTGAAATAACATAACTGCAAACTCGAGCGATAAAGAAAATAATGTGAAGTTTACTCAGCTGTGCTCAAATTGCAAGTTGGCAGTCTGAAGAGTTAAGGAGTTGAGCAAATAAATAAGTAATTGGAAAAGAGTATAAGCAGGAATAACAAATTTTGGGAAATTAAATGCGCAAAAGCGTTCTTTAGGCTTTGGCAATAATAAGACGATCAGCTTCTCTGATTTTGCTGGCACCCTCACGTCCCTTATCGCATCTCATATCATCACCTCCTCACGCTACGTCACTACTCACAATTCCTGATTCCTTACTCTCCCTCAGTGCTCATTCTTCCTTACTCCTCACGGTCCGCCACTCCTCACTCTTTTTCTCTTACTCCCGGTTACGACCCCTTTTTCTCCCGCGCCCTTCTACTTTTCCTGCAGTTTTTCGCAGGTAATAGAGGAAAATTGGGAAAATTTCCTATCAAATGAGTGCCGTAGTAGTGTCACAGTATGTGTATACATTGATACTCTTTCGCAGTAGTATCCTAAACAAAAAACAAATAAATATATATATTTTTTTGTTGCTTCTGAATAAAGGAGGTTGCCAGCGTTATTTTAAGACTCAATAATTCATGCATATGTTAAAATTTTAGATATTTGTCTGTTATTATGATGAAATAAGCTTTTCAAGGTGGCGCAAAGAAAAGGTAAGACAAAATTTGAGCCTCACGGCGTAACGTGGCGCCATCTAGCATACTCATGAGCTGGCATGAATGCACTTCTTTTCGCTCTCACTGCTAACACAGCATACAAAAACAAACGTGAAGCTTCTCGCTCTGCTGTGGACGCTGCTTACACAGCTTACACAAGCGTAACACCATCGAAGCGTACGAGCGCTGCCTTTTCTGTTGTATAATGAGCAATTGTGTGGTGAGCGGGTTAGGGAATACCACCTCAACAGGTCAAAGCTTGTCGTATGAGGCGACTAACAATGACACTGGGTTCTTTCGAGACTAGTAGAGGCACCCCAGGCCTGAAAAGGGTTGTGCGTAGGGTTTGGGACCCACTACGTAAAACCACAATTCCAAAAGTTGTAGCTACCATACTATTAGAGAAACGTAAGACGGTTAATTTTGAGTGGTATACAACCATTTATTTACCAGCAGTTTTCGGAGAATGAAATAAAGCCAACATTCTCAAACATCGGCTTAGACAAGTGGCTTTCTGCCCACCTAAAACTTGAAATAATGGGTTATCCGGCTTATAGCACGCATTACTTTCTTTTTGTTTCCGCTTATCAAGGAAAAGTTGCTGAGTCAAGTTTTTCGATATCTGAATAAAATGGTGATGCTTTGAACAATTTTTTAAGCGTTTGAAAAAGTGTATCTATTTTCGTGGTGAATATTTGAGCTCTTGTATTTTATTACCGGAATATAAACCAGTTTCAGTTTTATTTATATGGCATTTATACAGTGGGTCACATTTGAAAAAACTTGGTGAAAATGTTAAGCGGGCGTTCAAAAAATCACGCATAACTGACCTGTGCATTGCATGTGCTCTCATGGTCTGTAATATCTTAGATTTAAGATCGATTGACTTCAGTCATATAGTACTTCAGTAATTTTGCTTTGATTTGCGTTAAACTATTTTAGCCAATAGTTCGCTGAAGAAATTTAACTCTAGAATTGATAATGTTGTCCGTGTGGCATTTTTAGTTTGTGCAATCAAGAAAAGTTTAGAAGGGGACATCGAACATGTTTGTGCTTTGTTCTATCACAAAAGACTATCCCCCGGTATCATTCTACAAAGTTCGATAAAGCGAAGAAGACACTAACTAACAGTGTGAAAGCGTTACGGGCGTCCGTTGAGGGATCGCTTATATGTCGCATTCTTCTAGTTTTTGAACGACTTTAATTATGTGTAATACTGTAAGGCCTGAATTCGCCGATTTTGACAGAATCTTCCTAACAATTCTTAAAGAATTTACTTTAAATTGCCAAAGCAACTATATTAGCAACTTCCCAAATAACGTCTTAAAATGAATTTTATTGCATTATACTCTTACGAAGAAGCAGATTTAAAGTTATGAAATGATAGTGGGTACTGTGACTGAAAAAAAAAACATTTTGTGAAAGAGTAGTCAACTCTGCTACGTTCTTGGTATAGTTATAGAATGTCGAACTACAAAATTAACAATTTAGCAGCAGCGATATGTTTGCTCAATTTAGTGTGGATTCTCAGACATGCTCGTTATCAAGTCCTAGAAAGAAGTGTAACAGACTGAGAAATTCTTATCTATTTAGAGAAGATATTATGGTCGATCGTGCACCAACATTGAATGAAAGGATCTATAAAGTGCATTCTTGAAAAATGAATAAATAAAGGGAAAACGAAGTATGGCACTGCTGCATTTTATTTGCATAATTCTATGTTACATTTTTTGAATACAACCTGAAAAAAACTCTTTTTACTTTTCAACTTTAGTTCAACTATTTATTTTGTCTATCGTTAGCTTTCATGTGTTTCGAATGCAAATTTCTATTTTAGCCGTGTGTAAGCCTTAATCAGCATCTAACTAGCAGCTAACAAGCTAAGCCATAGTATTAACTTTGCAAATACCATGTATAAATACATGCATATTGACCTTGTTGTAGAAGCGCACATGTAAGCCACGATAGTAGCAGAAACAATGGCAGCCATTTTAGCAGCAATTTTCCACATAACATTAAGCCAAGTCTTGTTATTTTTTTCTCATTTTTTTTGCGTAATGCCGGGTTTACACTGGGGCATACAGCGTCATTCTTTGCTGTCATATGGGCATACCTCAGTGTGAACAACCAACCCATTGGCACAGTTACTAAATGTCACACGAACGAATACATTCTCAGTGTGAACACAAGTAATCGTTTGGTGTCATACGCTCCGTGTGATAGTAGCTGGCGCATTTTGGAGACCAAAATGTGTCACCGCAGTGTAAACAGCTGTGTCATAAAAATGGTTCAAATAAACAATATTTTGGTGTGCCTGCATATCGAACATGCTGGTTCTTTTTTACACTGTGACAATAACAACGTTTGTTTGGCTGTTGAATTTAAAGAAAAATACAGCTTATTTAAATACAGATTGAAAAAAAAAAATGGATTCAAAGAAGAATAATGTTCGTGTGCGCCGTGTGGTAATAATAGTGATAGTAATACAATAATAGCACATTAAATGTTCACTTTCGTATGACTCTTTTCGTAGTTCTTGTTCACGAACTTGTTCATTATTTACTTTTTGCGAACTTCTGGCCACAGCGTCATACAGTCATACTATCATAATGTAAAAAGGTGTTTACACCTAAACATATTCATTTGCTCTGTCACAGTCGTGTGACTCATAATTTGTGTGCCCCCAATGTAAACACTTTCCACGTGTGGCAGCCATTGTGGCACACGTCACACTGTCACACTGTCATAGTGTCATACAGTGTAAACCCGGCATTAGACTTGTATTTGTGTTTGTATTTCACCTGCAAGTCAAAGCATACTGCTTACAATTTATTATTTTAATTAAATTGTTGGACGCGCTGGTATTTTTTTTTACAGTTAAATGTCTGGCATAGTCTGGCGGCTTTTGGCCTAGTTTCTAACAAAGGTGCAACAGGAGCCGCCGCGAGTGGCGGTACATATTAAAGCGAATGAGTTATGCTGCTTGGCATATATATACACATAAGTGTGTATCTGTGTGCAGCACAGCTGGCGTCCTTGGCTAAGGAATAACTTGGCAACAACTTTGGATTATTGTATGTACATAAATATTAACTGAAAGCATCTGTATGACGTAGAATGTTCCTTGTTACTTTAAATAAGTAAATAAGCCAAAAGCTGCCATCTTTACTACAAATGAGTTTTAAGAGAATTGTTGTTTATGTCATGGCAAACGGGAAAACTATTTTTAGCTGTAAGATGACAATGAACGACATTTTTGCGCCATGAACTTTATCAGGCTTATGATTCCGTTTTCTCACTTTTGAGAGCATTCTGCTTTGTTTTTATTTTACGAACTGAATTCACTTGAAATTCATATTGCTACTTGTGACTCTTCAATTTTACGGAAATACTTCAGTTACAAAAGCTACTTTAGGATGACCCGGCTCCACAGTATGTCGACTTGTCCTCTGAGTTGGTTGCTCAGACTGTGGGCGACAATCGGCAAGGGAAATATGGTCAACATTTTTGCTGTTGACGACTTTTCTTCTAAAAAGTCACTCATAACTTCGAAATACGAACTTCACAAAAATTCGGAGCGCTTTCTCTTCCAGAATATATTCCTCTCAGTCTTTGGTTATATCCCAATACCTCCACCTATTGCTCTTCGTCATCAACTTCCTCTTTATTTTACGTCATAGTCCTTTTGTGCCTCCTTTTCGCCATCCTCCTAGCCAACTTTATCTTCATCTACCTACTCATTCTCCATGTTCGTTGGTTCTCACCTTTAATAACAACCACGGCTGAGTCAGACACGGTAAATGTCTGCAGTGTGGTGGTCGCACATATCGATTTTAGGCTGCCGACAATCGGCTTACCGATAAAGCTGATTCGCTTCGGCAATCGTCGTAGTGTGGCGGCCAGAATGTTGCATGCTAAATTTCGCGTTTTTTTGTGTATCGGCCCGTCTGACCGTAGCTTAACTTAAACTTAAAATAAACAATTTTACAAATCAAACTACATATAATTGAAGCGCTACCTATATTATGAATATGTTGAGAGACTAAGAACGAGATAAAAATTAATTTAGTTCTGTTTATTCTAAGCAAAAGTCTGCATAATTTCCTTCTGCTCTCTTTTTAATACATCTGATAACTGCTTTATTTGCTAGTTTCTACATACATATCTGCATAGTATTCCGAATATTGTACTCTGCCACTTCTTAGCTTCTCAGTATAAAACCAACTAATTGTCTAATGGTTTCTGGCATTAACTCGCTTAAACTCTCATTTGCTGCCTGATACCCAAAGATCCTTTGGTTAAATTACAGATTTGACGCTTCTAACTATAGTTTTTTCTTAAAAGTGTCTCTTTATCATAAAATGCAGGAAAAAATGTATTACCTAATCTGGTAAGGATATGCAGTCTGACTGCGACAATTCTTCTGGGGTATACATCTTTCTGAAGGGCTTCTTTAATTGTTTGCACCTTATAGACACAATAAAATGGACTCGTCTGGAGTCTCTTTTTCTACACTTTTAATCAAAGATGTGACATGTCTAATATTTAATGCCTGCGTTTTCATTCGAATGGAAGTTCTATCTTACTATCTTCGATCTAAGGTTCCTTTTAAAATTGGTGCTCCTTAGCTCACTTCCATTAAATCTTTTCAAGTATAGGTTTATGACGTTTAGTTAAAACGCAGAGGGATTGTTCTTAGATAAATCAAAAACTCGAAATAATTCGTCTTTACGAACTAACTTTCACTTCGTTAAGCCTTAACTGCGTATAATAATCTATTTTAAGATAAATATTTGTTTTTCTCCAATAGACACACAATCACACACACAGACACAGGTGCAAAAAAATTCAAGCGAGCTCGAACCGTATTGATTGCATTTATTCACGGCTGCCAATGAAGGTCGGCACGTTTCGCTAAGCCCGTATACGTTAAAGCCAAACAATCCAACAACCAGGCAACAGTTTCAATGTCAGACCCCAAAATGATACAATAAATTATGTGAGAAAACGTCAATCTCATATGGGTCTTGGGTGAGCGCATTAAAATTGAAACGTTGCTCGGCACCTGTTTTGAAAAAGTATCACGAATAATGACAAATTCATAAATACATGTAGAACATGACATGATTCGGGCTTTTTTCTTTTGCAATCGAAGAAAGTGTTTGAACTAATGCATTTATATTATGACTCAGCTGCTTAACTCAAATATATTAGACATAATCCATAGTAATCTATTGCTCAAATGACAGTATCTATCACTGTGTTTTTGGTATATGTCAGGAATGTCTACGGTGACTTAATTTTGTTGTGGAAAAGTTTTCCGACAGCTAGAAAACAAAAACAGTTGAAAGAGACTAAAAGGAAATGAATAAGTCATTTTGCATGCAATCAGTAAGTTTCTAAGTTCTATAAGTATAATAATAGTATAATATAGAATAACACAAATTGTAGGGCTTTTTTCTTTATGCCGAAAAGCTATTAAGATCTATGACGTAGACTGTAATTACTAAGTCCACAGGAATTGTTTAATAAGTTTGGTAAACTAGTTATTTACTAATAATGAAAGAATATCATATATATATGGAACAGATGGTGTTTGATTTGTTGTAAAGGATTGCACGAATGTATTCATCAGCAGAAACGTTGGGATAGATTTCTAATACTCCACAGATTTAAACCGCAAAAATTGCTGCAAATGTGTATCCATAAATGCTCTATGAACCTACTCCCTTTCTCTTAGTTTTGCTGAGAGAGGATCCGACTTTAATAGAGAGTTTATTTTCGAAATGCTGATTTTATTTATGGATTGCATTTAGAGTTGCTAAAACGGCTGCCGACCGACTGACTACGACTTGAAACTGAAGATTAATTTTTTTTGTCAATTATCGGCCACAGTCTGACCTACCAACTTTGTGCATACCGATTCTCGCAGATGAACAGACGAGCTGTGCAGTCCGTTTAAAAAGCAGCAGCTTCTACATTAATATTAAAAGGAGTGAAAAGTCGAGCTGCATGTATGCCAATCAACCAGTTTACGGTAATGGCACGCAAATACTGCAGAGCATCTCTCCCGGTGTGCTGTTTATTTTTTCCAGGCCACGTTCCTCCTTGAAACTTACCCAGAGAGGACAATGCTGCACAAGAAGTGCATGGATAACTAGTCCCGGGCATATTTGGTAAAGACAGGCGGGGTTTCCAAAACCGATTCTATACAGGGTGGGCTAACCGAGCTCTTAATTTCGGTACCACGAGTATAAAGCAGTATTTCCAAAGCTGCTAATTGAGGTCGGCCCCCTTGTAGCAGTGTCGTGGCCACCACGTGTGGGAAGAACCTTGTGTTGTGGGTGGTGTTGCGTTTAAAGCGGGTGCTGCTGCTGCTATAGCAGAAGAGGTGTTAGATACACTTTGCCCCTAACCAAGGGGAAGTGCATGCCCGACAGCATACATCGCACAATCTTAGCTTTAGGAATACTTCGCTCTGAGTATTATTTTTGTTCTCTTAAACAATTTTTATTTTCTTTACTCTTTGACTTTTTGTTTGTGTGTGTGATTATGATTGAAGAGTTGTTACATTTGGTTATGATTTGAAGAGCAGATTTGAAAGAGCGGTTGGTCACATTACTCGTACTCATTTGTGTTTGGTATTTGTTGTGTTTTGGAGCGAATGGATTATTTGGTTTCCTAAATGCATTTGGGAATGGATTTAGTTATAGTTATATATAGTTTAGGATAAAGGTTCTATTAGTGTCTAAGACAAGTTTTGAGTCAATTCGTTAAACCTTAAAAAGCCGAATAATTTTTCGATATCACAAAGATCAGAATAGTTTTGTTTTTTAGACTCTCACATGTCTTAACACAAAACTGTGTGACATTAACTCATATTTTGCTGCCGCATATTTATATACAGTTGAATTTTGTTGGAAGTGTTGCCTCTTTTCCGTTTTTTTGTATTGTATTAAAATTTAGAGCGAAATTCTGCTGTGTGGAAAAGAATACAGATATATTAGTTTATCTATATCCATCGAAATAAAAGTAAAGAGTACACATCGAGTACCGAAATGGTCAGCGAGGATTTGCCGTTTATCTTGCCTTGTCTATCATAGACTTGATATAGTTATTGACTGGTCTCGTCATCCTGAATGACAAGAACATCCGCTGGAAATAGGTCACTTAGCCTGCGAGACAAATTGAAATCTGAAGTGACGGAATGTATTTCATACGCATTAAGCTGAAAAACAAGTGTATGTGCTAAGGGGTATGAGAGGACTACCGGACATAATTGTAGTGTTGCATTCTTATCAAGAAAATAGAAACTGCATAAGAAATTAGGCGTTAAAGCTAAGAAGCTAGTGTGTATTATTTGACCCGAATAATGGGGATAACTTTGTAACATAGTGTATCTGCTGTCCATTCCATTCTGATTTATACAAACTGCTCATCTTATCTTATCGTACAGTTGAAATCACAGCTCGTTTTACGTGTGCATAAATATTAAGTGCTTGGTAACCATATAACAATTAATTGAATTACTCTCGATTAATTTGTCAAACTCGCCTCATTTAATAGCTGAGTAGGCGTTAGTGTGCCACAGACACAAACACACAAACAAAAAAGCAAATTGTGTGCGATTTGCATACATAAATTATACGAATTTTTCTGCGTTTCCATAATTTATATCATCAGCTGCTTATTTTTCGTTGTGGTCAAAAAAGCACATGCGATTCAACAAGCGTTAATGCGTATGTGTGTTTGAGTGCTCATATATATTTGCGATAAGCGAAATTAAGTTGATTTTTGTTTATAAAATTGAATTTATAATTAAATTTTATTTGTTGCCAACGGATTTCTATTAATCACGAAAAGTTTTACAATTTCCTGGGAAAATAAAAATAATAGCTTTTCATTTACATAAACATATAATTATGCTATGATACAGGGTATATTACGTTTGTGCTGATATTGGTAACGCACAGAATAAATAAATATATTAGGTATCTTACATGTTAATTGAAGTTTGTATTTTATTAAAGGGTTCGGTTCAGTTGCCCTTATCATCATATATAGCTACTAAAAGAAAACTCACTCTAAAACTGGGTTTTCGTAGGTATATAGTTAGGTATTTGAACTGTTGCTTCATAATTCTAATTTTTGAAAATTGTTATTTTCTTTATTTATTTTCATGTATTTATGTAATATAATATAAAAATTAAATAAAATAAAACCGTTTTAAAAAAATAGCATAGGATAAGATTTCGCCTATGGCTGTAATAAGTAAAGAGTTTTCGGGAGTTCGGCACGCTATCAACTATCACTGAAACATGTTCACACGCACAATCAAACTTTTTTCGTTCTATTTCACCATGTAACTAATTACTATGAAAAAAAAAATTATTTTTATCGGTTCTGCGAATTTGCATAATCATATTATGTACATATTTATTTAATGCATTTGGCATACAAAATTGCGTTCAATATTTAATATTTGTTTTTGCTATCTAAACAGTACAAAGTTCACAATCAATTTCAATTAAATATAAAGTATAGAGCTGAATACGACGGCTACATGGCCTGGCCTTGTGTAAACTATTGACAGCTGTCTGTTGGCTTACACGCAACATTGGCAATACTCATACGCACCGTGTGCGGGCCAAAAGCAAAGTTCATGGCACGTCGAGAGAGATAAGCAGGCAAAACTATTTAATATGCAGCCCAGAGCCAGTTGTTACTATAGAAAGCAATTGCTTAGACACTTAAGGCTCTGGCACTGACAGTGCTGCAAAAGGCCTAAAACAAAGCCAGCTAAATGAGGCTGAAAATGAGGCTGAAAATAAGTCGTTTCCGTGTGAGCTACAAATAAAGTGACCCATGATCGTTATTCCACTTACGCTGGTCACGTGCCAAGCTGGCAAATCCATTTGTTGACAATTTCATTACATCTTAGGAGTCTTTTCGAACAAGTTGGCAGGCCTAGATAAAGGCAGCTGTGCTTAAGCACTGGACTAAACTTTGCATAAGTTTCAATTTGTTCTAATTGTTTAGCAATATGCTGAAGACAATGCTGACAAATTAACAAGTTTCTAAATACTTTTGCTTGAGCAGAACAAACATTTTCATTAAAGAGAGAATCGCATGGACACTTTTTTGGGTGTATAGAAGACATACAAGCCGAACCAAAGAAGCAATTAAAGGATATTTCGGAAAATAACTTTTCAGGCTGTTTCGAGGCTTGGATGATTCTAGCCGTTAGTGCATTGTATAGGGGAGGAAATAAATTTGGAAGAATAAATAGTTACATATATTTTAAGCTAAAAAAAATTCTCGTTAGCTTTTGAGCTTTTTCACGAATTTATTAAACATTCGGAAAACTAAACAGATTCAGGTGCTTCAAAGAGAAAAGATTCGCGTTGGTTGGAAACTAAGTATGGAAGCATCCAGAAGATGCTCGGAAATGGGACAATCGAGCTTTGGTACTAGACGTATTGACCAACGATATGCTTAATTCTTGGAAAGATCCACCATATTTTAAGAGCAGACAAGCTTGCTTGGGAACTTAAAAAGAAATCTTATAACAGAGGAAGGGCTTAAATGTTGCGCATTCTAATTCAATTAACTATGGAAAGATTGCTGATATATGAGGAGCGCTCACTACTAAGATTTGCACCATTGCTGGATGCATTCTTCTGCCACTTTACTCTCTATTAAACTACCAAAATGTTGAGTAAGGCACTAGTACACTTATTTCCGATATTGGTAAGTATGTCAATATCCAACATTAAATGTTTTTAAGGTTCAATAGTTTGCTTTTAATTAAATTTATCTTGTCTTTTCCTTTATCAACATTTAATTGATTCCTTTTTCCGATTAACTTCGTTCTCTAACTTGATATCGATAACTACTTTTTCTAAAAACCACACACTGACCATTGGTTAGTAAAAGCTCGTTAGTGCACTTAAATACTTAATAAAGTTCAATTATTTTTGGTACATTTCTGACTAAATAGCTTCCGAGATCAACATATACATCGAATGGCGCTACTATCGACATTTTTGCAAATCTACTGGGAATGCCAATAAAGAAAAGAAAACGACTATCATTAATTGGACACTTTGTAAGGAAATTTACTATATGTACATGAAACATTTCGTTGGTTTTCTTTAACCCTTATATATTTATATGCTTTGGTAAACTTTAGTTATATCATACATTTAAAGTGTCTTTTTTGAAACGTCAGCTAAAACTGATTTAAATCATATCATCAGCAATACAAATACTTTTATTTTATTAAATAAATAAAAAAATAAAAAACACTAGCTATAAGCATTATGAAAATGGTTGCCAAAACTCACCCAAAAGTTTGCCACAAATTTAAAATAGTGGCAACAAAACTTTCCGAAACATAATCTAACTTTTTTAATTTTTTTTCGTTTATTGTTTTGCAAAGCTTGCACAATTTTAAGCCCAAATATACGACTCGAACTAGCATGGGTTCTGAAGCGAAGCGTTAAAAAAAAAATGTTTGCATGCTTTTTGATATTATTAATATATGGAATTGCGCAAACCAATGGGAAATGGTTCCATATAAGTTTATTCCTTTTATTGGTACATACGAATACTTCTGGCCATGTTGTCTTTACTGATGGCGTGTGTGGCAGATATTTGAAATTGAAACTTTTATATAATGCTGATGAGGCAGCAGCATGCACAGTGGGCACAATGCCAGTAATGCTGCAGACATACATACTTACTGTAATAAAAAACAAGTTGCTCTTCGCTAATACAACAATAAACACAACAAGCACAGCAAACACAAAGGGCAAAGTTCAAGTGTATTTTTGATAAGGTTCAATTGTGAGTCAGGCAGCCAAAATTCAATTTCCCCAAATGTTTACAAAGCAATGGCAATCGCAAGGTAAAAGATTACTCCATACAAAAAAAAAATTAAATTTTACGCAGACAGTCGGGACGGTGCCCGACAGTGGGATACCCTGTACACATTTTCTCTATGAAAATCAAATTTCTGTGCAACTTTTTATATCGATGCGTATAGGAGGAACTGTACTACGTCGGTAGGGGGAATGATTCGGCAAAAGAGCCTGATCATTTTTGCCCATGGAACATGCCATGATTTAATTGGGACACGAAAAAGAGTGTATTTCTGCATACCGTAAAATTATAACTTATGTTACCTAACCTATTGCTTCTCTATTCATAATTTTCCTGATTTGATTGCAAAAGCTGATCCTCCTATATGAAGTTTGGGTATGGTGGCCAGCCTCGAGGAGATAAAGCTCCTGAACTGCTGCCAAACTATGCCCTTTCACGCCAAGTACAGCCCTCGTTGTCATACTCCATATTCCTTACTTGCTCTTTTATCAGCTATACAATTGAGAAACTTAAAACTCTGGCTAAGTACCGAACTTGGCCACCCCACTATTTATGCGTCACACCCATTAAATTGGTCATCGGCACCAAACTGTCGGTAATCTATACATAATATGGCTCGTTTGTTTTTAGCTTGATATGGGTCTAGGCCACGGGTACATTGAAAGTTGGTGAGCCGGACAGGCTACTACTGGTCGCCTACCTCCTGAAAGAAAGGGGTACTTGTGTGCTCAATCGAAAATGAAGTGATGAAAAATAAACTCATAGCTGACATCTGTTCTCTTATCCGGGAAAGACGCTCAGCAGTTGCACGTGCTATTATTACGAAAGAGAGTGGTAATGCCTTACTACTTCTTTTGTTTATACCCGTTGCTCTAGAAAAGAAGGCTCAAATACGTGATTTCCCAAACAGATTATTCGAGCTTGACAAAATTAACTCCAAATAGATCAAAAGGCTTCATTTTCGTATTTTCTTTGTCCACCCTACAACTTCGTGTTACTCCTGTGGGGAAAGGAGTAATGTTTTCTACGGTATCACAAGGTGTTGACTCTCGGCCTAAATCTCAGATTAGATGAGGAAACTTATTTGAATGAGTTTGAATTATCTCGTTAAGATTGTTGTTTAAAACGTTATGAGCAAATAATTTCTAAAAATAAGCTGCAGTTCCTATTTAGAATGAGTTGAAATTTGTGTTTTGGCTTATCTAACCTAACCTATCAAGCTATTACTTTTGGAAAGTTTATTTGGCAAGCGGTGGGTAGCTTGATGTTGACAAAGAACATCATCAATTTCACCCTTTAGTTGAAATATAATTGTAGTTATTATATTACTTAATAACACATAGTTGCATTTTGGAGTCCCTTATTGGCGAAGGTGCTGAAATTATTACATTTTTGACTATAACTAATATAGTTATATATATAGATATGTAATCTCTATCCGATTTAGTGTTTATTTGTATAAGATATGCATATGATCACAAAATCAATCTCTATCATTAGATTGCTGTAAGCAGAAACTTTGAAGTGGGAAAAGGGGGCAGATATGAAGAAAATTTGTGTATCTAGACACCCAAGTCTGCCACGCCTTGTTCTCCCTTATCATGCAATGCACTAGTCTATAACACTCCTTCACAAATTGGTTTACAGGGTATCCAAAAAAAAAACATTTCCGGGGTTATAGTGCAAAAACCTTTTGCGGTTTGACAAGCATTGCACAGTTTGCGAGTCACTGGATGGGCATCCATTATGCTCAAACTCTTGCCGTGTCATTTTCGCAGCAGGCTTAAATGCTGTTATACAATAAGCAGAGAGCATAAAAAGCACACACACACACACACACGCACACACACACAAATATTAATTGCTTGCTGACATGCGAAAATTTAATTTACACTCTGTAACAAGGAACGGTTACGTATACAACGCTTCACGCTTTAAGGCAGTGTTTATACCCTGTACACATAGTGTACAAAGGTATTATAAGTTTGCGCAATGTATGTAACAGGCAGAAGGAGGCGTGGCACACCATAAGTTCCATGGGCAAAAAGTCTTATCATTGACTCGGGTAGCGATTGGACCATGTCCGTCTGTCCGACTGTCCGTCTGTCCGTACGAGGGGATAGATCTCCGAGACCATATGAGCTAGAGACATAAAAAGTTTATCGATGTGATTTGATATATGCCCCCCAGCAGACTTTCGCGGTTTACAACCACTCCGTTGACTCAGCTCGAAACTCATCATAGATATGGATCGTGTTCTTGTGCATCTATGTTTAAAAAATTATCGAAATCGGATAAATACATCAAAAAAATCTGACTGAGAATACTGGAGTGGGTATAAAAATAATTTTTTCCCCCATAATAGCAGACTTCCCAATAAAAAAACTTTTCAATTGGAACATCCCAATAGAAAAATGTTTACAGACATATCGATCTTATGAAAGAAGATATAAAAATGGATACTTCCGTTCCCATTTTACCGTATTTAGTGCTTATAAAGAAAAAGGGTACAGGGTATTCCGACTGTCTGTATCAAATTTTTTTCTCTTCCCTTTGTGTTTGCTTTTCATTATTTTTGTGCAGTTTGCATTGCGTTTTGTTTTGGAGCACATTAAGAGGTACAAGGTATTGCGTTAAGCTGTTTTTGTTATTGTTATTCTTGTAGTCCTCCATTGTTATTGTGCACGATTTATATTTATTGTGATAATTTATATACTTAAACTTTTACCCCTTCACATTGTTTAATGTGCGCCATTTTGTTTATGGCCATGGTTCTTTTTTTTTTTTTTTAATTTTCGGTATCTCTGAGTTTATTTGCGTAAAAGTGTTTGTAATGGTGTGTTAAAATTTTTGCATTTAAATTAACAAAAATGGCTGTTAATAAAACAAAATGGGTATTTAAGCTGTTTATATTAGGGCATTAATGCCGAGTTAAATCCTAATCAACGCAAAAATGAGATAGCGGCAGATACATATGAATTTCTCAAGCTTTTGGGTTTCAGAATTCGTACGAAAAGAGCCAAAATGTAATTATAGAAGGAAAATGTAAATTTCTCAAGCTTTTGATGTTGAATCAAAAAAAAAAAGAATATGATGATAAGAAAGAAGAAGTTAAAATACACACTCTAAAGCCTTTTCATTCTTTACGTTTGGCTTTATACATACTATGTAACACCGAGAAATGAATGCAGTTTATTTATACAAATGATACAACAAAACCCTGTTGTATTAAAATATGTTATATTAAAACAAATATAAAAAGGAGGAGAAAAGTAATAAAGTAGATAGATATATCTAGCCCCGAGTCTCCATTTAGTTGGGTGAGCTTTGCAGATGTAACAAACGGAAATGACGAGAAGGTCTACGAGGAATAGAAAACATAACCTGGCCAAGTAGATAAGAGCAATCATATCTTGATAGAGTCGATTCTGGGGACTCCAAACATTGGAGAAATATTCGTGATTAGAATGGACGAGAGCAGTGTAAAGATGTTTGGTCGAATAGGGGTTATTAAACTCTTTGGTACAACGTTTAACAAATGCGAGAGCCCCTCTAGCTTTGTTAAAAATATTGCCTATGATTAAATAAAACGCCAAGATCAGAAACAGTGGAAATACGTTTACGAAAGGAAGAACCTAAGAAGTAACTAACTATTTGAGGATTATTCCGATAAAAAATCATAACCTTACATTTGCCAATGTTAAGAAATCCTTACACCACACTTGCATGTTATCTTAATCGTCCTGTAGATGTAAATACTTGTCGGTAAATTACATACAAAGCTTTACATAAGTATACGAGAAGAAGAGCTGTCCTGAGGGAGGTCATTTATAAATAATACAAAAAGGAAGGGACCTAGATGGCTACCCTGCGATACACCGCATTTATCATGAATTAGTTTAGACTCGCAGCCCTTAAAAATAACTTTTTGCACACGGCTGGATAGGTAGGAAGAGATCTATTTTAGAAGATATGAAGGCAAACCCAAACAAACAAAAACACAAAGTTTAGTTAAAAGAAGATTTTGATTAACAGAATCAATTGCCTTGCTAAAGTCGATTTAAATGACACCAGTTTGCATTTTGTTAATGAAGCATTTATTATTTAGGGAAGAAAATTCCAATTCAAAGTCAATAATAATAGGAGAAGAAGTTAGAGTGAGGTAAAAGAAGTCCTAAAATATATTATAACTTCGTGGCTCCTATTCTGTTTCATCGTAATTAACAGTGGTTTGTGCTAAGTTTTGGAACGCCAGTTTCTAATCTATTAAACTAACCCAATTCCTTACAGCGTTTTTTCGTGCATTTTCTCGTATGTTCATCCTTACATTGCCCGTCTAGGCCTTGATGCATTCATTCCAGCAGAGCTCCTACGCTTGAGCCTAATGATAGGAGCACTTCAAAAGTCTTGGCAGTCTGTGACGGTGTTTTGCTATATTCAAAGTAATGACATTCTCATAAAAGTGTTTGGTATTTTTGATGTCCCAAGTGTTTCCTCAACTTTCTCGAAAAGAGTTCATGTTTCAAAGTCGCTCAGCACAACTAAAGTCGCTTATATTTAAGGCAAACACTTGACCAAACTCTTAATTAAGTAAAAACACAAAATTAAATTAACTGAACCATAAGATAGCGTACCCAAAAGAGTCATAACAAAGAGCCAGATACTCATGTCTCGCTCCATAATCACACAAGGGCAAAGTAAACATGCAAATGTAAACATTGACAGCATATGAAATACCAATCTCAAGTGTCAGTTTTGCGGAAAAAGGGAATGAATGGGAATGAAAGAACAACAGGAATTGGCGATAAAAAATGTAGCAGAGAAATCTCATCAATATTCGCAAGAAGCAAAAACAACGAGCGACAAAGAAGCATCAGATGTGAGTACTGTCAGAGAATTAAGAGCTGTGCAAGTCGATGCGGAAGAGAGAGATTTTATGTCTTAAAAATTCGCCAGAGGCCCCACTATGCAGCTCAAGCAGCAGCACTTTACGATGTTGCCAAACAATTTTCGTGCAGCGCCACAAAGTAGGCAACATAATGTGGCAAATATGAACAATTTCCGACTAGCTGCTTGATTACAAGCGCAGGCCAACTAATCCAGATAGACATGACAAGGCTGTCATATTTGTTGTGGTGTTACGAACAGTGTATGTTTGTGTGTGTATGTGTCAAGTCGCTTGTCAAATACCACCTACTTTGCTACCAGCTTAAAGTCGCTTACAAACTTTGTCATTTAAAATATTTGTCGTCAAGCCACTCACACATATCCACACAGACACACACACACATATATCGCCACACAAAGTCAACTATATATACATATATGTCCATATTTTGTTTGACGCATAACGAAACAAGCCAAGACACCGACACACATGGCGTATGCGCAATGCGTTACTTTGCTTTGCCTGTAGGAATACCAAGATCTTGCTCTTCTTGCTTAGCTTATTTATAATGATGCATATCTTCTCTCTCTCACCAATAGTGCCTGTGTTTGCACTGCTCTGTTCGAAGTTTCGGTGTCGGTAGTCATGTTTGCAAATTGATTTCAAACTCGGCAAGCAGCGGAATGCAACCAAGAGGAATGAATCGTACTGAAGGCAAAGTTTATTTGCATTTCATGTTGCCACAATTAAATATTAAAATCAATTAAAGCCCTTGAGCATAAATGCTTGTAACTTTGGTCAGGAGAAGCAGTACAGGCAGGACATGCGAGCTTGTAGCTTGTAATAATGTTAAAATGCAATTGGCAACGCGAAAATTGATTAAATTATAAATGCAAGACAAATATGCAAATCAATACGTACAAATTTTGCCAAAGTTTGTCTTTCGACTATCACGGATATTCATTAGCTATTACAAAGTGGAAATTTAAAACAGAATAGGGAAACTGTTGAGAATTAAGTGTCGAACGCCCAAAGGACCGAATCGAAATGTGTCGATCACATCAACATCAACGGCCAACCAAGTTTATGTCACCGCTCTACTGCCCTTAGGCTTTGAGAAGGCCTTTAACCTTGTCAACTGCGAATGGATCTGGATGTTTATGGATAAGAGAGGGAGTCTCCCGAAGATTGTTGCTATTATAAAGGAGTCCTATCATGCTGCAAGATGTTTCGTTCTACAATATAGACAGCTTTCAGCTTTCGAAGTGCGACAGGAAGTGAGGCAAGGGTGTATTCTGTATCCGATTCTCTTTTTACTGCCTATAGACTATATAGTGGCTACTACCGTCGGTACATCTGAAAGACATATATGTTTCCTGGCAAATACCAACAGCGGAATGAACGAGATGTGTCAAGCAAGGATCAATTTTAACAAGGCCAAAATAATGCACACTTGTCGCTCAGCACATCAGCGAATTATTCTGAGACAAACGTCTATTACGGAGGTCAAACAGTTTAACTTCAACTGTTTATTTTTTTTGGGAATACTGACATAACTGAATATTACTTTTTAAATATTTACTTTTAAGACCTTTGAAAGTGTTTCTGTTTAAGTACAAGTATAGAAAACTAAGATACAATTTTTAGATATCATAGTTTACAAATTATGAAATAGGTATGCTGAATTTTTTTGTCAAATCGAAATTTGGACTGTGTATGTAAAAACCGAAAAAAGGAAACATTGCTCTTCCAAGTTTCTAAAAAAATTTCAACGCTTTTGAAAAAAAGAAAAAAAAATAATGCCTCACCAGTATCGACACTACAAGTACACTGGACTTGCAACATCCCTACTAAAATGCTTGCTGACAACAGTTTCTCTCTGGGCCATCGTACTTGGGGCTCGAATCATGCCCGTGCTGCAAAAGCAGAAGATAACAGAAACCTGGACCATCCGAAGTAAATATTTGGTAACTTTTCGAATGATGATACCTTTAAATATTAGCACCGAAATACTGATTGGTCTGGCTATATTCCTGGTAATTTATGTAATCTTCCGCTGCTCGAGATGTAGCTTTGGAGGCACATCGCACAATAATTTGCCCGATAAGGTGAAACTAAGCATATGGGTTTGGTTAGGTTTTGCGCCTTACTTACTAACAGTTATGTACTTGTGGACTATCACCTCTTACGGCATTGCTCTTTATCTATGGAACGTGTTCCAAAATAGTCATCCCGAGTACTTTCATACTATCTTCAATAAGCTGAAATTGGTGCTGCTCCTTAAGATAATCGTACTCTCCAGCTTGATCCGCACCAGCTGCCGTACGTTCACTATATTGCGTGCCTTCGACTTGGACGCGGAAGATAATTTTTTAAATGCACATAGCTTCGGGGATCATTTGAGCTTTTTCTTTTTTATGTAAGGAGCTTATCCATTTTGGTAATTTATTTGAAATAAATTGATCTTTGTAATGTACGTTCTAGATAGTTTTGATTGTCCTTTTCTACATATGGGTATTTAATTAGCAGTGTGTTGTTTCACCGTGTGAAAATCCGTGAAAATAAAAGTCAGGCAAGGGAGTACCGATGTTGTTTAAGTTATTAGTTGCAATATTAACCATATATGGGTACCGGGGCACCGAGACATTGAAGGTAGCTGTATAGTGGACAAGCTTGCCAAACATGGCACTACTGCTTCCCTTCTTGATGAAGAAGGAACAAGAATGCCTATGGCAACTTGTAAGCTACCTATTAAACAGCATTATGACTTGAAGCTAGTCAGAAACAGTAGTATCGCTAATTAAACTTGGTCCGAAATTAAGCATAAACGCACAGTGGAGCTCTGTTCCCTAAATCGGAAGAGATGCTGTGGGGTCTTGAGTGCCATTATAGGACATTGGTTAATTGGTGTCCATACGGCTAGGCATTTTGCCCCCTTCAATGATTTTTGCAGGAGTTGTGGGGACGAGGAATAGATAGAAACGGTTGAGCATTCTGTTCATGCCCAGCTCTCTGTAGAGAGAGCAGTTAAAAAAAGTTAACGTTCGTTGCAAGATAATTTGCTTCGGATATTCGACAGGAAGTTCTATAACTAGTGAAATTTTGTTACAGTTTGTAGGAGAAGGATGTCTTTGTAAGGTGTAAGTTGGAAATTCTGGGGTGAAATATCGGCATAATTCGACTAACTTCATCTGCTCCCTGAAAGAGCTGATTCTTTGGTACAATTTTTGTTGCTGTCTGTGAGATAGTGGGATACCGAAAATCGAGTTTCCGTAAAAATTTGTATATTGAAGCGTTGAAGGTTATCGGCGTTATTAAGGTTACCGGACTGCGTGGGTTAAGGGGTTAGTCGGCAAAATGTCAAATATATTTGGTTTATAAGCTTTACATGAGTCTTCGTACCAAATTTGGTGGCTGTAACCAAAATGTAAAAAGCAAAATTTTGTTATTTTAAAGTTTCAATGCGATTTGAATAATTATAAAACAGGACATGCACAGTAAAACTGTGCATAACTGTGCCAAGTTTCAATTGGATACCTTTTATGGTGTGGATGTTAACCGCGAAAATCTCTCACGGGGGAAGGAGGCAAGATATCGACATGCTTCAACAAACTTCATCTTTTTGCTTTAAATGCGTATCTTTTGGTGAAATTGTGTGCCTCTATTTTTAATGGTGTCTGAGATCTCGACGTTCATACACTATTGACGGACAGACGGAGAAACGGATAATTTTTGCCATAGAACATTTGGTCTGCCACGCCTCCTTCTGCCTTTACATACACTGCGTTAATCTACCCTAATGGCAATGAAACTATGAGCAGTAAATAGTAGCTGGAGCTGGAAAATGAAGTACAGAAGATGCCGACATTCATAGTTGATAGCGGTTTGCTGATTGCCTTAGGTATTGGCAAAATCCATCCCCTCTGGACGTTTTTCTTCAGCTGAGGAATGGCTGACTCCATCAATTTCTTTTCATAACCGTTTAACTTAAACAGACCCAAGTTCTCTTGCAGACTGTAGTTGTCCAGGAATACAGGCGTTGAGAAGAATATGGCCTCTGTCATGATATATGTATATATATGGCTACTATATGCACTAAATGACGTTCTATCCATTTAGACCAATCACTGGAATTCGCACTTTCGGCGGATCAAGAGAATACATCGAAAGTATATGCGCCAAACAGATGTTTGGGATCATAGACGAAGGCCATTTTGAGAATTTCGATAGCAAAGGGTGCGGGGTTTGAGCTAAGTGGCAGTTCACGGCAATGAAAGTGTAAATGGTTTTTATGATAAGCATTCACTTTGAAGAAACCATCATGTTCGTGCCCGGAGACAACATCGGAGCCCTTTCAGGAATCCCCCCACTGTTCCGCTGTTACGGTGGATATAAATGTGCAACAAATAAGCAGCCACACCGTGCGTATTCATAATATCGTACAACGTCAAGTCAGTGACCCAAGGCCACCTGAGGCACCACAGACGGTCACCTTGTAATTGATCGGCTTGCTGATGGTGACGTCACTTATGAATAGCCCCTAAGAGCTATACCCAAATAGTACTAAGATTCTCAGTCAACTAGTGACAAGGTTAAGTTCGCAGTAATTGAAAGAAGCCTAAAGATTTGCGCGACGATACAAAGGAACAAAACCCGTCAAGTCTTTCACAGCAAAAGAAATAAAGCACGAAACTGTTCACTGTAAAGTAATCGATAATATAACGCTTTATTTTCTAGTTAATGAGTTACCAATTAGTATTTCATGATTATCATTGTTATTAAAGCTCGCCATAAGATTTAGCAAAATAATAAAGTATGTGAAGATTATGAGATTTACGCGCTGCTATTAAACACGCTGCTCTCGCTGTTGGGAAAGTAAGTTTCATATCTAGATATAAGCTGTTCCCAACCCTCAAACCTTTTACTTATGAAATACTTTCTTTTCAGGAGTAATAGGATCCATAAGTATAACTATAACCATATCCGTGTTCATAACCGTAACCTTGGGTGCCCTCAATTGTAAAGACAAAAGCTCAAGTTATCCGATATACACAGTTAGAGTGACTTTTTTGTAAGTATTTGCATAAAATGGCGGCATTAGCTAGAAACTTGATGTTGTCAGTGTTGTTGTTGCAGTAATAACTTTTGCTAAAAAGTCAAACAGAAAAAGAGAATATAACAAACAAAATGGCAACCGAAGTGGGCGGGGAAAGTTTATGAATGTGAACGCCAAATTTGTTGGCTCGACAATTTTCCGAGCAGAAAAAATAATAATAATAAATATAAAGAAATGAAAAATATTTCCATGTGGTGGCAGAGAGGTAGAGTGTGGGGTGTGTGTGTGTGTTCGTATCACTGGACACATTCCGAGACACGTTAAATTGTTGGCAATACGCGCAAACAGGATAATAAAAACGGATTTACAGTTATGAGCACAAACATGGCGTAAAGCAGATAAATGTGAACTGCCAAGGGAAAGGAAAATCAAGAAAATGTCCGCCGGAAGCTCATTGTTGCTTTAGTAGTTGCAAGTTGATGTGGCTGCTGTTTTGTTTGTTGCAGTTGTTGTTGTGGCTTTGACTAGTTGAGTGCACTCTTGCGTCTTTGGTGTGCAGTTTAGGGTATGACCCTGAAGCAGTCAAATCCAATTAAAGTAAAAGCAATATTGATAGAACGTAGGTAAAAAGCATACGAAACCATAACCATAGCCTTGAAGTTTAAAGCTTACGACAAACCTTAAGTGCACTTTGTAGGGCCATGAAAGGGCGCGGCGCAAGGTGACCGCGATTAGTGTGCTCAATTTAATTAAACACTTGATAGAAAGCACAAGACGACGCTATTAAAGCCAAGTTAACAAGCAAAGGGCTTAAAGCCGCTTTGTTGCATTGTCTAGTGCAAGAGCCGCCGCCACTTGATGACACACAGCCGACACGGCAACATTGCATTGTCAGCACCCAAAGCCTGCGCTATTGTTGCCGAGATCCTGACACATTTTATTGAGTTTATTTGAGATGGCGTTTATCGAGGCAAATGCAATGCGCACGTTTACGTTTACGCCTGGCATTATCAACGCCTGCATCTACGTCATTGAACATTAAAATTGCAAAGCGACATACAGCCGTAGAGTGTGTAACCGCAGGCGTCCTTCGAGTCCTTTATGCAACCGCATCGATGGTGAAGGGCCACATGAGTACGTAAGACTTTCAATCAGAGTGCAATGAAACGGAAATTCTGCGCTGCAGCACGGAAAGCAAGGAAATACATGCTTGACTGGCTGTTTGAGTGACGAACGGACGCACGGACGCGTGGACTGTGTGGCATGTACACCCGGACGTACTGAGGCACCGACGGCTGACGCCGTGACAACTACTGGCTACTGCCAAGTGACTGTATCATATTACGCATCAAAAATATATACATGCATATACTCATTGTCTTTCTAACACACTGAGCACTGCTTATGATGACAGTTTATAGTCACTAACAGGCGCTCCTTGGAGCAAGTCTATCCCTCTTTGACACGCTCATCTTTACTGTTTACTTCTCTGCTAAGTGCCAGCGGCCATTCAGCTTAGCCGGGACAGCAACCGTATACGATTATGTTGGCCCAAACAATGTATCTTATAGATACTCAGCTTTGTTGCCTGGCAGCGTACAGCTTCTGATTTTGCATGCTGCTTTGAACTTTGCCAATACTTTGGCAACAACAGTCAACATGTTGTTGTTGTTGCTGTTGCTATTTTTGTTTTAGAGCCCGTTTGTTAAGCAACAGCAAGTAGAAGAAAAAATAACTATGGGTGGGCTTGGGACACAGATTGAGATAAATGGCCAAATCTCTAAAACCAAAATTGAAAAACTATGTGAAAATGTATTTTGCCGTCATAAGGCTTATGTTCGCTGGGGCTGGATTGTTGAAAGGAGCATAAAGGACTTAATCAATCTTGATTATGCAACATTGTGGTTGCTTTGGTCAAGATTTTTTCGGGGCAGGATGAGTTTAAAGCAGATTGAGTTATTTGCCACATACTAAGTTAGGGATGCTCCATGTGCATTCTGCACTATATGTTAAGATACATTTTGGGAAACATAAAAGAAATAGTTAGACAGGTTTAAATGGTTGCACATAGAAAGAGCTGGCGCACAGTTTTTGTTAATTTACGGTCTTAAAGAGTCTTTAGTTCCTCTAGAACTAGTGCGTGCACTGGTTGGGAATACTGGTTCCGGACCCACAGTTACTTTTACTATCTCTTGTTACTCAGAACTAAAGATTAATAATAGAGCTTTACAGAATTGCTGTAATAAAGCAAAAGCAGTTACACACATATTTATGTGAAAAAAATAAGCCGCAGATTGCCTTAAATATTAAAGTGGTGTCGCGAACACTGAACTTTTCTTAGTTTAAAAAAAAACTTATAAATAATGGTATACACAGAATAGAGGGACACATGAAAGGTGTCACGCATTTATATAGAAGGTAAGAGAAGGATTCCAAGAACTTAAGCAACGGATGGGTTTCAAGGGGAGCAAGTTACAATTTATATAAATTGGTAATGCGTTATTTGGTGACGAGCGGTCAAGGTCATGTGGATAGATGCAGCGACTTTTAACAAGCTGCTTTAGGTTAGGTTAGGTTAGGTTAGGTTAGGTTAGGTTAGGTTAGGTTAGGTTAGGTTAGGTTAGGTTAGGTTTGGTTAGGTTAGGTTAGGTTAGGTTAGGTTAGGTTAGGTTAGGTTAGGTTAGGTTAGGTTAGGTTAGGTTAGGTTAGGTTAGGTTAGGTTAGGTTAGGTTAGGTTAGGTTAGGTTAGGTTAGGTTTGGTTAGGTTACGTTATTACCCTGTTTATCAGTGTGGCATAAAAATAGCATTGGGTTAACCAAACAAGTTCAAGGATAACAACAAACATCCCTCTCTCTCCTTCACACATACACTGCTGTTTTGAATGATTCATTTATTTATTTAAATTACGCAGCACAAAAACAAGACACTTAAATTCATTCATTTCCCTTTCCAGCTTATTTACATTAATAGGCTATATTTGGACAGCTGATGTACAATTTCCAGCACTAAATGACAAATATCTTACAAAAAAAATCCGAAAACAATAAAACTCAAGCTCAGTTTCAGATATTGTGCACAAACTGCTGACAATGGCAAAAGATACTATTTCAGTCAATTTCCTGGTTGACTGACTTAATGAAGCAAAACGCCAGACTTAGCTTAGGCCACATTTAAGCGTGCGTCAAAAGCCAGCAGGGTAAGTATTAGGAGAAGTAGGAGTCGCAGCTGGGAGTAGGTAGCTGTTCCAGCCAATCAGTACTCCAGACAGTCTGACAACAAACCATTTAAGCTCTTCAAGTAATGACCGAAAATCCGTAACAGAAATAAATTTGATTTTATTGACAGTGAATCAGTGAAAGTAATTTGCATTGGCAGGCATACAATGGTTGAGTATGACCCCCTCTTCGCTCTCTCTCTATACACGCTATTCGCTTTATTCTTGTTGTTTTTGGAAATGAGTTATAATATAGCCACAAACGTGTACACGTGGCTAAAAGAACCAATCGTGTATTGCCAGCTTGTCAACGATGAGTATAAATCTTCGGACTTAGTCCCCCGGGCTGCTTGTCATTATATTTAGAAGGTCGTTAAAAGTTGTATTTTTCGGGCTTATCCTGACTGAAATTGTAGTTGCTTTTGTTGTTGTTGTTATTAAATATTAAGGTTATTTGTAGATTTACACGATTTTGTCGTTAATGTTGGTCATATTTATGGCTTTGCAGTCAATCCCACGATTTGTCTGAATAATTTACTATATCTTTGGTATATAGTGCCAGAACTTGCGTGTCTGCAACATGCGTGTGAATTTGAGTGTTGCATGTTTGTGTATGTGTGTTTGTATGTATCTTTCCTTTTATGTATTTGTATAGCTTGGAAATTCTGAGTGTCTGTCGTCCACTTGGCTTATTTATTGGCGATGCGTTTCCATATTTAATTGAATACGGTGTCGCAGTGTAGATAAATCGAATTGGCACATTAAATAATTACAGGGTAGTAAAGTGAAACACGGATACGGCTGGCCATGGCCAAGTTTATTAAAAGTCCGACAATTTAGGAAATATATATTTGTAAGTTTCATAGGAGGCCTGTCACCAGTTAGGACAAAAAGCCAAATACATACAAAAAATTTGATGCAGACAGTCGGGACGGTGGCCGACAGTGGAATACCCTGTACCCTTTTCTCCTCATAAACACTAAATACAGCATTCGATAAAATGGGAACGAAAGTATTTTCTTTTATGACTCTGACAGTCACAAGTTCGATATGACTGTAATCATTTTCTTATTGGGAAGTTCCAATTGACAAACTTTCTTATTGGGAAGTTGGTTATTATGGGGCAAAAATTACATTTATGCCCATAACTCCAGCCTTCTTGGGCCAATGACGTTGAGTTTCGAAACATAGATCAAGAAAACTTTTATAAATACATAAGGGAATTTTCAAATCAATATGTTGCGGGGTTCGGCAGAAATTAAGGTAAATCTATTTCGGGGTAGGGGGATTTTATTGAAAAAATGTGAAAACAGTTTTATTGATTTGGCTTATACGAGACCCCACATCAAATTTTGTAATTCTAGCTCTCATGTGTCCATATCTTCCTGTAGTGGAATTTTGGATCAGTTTAAAGGCAAGGGATTGGTTGATTTTCGGATTAGTAAATTTTTGTGCCTCTACCTTTTATGGTGTCTGATATGTTGACGTTCATATGGAAGGACAGACAGAGGGACAGACGGACATGTCTCTATCAGCTCGACTACTTCTCTTGACCATTTTTGCCCATGGAACATATGGTCTGCCACGCCTCCTTCTGCCTGTTACATACATTGAACAAATTTATAATACCCTTTTACACTTTGTTTATAGGGTATAAAGACTGAATTGAATTTAATATTAAAATTGGGAGAAAACGACCAACAACTGATATATTGGCCTTCCCTAAGTTGACCTCAATATATAGTAACCAATCAAGAAAACTTTTTTTTTATTGTTAATCGTTTTGTATGGAAAAAATGTACCGTCAAATAACTATTCCTTTTGTTTGATGAAAATGTCATAGTTGAGAGCTTCAAGACGAGGCGTACGTGGTGGTAGCGTACTTGGACAAACCTTCGGCAGAGTTTGGCACAATTATCTCCTCTGTAAAGTTAAGCCTCTGTTCCCTCCTCAACTTCTCTGGATAGTGCGTAGTTACTTGATGGATCATTCCATCGCGATGGTGCTGGATGGTGTTGAGTCTACAGTCAGGTCCATCCGACCTGGGGTTCCACAGGGAAATGTCCACGCTTTACACCCTCTTCACACACGACATGCCCACTGGCTCCAAAATCGGATTACAGCATCACAGCAGTTACAAGTACTTGGGTTTACACTTGCTCAATCCTGCAGGTAAAAACCCTTCAGATGCTTACTAATGCCCCCTGGTTCATGCGAACTGCGGACATAGAGGGTGACCTAGATGTGCCTAAAGTTGGGGATGGCTTAAAAGAGCAGGCCGCGCAGTACATGCTGCTCCTTCAAAACCACACAAACCCTTTGGCAAGGCGCCTTTTAGAGCGATGAAAGAAAAGAGACCATACTTTAAGAAGGAGATTACGAAGGTTACATCCGGTTGACCTCGTCAATAGTTTTATGTAAATATGTACAGTACAATTAAATTTATAAAAATATAGACTTAATTGTAAAATTTAAGTTGTAATAGTATTTTTCTATAAGTTTAATTTAAGTTGTTGTTAAAAATATAACGATTATTAAGAAAAAGTTTGTTGTTGTTTTTTGCTTAAAAAAGCATATTCCAAAATGGCGGCCCTACACTTTGACAGAAATGATTAATCTAGCTCCAGAATTATCATTCGAGTTTTGGATTCTAGTGCAAACACAGAGGAATATTATATTATACATTCCAAATATTTTTCGAGCTAATAAAAGTGGTGTCATCTTTTAAGTTTTAATTTATTAAATTATTTTTCTCTTTTAACAAAATGTTTATTTAGTTGCTTAGCATTGCGCCCCTGAAAATTTAAACGTATTAATGCAGCTGCTGGGCATACGTAATGCCAAATATATAAAGTCAGTTGGCAAGTCAAATAAGTATCTTTTCAAGTTTAGCTAACTGTAACTCAACTCAAAGACAAACTTAAGTGACAAAGTTGCTGGATGTGGGACTGTCAGTAGTGGCAAGGCCAAACAGTAGTGTTAGAGGTACATTTCATTTGGGGAACAGAAAGTGAAATAGTCACGCAGTTCTAAAACGAAATCACACACACACACACACACACCTTTCAAGCGGCTTTCATTTATTCATTTGTATTTTGCCTTGCAAATCACACACACACATAGCCACAAGCGCACGTAGGTGTCATTTGCCACACGCGGCGTATGAGCAATAAAGGTGGCGACCAAGTGACTGCTGCCATAGAGAGAAAGCTGTGGCACAAGCCCCCAACCTGATACCTGGCCCCGGGCAAATTTAACGCACTGATTGAGTAAATGAACGGACAAACAAACGTAGGAGTTGAAGCCACGTAAGCGGAGGCTACTGCTACTGCCAAATGGCTGCCAGCTTTATAAAGTGGAAAATAACTGTTTACTGTGGCATTAATTATGTCACGCTGTGTGTGTTTGTGTGACTGTGTTTATATGAGACGGCCATAAATAATGGTTTGATTTGAAAAGCGAACAAAGCAGTGGTCGGAAGTGCGCAAAATCGTATAAAGTAGTAGTACTTTTATAAGTCTGTGTGTGTGGCATATCAAAACAGTTGCAAAAATAACAATCCGAACAACTGTCAGCCAGACCATTAGCGTTTTACAATTGGTAACATGATTTTGGTATAACATACAAAACACACATTTCAAGGGAATACATTTATTTGTTTTGTTTGTTTGGATTTCTTGTTTTTTGTCAGCTGGTTTTTCTTTTTGTATTGATTTTAAACAGTATGCGGCATTTATTGCTTGACTGTCAACAAACCAAAGCAATGACATCCCACATATCGTTGTGTGTATGTGTGTGTATATGTAGGAGTAATAATATGGGGGTCGCCCTCAAATGTATGCTATGCATTTTGTATTGGAAATTGAATTATAGCAGAATAAATGCGCAGAACAAGTCAAAGCTAAGCCAGCCACGTAGTCAATTTGCTGTGTATGTGTTTGTGTCTACATACATATATATGGACGTGTGTGTGTGTCCTGTCACTAGCTGCTCTGTGGCCAATCTGAATGGCTTGTCTGCCGCTTGACACAGACAACGGAGCGTATACACAATATGAAATAGCTTGAAGGCAGCGACTTTCTGTCACTTTCATTCGACTGAATGATTTCTTTTGTGAAATTGATAACTATGTTGGTGTGTGACATATTTAAAGCCAGATGACTGGAAAAATTTCAGACTTTTAAGTACTTTTTAGTTTGAGTACATGGAATTGAGTAGCTTTTTCGGCTTTTTCTTGAAAAAATTCAAGTTAATTGAATAGAGAATTCAATGGTAAAGCAAAAATAAAACATTTTACTTCAAGCTGAGTCAATTTGTCAAACAGCTGAGCGGTTGACAATGTGTGTGGAGAAAATACTTATTTAGGCCTAAGGAACTGTAAAAAATAAACAATGTGATGATCTGCATTACAACAGTGGTGTTCTGTATGAGCTCTAGGATAAGGAAATCCCATTAAATTTCAAACAACGCAAGTCGTAGCCATATTCTCAGACAATCAGGTAGGCTTAAAGCTCGTTTTAACATACATGTCCCGGCTAGTCACTATCTGTTTAAGCCATGTTATCACGCTAGTAAGGGTGACGGCATATATGCAGTAAGCGAGAGTGTCGTTACTGCCCATTAATGCAGATATACAACTTAGTCTCTAAGCTACCATAATAGAATACAAATTTCATCCATAATATGTCAAGACTTATTTGAGCACCTTCACTCAAAGTAGCAGATTCTGGAAGCGTCATGAACGGGAGAAGCCCAAACCATTCCTCTCAATCCGAAATCTAAGCGAGCCACTGTCATTCAACTGTCCTGATGAAGAGGACGTCACGACAGAACACTTCCTGTGACTAGTCCGGCCTTTGCAAGGACTTGGTCTTTCACTCTACTAACTTCCCCTATTAGACACGTTACAATGAGCACAACTGACTGAGTTTTAGGGATGGATGAGAGTAGTTTTTAGAATAATACATAATGCTGAATAATTAGAATTTTAAGCACTACGTAATATTGTTTAGTTAATTCAATGATTAGTTTTCCGAATGCTTTTCTCAACTATCAAAAATGTTGTTAAAAACAGGATTAAAGTTAGCCATAATCCAGCTTTATGTGGTGCCCAATAAACACAACTACTTTTGAAGTGAATGTATGTGTGTGTTTTAAACGTGTTTCTTGTGGCCAACACGAACACTCTCACTCATAAAGCCAGCACACCAACACACTCATCACGCCTTTTAGCTGTAACTACACTTAATTTCTCCGCCCGACATTAAGTATAAGCCACGTGCAACAACAATAAAAACAACGACAAACAGAGAGAAACCCAACTACAAAAACTTGGCAATAAAGTGTTAGCCAAACCACAAAATTCTTATGGTGTTAGCAAAGCATGCTACTAAGTAGGCCACGTGTATTCGAAGGAATAGCACTCAATATTTTAAATATTGAATGGATTTTCTTTGGGGCTTACAGTTAGGGCTATAACCCTTTTGCGAGTTACGCTCGGATTTATTTTGCACTTGGCTTATAAATACACAAGCTGCAAATTTTTATTATTCAATTTATTGTGCAGAGTTTCAAGTATATTCCTGTATGTAAGTGAGTGTGAGAGTGTGACTTTAGTTTTTTGTGGATTTTACGATTTGCTTTCGCGCGCCCTTCATGTTCACCATCAATCACCAGCCGTAGTCAAAGCCATAGCCGAAGCCCGATCTCGGCATCAATCACATTTATATAATTTTTGCCAACAAAAAAGTATTAAAAGAAATGTGATTTAAAAGTTTGCCATTTTCATTTTCGTGCATGCATTTTCAAAATTCATTTGACGCCACGAACTATACCCATTTCCATAAACATACTTCCACATATAAAACAGAGCAAACAAATCCCATATTTACTTTGTAAATTATCCACTAAAAGCTGTGGCAGGCAATGATTGATTGGCAAGTTTTTGTTCAGGCAAGAAAGAAGTTAACAAAATATTTCAAACTTTAAATACGAGCTCATATTATATATTTAGAAGGTATCTTTAAAGCACACTAACAGGGAGTACATAAGTTTTAACGGCACATCAACCTTCCGCGTTGACATGTATTAGACTTTTGTGCTTTTGACGTATTTAATAGTTCTAATACGTTGTCTGTGCATAACGGAAGGACATACTCTTATATGATGTAGTCAAAATAGCCTTCTTTTAGCTCGAGATATTTAATCCATCGATTTTCTAAAGTTTGAATCCCCATTAAATAATAGATCAAGACTTAAGATCCCTAAAATAGGCATTTCCTTCAACAAAGCCCTCTTCTTCTTTTTAAGGCCATTACAATCCGTTACCGGGTTACGGTCTGATGTAAAGCTCTCCTCCAGGCATCTCTGTATTACGCGCTCTTTCTCCAATCCAATTGAAAACCTTTCTCGCAGGAGTTTCTTCTTCATACGCACAACATGACCTAACCAGCGGAGTCGCTGGAACTTAATTCGCTTGACTATTTCAATGTCGTCCTACAGCTCATAGAGTTCGTCGTTCCATCGAATGCGATAGTCCAGCCCACGCTTGAAGGGCCAAAAATTTTACGGAGTACTTTCCGCTCAAATACTCCAAGGACATTTTCATCAACCATGCTTCAGCGCCTTAAAGCAAAACGGGAAGAATGAGCGTCTTGTAGAGTGCTAGTTTCGTCTGGCGGGAGTAGTCTTTACTACTGAATCTCTTGCTGCCGAGCCATTTGTTTATGTTTGGAAAGAGGACTGCCTCAGGTCGCTTAATCTGCAGAATATGCTGGAGAGAACTCTCATCATAATGGCCATACATTCGTTTTCTTCTTCTACTTTTTTTTTTGATTCGACAAATGCAGTCCTTTTCGCTTCAACTTAGTAAGTTATGACATAACCTAGAAAGTCTTGAGGCCCCATATCGTTTTTAACGTCCAATTTCTAGCGTCCGTTTCCGGACTAATTATTAATTAATTATTGAAAAACTATATCAAATTGATGTTGAAAACTAAAATTTTTATGTTGTCAAGGATTTCGTGTACCTTGGCACCGCCGTCAAAATAAAGGATGATCTCGAGCATGTAGGTCAAGCGAAGAATCACTCTTGAACCTCGAGTAGATGTACTTTAGTCTCAGTAGGCGAACGAGAAGGGGCGACCACTCTCTCAGACAAAACTAATACTCTATAGCCCAAGCTTCTCGTTTTGCTTCATGGATGATGTCGAAGTCTCATGAAAATGTCTGTTTGAGCGGAAAGAATTTCTAGCGAGCACTACGATGACATTGACATAACGAATTAACATCCAGCGACTATGTCATGTTGTGGATTAAGAAGCTACTGCGAGAAAGGTCTTCAATGCGGCTGTTGAACGTAAGGCGACGAGGGGGCAGTCCATGTCTCATTAGAGGACCAGGTAGAGAGAGTGGAGAAGGCGCACTTGTTATGCCTTCAGTTTAGAAGAAAAAGTTAAATAGTACGACACTTGGCTTTTGTATGCTACCTTGACTATAGATACTATAGTTCCCATAGCGCTTAGCATCTATCTGTAAGAGCATTTAGCCATCAGCGTTCTCATATAATTTCATTCAAATTTTTGTCTTAGCTTTGAGCGTGCAGCAAGAGAGAAAATCATAAAATATTTGCGCAGAATAACAAAGAGAGGCGAAACATTGTTATATAAAAGCACAAAATCGAGAAGATAAAATGTAGAAGGAAATTACAAAGCATTGCAGGTTATTTGTCATTTGCCTGACAGTGCATGCTTTTTTTTAACTTTGAATAACTTTAAAAAAAAGACCGAGAGAAAACGTAAAAGTTGAACAAATTTTTCACAATAAAAAAAATGCTTGCGCGTGCAATGGAAATTGGAATCTTTAATTTGTGCATTTTTCCACAAAAGTTCTCATGTTTGGCATTACATTGCATATTTAGCTGAAAGGGGAAATAAACTTTGGTAATTTTTATAATCACATAATATGAACTTGCTCGGCGAGTTGTGCTAATGAGCTGTTTAGTGGAAAGTTGAGCTGCTACGAGTTTTATGTACGTTACGAAGAGTGTATTAGTGAAGATTTGAAAGAAGTAGATTGCTGCGTTTATTAAATTTTCAAAATACTTAGCAAATTGTGTTTTTTTATGGCATACACATAATTACAGCCATGGTCGGCAAAGTGGGCAGAGAGAATTTAAGTTGCTGCAATAGTATTTGTGAGTCAGCAGAGAAAAGTTGTCAATGTGTTACATGCATGTATACGAAAATTCTTTCAGTTATCAATGGAAACTTGTCTGCTCACTTTGCCGACCATGGCTGTACATCAACCCACTTCCTATTACAACACTTTCTTCTTCTAGCTTCTCTTCCGAGAATTTGTGCCCGTTTAGACTATGCTAAAACTTTCTCCATTATTAACTTATATGTCCATCTCAAAATGTAAAGTACGCCTTAATCTTTAATCATTTGTACGAAAGACCCTATCAGCCGCAACAGTTGAAATAATAGATTGGAATATTTTGTTGGTCAAGCGTCCTATCGATGAATTACAATCTAAATATGAACTATAACTATATAATATTGAAAAAAAAATTTCGTTTTTTCGTTTTCGGTACAGAGAAAAAAACGAAGAATATTTTACTAAAGTAGAGTACCTCCGTGCATAAAATTAGTGGCAATTTGAGTGAAAATTCGAATTTCAAGTACAATTTTAAATTCACTAAAAGATAAAACCAAATTATTTTGTTACGTTTTTAAGAATTTTTTTAGCTTAATGTAAAAAGAAGCAGGATTATCAAAAAAATTTTCCATAGAATTGGGAAGTAGTTAACAACGAGTATTTTGAAACCAATTTGTAGTCAAAAAATTTAGTTCGCTTATTAAGTACGGCGTTTTTCTTTATGTGTATGAACAGAAGCATACTACTCCAGCAATTTCTTTGCCCAGACAAAGTGCCTATCTAACTTTCGTATATTCTGGGAATATCGCACTGCAACTAAAAAATGCTTTTCTAAAGAAACTGTTGTCTTATAACAATAAGCTCAAGCGAGTTCAAAGCAATAGTTCCCTTATAGTCCAGGATTTGGTAGAATTTCTTGAACAGGTTTCCCCTTAATTTTTATTTTAAATATTTTTACTTAGAAATATCTGAGAAATCCGTCAATCAAAAGCTTTCATGATAGATGCTCTAAAAGATATTTCTGACACATCGACGGTTTGCTGTTGGGTCGAAATACACTTGAAGCAAAATGTGACATACCGACGGATTGCTGTTGTCTTGAAATTCGGTTAAAGCGGTTTGTGGCCCAAATCACTGAGTAACTCTGTAAACATTTATGATCAACGAGAAATTGTGCAATGTTCTTCTAATGCTGCATTTAAAATAAACTTATAATAAACTCTGTACACATGTATTAAAAATGTACATATGTGTACATACATGCAAAATTCTTAAGAAAAAAGTTGCACGAATAAACTAATAATACTGTATGCCGTGACAGTCCTTTTAGCGGCAAACAATATTTCTTTTTTTTGTTCTGAAAACCATCTGAAACCATTAGCCGCCGCTAAACTGACTCTTAATGCCAGTTGCCCATTTCAATGTCACTTACTATAATTAAATCGAACGCTTTGCCATGGCGCCAACGATAAGAAGAGCAGACAAATTGAAACGTACATAAATATAAACGAAGGTCTAGCAAAATGTCAACTCTTAATCATTAAAACTCCACTCGACATATGACAAAACAAAAATAACATAAAAATTTATGAAAAAAAAAGGGAAAAAATAAACATGTTTAGAGAAGTAGGTCAGCAAAAATAAACAAAATAATATAAGATAAGTGTACATATAGCAGAAAGTTGAGACCTTAATTGGCATAGGATAGTTTTAGCCCAGAGAAATGTCATAACAATAAAAAGTAAAACGCGTTTTTGATAAAGCCGAAGCGGCCAATAAGCACCATCAGTAAGCTGATTAGATGCAAATTGCTGAGATATGAAAATCTCCATAAAAGCAACGTAGGCCAAAACCCCAACTAGAAAGCCAACAAACTCACCAACTACGGCCAAAAGAAATGGCAAGAAATTTGTGGTAAAAAAAAAATGCCAAGTTTTATTTTATTTTTATGCATTCGAGTGTGTTTCTGTGTGAAATAAAAGTAAAAGAAATGGCGGCATACCCTGCCAAGCGCACATTTTTATGCTACATAAAGTTTCTTTTATTTATAGGTAGGCGTTCTACCAGAAGAACCTTGAAGCCCGTGACGGCAAAGCAGTCAGAATTTTTTAGAATGCGAAAATCATAAATTTTTGATGCACGCTCAGCATGCCAGCTGCTTCACAATAGCCTAAGATATAACGGTGCACGCGCTTAAGGCATATATGACCGTTAAATTTGAAAAACATTTAGCAGCTACGGCTACAGCTACGGGAGTTTTGCTGTTGAATAAATTTAAACAAATATAAATTGTCGTACCTTTAAGCCTATTTGTATATAACACTTGAATTTATGAGTTGTTGTCTTAAGCGCTCAGCACAAAAGTATGCTACACTTTTTAAGCTAAATATTTTATTTTTATCGCGCACTTTCGCTTTTCAAGTGAACCTATCGAACCGAACGCTACGCTTGATTTGTGAAACTGGCCTCGTTTGTATCGTGGGTTTGGTTAAAGTTGGTTTCTTTCCATCGTTCACACGTTCACGCACACAAATGCACGTGCTTGAGAGTTGGTCAGATGTTAACTGTATGTTGACTTAGCACACGATACAAATTGGTAAAATGAAACAAGCTGCTTAGGCGGCAGCTTTTTGTGGGCTTAACAACAAGACGTGCAAGTGACGGTCTATGGGCTCAGCTGTTTAAAGGTGGAATGAGTGAGATAATTTGAGCTTCGAGTGGAATGCCATAGCGAAATAACTCAAAAGCTCGCAAAAAAAGCTTTTGGAGAACGGCATTTGTTTCATTGCCAGATGTTGCCAGTATTTTAAAAGTGTGTTGCCAGTTCAGCTTTTTTCAAGTCTGATTGCGGGAAAAAAATTAAAACAGCTTAATCGGGAAATTCAAGCTTTCATTGAAAACATATCACTCGGAGCGGTAACTCCATAGCTTGTGATGAACCAGATATTAGGATAGGGTAAAACGAACGCTAGGGAGTCTTCTTATATTGACCGCGCATTGGAGACTCAATGGTAGGGAGGGTATTGAAGCGCTATGTTGCTACAACATCTGAGCAACATCCGAATGACAACTGTTTGTTCTATCTGTCTGGTGGTACGAGTGTACTGCTTTATACTTTTAGCTGACTCTCTATTATGGCAAGGCCCCTTTATTTTTTTTATTATTTGTGAATGTGCAATGTTTATCCTCGGGATTATCAACGAACCCCCCACAGGCTGTTTTTGCTAGTCGTCGATAGGAGCCAAGGGATAATGTCGTGGATAGAGGCAATAGTGTGTTTCGGAATTCATAGTTCCAGATACAACATTACTACAATTTAGAAAACACATTACAAGCTGTGACGCAAACAGCGAGACTAAGAAGTGCTGCAGCTCATCATGGGCATCCGATTGCTGTGTGAAGCATATGGGGAACATGTTCCATCAATAAAAACGTGAGTCGGTATTGAAAGTGGCGATTTTGACACCAGCGACAAACAACACGAAAGGATACTAATAAAGTCTGAAAACGCTGAGTTCGATGTGTTATTGAACCAATGTTCATGGCAAGCTCGAGAGGAGCTCGCTGTAACCTCAAGGTCATGGGTATGGCCACAAATATGGAAAGAGACTTCCGCATGAACTGTTTGAACGCTCGACCAACAGCATAGTAACCATTATGAACCTATGGCTCCCAGCTCACTGGAGCGCTTGGTACATTCGCAACGAAGTCAACGCATCAAATAGTTGAAATTAAGATCAATTTTTTCGACACACTAGAGGCTCCCCCTAATCCACTAACCCAATAAAGCAAAGCGTACAAGTCTTCGAAGAAACGAACTTCCATAACAGATCCTCCCCTAAGGTCAGTCAAACCAACATTTTCCCCCAACCGGGAGTGAGTTCTAAACATGAAGTTAAGATCTGAAAAGTTATTGTAGTTCGTTCAATTCAATAAATAAAATACCTGTTATTTAAAAGCACAGAAATGTGCAAGAATTTCTCAGAATGTGTGCGACAATATTTACCTGCAAGTAAAAAACAAAACAAAAAAATGGTTTTCAAATAATTAGTAAATTCCATATTTCAGTCAATTTGCATAGTAAAAACACAAATATTACACAAATACATGGAAAATAGCAAAGAGGCTAAAAAAAGGGAATTTCGCATTGCAAAAGTTTACAGAAAGTTTTGTCAAAAATACAGAGGTAGTGAGAGACAGAATGAGCTTTTAGTAAAGCTTTTGAACGCAAAGTGTTGCCAGCTACAATTTTTATTTGAACTGCCAGAAAGCTCATGACCCAACGGTAAAGACAGTCAATTTTTATTTTTTATTTTTTATAAAACATGCCAATTAAATAAGTGTAGTAAAAGGGTTAACAATTAAGCTACATTGAAAAAACGTGCAGTTATACATGCCTGTACTCAATTACGTTTCCGATTACAATTGTTCAAAATAACGACAAAAAGAAATCGTATAACATTCCATTTGTATATTGTGCGTGTGAGACTTATGCACAAATCAAAATTTTGTTTTTTTTTTATGTTTGCGTTTTTTGTCTAGTTTTATGGCTAGTTTTGGTCTATCTTGATTCGAGTAATAGTTATGGGGCAACTTCAAAAATTATTCTTATTATTTTTTATTCCAAAGTAATTGAATCAAAAATTCCAAAAAGTTTTTAGTGGGTTCCTTTAGAACTCGATAAATTGATTGTTTGCCAAAAATTGCAACAATTGATTTTTTTTTTTAATTTCAGTAAACTTTTATTTTAATTGAAGTTAACTAACTATCGATTTAATCGGTTTCAAATAGTTTTGGTCTACCTCTATTTAATTGCGAGTTACAAAGCAATAAACCAACAAAAATATTTTTAATATTAGTTTTTTTTTTTTTTTTTGAGTTCAAAGCGTTGTATTCCACAATCGAGATAAGATAAATCAAAACTGTCTGAGGACTACTGAAGCCGCACTTAAATACCTTTAATTGATGTTACTGTTCCTCTCGATCGGCAGTAAGGCTCCCGAGTAATATGAGATTTGATGAATTTCGAAAACAAAAAAATAGGTTAAAAAACTATTAAAAATTCAAACATAACATTAATATTAAAAATTCTTTATATATTTTATTACAAGTACTTTGCTTTTATTGCACTTTTGCAAATGCCAAAATAAGCTTATTTTTGCTCTATCCTTTCTACTTTCAGAGAAAATCACATTCATGTAAATTATGCCTTAAATAATTCGATAAAAACGCAATCATGAAAAAAAAACACACATCGCGATAATAGGTGTCATATTATCGATTGCTAATACTCTTCTCCCGTTAGAAGTTGCATGATTTATTGAAGTGCAACTATCTGTGTGAGAATGGTATAAGGCGGTACTCTTTTAACAAACTGAAAATCAGCCGAAATCTAGCTAAGGGGCTGTTCATAAATGATGTCACCACCAAGGTTGAGGGGATTAATTAAATTATGACTTTATGTGATGATGGGGTATTAGGGGGTATTCTGAAAACGTGACGTCACAATCCAAATATTAACCAAATCCGAAAAATTTTTATATTTGCATGCAATGTTTTCTTTTCATTTCGAATTCAAACATCGATCAAAGATCTTGCATCAATTTTAAATTTTTGACTCTTCATCCTATCTGCAATGAATCAGTTGATATTCTTTTTCATTATGATTTGTTTTTTTTTTTTTGTTTGCACCTAAACGTGACAGCACATTAGGGGAGCGTGGTTGCCTAAATGGGACTATTACGAGAAGGGGGGAGGGGGGTTCAAAATCCTCAAAATTTATGTTATTTATGAACAGTCCCTTAGCTAAAATTCATAAAACTATAAATAGCGATTTAAAATGTGAATGGAACATTGTAAAAAATGCCCGTCGTTTGACGAGCTTCTTCAATTTTTGTTGTTTTAAAACTGATGGAGGAGTTGCTAATTCGATGATCTCTCTAGTAGGTATATTGACAAATTGTAATCGAAATCGGAATTGCAAATAGGCATAATAAATAAATTACAAAACTTCATTCAACTTTTGGCATTTTTAATTAGCAGCACAACAAGGACAACAACGAACACAACAACAACATTTACTGCTACTACACATAGTAAAACGTTACAAGTTTGTTTTGGCAAGTGTTGTCAATTGCAGTGTTGAACAACGCTTGCTGCGATACACGCACATACACACACACCAGTTGTTGTTGCTGCATTTAGTGTTGGCTAAAACGAATTAACATCGAATTTAAAATCGAGATCCAAATTTTTCAAGGGATTTCGATGAAATTTCTGGCTGCCATGATGATGATGGTGATGTGGCATGTGTATCTCCACTTCCGGTTCGTCATCTGCAGTTGCACAGTTAACGGAAACATCGTGTTTATAATTTTTCATTAATTGTGTAACAATTTAAGTTGGTGTTGGTAGTAATAAAAGAAGAATACAGAGAAAAAATACAAAAAACATCCATTAAAAAAAATACCATCAATATTGTAGCTTGTTTTTTATATTTTTTATTTTGATGTGTTTTAAGCGTGAAACATCTAAAAAGCGCCACAATAAAAAGGAAATTTATGAAAATTCCAACGTATAAATAAGTTGAAACAAATGTTACACGTGTATAGAGGCATACACACACACACACACACTCACATAAAAACACTATTACATACATATGATTATAAAAGAACAAGTCTAATGAAGCCCGGCCCTTAAGTCATATACAATATTGCGTATACGCCTCGTTCGCGCATAACACTCTCAACTTTCCGCACACACACCACTTATTATCAAGCATTATGCTACGCACATATTGAAGTGTCTCTTATCGAGAACACGCACAACATAAACACACACACACTCAAAGCTGCACAGCTGCTAATCAATACCATAAATTTCCAATTAATTTCCGCACGTTTCGCATATGTAGAAAACTTTTTTGAAATATAAATGGCCATAAAATGTACCGTACAAAACAAAAGAATAGTTAGTCAGAGAATGGCAGACTTTTCCTGGCTTCCAAAAACTTTTCTCAGAAAATTGAGCCAACAACGAAACTTTTTGTGGCGTTGCCTAAAAATAGCAACTCAAAAAAAAAAACAATAATTTCGACTTAATAAAACAAAAACAAAAAGAAAAAAATACTAAAAAAAAAAAATTGAATTGGTAAAATGAAATGTGTGGAGTAACTTGAGATTTGAGGAGGAAGGAAGTTGTATTGCTTTTGTGCAAGTGTTTGGAAAGAAAGTTTTTACAAAGTTATAGGCCTTAAAATATAGTTGAAGCTTATAAGTCAGCAGAGTTATGGCATATTAATTGCTGGGCAAACTTGTGTCGGGAAAAGGATTTGCTGTTAGTTATAGGACTAGAAACAAGAAAATCTCGTCACTGGGCAAGAACTACGTTGGAATTGGCTGGTTTAGATATGCCCAGCAGGAGACCTATATACTGTAGTACAATAACCCTACTATATAGAGCTAGAAAAATGAGTTGAGATTTGAAGCTAAATTGTATTTGTATGTATGCAACATTAAAATCCTCAGTGTTGGTTATCATATTCATATTAACGAATTAAGATTGAGCAAACTTGTAAGAAATGAATGCATCATTGAAGCTAGAACGGTGCTATCTCACTTCAATGATGCAATCATGTGTATGAAATGCATTAATGAGTGTCAAATTTACGAATTGTGCTAATAAGTCATCAACATCTATCGATTTAAAAAGTTGTATACCTTTATTTATATACATTTTCCCCCGTTTGTGTGTAGGACTTGAATAACCGATAACTTTCCCTCTAAACATGACTAACGAACGTTTCAACGCAAAATATTACTTCATGAACAACGGATATGCTAGTCACCCTCTTACTAAAGGTAAGATGCTCTTACTAAATCAATAATGTTATAGATCTTTCAGAGCTAGGGAAAAAAAACAAAAAATAATTTTTTCTAAAAATGAAAGAAAAAGCGTTAATTTCAACCGATATAATTTTTTAATTATTTAACTGAATTGGACACGGAATACAAAATTTGTTCCTTATAAAAAGGCATATTGTTATAAAAAGAGAAGTTGCTAAAATATTTTAGTAACGGGCCAACGCTCTAAGGTAAAGGAAGATATTTTTTGCTAATATGTCAGAAAGAAATGTTAGGATGATCGTCACCTTTAAGTCGGATTAGGATTCATGTGAAGGGAGCTGCTTTTACAAAAAAAAAAAAAACCTTTTTTGGTTACAATTTTGATTTCTTTACCATGTGACGTGGTTAAGACAGTTCTTTGCTACGAATTATTTGACTACAGTCTTCATTCTTGCCAGCTTCTAGTTTCAATTCGGTTATTACTGTACGCGCAGTACTGGTTAATCTTCTGTGGTTTTGTTTGAAAGTTGGTTGATAAGCAAAAGTCGGTTGACAAAGGCCAAAGTGTAGTGGAACTTGACTGTATTCTAAAAGAGTGGTCATTTGCTTGCCTACGCAGATAATACTAACATCATAGGTAGTACTAAGCGAACAGTAACCGGAGCCTTTGCGACTATTAAAAAAGAATCTATCATGGTCAGATTGTAAATGAGAACAAGACAAGGAAGATAGGAATCTCAGGCGATAGGAATCTCAGTTTGATGTTGAAAACTTTGCTTTTGATGTTATTAAGATTTTCGATTACCATAGCACCACGTCGCAACGAAGAACGATGTGATCATGGTCACTATGGTCTAAGTAGGTAAATGAGTAAATAAAATCCACTCTCGTCATCCTTCCCGTTTTGTCATATGGAAAATGTCTTTGGATTGTTTCAGCAGACAGAATTATCCGCAAGATAATTGGCGCGTTGGCGACAAGCCGTGTCTCCGTTGAAAGGACCAACTAGAGAACGCACTAACTTACCAACTTTTGGCATCACCGATTGGAATTAGTGCTCTCGAAGCAGATTGTTTTGACCAGTAAAGAAGAAAATTTGAGATGCTGTTGAAAATGTGAATGCCAAGATACTTGAGCCTCCATCTTCAAAGAGCTGGGCATGAGCAGAAGCGATGCTAAACTGTTTGCAACTCTCCCTGCAAAATCGAATTAAAGGGTCTAATAACATAACTACATGGACACCAACCATCCCGTGTCGGCGCATCTCTCACTGCGTGTTTTGCCATTTTTCATTGACTCTCGAAAAAATTCTTGATTTGGGCTAACATCTAGGTATACTTGTGCCTTCTCTCCCAGTGAGAAGGGGAGCGCCAGTGATTTGACTTGCCAGTGCTATGCACATTGGCCAACATCTGGCCAATAACGAACTGTTGATTACTCTTATGTTCGTTGTGCCATGTGTAGTTTGTTACGGAGCATCGATGATATTAAGCTGATGGATTTGATCACTATATTATTTATCTTGCTCCATAGATTTGTCGAGTCTTTTAGACATATCAATGCGGTGTCTAAGTCTAAACACCTGTTCTATATATTGAGCTGTTCTAAGGCCAATCGGTCTGTCTAACATTCTTCCACTTTAATACACTTTGTGCCAAAATTATCATATTCAAAATAACTTGTTTCATCTATAAATGCCACTCAACGATATCCATTATCAATATCTAGCATATTCGCTAAACTTGTACATAGCAACGCCTGTGGCTAAACAATGCCAAGTTTCATTATCAAATTAAGTGGCATGTCCTCAATTTTCTTGTCCTGGTATTTTGTGGCAGTAGCATAGCAAATGTCGAATAGTTTTGATACCAATCGCTTTGCTCGACTGTCTGCCAATTACGCGTACCATCATAAACAAAACATAATGATGAAAGCTGTCAATGAAAAGCAGGCAACACACACACAGACACACACATACACACTTGTGTCTGAGCAAAGTCTGGTTGGCTGACAGAAAGTTCCAACGTCTGCCATTCAAATATTTGCCTGCCTCAACTTGTTTTGCCTCAACTAACGGGCTAAACTTTTAATCAGTTACAAGCAGAAAGTTGCGTCTTGAGCTCACAATTATTGCCGAATTTCCTTCAAGAGAAAAACATAATCAACTTAATTGCATAAAGAATGTTATAAGAAGAGCCAAAAAAAAGAAGCAGAAAGTAGGGAAAAAAGAAAAGCCGGCGCCATGTTTATTGTCATGGCGTCGTTGTCGCTACAAAATGGCGCAAAGTCTAAGCATAGCATGCTGCTCATAGTATGCGTGTGTATGTGTTGGTGTACTTTTGTGTTAGTCTTACGGCTTTATGTTACGTTCTTTGTTGTTATTCCGGGTCTTATTCGTGTTCTTATAATGCGCGACCCCGTTTCCCGAACTACCGTGCGCTGCGTTGTTGTTGTAATACAATCAATTTCCGCTTTTGTTTATCAAGTAAAAAGCTGACTTTTATTTTATATTTTATATTTATTTTTATTCTTTTCAGCTTTTTTTATGCTACAGCCAAGTAGCATGCTCGTTGTTGCTGCGCGTCTTTTTATAAACGGAAGCAACAGCTCAGTGACGCTGGTTAAACATGACGTATACGTAATAAGTAAGCCAAAAGCCTGGCGTTTATTGATTGTCTTCCGTTACAGGCGCGTTAACAACTGCTGCCTGCCCGAGCGCACTTTTTAATTAAATTTTATGTTTACAGAGACTGTACTTATATACCAAGAACTATATACATACACACACTATACATATATACTTCATTTTGTGTGCATGTGTTTGTAATAATCATTATTGCGGTACAGTTGATAATGAAGCCAAAGTCTAAGTCAAAGGAAATTCGTTGCCATAAGGCCTAACGCAGTGGCATTGGCTTTGTGCAACTAGCTTTGCCATTGGCTTATGAGTGTGTGTGTGTGTGACTGTGTGTGTGTGTGTACGTGTCCGTGTCCGATATTACGGCGTAAACAAAAAGCACACAAAAGTAATTGTCATGTTTGTTTTTGGTATTTTTGGGTAACATTTATTGTAGCTGTTTTTGTGACGACTTAAATTGGCAGCTGATTTATTAATTGCTCTTGACCAAGTTTATTAAGGCAATTTAAGCATTATATATTTATACATAGGCCATAAAATATCATTGCAAAGCGCTTGAACTGAAAAACTTGGCCTAAATAAAGCCATAAGGATTTTTAATGCGACAGCTGCAAACTCAATTAACTTCAGCCTACTTTAAGCAAGTGAAACTAAAAACCTTAATAGAAAGCTTAAGTAATGCAGCGCGCACTTCAATAGTAATTAAATATTAAAATCAATTAGACGAAATTTGTGTACTTGTAAGCTATTGGCCTGGGATGAACCAACGCTAAGCTAGACAAGAGTTGAGTTCAATGACACAATGTCTGCTCTATATATAGTTTGATTACTTTAAACATACTTTTGGGCGTCACATATGTGTTTACAATAAAGATTACAAAATTAAAAATAAAAAATTTGATGCAGATAGTCCGACAGTGGAATACCCTGTACCCTTCTTCTTTATAAACACTAAATACGGTAAAATGGGAACGGAAATATCCACTTTAATATCCATTTTCATACGATCGGTATGCCTGTAAACATTTTCTTATTGGGAAGTTCCAATAGACAAGTTTGCCTATTGGGAAGTTGGTTATTAGGGGGGCAAAAATCAATTTTATACTCGTAACTCCAGTACTCTTGAGCCAATGTCGTTGAATTTTGTAACATAGATCAAAAATACATTTATGGATGTCTGTGACAATCAAATGAATATATTGTGGAGTGTGGCAGTCATCAAGGTAAATCGTTTGCGGGGGAAGGGGGGGTTCTATTGAAAAAAGGTGGATACAGTTTTAATGATTAGGGTCACACGAGTCTGCACACCAAACTCTAGCTTACATGATCCATATCTACACGTAGTGGAGTTTTGGCACAGTTTAATGGCGGAGGCGAAATTAGAATATTTTTTACTATAACTTTTGATGTATTTATCCGATTTCGATTATTTTTGAAATATAGATGCACATAAACACGACGCACATCTGTGAGAAGTTTCGAGTTGATAGATTCAACGGTGCGGTTGTAAACCACGCAAATCTGTCACGGGAGAAGGGGGTAAGATATCAACTTCATTCGACAAACTCCCTCAGCGTTGATCATTTTTGCCCATGGAACTTATAACTAACTGGAACTAGAACTAACTAACATCGTAATCATGTTTCAGAAAAAGTGCATTACTATCCGATAGTCAGGCCGTTATAAAGCAAGACGGTTGTAGGGAGTACGATCAACACTAAGCTGATTCGGGAAACCGAAAGCAAATTAGACTTTTCACGACCGCAAAACTAACTCTCACCCGGGCGTTATCCGGGTCCTACCAATATTCACGTCAGAACCATGATCTAGTATTGGAAGAAACACTGTTAAGCAATTACTAGGAGAATTCTGCTCAAAGTCTTAGACATTCAAAACAGTTCCTCTCCTCTTATAGCTTCAAGAAAGAATCGAAAATAGGCAAGAACTCCGTTATAATTCTAACTGGTTTGCATACTGCATAGACTGAAAGTTAGGCTGGTAATCAACAGCTTCTATACCTATAATTTACTGGTTAAGTAAGGAGATGGATGACTCTTTTAGGCGGGTACAGAATTTTGATGCACAATGGCGCCCAGGCAGTATTGCACCATACTCTTCAATAAATTTATCTATATACATATATGAAAATGACTGCCCATTCTTTGTGATCGCTAAACTCGAAAGCTACTGGACAGATTTTGATGAAATTTTGAGCATAGCTTCCCATTTTGTTGGAGCGAACTTATCTAAGTTTGAACAAAATCGACTTAGGGGTTCCGGAGGTATTGCAAAAACAATTTTCCATATAAAACCTACTAAATATGTTTCTACTTATATAGTAGGCAACTTTGACTAGGTAAAGAATTCATTTGATGTAGAGGTAGAGATAAATAAGGAGGATATTAAGATATTGGTACCAATATCCGAAGCTGGACTTTGTATGAGGAAGATACAGAGAAAGAGAAGGAAGAGGAACGGGAAGGGAAATGAGAACGGGAAGCTTTTTGACGGCTTTATCAATGTTCAGCTAGTTATTGTTATAAAAATGGAATGTTTCTATCTTTAAAGTTATTGTTATATAAAAATTTATTAAACAATCAACATAAAATTCAATTGTGCCTGAAAGCTGATTACATTAATATAAATGTGAGCAAAAATCAATAACTTATTGTTGGCTAGATTCACCATGCCACTCAATTGAAGAATATCCACAAATATATTTATGTCGATTCTATATCAATGAGCCTGCACAACAAGAGATAACCAATATTGTATGACATTCAAATGATGTAACCGGATTTTAGGCTTTCGTACATACATATGTATGTATGTATATGCAATGCACAGCAGTTATACAACATTTATATGCCATTAAACCAGCTTACAATGCACATGATAATTTATGAACACTTTCAATTCGAGCGCCAATACAATGAATACCCTAACAATAAAATACAGTCACAGCCAATTATTCAGGCTCCCTTGGACATAATAAATTTTAAAATGACTGTGACAAATACACAGCTTAGATGACTGATAAAGGCATCTAAGAAAATATATAACTCTGCTTAAGATATGCGTAAGTATGAATGTGTGTATTTATATATGCGCATACATTTACAGCAAGTGACAAACTGTTGAGGAAAAAAATAATAGCTGAGCCTGCCAAGATGTCAGCATGTAGCGCTGAGACACCATAAATAATGTTAGGGATATCAATTCGTATATCATAAATATATTTATCTAAAGGCCAGACGGCAGGCAAATGGCACAGACAACACCCGAGCACAATTGCGTCACAATGAGTTAGATAAACACAGAGAGAGGCGGAGCGGGAGAACATGGCGGTAGAATTTTCCATGCGCAAATAAAAACAAACAAACCGGAAATATTTTAGCCAACGTGTTGGCCAATAACAGAATAACAAGTCAGAAGGAAATGCTGGCAGTGAAGCGGCAACGGAAATCTGCGAGCAACAGAAACCAACAAATGCCAATTTATCATTTCCGCAGCCGCAGCAGAGAGCTAAATACTGCAAATTGCAAACATAGGCAGCCATTTTGTTAAAGGCATAATGAATATTAACGCCATTTTGTTTTTGCAGCTGCAGTGCAACTAAACTACATTGCATTGTGCTCATAATGCATGCATAATATTTGTGCTTGTTGAAGACACGCCGCCATTTTGTCTTTTTCTAACGTGCTTCATTTCGAAAGCACATGCTAGCACGCATTTCTGGCATGTTGTCTCGCACTTAAATGCAAAACCTGTGACCAAACGAGCTCGCAACTTAATTATACACTGCATATAAATGGTAGCTTTAGTATGTCGTGAAGTTTGTGCAACGGAAATCAAGTGAGTTGTATAAAATCTTAATAAGTTCTACTTTAGCTTTGACAAGTTATTCTGGCAGTCTGTCAACTTACACGCACACCAATACTGCATTCCAAGCATGAATTTTTAAGTTTTTCAAAAGTTTTCTACAACGAATCTAACTAGATATACGTGATAAAAGAGAGAATATCGATTGATTCTAAGCTTGAGTTTCAAAGTTTACAGTGTAGAGCTAGTCACACTAGACGACAACAAGGTAGTACCTCGAACTGGGATGACAACTTGTACCGGTTAGCATCAGTTAATAGCTAACAGTTACAGTTAGTTGTAAAGTGCCGTGACGGGGAACAAATAAGTAGGCCGAATGGGATGGTTAAAACAAAGGGGGCGGGAATTCACTTGTCTCTGAGCTAAGAATTGACTGGGAAGAGTGTAGGATTGTGCTAAGGGTCCTATGACGATCGTTGTTGGGTTTTTTGTAATCGGATGATGATGTGTTCAGAAAATCCTTAAAAGACTAGCAATGCACTGTAGACTATTATAAGACTCTTAATTCTCTTCTTCTTAGCTAGTCATAACAGCCCGGCTTACGGCCTGATGTAGAGCAATCCTCCAACGCCTTTCCGGCTATACCAAAGGTAGTTAGTGTGCTACGTGGTCTTTAAAACGGAGAGACTTACCAGGCCTAAAGTCAAGAATGTGCAACAGAAAGAAGACAGATTCTACGATAGTTAGAGCCTACCGTGGGGTCATCCTTCCGGATAGAAGACTACTATCAAGGGTATTACACTAATCTAATGATCTTGTGTTTATGCATGATTTTTAGACAAAAACATTGTACCAATTAGTTTTATTAAATGTCCGTTCCACCTTCTTTTCGCACTCTATTTTGTACGCTTTTGCTAAGTCCTTGCCGGTTTATCAGAATTAAATATGGATCAACTTACGGAGCGCCCCGTTATTTCTTTATGATCTGCAAAAGTGACGACATTAACAATTGGTTGCATGGCCCTAGGTCGTCGCGTCGGCTGCTGTGCTCACTAGCCTCAGTCATTGCTGTCCACGAGAGGTGGTACGAGTATGTGGAAGCTTGTGAGTGCATCTACTGAGCGCCTTTGTAGATGGTTATGGCCGCTTTTCTTGGTAAAACTAACCCAAATCACCATTTTCTACACTAATGTCCATTTACTATTCCTTTTTCCTTAATACCTGTATAAGTTTGCATACTCCACTGTTCGATGGTAACTATTTTGTAACTATTTTTATGCATATTCTACATTTCACGAATGTTTTAACCGTATTTGAAACTATTTATAAATTATATTTTTTTTATTATTAAACTCATATTAATTTACTTCCTTAACTCTCTTTATTTTATTTATGAGAAAATGGTTTTATTGTTTTTCCAAATATTTTCCACGACAATCGATATACTTCTGCATACGCTTGAACCAATTTTCGAAACACCTCTGCCACTTCGAATTAGGTAGCTCCAAAACATGTGTTTTGAGCTCATCAACCGCTTTTGAAGTTGTCGAAAAAAGTTTCCAAATCGGGATAATAGGCCGGATGACCCAGTGACGTTATGGGTGCTCAAACAGCATCTTATGGTTGCATAGCTCTGACGATACAGTCGATACAGCATGCTAAATTAAAGATTCATCTCCTTTTATGATCTTATAATCATATTTTAATGCATATTTTCTTTGCATCAATCGATGACTTCTAAGTAAACGAGAAGTGCTCTTACACGATATAAATTTCAAATTTGGTATAGCAAGTATAGAGTGGGTCATTCCCGAAATAAAGAAGGCACCTAAAGATTGGAGCCAACACAAGCTTTTTTACAATAAAATTGAATTATCAAGTGGGAAAAGGGATTACCATGTGTACCCTGTACACAAAGTTCAAAAAAGAGTATTATAAATTTGCGCAATGTAAGTAAAAGGTAGAAGGAGGCGTGGCAGACCATAAGATCCATAGGCAAAAGTGGTCAGGACCAATAGCCCTTTCCCCGTGAGAAATTTTTAAAACTGTAAAAGCTATCCGATTGAAACTTGGCTCAGTCATGCACATTGTTATTGTGCATATGTTGTGTACAAAATATTAAAATTGAATAGATATAAACTGCAACAAAATTTCACTTTTATAGCAATGTTAAGGTTAACATTTATGTTAGAGCCATCAAATTTGGTTTAAAGACTCATGTTAAGCTTATAAACGAAACAATGTTGACATTTTGCCGAATCAACCATCAATACCCCACAGTCCAGTAACCTAAGTAAAGCCTATACACTTCATGGGAAAGTGGGTACAGGGTATCCCACTGTCGGTCACCGTGGCGACTGTCTGCACCAAATTGGTTTCTCGTAAAATGTTTAAATCGAAATAGTTCGCTAGACTTATAGCCCAGTTCATAGCCTACCAAATGCATTGAGCAAAACATCCAAGACACAAAAACGAATCCACACAAAGTTTATTTGTGGTCAAAACTATGAAAGAATCGATTCGAACATGATTATTTTAATGGTTCACATATGGAGCTTCTTAACGAATCTGTGATTGTAAATTGGGTGCTTATCAAGACAATTGTCGAATTGGCGTCTGTCATCATTTTGAGTACGCTAAATATGCTTCTCTCTGTCCCCTGACCCTTGCTGTGAGTATTCATTCTTTCGAAATTAATAGAAAACCATTTCTGCGTGTGCGGTGTACCCGAAAATGGTATGGTATGGTGTGGCTCGAGATATATTGCATTCATTTTGACCTTTAGCTTGACCCGCTCCTTTGAACTAGAAATTGCTTGAGCATTGAAGCCCTGGTATAAACACAGCTTTATTTATTTGGTACATGTAGAGTACATTAATCTATGAAATCGATTGCCATTTAACATTTTATTTAATTTTTCCATATTAATGTGCACACGTAGAGCACATTAAATGCGTCGTGTCCAAACAAGTCTCAATTCTCTGGTATTTAATTGTTCCCGTATAAAAATGTCAGTGGGACTTGACGCTCATTTCGCTTTAATAAATGTACAATTTATATATACCTAAATGTACAAATGGTCTTCCATTTTCAGCATTGACCAAATATATTTCGGCGTACTCTAAACGCGGCCCTCTTATATTTTTTTTGGGTTTTGCGCGAAATGTTGACGCGCTTTGTTCGTGCCCGTCATACTGGCAGCGGCCATGCTGCCAAATGAACTGTAAATTGCTGCATGGCGTCGAACCGCTCAATTTGAATTTTAATGTTTGTTGCTGGTAAACATTAATGGCCAACAATTTGCACGCTGTTGTGCGTTTCATGGGAATAAATACTTAACCATATACTAAACATTTATTTTTATAGTTATTGATTTTTTATACCCTGTACACAAAGTGTAAAAAGGTATTATAGATTTGTGCAATGTATGTAACAAGCAGAAGGAGGCGTGGCACACGATAAGTTCCATGGGCAAAAATGATCAGGAGCAGTAGTCAAGTCGATATGGTCATGTCCGTCTGTCCGTGTTTTGCTAGCTTTCTCCGATACTACAAGATTTAGAGCAAACAATTTTACCACAAGATGCGCATTTTCTCGAGGATCAGGGAGTTTGTCGAATGAAGTCGATATCTTAACCTCTTCCCCCGTGACAGTTTTGCTTGGCTTACAGCCGTTTAATCTATCAAATTATCGAAATCGGATTTCAATCCAATCCAATCCAATTTCCCAATAGAAAAACTTGTCAATTGGAACTTCCCAATAGGAAAATGTTTACAGGCATATAGATCTTATGAAAAAGATATAAAAGTGGAAACTTCCGTTCCCATTTTACCGTATTTAGTGTTTATAAAGAAAAAGTGTACAGGGTATTCCACTATCGGGCACCGTCCCGACTGTCTGCATAATATTTTTTTATATAATTGCGGTGCTTTTATATATTAAATTGTTGTTGATTGTACTTTGGTATAATTGACTATAAATGATGCCTTTTATAGCAGATTTTAGACAAAAATGTAATTAAAAGTTAGACAAAATAGACTTTTTAAAAAAGTTCTTGAGCTGAGGCTTCAAACACCACTTATAGAAATGTTCGTAAGACTTAAAGCTAAGACACTATTGAACAGGAAAATCGATTCGTTCAGCTATGCACTTGCACGACAAGAGGAAGAAGTTAACTTTTGGATTAGGTACTTGTATATGACCCTGCACACTGAGAGGCAGACAACGCACATTGTCGAGTATTTGGTTTTATAATACTTGAAATAAAATACTTGAGATGAAAATTCAATTGTTAAATTTGTACTCAAATAGGGGGTTGCACAAAAGAAATGAGAGATCCCTCTCCAATGTGCTCTCATGTCTTAAATACTTCATTATCTTTTACGTATTTGTTTACAAAACAAGTTTATTTGAGTTTTTATAAACCTGAAAAATTCGCCTTATATTCAGGTTGGGTCGAGTTATTCTGTTCGAATAATGTTTCCATACACGGATGTGCTTGATTTGTATCCAATGCTTTACTTACACTTTAACCATGTGTCGGCTTACCCTTGGCAGTTACATCGCTTCCGCTAAACTACTCAGCAGTAGCAGTGTATCTAAGTAATCTCCGACGTGTTGATAGCTACGATTCAAACTGAAATGTCATGTTGCTCAGCCGATCAGATGAAGATCTGGCTTCATTTTGCCAGCAACACGCGCTCTCAACAAGCGTTGCCAAATTTGCAATATATGAGAATAGTATAATTAAACAGGTAAGCACATACTTGCCCTCTGTTTCATTACTTGCTTACAGTTTAAAGTGAACGTCGGCGAGGAAGGTTGTCTTCGCATATATGGTTTTCATGTTCAAAAATATATTATTACATTAATAATTGAATAAATCTCTATAAACTTGTTCTGAACGAAAAAAACAATCTATTCTGATTATTGGAGCTACTGTAGAAGGCCAATTTGGTCCACCTCCAACGAAATCTATAAGTCACGGTGTAATGTAATATTGCTAATATACTATTCATAACCCATAATAGTCGGAAGCTTTATTCTGCATGATTTGACTTTTTTCCGATTTGTTTGAGCCACATTACGCGGAATTTGGAAGCTATAGCAACAAGTAGCACCAATTATTTGCCTGTAAATTGACATTTTGCTTCTAAGGCTAAGCTTGCTCTCTTAACTTAAGCGTATGTATGAATAATGTGTGGGAGCACAGACCAAAAAAAATGTTTGAATCAGAGGAAGCGAGTGAGTTTACCTTGTGTGAGTATTTTACATTGTTTTGTAGTTTGACCCCCCTCGTGGATCTGCTTTAATGTTGCCATCGGTAATAAAGATAGAATTGAGCTCGCTAAAAAAAAAACATGAACATGCCTGTCTTCTTTCATGCTAGTTTGAAGTAGACTTTCCAGCAATTAAATTTTAAAACTAACAAATGTATGAGAATTGTTTTCTTTGACAATCTGATATAAATACATTTGTACAGATTCATTTTCCATAAGTTTTATGAAGATTTGCCAAACTTGAAACGTTTAAGGAGTTTGTTTGATAAAGTAGTTATCATTTCGGTGGTTGGGTTCGAAATCACCGACACCAAATTTACCGAAACGGGTATGTTTCAGCCAACATCTATTTTTATTGCCTAGTCAAAAGAAATCCCCAAGATCATTGTTACAAGTATAACAAGCAATTAGAACAAGAGAATTTATTAATGAGTGACGTAATCGTCATGTGGAGACACCCTAGATGTATTTGCTCTGTCGTCACAAAAATGTTACGTTGTTTCAAACTTCTTACTCCGATAGAGGTCCTTGAGCATTTTTAAACATCTAAAAAATAATATGAGATCACGTCGCTAATTTCATATACTGCTTTTTCAGCAAGGTTCCAAGTTTAACCCGATCAGACCAACAAATCTCACCACATATGTCAGTGGAAAAGTGTCAGTGTCTAGGCGATAGAATAAATGTGGGTTGGCTTCTTGTTCTAATGGAGCACGAATGTATTTATTTTTGTCTTTAAATTGCGACTTCTCCATTTTATATTATAGTTTATTCAAACAATTTTCTGCGCTATTATACAAATTCTTTCTACACTGCCCAGCAAAACACGTGCCCAACACACCCTATAAGAGTGCTAATTACACGAATAGACAGAGACTGCGAAAATAACAATAACAAGAGCAACAAAAACAGGAAAGTTTGACATAATAAAGGCACACCTTGGTGAAAAAAAGAAAACCAAACACGGAAAATATCAGATGGAAATGATTTTCTCAATAAATCAAATGGCTGTCATGCAAAATGTTTTATTTACTCTCAATTAGGCGTACCTACATTAGCCGACCGCGACAGAGAGAGGGAGACAGTGAGCGAGAGAGAGGGAAATACACAAACACACGCACAAGAACGAAAGGCGCAGCATAATTAACAAGTCTCACGAATTGCATTTGACACACACACATATGCGTATATAGTAAGAAGATACAAGGAACACTGACATTAGGGTGACATATAGACACGCCTAGGACACAAAGTGTCTGTGTATGTGATTGGTATTTTTAGACCCCAAAGTGTTTGATGTCACAATTTTAATTAAAATTATGCAAATTATGCAAATTTTGATATGATACTATAAACACAGAGCGTATGCTTAATAATATTAAAGAGCAACAAAGCGTACAGTGTTTTTCTGTGGCATACTTTTTTTTCGGCGAATTCGATTATGAGCCAAGGACTCAAATGTGGGTGTACAATACACTGTGATCACTCAATCAGTTATTTATCTTTCTAATCAATATTTTTTTCACTATGCGCAACAGGGTCTAAGGAAGGGCTTCGAAATGAAAACATTGTGTTTATAAATTAAATGTGACAAAACACCTGTCTACCAATTTAGTCAAATTTTTTGGCCACTGAGCTGGCAAACTTTCCACTAAGAATTCCTATTTCCGATCCACTCTTAAAGTGCACCCTTGCACTTGCAGCCATGGTCGGCATGAGCAGGGAAGTTGCCAGTCGCAACTGCGAAAATAAATATTATTGCACCTACTGAAAACCTGTCAACGTCCTAAATGACGTCGTCGACCCCTGCACTATAGATAATGTGCATGACCTTTCAGCGCTGATATGCTCAGCTCACTTCAGTTAAGTTACGCTGGCTGTGTGCTCTAGGCCTTATTTCAATCGAACTTGAGCCTTCACGAGACGCACGGCAGCTTTTAGCTATCTCCAACTTAGCATAATTTAGTGCCATCTAGCGAGAAAACACCAACCTAACAAAAACATGTTGCAAATGTGCAAACTTATCGCTCTCCTGTGAACGACGAGACACACACAAGCGTAACACGATTCGTGCGTAACACCCCCGAGTGTAAAAACATATTGAAAAAATAAACACCACTTAATTCATTTACAGAATATTCGCTCTTTGGTTTTCTAGGTTTTCACCATAGGTTATTATTTTTAGATTATTATCCTATGTATATTACAAAAACCGGAAAATGCGTCTATAATCGTCGTACAGTTAAACTGCAAAATCTTGGAGTGGAAATGTGTGCAGATCGCAATAATTCTTAAGTCGAGCCGGTCAGCCACGTCTATTTCATCCTTTAGCCCAATCACAAAAAAAAATATTTTTAGAAGGAATAATGGCAAATGAAAATGTTGCGACCATCCTCCCGATTCACCAATTCGTGTATTCGTATGTTTGGCACAAGGTTTTGCTGCAGAAAGTTAAACCTGCTCCTCAATACAGGATTTTCAAGGTATTCCTTGAAAACTGATTAGTTAAGGTGTCTATAAAGGGGGAGCTTTTCAAATGAGACTCAACCAAAGCTGGAGTCCAACATGGAAGCGTTGTTGCCCCCTATTTACCAATGATATGCCACACACATCATATATGGCTAGCATTCTATCTATGCTGACGACACTGTCATACTGTCCTCAGCATCCTCAGTACAAGAAGCCGCAGATGACTAGCAGCAGCAAATGGAGAATGTAGGAAAATTGGCCAATCTTTGGAGCATCCAGTTAAATGGTGAAAAATCGACCGTTGTTCAGTTCACTTTGAGGAGAAACCAATGCCTTATACTTACTTAATGGTAACATTATTCCAATTAAAACTTCACATATTTAGCCATCCGAGCTGGGGTGCCCCAGGGAAGTGTTTTGGGGCCCACACTTTACACCCTCTTGATTCACGATATGCCGACTGGATACGAAATCGAATTACAGGAATCACAGGACCTGTCAGAGCAACTACAAGTACTTGGGTGTTCATTTGGACGGGCGCCTGACCTTCGGCAAGCACATCTCCAGCGTCACAGGTGGCCTTAAAAACAGAATTTGTAGGCTCCGATGGCTCCTTACCAGCAAAAAGCTATCCTTAAAAAACAAGGTGACCATCTATAAGTCGTGCATAGCTCGCGGCTGGAGATATGGCTTGCAAGTCTACGGTATTTGCCAAAAATCTGAATCCTGCAGGCAAAAACCCTTCGCATGCTAACTGATGCCCCCTGGTTCATGCGAACTGCGGGCATAGAGAGTGATCTAGGTGTCCCTAAAGTTGGGGATGTATTAAAAGAGCAAGCCGCGCAGTACATGCTGCTCCTTCAAAACCCCGCAAACCCTTTGGCAAGGCGCCTTTTAATGCGAGGAAAGAAAAGAGGCCATACTTTAAGAAGTAGATTACGAAGGTTACATTCTGTCGGCCTCGTCAATAGGTTTATGTAAATATGTACATAAAATTTATAAAAATTGACTTGGGGTCAAAACGTAGCCAAAAGTACGACGTGATTCAGGGCAAAGTGGCGAAAATGGAATGGCTGGACAACGCCAAATGCAAAGAGCATTTTGTTCAGTGTCTAACGACATCTATTGCATACTTTTGTGTGCAGACAGTGTCAGCTGTTTTGGGGCAATATTTCACTTGGTATTCCTTGTCTACATATGACTTAATTGCTCGTGTGTGACGACAATAACAACGACAATACCAACAACAATTACCATTTGAAGTTAATTTGCATTTGATATTAAACAAAATGAGCTTGACTCAGCTGAGCATGGCAAAGAAAATGTCTGGGAGTGCTTAGGATTGCCATTGAGTGGATCCTTCAAGTGACTTTGTGCGTGTGTTAGACCCCATATAGTATTTGTTTAGGATACACACGATTTACGCATGAGTTGACAGCTTTATTGCTAATTTATGTTGAGCACTTTGTAATTTTTTTTGGGTATATTATTCATATAAATTTATTGTAGCTCTTGTTGTTGTTGTAGGGTTGCCACGCTTAAGCGGTTAGCATTTTAATTACTTTGATTATTTGAGGTCTAGGCGCGGTTGGCCAAGAAGATAAGATACTGGTTGCTGGTCCAAAGGTTCGGACACATTTTTATTTTCCGATAAATCAGCATTCCTTAATTAGTTGGTTATGCCTCAGCTGCCACCATTTTGGCTAACGGCTCTTTTCTCGCCTTTTGGTCAAGCTACGACTTCGAAACGAAGTTGAATAAACTTTGAGCTAAATGCTTTTTACGCTTTTGCAAGTAACCAAACGGAAGTGATTGTTGTTGCTATTGCTGTACGGGTTTTGTTCCCAGGCTGCGTTTAATTTATTTTGATTTGCAGCCAAAAATGAGCAAGGAAAAACTGGAAAAAGGAAAATGCCGACACACAAAGTGTTGACTACGTGTTTATAATATGAAATATTTTTTCTTTTGGCAAAAGTCCCATAAAAAGCGGCAAGCAAGATATTTTTATGGCTGGTTTGCTCTACAGTAGTTTCTCTTTTCTTTATACTATGTCTCTTTTAAACTTGCTTAGTATCTTTTCTGGCAACTGATCCAAACGCAGCAGGCAACTTTACTGCCAGTAATCGAAACCAACTTCAAGTTAAGTGTATTAGAAGTTTCCGACAGATTGGGTACTTCCTTTGATTACACTTTTATATATGCAATGTAAAATGTGATTTAGACTCGTTTCTTTTATGAGGCCATCAGTCTTCTTTCTATGCGACACAAGTTCATATCACAGCCTTCAACACAGTCACTTTTCGAAACTCACAAGTCCGAATAAAATGGGAAAATGGCACTTGGTGCTAGCACAGAGAGAGATAGAAAGGTCAAGGTCTTATTCAGACCCACTATATCTTTGTCAATTATAAAGCAGCTTTTGAAAGATCGTTCAGAGATTACATATATGCAATACAAGCAGTTCCGTCAGAAGAGGTTGCAGACAAGGCGAACACCTGAGTGTCAATTTGTATTTTGAAATGCAGTTACTTATATACTCTTCATATCATTGGATGTACCAAACGAGAGCCTTTGCGGCTATTAGAAAAAAACTTCCCGTTCAGGGGGAAAATGAAAGTAGAATCATATACACGTTTTCTTCATGACAGATTCTCATATTGCGGTTCAAAACTGTACTTTTAATGGTATCTAGGGCTACGTGTACCGTCAGAGTGAACAATTATTTCAGCATGCATTGAAAACTAAAGACTACTATCACTTATGAAGCATGGGTGGTAGCGCAATCTGGCGCAGAAGCTCTTAGAGTGTTTGCGAGGAAAGAACTCAGTCATATCTTCACAATTACCGCATTCGATGGAACTCAGGATAAAGAAGTTCCAGGGATAATGGTGTTGCGGCAATTGAGGAAAACTCCGAAGGGCAGATTGTGCCTTCGTTTCAACAGCATGGTAGAAGGCGAACTAACTACCATTGGTATCACGAAGGCTTCATCCCGCAAAGCAGAGGCACCAATTAATGGTAAAATTAATGAATTTTACATAGAATTTGTTACTTCGCTTCCAAGGTGAATCTCTGTAACAATTTCCCTGATCATGTATCTGTGTCAACGTGAGGAACCTAAAGGAGTGAATGAACTACATTCAATGGTATATATATAGATTTTGTTTCTTCGCTTCCTAGAACCTTCTTTAAGTACTCGAAGGAGTTCCATTAGCTGGAAATGTACCTTGAACTAACTCGAGCTTCGAAAAGTCAACTAAATATGTTGATATAAACTTATATTCGGTGTAATCAAGTGGCTGACGTAAAACATTATAAGTGCATCAAAAAAGAATCAGGTTGGTTGGAAAATCAGTTTTTTAAGGACAAATCGAGCAAGTGTCTCAATAGAAAAACTATTTACCTTACTCTTTTGTTCTCTAAGGAGCCTACCAAACTAACCCTATTGTCAGCTTAAAATCGGTTTCGTTAAAACTAATAAGTAATGGCTTTCCCGTTTGGGTACCTATTTTGCAATTGTTTGTGTTTGCAATTATCAATCGGGTTGCTTCTTACTTCAAAAGTGTTCTCAAATCTTACCATAGTAAGAAATCAAAAAGGGCCTGTGAACCCCGACTTTATTTTACTAAAAACATTCGTTTGTGCTCAACCATAGAAATGCATTTTTCAAGAAGATGGCCTTCAAAGAGGTTGGAGCAGTAGAAAATGGCTCTTTCTAGGGAATTTGGAAGATAGTGGCTTAAAAAAATCTACTTAAAACGGAAGTCCACACTGAATTAAATTTTAAGGAACATTTTTGACTGTTACGTACGATATTTTTTCCCCTTAATAACAAAAGGTAATTTTCGTATTTATGAAGCGATTTCGAAATGTAATGGCATTTTCGACGTGGTGATCATCGATGGGCAATTAAATTTTTGAAAAATTATTATTTTCAATATTTTGGAATATTCTATACTAATTAAAGAGCGATATCAAAAACCTTTAAGAACCAACCTTTTGAGGTATATTCACGATAACCTTGGAACAAAGATGCTCGAACTGTTTTGTGAACCTGAAGCGAAGCCATAAAGGCCGGAACCAAGGAAAATCAAATGACAGAAAATGCAATTAAAAGTTTGTAATTCACATTTGCTATGACGTCATTTTTTTCTTAATATTCCTGCTATAAAAGTTATAGTATTTGAGTTTTTTTTTTTTTTTTTTACGCCAGGAAAAAAGTTCGTCTTGCCAATAACCATTAGAAAGAATCCGTCAAGGACAATGTCTTGTTTAATTAAAGTAAAATTTGATATTGCCATTCAAATACCCTTAAAAATTCATTTAGCCACAAAACTTTTCAAATTAAATACTATTAAAAGATAAAAGTTTAATCTTCAGATGTCCAATAAATCCAGCAATTTATGGGATTGATGTCCTCATAAAAACGTAATGAACCTAATGTTTTTTTTTGCAAGATGTGGCCATTTATTAGACCAAATTAAAATCTGCCAACGCGTGCATAAATTGGTATTTTATTTTTGTTAAATATGAAACACAAAGAGTATCAACATTGCCACAAAAACGGCAACAACGCCAGCAACAAAGTTGTTTAGCAATCATCATAATTTGCGGCATTAGGGGCAACGTTTCCATGGAGCACAACGGCAGCATCATCATCGTCTGTGCCTCACGGCGCTGATAAAGTGTCGGTGTGCAATTTATCAGTAGCCTGCTACAGTGGCAGGAACAGCAGCTCAGACCAATGCAACGACAGCAGAGCTGGGATCCATTGGCATAGCAATGGAGCAATATGGAACTGTTGCAACTGCCCCACCGCACCTGTCATGGGGGCAAACAAACTGGCAATTTATGAGTCATGCAGCAAATTTCAGCGCTTTTATTTGTGCTGTTCCCATGCCACGGGCATATTTATTATTTTTTTATTTTTAAATTATTTGAAGCGCAACTTTTCGTTGCAAATTTGTTGAGCATTTTTTATGGTTAGGTGTGGGCTCATTTCGCAGTCCCTGAGGTCAAACTTTCAAAGCAGACTGCATGAAATTGTTTAATGAAAATTTTTAACATGGCAAAAGAAAAGTTCTCTACGCCATTCGAAAAGCATTTAAGTTATATTTTTGAAAAGTAAAGCATGGCAGAAGCCTTTCATTAAAGCTTTAACGAGAAGGTTGAAAAATAAACTTACAATTTATTTACTAAACCTGGCTAAAATAACATTAATCCATACTTAAATCTTGAGTAGAAGCTTGTACACCTTCAAAGAAAGTCAATACATATGAGCGGATTCATTTCGTTATCATCGATATTAAGTGCGGAATCTTCCAATTAATAGTAATATTGTTATTGAGGGGTAGTGCACCGCGTGACCTATAAGATCCATTGTACTCCCCTCTGTGATTATTCCTCTTCAAAATCAAAAGATATTATATATATACATACATATTAGGTGTCCTTTTAGCCGTTAGAGACCATTGAGCAGACCAGTTAGAATTGTTAGAGATCACCTATCCACGATATTTTTCTTTAACCTATTTAAGTTAGTGCCGGGAAACTGTTTGGCTATCCTTAGCGCTGGACAACAGGTGCGTCTCAAGCTTTCATCCTATGTTGCTAGCTTATAAACAGTGTTTCTTTCCTTGCCATGTGACGGGGGACCTATCATAAGTTAAGTTTTTCTCGCCTTTCCTAAAGTTTAAGGTTTATTCGGATTTCCCAAACTATGTTGCTTAAAGTTTAATTTAGATTCTTTATTGCGGGCCGGCTATCTGATCTATTTCCTTATTGTGGTGATTCCGGTTCGGATTTATATCTGCTCTTAAGAGCTAATTTCAGCCAGGAAGACAACGGTGTATGTGCACAAGGAATCGGTACTGAAGAGGCAACAGCTTCGGCATTAACGCATTATACTAGACTCACTGTGCTATATCTACACTTAGGTGGCACATTAGAGCACCGTAAGTTTAATCCAACCGATGGAACATATTACGTTAGGTCCGGTATTTACTGTGTGTACCCTCATTGTGTATGAAATTTCACCAGGATTATTATTTTGGTGCCACGGGTAGTTAGAAACCCCGCAAAACTTTCCCTTTTTTAAGATTAGTGCTGTGCTGACTTTTGTGTTGAGGCCCTTTGGGGAGTTTCGTGATAGTTGTGGGGTCGATGCCAAACCATGGTAGAAGTCAATTTGAAAACCTCAACTTCTTCCCTTGGTACTTATGGAAATTGGAAATTCTGGATGAAGCTCACTGACCCCTGTCTCTACCTCCAATACCAAACGTGTAGTAAGCTTACCCGCAAAAAAATTTGGGTACTCGCACCTAAGAACGATCCTTAGCAAATGAGGATACTATACTCGATCTGGGGATTTGGATAGAAAATAGCGCCAGCAGTTTACTTCAGTTAAAAGCGCTTCTAACTCACTTAAATCTACTTAAATCTATCAACAATTTATAGCTTCTAATAGCTGTCTACCAAATGTGTTTTTCTTGTTAAGTTATCCACGAAGTTGGCCTATAAAATTCAGTGTCTGGCTAAAAGCTGGCAATGAAGATTGTTTATGCTCACAAATTGGCAAGCTCTCAAGCTAACAAGATTTTCAACAAGCCCAATTGATGTTTTTATTATTAAATAACATTAAAAATATGCCTTGATGGCCGCCTTAAACCTTATATAGAGCCCAAACTAAATCTCACCCACTGGTGTTGGCTAAATATGTATTACAGTCGATGGGGCGGCTACTTAACAAAGTTAACTGCAGCACATAAGTAACCGTATGAGGCAACAGGGGCAGTACACACAAAAAAGGAAGCCCCTAAATGTAGTTTAGGGTGGTGCAAAAAAGTAATATGTATATGAATGTGTGTGTAATGCACTTAGACATAAAACAATATATATTTGCGACGCCATTAAACACAAAATTGGATTAGTGTTGGCGTGCAAAAAAAGCACATAGCACAGCGATAAAGATGTACACACTCACAAAACTTAATATAATAAATATAATAATAATAAGGGCATACAACCCAAGGGATATTTCACGTCCACACAAACTCAGTCACACAAAGGTCACACCATGTTCAATAGAATTTTTATGTATGCATGATTTTGGTATGTATTCGAACTTGCATAGAAGTCAAGTTCCGGCTTACCTTCATCCTCAACATCATCGTTAAGTTCGGTGATTTCCGCCTTATCGCATTGCCGCTCGCTGCCATTTGTTGTTGCCGTGACAGAGCCGCCATTGAGCGCTGCCTTTGTGGCCGCCTTGGCATCTCCATTCGAGATAATTGAATTTGATTTGGCGTGATTTGTATGATTGTTGGCTGATTTGCTGTTGGCGTCTTCGGCGGCTTCAAGTGGTGGCGCACTAGCCTCTGCCTCGCCATTGACCGCATCGATGGCGCAGCCATCTTTGGTTTTAAGCTCCTGACTGGTATTGCAGCCCATTGTTACTGCTATATGTTGTACTCTAATTACTGTTGTTGTGGATAAGGTTTAAAGGCAACACGCTGTTGCACGTTCTGGGTTAACGTTTTGTCTAGGTAACCAAACAAATACAGCGTGATTGTTAAATCAATTGCAGCAACAACAAGTCACACACCTGCACATACACTCACACACAAAAGCACACGTACGGCAACACACACTTATGCACTAAACTATTTCACGTGCGGGTTTGTTTGTTGTTTTGCTGGTAACACCAAACTGTAATTTAGTTGCAGTTGGTTTGTGTTATTTGAAACCTTTTTATTTTTTGCACAAAATTATGTTTTCATTGATTTATGCTTAATTTCACAAATTTTATATTAATTATATTTTATATCTGTTTAGCAAAACAGGTTTAGAAAATGTGTACACAACCACAAGTTAACGCGCAGCACACTATTCGCTGGCACTGTGTCTGTCTGTTGCTGCGAGAGTAACGGCAACCAAATGCTAATCTAACGGAAACCGCACAAACTCGACTCACTCAACTGACAAGCGCAAGCGTCGCGTCTGTACTGAACGCGCAACACACCAAACGTAAAATGGACAGCCAGGCAGCAGGCAGCAGTCAGCAGTCAGCAGTACCGTTATCCTGCAGGACACAAGCTCAACAGCAGGAGGTGACTGTGCTAGCAGAAGAAGAAGCAAAGAGAGGACGTTGGCAGCAGCATCGGCAACCGGCAGTCAACGACATGCTAAATGACAGAGACAGAGAGCGGCAGCATGGGAAAGGTACAACACGTACGTGTGAGAGAGCGACACTTTTTAGCTGGGAGAGTTTTGTATCACAAATGAGTAAGCCAACGCATACGCTCAATTGTTATGTGTACAGTGGTTCAATGCCGACTTTTATTCCCCTCAAATTTCACACTTTTCTGAGCATACAATTGTTTTAAGAAGAAAAATTATATGCAGACAGTCGGGACAGTGCGATACCCTGTACCCTTTTTACTTTTCCGCAAAAAGTATCGCAGAATTGCGATTGGCCAAAAAAGTAAAATCTCTAATTGTATGTTTTTCGACAATTTAAGCTCGATTTGGCGATGTTTTTGTGTAACTGTTGTTGTTGTTAACTGTAGTAATTTAGACTTTAGCAAGCTAAATGTTTTTCTATCGCGTTGAGCATGTCTTCAAAGGGTTTCGTATTGAATTTGAGCACTCTAGTCGCTATAGTTGGGTCGCCAGAAGAATTAAAGTACAAACTTTAAAAAAAAAATTTTTTAAATATTTTCCCAAAGGGTATAACCAAAAAGTGACCCCAGCGATTTTTAAAAACTATGATGCAGATCGATTTGATCGAAAAATTAACGGGTTACCGCTTAATTAAGGTAAGATGTCTACAAAATTCGACAAACAAATAACTAAAGTTATTGGAATAACACACTACATGGACGCACGAACACCAAAACATCGCAGCGAGTCAAAATAGTTTGTTCTAATTTTTAGTTTATTCAAAAAAGTAATTTTAATTATTAAATTTCTGTGTGAGCCACTGTGCTTGCGAATGCGAAAAACCAGCAGCAATAGAGAGCAAAATTATGAGAGAGAATCGGTATTAGGAGCAGCTGTTGTTGTTTTCGGCTTCGCTGCAAAGCATTTGGCAAATAAACAAACCGACAAGCAAAGCCGACAGCCTCGGCACACACACGCACACACACACACACACACACACACACACACACACACACACACACACACACAGACACAGAGAGGAAAAAGAAAATCGTGACAGGCATTGTGGTAGCAGCAGCAGTAGCCATCGCTGGAAAGTTTCAAAGGCAATGGCATCATCATCGTACTGGGAGTCTGCACGCACTCACGAAGTCTCACACACACACACAGACGCAAACTCTCATACACACACACACACACACACACACACAAACTAAAACAAGGTACAAAGTGCCTTTTTTTTTGTGTATGACTGCGGCCAGCCAACCGTAAACAGAATACCAAAGAAAAAAAATACACTGCAAATAAAAGGCTGCCTATAAAAATATCAATGAAAAAGTTTTTCTTTCTTAGCTTTTGTTGTGCGTTCTTTTATTGTTGTTGTTTGTATTATTAACTATTTTTTGCCACCGATGTGGGCGGCCCCACTAAGTATACTACGCTTTTTGCCAAAATATTTTTAGTGCGGTTGCTGCTGCGGTTTTTTTTTAACCGTTTTGCGTACTTTTTTAGACTTCGCATTCCAGACAACTTTTGGGGCTATGACGCGCCAGTTTTTGTATCTTTGTAACTGTGTCTGCCTATGCTTGTGTCTGTGCGTATGTGTGTGTGTATCTGTTTGGTTGTGTCTGCGCCTTTTGGGAGTTACCGCTGACTCCATTTCCATATAGCATTTCGTTTGTCTATGTGAGTTTTCCACTCGTAAATGAATTGGATTTTTTTTATTGTTTTTTGTTACTGGCTGCTCTTTCTCGCACCCTGCTCATATTACACAGTTCTATGCGTCATTGTGCAAAAGTCAAGCACAGGGTGTCAATAATAATAAAAGTAAGTGGGTAGCTAGTGTCGTTTAGGACATAGACATAACAATTGCCCTGCATATGTAAATAGGCTTATACCTAGTAATGCTCAGGTAGCCAGTGCCAATTTGTTGGAGTCCAAAGGGACACACAATGTTTACATTCTTCAACGTAGTATGTGTTGGCATTTTAAATATTAACATATTTCTCAACTTATGAGTATCAAGTTGGATTTTTAAATTAAAAGTAGCGAGAAATAGGTACAAAAATGTTAGTAATCGTTCTTTGGAATTCCATTTTAAGAAACTCTTCTTGGTAAAATGGATTTATATTTTATTGCTCAACGCTGCTTCTCACAGCAAGACACAAAGTCAATCATACAGGAGAGAGCACTAACATTAAATCCCAGCATCAAAAAAAAAATGCAATAATGCTTAACCATTATGCGCCTTTCCTTAACTATGCTACGAATTGTCGCTCAACAGACACCAAAGGGACTAGTTTTGGACTGTCTACTACACTTTGCCTAATGAAGGGAAGCAACTTCATGTTGCATATGTACACAAAGCAGCTCTCTCGCTCACAAGAATTTTATTATGGCTGGATCGCTGGCAATAATTGTATCTGTATGAGATTTTCCCTTTTCTCTTAATGTAAACTGAATTTTGTACTCTTTAACTATAATTGCTTAACAAGCGCTGCATATGCACATATACATGTGTATGTCATGCTCGCTGTTATACTCTTTAATTACAAAGTCACTGTTAATAGCGCTAAGATGGCTTAACAGGCTAATTAAAGATCACTCTGGAAATTAATACTGAAGTGAAAAGTGTGTTCTAGTCCGCTTACTCTACATATTCATATATATAGAAATTATATATATATCGTTCGAACAAGTTGTCGAGTGCCTGCACCTGGCACTACCTACTCCAGCTAATTGGTTGGACAGTATCGTTGATGAAGCGACATCGAACATGAAACTTGATTACATATCTTGTTCTAAACTTTTTTCACTTATGCACTAACTTAATTTGATTCTTAAATATTAAAAATGCTCTAAAGTATTTACCCCTTGGAAATTCGCGTAAACTAAAGTCAACTGGGCAGGCCGTAAAATGAAAAATTTTTTGTGGCAGCTCAGAGACGTTGCAAGCCATATGTTCCTTGTTTCATACACGATTAGCATCAACAGACCAGTCGTTTTTGCAAAATATCGTATTTTCAAAACCAAATATGTTTCTTATATCTTGCCCAAAGTTTGACCAAATTCTGTTAAATAGTCCACAAATCCATTTGACTTTAACTAACGTGTAACTTTTCTACAGAGTTCAACTTTAACTAGACGTTGAAAAACTAGTGCACCCTCAACCAAATTCGTCCAAAGGAAACACGATCTAGCTATTTCTCACCCTTCTTGTACAGGGTATAAAAATAAAAAATATTTTCCAAATTTATTTATCTTATAAATAAATTCGTTTGATACAAGCGAACTGTCTCGTCCTGTGAAGTTTTCCAGCACATTTTTTAACACTCTTATTTCATGTATTGAAGATTGGTCACTTGGTCCCCCAGGCCTCACCGATGCTTTCTAATTCTTCACAAGTTGATCAAAGCTAGACGACCGGCTGCAGAAAAGCTTCAGGGCTTCTCACTTACGGATTACTGCAGTGCGGTCCTTTGCATAGTCTAATTTTATATCGGTAACAAACTGCCGCAGATCTCTACATAAAATGACTCAGAAATTCGTTTGATATAGGTGCCGGGTCACAGGGGCCTTGAGGGAAGCTGTATAGAGTAAGAGTAAGAGTTAGTTAGTTAGTTAGAGTTAGTGAGTTAGACAGCCCTTTAACGATATCCAGTCAAAATTTCATTGCATTCGGCCAACTGGAAACATAGTTTTTGCCTCTGAAGTGAGAGTATGTGTATGTCATTGGATCCACTGGTCCAGTCCATTCAAAATAATAAACTGAAACCAAACTGAACATTTTATGAAGGAGGATCAACCAAAACACCCTGTAGAGCAAAAAGTCCAAGGACAAATTTCTCATTTTATACAAAAATAACAGATTCTTGTCACAAGCAACGAAAATTACAAAATGGGCAGCATATAAACAGTTAAGGACCGAATCTGAATTTCACATTTAGACAAATTTAATGTGAACGAAGTGCTTTAAAGGGAAAACGCTATAAATGACAACTGGCGCCGAAAAGTATGCAATGCAAAGTTCAAACACAAAACACCATGTTTAAAAGGCGGCAACAGCTGCTAGAGACTTGACAGTTTGCAGTTGTTGCAATCGGCAGCAGAAGATACTACAACACAACTGACAACAACAGCAACAAGATAATAGACAACTACAACAGCAAAAACAGGAGACTCGACTATGTCGTGTCAAACTGAACTCAGCAAAGCCTTGAAGCGCGTAAATGAACGAATCGCGGGAATTCGCACACCCAAAAAAACAAAACAAAGATACGTAGAATGACACAAGCAACAATAAGAACATAACAAAAGAACGGAATAGTGGCGAGGAAACCAAACAAACCAAACGAACAGACAAAAATGTTTGCCACGACTTGCAGGGCATTTGCCACGCCCATACGCCTACAATGGTGGTTAGCATGCTTGGCGGCAGCTAGGCTGTGAAAATTCACGACATTTTCGCAAGAAAATTTCCACACATTCTGGAATTTGTGCTTTTGTTGGCTTTTATTCATTTTTCTTGGCGTTTGGCGCTTGGCTTGGCAGGCGTACATATAAACCCTTTTAGTTTGATAGAATGACAAAATGGCTGACGACTTGCTGGCTATGATATGAACTTGAAGTTGACGTATGTTCAGGCCAACACACAAAATGGGCGACGACGCATCTTTGCGCTTGATTTAAGTCGTAAAATGCAAAGTCATTATTTCGCCAAGTTGCTAAAAATAGATTTTCTTTTTAAAGATGGCATTTCTTGCTGTCAACAAACAACACAAACGCAGCACGCCGCATACTCTGTCCCTCTCGTTCGCTCACTCAAAATTAAGTATACGTTGTCATCTTGGCTTTGGTCTGAGCGATATTGAACGGCGACTGGAAAACTTTCAGCCTACTCTCATACTCGCCAACTTTTGGGTTTCCCTTTGGGACAGCTGCCAAAGTTGCTTCTTTTTTTTTGTTTGTGTGTACGTATAATAATGTTTGTGTCGTTTTGTCTGAGGTTCAACGGTGCGCAACAACTTTCCCAAGAAATACACCCACATTAACATAAATGAGTGCTGCTCTCAGAATTCAAGTTTTAAAGTCAATGTTAAAGTTATAGATGAGCTGAAGTGCCGCTGCCAATGGGCCGGCAGCTACAGTAGGCAGTTTAGGTCTCCAAATAAGATAAATGGTGGGATCTGCATACATTTGACCAAAAGCTGAACCAATTTTTTACGTATATCCTTTGCACTTGCCCTAAACTGTATAACTAATTTGCAAAAAAAAATCTTATAATCAAAATTTCATATAATAGAGTTTTGCATATTTTATTAGAATGCATCGTATTGGAATAGGTTCAAGGTTTAGCTAACTGTCTACGCCAAAAGCCATTTATAGTATATCTGAGCGTAGAAAACACTTGAACCGTTCCGGTACGAACGCGAGAAGCATTCAGGCTGTAAGGTTCTCTCCAACTTGGCAAAATGTGGGTTTAGCATGCCTGCTCTATTAACCGCTTTTCTTGACGGCTGTTTGTCACATAAAAATGTTTGGTAAGAGTAAACTTTTCAGGACTACTTATTTTTGGGCGTCTATGAAGGAAACCGAAAAAAGTTTTCCAGTATTTGTAATAAGACAACAGATGCGAGAATTTTGATCATTTCACTTGATTTATGTTTCAAACATGGGTTATCTTTGACATATTTTATATTAGTTTATTCGTTTTTTGACACTTCATATACTTTTTTCTAAATCATTCTTAAAAATTAAACATATTTTCCGCACTGCACCTGCCCCGTTCACAACTTTTTGAACATTATCAGGGTTGTTTTAAGCCTGTCAAGTCCATCATTGACCAGATATTCACACTACGCCAAATCCTGAAAAGACCCGCGAAAAACAAAACGACACCCACCATCTCTTTGTCGATTATAAGGCAGCATCTGATAGCCCATTGAGCAACACACGCAGCCCCGTTAAGAGCTGCACCGAACCATTTGATACCAAGCGATGCTTCAGAGGCGATGCCCTCTCCTGCGACCTCTTCAACCTTTTGATGGAGAATGTGTTGTGAAAGGCCGAAGTGCATCGGAACGGGACTGTATCTATAAGGGTGTCGGGCGTACTAAGCGAGCAGTTACTTGAGCCTTTGCGGCTATTAAAAGAGAACCTACCAAGGTGAGTCTGGTGCTAAGTGAGAGCAAGACGAAGTATATGCTTTCTTCGAGTAGAGATTGATGTTGAGAACTATTCTTTTGATTTTGTTAAGGATTCCGTCTACCTTGGCAGCACCCTCAAAATGAAGAACGATTTCAGCATTGAGATCAAGCGGAAAATCACTCTTGCGAATAGATGTTACTTTGGTCTCAGTAGGCAAAAGAGCGGCTCCGTTGGCTAGGTCATGTTGTGCTAATGGGTGAAGGAGCTCCTGCGAGAAAGATCTTCAATGCGAGTGTCGAAGGAAGGCGACGAAAGAGCAGGCCATGTCTTCGTTGGAAGAACCAGATAGAGAGTACACTAACCTTTAGTATCATCAATTGGAAAACGCTCGCACAAAGCAGAGATACCTGGATGAGAGCTTTACATCAGGCCGTAACGCGGGAACGAGTTGTTATGGCCAGTTAAGAAAGTAAGTAAGTAAATTGAAAATTCATTCGATCATGTGACATTTAGTAACTGTGCCAACGGGTTGGCTGTTCACACTGTGTTGTGCCTGTGTGACAGCTAAGTGTGAAGCTGTATGCCCCAATGTACGCCCGGCATTACACATTTGAATAAGACCATGCAATTCGCACACATATAAGGAAGTGTAACCGGTTTGTGCGATATTAAAAGGCGCCTGTAGGAGTATCCTACGTCAACTCTTTGGTATGACAATTTAAAGAAAATTCTGTTGGTGTTTCGTAGAAATAACTCGAGGATTGAAGCTCACTGCTTATAAACTTTTTTTTTCTACGTATATAAACTTAATAATTGTAGCTTTCTTTTTCTTAGAAGTCTTTACGGACTTGTCATTTTATAGACAAATTTGTTATTAATTTTACTAATTGATGTCACTGCCAACCAAAACAAACTGCTCTAGTCCCTTTTCCCACTAGAAACATTTACACACACACACACACACATATATATGTCCACACTATTGCCATATTTGTGTAGATTTGCCTTTCATTTCCTACAGAAAAAGTCACTATGTCATAATAGAATTAACGTCAAAATAATAAATGCCTCATTTATTTCATTTGCAAGCTGTTTGGTGTAATATATTAATCATACGTCATGTTAGCCAGTGACAGCCAAACCGAATGCGTTGAAATGAAAATTAATGGCAAGCATTTAAGTGTTATAATTAATAGATGAACTTAGACAGGAATTAATAAAAGAAAAGTGAAACCTCTATCAAAACTTTTAAAAGTATTGAGTTAATAAACTAGTGGAAATATCCTTTTGTCTCCATGGAATTCATCAAGAAACGTGACTGACTGGCTTTTAAATAAATCAGGCCAATTTCGTTTAAAGAAAACATGGTCAGTACGAGGTCGATCCACATGCACAGATAAAATCTGCAATAAGTTTAAAACTAATTACGGACAGATACGGGATGCTGCCCTTAAAGTAAATACCATGATGTCTCAGCCTTTTTCTACATGAAAAAGATAAAAAATAAAAATCGGGTTGATTGAAGCTTGGTTTGTCTCACTGATATAAAGTATCACACCAAAAAACTCCATAGAAGATTCTTCTACTTAACTGTCCATAGCAACCCGTTACCGGGTTACGGCCTGATGTATATCTTTTACTGGAATTGGGGTTTTACATGGTGGGTCCCAAACTCTACGCACAACCCTTTCAAGGCCTGGGGTGCCTCTATTGGTCTCGAAAGAATCCCGTGTTATTATTAGTCGCCTCAATCGACAAGCTTTGACCTGCTGAGTTGGTATTCTCTGACCCGGTCACCACACGGTGTAGAGAATATAAGATAGAAGATTATATAGATTAATTAACTACATTTTCACAAGAAAGCCCCAACTTAATTAAAAAAGTAAAATTTCAAAATTAGCTTTAGGCCATATTGTTTAAATTACCAGAAAACTTAAGATATTTTTCTTTCACTTATTTAATACAATTCTAAACATATACTATGAAATACGTGCAACGATATAAATCGCACTGCTGTGGAACTACATTGATTTCAATTTATGGTGTTCCTTTGACAAAAGTAAACCTTTACCAAGCAATAAATTTCGCCTAATTGCCAATAAAATCCATTAAAGACCCCTTAAAGTCATGTTAATCGAGTGTCGTGCAAGATTGCATGCGGCATACATCGTATCCTATACCTGAAAGCTGACATATCCTTCACTTTGCTGCACGTCACTCCAATATTAACCACAATCTGCGATGAACAGAGACCCTAGCAGGCGAAGTCATATTAGCTGCTAGATCGGAGTAAAGCACAGACATTATCATGAACGTAACAGTGACAGACAAACGAACGGACGGACAAATGCCAGAAGCAGAAAAGCGGTAAACCAAAAATGACAGTTCGTACGTCAAAAGTGAACAATGTTGACTTTAAAATCACATTGAAGAGTCACTCACACACACACTAACCTAACACACAGACGAGTGCAAAGCACAGTTCAATTACACGAGTCGTTGTGGTAGCTGCTTCAATGCTTGGATACATGTTTATTGAAAGGTTACATGAATGACAACACACACAGACACACACACACTTACACACACAAAGCGCCGGACTATTTGCTTAATGGGTGTACGTGAATGTTGTATCTGTGTGTGGCTGCACTTCATTCGTTTCGTTTCGTTTCGTTTTGTTGTTGACTGTACATCATTGCATTGCATTGAATTAAGTGAATATACTCCCCCTCTGTCTATGACAATAGCATACATTTAGGCGCACGAATGGACACCAATTGCAACAGTGTGTGTGTGTGAGTGTGGGTGTGTCTGGTGTGCATGTCAAAAGACGTGCCACAACATATCTCAGCAGTCGTTACGTGCAGTCACGAATGCTTAAAAGTGCAACTCCAATTTCCCCAATCCCCCTGTTCAGCAGCCAGCTCTTTCTAGCTCACTGCATGTGCTAGCTATCTCCTTCCAACTCTATCCGGCTCTGTTTATGTCCATTGATATGGATTTTTCAATTTAGCTTTACAAGCTGTTTGGCATTTAAAACTTAAACAGTAAAAGTGCACGTCATTTTCAATAGATAAATCTGTAGTTAACTTTTGGGAACTGCTTTAATAAAGCGCGTTCACACTCTGAGACCTCGATAAGTTGAAATACCAACAAAAATTAAACTTATAAGTAGCCAAAGAACACCTCATGCTTTCTTACTCTATTATAAACTTCGTTGAAAACGGATTGTTCTTCTGTTTCCTTCTTAACATTCATTTCCTCCTCAAAAAAACTTACGTTGTCTTCTTTCCTCTGTGACTTTTCACACATATGGGATAACTATGCGTTTTGCACTAGAAACATAATTTTTTTTAATCATAATTATTAATTAAAGTTAATGAACAATTTATTTATGTTGCTTATAATAAGTTGCAATATTAAATAAACTTATATGTAACGCATTTTATACAAGCATTTCAGTAATGGCTGAGGTGGATAAACACCTTTTTGGCAGAAAAACGAAAATAAAAATAAATAAAATGGTATTATACATTTGGGCAATACATACATTGCAGACAGAAGGAGACGTGACAGATTTTTTCAAGTGTTCCATCAATTGGTTTTCCCAATACGGTTGGATTTTTCAAACATAGCAAGTTTCAGAAAATACCAATACCCAAAATTTTATACCATATCTCTTTGGCATACTGCCTTCTAGTATTGTCGAAGCTAGCATCTTCCATAAAAAATAAATAATTCAATTAAATTTACCAATGGTAACGTATGAATTAAAATATTCATGTATTAAATTGTTTTTTTAACATTATCGCTTTGAAAATAGGACGTCCATATTCACCATCAAACAAATCTAAAATTATTTAAATTTTGGATCTAAATAAAATTGGGTGTTTGATTTATTGCAAACATGACCGTAAAAGCAAACAACACACCTCTTTACATTAGCATTTATATTTTGCATTTGCATAAGAGTTGGAGCACTACAGAATAACATTCTCAATTGGTTGTGGAAGGAACAAGAGAGAAGTATCTTTAATGTTATCAACACGTGCGTTTGCACATCTATATAACATTTTCATTCCTCCAGTTCTATCTTGCACTGGTTGTGAGTTCCACACTATACCGTCTTTTGAAAAGATCAATGGGTCGACTATTCCATCTACTGATTCAATTGTTTTTGATGGATCTTCTTCAAATAGTTCCGTTTCATCAAATTCATAATCACTTTTAGTTCCAATCCATTCATCTGTTTCTTCGGGAAAATAATTTTCAGTATCATCGTTGGAAGGATCTTCATCATAAGGCTCATTCATAATTTCTCCTAGCTGTTTGCCGATAAGATATTTCGGTCTGGCCATGTTGTGTTTTCAAGTAGAATCAATATTCAAAGTCTACAGCAACTAACGCATAAAATGCAAACTAATTTTTTCCGTTAGTACGAGTATTCAAAATAGCAAAGTACGAGTATTTCTCATGCATATATCAGTAAACTGCCACAATCAGCGCACTGACTAAGTTTTCCATGAAAATGAAGGTTTGGTTGAGGTTTTGGCAATAATTTTCTCACATAGCGGTGTCTGCCTTTGGTATACAATTCACAGTTCTTCCAGTTGTGGAAAATAAAGCTAACGGCATCGATTTATAGTTTAGACACCACCAATTTTTATACCAGAGAACTGCAATTGTGCGTATATTCATGACCGTTCTTCTTCTTAACTGGCCATAACAACCCGTTATTGGGTAACGGCCTGATGTTAATTCATTCTTTCATTGGAATTGTGGTTTTACGTGGTGGGTCCCAATCCCTTCGCACAACCCTTTTAAGGCTTACTGGTCTCGAAAGAATCCAGTGTCATTGTTAGTCGCCTCATACGACAAGCTTTGACCTGCTGAGGTGGTATTCTCTAATGGATTTATAAACACCATATTATAAAAACCTTTGGTGTTAAATTAAACACATGTACATATAAAACCAATTTGATGCAGACAGTCGGGACTGTGCTCGACAATGAAATACCGTGTACCTTTTTTTATAAACACTAAATACGGTAAAATGAGAACGAAAGTATCCACTTTTATATCTCCTTTCATAAGATCGATATGCCTGTAAACATTTGCCTATTGGAAAGTTCCAATTGAGAAGTTTTTCTATGGGGAAGTTGGCTATTGTGGTGGGCAAAAATTACTTTTATACCCAAAACTCCAGTATTCTTGGGCCAATGTCATTGAATTTTATAACATATGTAGATCAAATATACATTTATAAATGTCTGTGGCAATTTTCGAATCAATACATCAGAGGGTGTGGCATTAATTAAGGTAAATCCATTGCGGGGAAAGGGGGTTCCATTGAAAAAATTGTATGCAGTTTTGACAATTAGGGTCACACTAGTCTCCACACCAAATTTTGTAGCTCTAGCTCACATGTATCCATATCTACGAGGGGGGTGAAAATCCGATTTCGATACTTTGTGAAACATATGTAGATGCACATAAACACGACGCACATCTCTGAGTAATGTCAAGTTGATAGATTCAACGGAGCGGTTGTAAACCGCTATAGTTCACTTCGAGGAATTTCAAAACATATGGTTTTCAGTTTAGTGTATACTATTAGAGACTTCAATTCGGATAGTTCATATTCGAGACCTTCTTTTGGTTGATATAGCTTACATTAGCTTCATTCATTATGCAACTCCACTCACTTTTTGTTGGTTATTTTGGATAATATTCACTCAAACATCAATATCTCAGCTTAACAATTTTTTATTCAATCTATAAGTTTGTGAACACAGTTAAAACTAAATTTTAAGCAAAAATAAAATAAACTGAAAGATTTTGGATTTTATTTTTCCTTTCTTTAAATCGAATGAAAAATTAAGAAATTATAATGGTTTAAACTTAAAGGCAAAAAAGCAAAAAACAGTTTGCTTACTTATCGATATACTTAAGCAAACTTGTTTATCATGGGTCGTGACTAACTTTTCATAAAAGTCATATTCATCATATTCATAGGAGTGAATTCAGGAAAACTTTACTTGAAGCACTTGCTGGAAATCGATTTATCGATTTATCTACTGTTTTCTTTCAGCATGAAATAATGTGCTGCTTTTGATTTTAAGACTTGATTCCACATATGGAAGAATAATGGTAAGGAAAGTGATTAAATTTTTTGACTGCCTATACACAGGCACATTCCAATTTTGTATACGTTGCTTGACAAAGCAATAAAATGCATGGACACAATCTTCCTCATTGGAATTCGCAGCAGCGTGAGAGCAACAGCTCAAATAATTCTTATATTCTTTGAATTTCAGAGTTTGCACGATTTTCCTGTTTACAAACTACTCATTTGTACACTTGATACCAATCAAAGTTTCGATGTTCTTATCTTTCCAGAGTTTCGAAATCAAACGGGAATATCACTTGAAAATCGTCTACAGCTTCGTATTTTAATACCATAGAGTACGATTCAATCACTGCAAAGTTTATAATCCCTATCCAGCAAACTTCCATTAACCTTTAAAAAAAAAAATCTTCCTTTTGTGTTTCAAACATTGCAGCATGCAAGGAGATAATTTTTCGATGGCACCCTAACATTCAGTGATTCACTTAGCCGAATGTTTATCAAATTCGCTGCGATGCACTAAAATATAGTCTTTTTGGGGTTTTTGGTCATTTAATTATGCATTTATACTGATTTTATCAATTGAAATATTTTTTGGCCCTTAATATTTCTTCATTTTTTTAAATGTAACTATAAATAGTACTACTTATTGTTTAAATAACTTTTGTAAAGAGGATAAAATTTCCTGGACCGGTAAAAAATTAATTTTTTTTGTTGAAATGCGACCATCTTATAGCGTGTTTCCACTATCGCTTTTTGCCATTAGCTTTTTCTCAAAATTCGAAAAGTAGCATTTTGCGTTTCTATTACGGTTACATTTTTAATTGCTTTGATTTAACTAAATGACATAAAAAACACGTTAATAACAATAAATAATAATAAGTAATAAATAGTATTACTATATCACTAACTTGCATATTTAACATTAACTTACCTTGGCGACAAAATCCATTGTTTTCTTTTCTTCTTCTTTCTTGTTTACATTGGGATGGTAAATGCTGCGATAGGCAGAAACTGTACAAATGAAATCGAATAAAATGCAACTAGTTACTTTGAAATAAAATGTCACATTTTGAGTCGCATTTGTTTTGTGTGGGCAACAACAATGCTAGTGCAATTTGCATTGGGCAAAAACCGACATTTCAATTTTTGGTGTGAAAAAGTAAAGCGACATAGTGGAAAAACGCTATTAGTGGATGTGTAAGCCTTCTTGTGTTGCTGTCTCTGTCAGGCCGACTCACTATTAGGCAAAATTGAGAAAGAAAAAAAGCAAAAAAAAAAGCTCATAGGTATATTTTGTCTTTAAAATGGTCGCATTCAGTAAGTCGACTCAATGCAACGGCCAGGATTCCAGTCTAATAAATTTAATGCTCTTTGTCGGTTCGTTTCGATAAATCACACAGATAATTAACCGATTACTCATTTTTTTGGCCATCACTATGTCAGTCGATGTGTAGCAAACTTTAATTGTCAAAGATACTTTTATTTGTCTTCATTTAGTTTTGCTGAAAGCATTTAATTTTTTTCTTTTAACAAGATTAAATTTTTTTTAATATTTTGCAAAAGAATATAGAATGTCTTTAATATTACGCGGATATAGAGAAGCGTCCTCTACGCTGAATGAGGCGCTTCCTATTGGAAGCTACAGTGGCTTTGTGAGCCAAGCCCTGCGTAATAACCGTGGAGTTGAATGTATGATGCACTTTGGAGTTGTGGGCTCAACGCCACTAGTTACGATTACTCGAGGATATGATCCGGATGCGCGTATAAGACAGCTGCATTTGTTAAACCGGGGCCCAGCGGTGGACCGATTGCCTGCTAGTTCTTATGCACTGGTTGTCGGTGGAGGATACGCATCCTTGGCCGTGGCACCAAATGTTCGCGTTCGCATCAACAGACAAACAGGAGCAGTAATCTTGAGAGCAGCCGGCCGCGGTCAACTAATATTAACGATCCATCCGAGCCCGCTGCAACTACCACCGGACTTACCACACCAACAACAACAGCCGCAACCCGCTAATCATGACGAAAGTCCTCTTGGATTCATGGACATTGCTTTAATTAGCATTGATGAACGGGCGCAACGAGTTTCTACATTATATTATATGTAATTTGATGATTTCATCTAAATTCATGCTGAAATAACCTACACATACATATATATGACATACGAAGAAGAAGAGGATACACAATTCGCTTGCATATAATGTATCACTGAAAAAAATTCCAATAAATATATCGATATCAATAGCGTATCTTAATTGATTTTGTGCTTTTGTTATTTTTGCATACGCTCATTTTGTTCTGTCCAAATGAAATGTGGCCATAACTGGCGATTGACATTTGCGAAATTCTCCAGAAGTGAGTGATCTGAGCATAGTTGTGTATTGCGGGAAGCTTGTTTAAACATGCTTTTATATTTTTATAGGCTTGTGTAACCTTGTAATATGTTTCCAGTCAAAGTGCCGCGTGCTTGGTGTATCGAAAGAAAACAAATCGTTAGATGCAGAGAACTGCAATTGTGCGTATATTCATGACCGTTCTTCTTCTTAACTGGCCATAACAACCCGTTATCGGGTAACGGCCTGATGTTAATTCATTCTTTCATTGGAATTGTGGTTTTACGTGGTGGGTCCCAATTCCTTCGCACAACCCTTTTAAGGCTTACTGGTCTCGAAAGAATCCAGTGTCATTGTTAGTCGCCTCATACGACAAGCTTTGACCTGCTGAGGTGGTATTCTCTAACGCTCTCTAGCCCGCTCACCACACGGGTTCATGGGTTTATAAACACCATATTATATAAACCTTTGGTGTTAAAATAAACACATGTACATATAAAACAAATTTGATACAGACAGTCGGGACTGTGCCCGACAATGAAATACCGTGTACCTTTTTTTATAAACACTAAATACGGTAAAATGAGAACGAAAGTATCCACTTTTATATCTCCTTTCATAAGATCGATATGTCTGTAAACATTTGCCTATTGTTCCAATTGAGAAGTTTTTCTATTGGGAAGTTGGCTATTGTGGGTGGGCACAAATTACTTTTATACCCAAAACTCCAGTATTCTTGGGCCAATGTCATTGAATTTTATAACATAGATCAAAAATACATTTATAAATGTCTGTGGCAATTTTCAAATCAATACATCAGGGGGTGTGGCATTAATTAAGGTAAATCGATTGCGGGGAAGGGGGGTTCCATTGAAAAAATTGTATGCAGTTTTGACAATTAGGGTCACACTAGTCTCCACACCAAATTTTGTAGCTCTAGCTCACATGTATCCATATCTACATGTAGTCGAATTTTGGAGCAGTTTATAGGAGAGGGGGGGTGAAAATCCGATTTCGATAATTTGTGAAACATAGATGCACATAAACACGACGCACATCTCTGAGTAATGTCAAATTGATAGATTCAATGGAGCGGTTGTAAACCGCCAAAAACTGCTGGGGAAACGGGGGCATATATCAACTCAATTCGATAAACTTCATCTTACGTGGGATTACGCGCTCTTTGTGTCTCTAGAGATCTATCCCCTCGTACGGACAGACGGACATGGTCCAATCGCTACCCGAGTCAATGATAAGACTTTTTGCCCATGGAACTTATGGTGTGCCACGCCTCCTTCTGCCTGTTACATACATTGCACCAATCTATAATACCCTTGTACCCTATGTGTACAGGGTATAATGACTGTTAGTTCTAGCAAAACAATAAAAAATGATGTTGCTTTAATTTCAAAGATTCACATTTTGCGTACTTCCAGTGATATTCAATAAAAATAAAAATTAATAGTTCACTTCGAGGAATTTCAAAACATATGGTTTTCAGTTTAGTGTATACTATTAGAGACTTCAATTCGGATAGTTCATATTCGAGACCTCCTTTGGTTGATCTAGCTTAAATTAGCTTTATTCATTATGCAACTCCACTCACTTTTTGTTGGTTATTTTGGATAATATTCACTCAAACATCAATATCTCAGCTTAGCAATTTTTTATTCAATCTATAAGTTTGTGAACACAGTTAAAACTAAATTTTAAGCAAAAATAAAATAAACTGAAAGATTTTGGATTTTATTTTTCCTTTCTTTAAATCGAATGAAAAATTAAGAAATTATAATGGTTTAAACTTAAAGGCAAAAAAGCAAAAAACAGTTTGCTTACTTATCGATATACTTTAGCAAACTTGTTTATCATGGGTCGTGACTAACTTTTCATAAAAGTCATATTCATCATATTCATAGGAGTGAATTCAGGAAAACTTTACTTGAAGCACTTGCTGGAAATCGATTTATCTACTGTTTTCTTCCAGCATGAAATAATGTGCAGCTTTTGATTTTAAGACTTGATTCCACATATGGAAGAATAATGGTAAGGAAAGTGATTAAATTTTTTGAGAGCCTATACACAGGCACACGCCAATTTTGTATACGTTGTATACTCATTTGTACACTTGGTACCAATCATTTCAAATTTTCGATGTTCTTATTTTCCAGAGTTTCGAAATCAAACGGGAATAACACTTGAAAATCGTCTACAGCTTCGTATTTTAATACCATAGAGTACGATTCAATCACTTCAAAGTTTAGCTTCTTAGAGTTTCAGCATATACTTCGATAATGCTTTTCGAAAATTCCATTCATTTAGCTGTCTGGAATAAATTATAAATGGTTTTAAAAATATCACTTTCAATCTCTAGAGCATAAGTATGTATATAATCCCTATCCAGCAAACTTCCCTTAACCTTTTATAAAAAAATCCTCCTTTTGCACCCAAACATTCAGTGATTCACTTAGCCGAATGTTTATCAAATTCGCTGCGATGCACTAAAATATAGTCTTTTTGGGGTTTTTGGTCATTTAATTATGCATAATTTTATGTTTTTATCAATTGAAAACTTGCAAAATGTTTTTTGGCTCTTAATATATCTTCATTTTGTTAAATGTAACTATAAATAGTACTACTTATTGTTTAAATAACTTTTGTAAAGAGGATAAAATTTCCTGGACCGGTAAAAAATTAATTTTTTTTGTTGAAATGCGACCATCTTATAGCGTGTTTCCACCATCGCTTTTTGCCATTAGCTTTTTCTCAAAATTCGAAAAGTAGCATTTTGCGTTTCTATTACGGTTACATTTTTAATTGCTTTGATTTAACTAAATGACATAAAAAACACGTTAATAACAATAAATAATAATAAGTAATAAATAGTATTACTATATCACTAACTTGCATATTTAACATTAACTTACCTTGGCGACAAAATCCATTGTTTTCTTTTCTTCTTCTTTCTTGTTTACATTGGGATGGTAAATGCTGCGATAGGCAGAAACTGTACAAATGAAATCGAATAAAATGCAACTAGTTACTTTGAAATAAAATGTCACATTTTGAGTCGCATTTGTTTTGTGTGGGCAACAACAATGCTAGTGCAATTTGCATTGGGCAAAAACCGACATTTCAATTTTTGGTGTGAAAAAGTAAAGCGACATAGTGGAAAAACGCTATTAGTGGATGTGTAAGCCTTCTTGTGTTGCTGTCTCTGTCAGGCCGACTCACTATTAGGCAAAATTGAGAAAGAAAAAAAGCAAAAAAAAAAGCTCATAGGTATATTTTGTCTTTAAAATGGTCGCATTCAGTAAGTCGACTCAATGCAACGGCCAGGATTCCAGTCTAATAAATTTAATGCTCTTTGTCGGTTCGTTTCGATAAATCACACAGATAATTAACCGATTACTCATTTTTTTGGCCATCACTATGTCAGTCGATGTGTAGCAAACTTTAATTGTCAAAGATACTTTTATTTGTCTTCATTTAGTTTTGCTGAAAGCATTTAATTTTTTTCTTTTAACAAGATTAAATTTTTTTTAATATTTTGCAAAAGAATATAGAATGTCTTTAATATTACGCGGATATAGAGAAGCGTCCTCTACGCTGAATGAGGCGCTTCCTATTGGAAGCTACAGTGGCTTTGTGAGCCAAGCCCTGCGTAATAACCGTGGAGTTGAATGTATGATGCACTTTGGAGTTGTGGGCTCAACGCCACTAGTTACGATTACTCGAGGATATGATCCGGATGCGCGTATAAGACAGCTGCATTTGTTAAACCGGGGCCCAGCGGTGGACCGATTGCCTGCTAGTTCTTATGCACTGGTTGTCGGTGGAGGATACGCATCCTTGGCCGTGGCACCAAATGTTCGCGTTCGCATCAACAGACAAACAGGAGCAGTAATCTTGAGAGCAGCCGGCCGCGGTCAACTAATATTAACGATCCATCCGAGCCCGCTGCAACTACCACCGGACTTACCACACCAACAACAACAGCCGCAACCCGCTAATCATGACGAAAGTCCTCTTGGATTCATGGACATTGCTTTAATTAGCATTGATGAACGGGCGCAACGAGTTTCTACATTATATTATATGTAATTTGATGATTTCATCTAAATTCATGCTGAAATAACCTACACATACATATATATGACATACGAAGAAGAAGAGGATACACAATTCGCTTGCATAAAATGTATCACTGAAAAAAATTCCAATAAATATATCGATATCGATAGCGTATCTTAATTGATTTTGTGCTTTTGTTATTTTTGCATACGCTCATTTTGTTCTGTTGCGAAATTCTCCAGAAGTGAGTGATCTGAGCACAGTTGTGTATTGCGGGAAGCTAGTTTAAACATGCTTTTATATTTTTATATATATATATTTTTATACCTTGTAATATGTTTCCAGTCAAAGTGCCGCGTGCTTGGTGTATCGAAAGAAAACAAATCGTTATAAATAATTGCGAACTCTTATAGAATCCGTATAGATGAGATGTTGTTGCTGCTCCAAGATGTACTTCTTATTTGTATGTTTTGCTTTTGTGCTAACTTTGTAGATGCACAAGCGCAAGGCTCTGGTATGTGTCACACATCATCTGACGTCTGACCGTACCTTGAAGCGTTGTTCAAGTTCTCTGCCTGCCTTATATTTGGCGTGATTAATGATATGCTCATATGTCAACAATGATTAATGTGTTATTGTACTCTTAAGGTTGACAAAAGATTTGTGTCTATGTTTTGGCTTTTTTTGTTGTTTCTTCTAAAAGCAACTACTACGTTTCCCTCGCTCTCTCTCTATCTCTCTCACACTCTCTCTCTCTCTATCTATATCTAGCATAAGCGACCTATATACATATGTAAGCGTTGAGTCAGCAGACAAAACATAGCCTTGACCCCTGCCACGATTTCAATTACTTTTCATGATTGGAAGTGTACTCAATCTTTACGATCTTGTTAAAAATGCATTAAATATACAAACAGAAGTCCTTAACACAACTTAATACTAAACACCCATAAAAATAGCTTCAAGGAAGTACACTTAATGTCACACGCTATATGACAGGCGTAAAGAAATAAACCAATTGAAATTAGGACGCTTACAGTTATGACTTGCCAGATTTAAGTTTATTTCGATTAACTACAGATCGTGTTTAAGGTATTGAAGTTTTATTATGACGAAATTTTTTCTGGTAAAGTTCTAAAATATTACTGAGCACATGCCTGTTTAAGTTTTAACTTATTGTTGACGTTTTTGAATCCGAAAAATTCGACTGAGCCAATTATGCGCAATTTCATTCAGTTTTTTCATACGCGTTTTAAAAAGTCGAAGTCTTATTTTGGCATAGATAGCGATCTTCTACACTCCGAGAATGCCGGATAAAAACAAAGCGCTTGTCCCCGCGTTTTTTTGCATAAAGGGGGATAAGCATTTCGCCGACTGGGTTGGACATCTGACGTAGCATCTCTCTCTCTTTTTTGGCTTAATCTTGATGCGAGCACTCCCGGGATCTCTCAGCACCATTCAATTTGGTAAAGAGTGATTTTCAACAAATTGTAGAGGAATTTGTCAAAGATTGATTTTCAATTTTAATCAGATGGGAAATTTCACTAAAGTGTTCTGCCGCATTATCGCAACCTACGCTTGGTACGTTTCATCTCGGCATAGACATCGCATAGAGATATCTGGTCAAGACACCCACATTCAGTAATGGGCTGCCTGCGTGGCTTAGGTTTTTTACACTCCGAGTACGCCGGATAAGGGCAATTGACCTTTTTGCAAAGCACTGCTCTCCGCCCTTTGTTACATAAAGGCGGATTACGCATTTTTTTGCAGTGAGGCAATTTAAAGCGTCGACACCCTCCTTGCGGTGTGCATTTTTCCGGCTTGCATGTATCCTTACGTTTCCGTCTTACAATTGGCGAACGTGTCATCTTATCAAAGCAACATATCTTTTTCGGCTTAATCTTGATGCGAAGACACTCAGACCAGGTGATTTAATACTTACGCGAGCGCTTGTCAGATTCCTTGTATAAGCAGGTGTCAAAGCGTGGGAATTCCGTTTTTGAACAAGGCAAACAGCACTCATCTGGAAGCTTTAACAGATGCTGGAACGGAAATTCCGTGTGTTCGTGCTTTGACTTTTTACTAATTTTTTTTACCTTGCCGCTTTTAGTATCCTTTTTGGATAATTTAAACCAAATTTTTTTATAATCGATAGAAGATCCTGCTATAAATAAAATTTGATGCAGACAGTCGGGACGGTGCCCGACAGTGGGATACCACTACATGAAAATCAAATTGCACACAAATTTTTGTATCGATGCTTTGGGCGTATGAGCGTAATAACGGTAAATTTGTTTGGTTTATGAACCTAACATACCAAATTTGGTTAACATAAATGTTAACTTTAACATTTCTGTAAAAAGTGAAATTCTGTTACAGTTCATAGGAGTGGGGGCCTAAAATTGGCACTTTATTAGTTATATCTTCTAAAGTTCTTACCCAATATAAATCATTTTTACACTACACATTCAAAGAATTAGTGTGCATAACTGTGCCAAGGTTCGATTGACTAGATTTTATGGTGTGTATAAGTATAATGCGCATCTTTTGGTGAAAAGATTTTTGCTCTAGCTCTTATAGTCTCCGAGAACGGTGCGACAACACGGACAGCCGGACATGTCTATATCGACTCGACTATTGCTCCTGACCATTTTTGCCCATGACACATATGGTCTGCCACGCCTTCTTCTGCCTGTTACATACATTGCACAAATCTATAATACCCTTTTACACTTTGTGTACAGGGTATAAAAACCTGTGCTCTCCTTTGCAGATTGTACTAATAAATAAAAGAAGGCGCTTTCAATAGGATACATTTGAATGATTCTTCTGAATATGCAGAATATTTGTGCACAACATCAAGTCTATGAAGTTGCTTTGTCTGGGGTTGAATCACAGGCCGTCCAAGGCTACATGAAACAACACTTAGAAATTATTGCAGCAATTTGGTAAGAGAATGTCAATCCTTTTACCACCGTTATTACTTTTTTTCGTCGTATTTATGTGCATCTATGTTGCAAAAATTATCGAAATCGGATAAATACATCAAAAACTATAAAAAAAATATGCCTATTTCACCCCCCTCGTCAATAAACTGCTTCATCAGGCTTATCGATATTATGAAAATAGATATAAAAGTGGATACTTCCGTTATCATTTTACCGTATTTAGTGTTTGTAAAGGAAAAGGGTACAGGGTATTCCACTGTCAGGCACCGTCCCGACTGTCGGCATAAAATTTTTTATTTATTATTCTTGTGCAATGTTCTTTCCTCCTTCGTAATAAACGAAAGGATCTCTACAAACTATTCAATACCTAGTGAATTTTTAGATAAGGCGACAGGAGAAACCACTTTACTAAGAAAATGTCCAGTTGCTTGTCTATGCAGAAGGTAATGAGGGCATTGACCGTCCATAGCGGGATGCAAAATTACGATTTTTTGATCCTAGCTCGGTTCGAATCTCTTATCCAAAAACTTGCGGATCATTTTGCAGCCAATATACTTCTAAACAAATTATAGCGTTTTTATTGTTAACAATTTTAATTTTGATGATAACTCGTTAAACCCTATTTTATAGCTTAATATCACACTCATAGTAAGGTGGTTCTGTTGCTGGTACTCGTTGTAATCAATGGACGCTGTCTCCTGATCGGGCTGACATGTGTCTCCACAAGTTTACTTAATTTGGCAAATTAGTTTCAACATTTGTTAGCGGAACGGGCTGTGCCTCTCGCTGGTGCAGAGGTTCCTCTGGCAACAGCTCCCTATGTTCAATAATAGTAAGCCAACGGTTGTCTGCCAACAATTTGACTTCTAAGGGGTAAGTGTTGAAGTCTTATTTTGGCATAGATAGCAATCTTCTACACTCCGAGAACGCCTGATAAAGACAAAGCTCTTGTCCCCGCGTTTTTTTGCATAAAGGCGGATAAAACATATTTCTCCAATAAAGCAACTTAAAGCGGGGACAAGCACTTTGTAGAGGGCATTTCGTCGACTGGGTTGGACATCTGGCATAGCATCTCTCTCCTTCTTTTTTGGCTTAATCTTGATGCGAGCACTCTCGGCATCGCTCAGCACCATTCAATTTGGTAAAGAGTGATTTTACATTTTTATCAGATGGGAAATTTCACCAAGATTTTCTGCCGCATTATCGCATTATACGCTTGGTACGTTTTATCTCGGCATAGATGTCTCATAGATCAAGACACCCACATTCAGTAGCTAAGGTCTTTTACACTCCGAGTACACTTGACTTTTTTGCAAAGCACTTGTCCCCGCGTTTTGTTGCATAATGACGGATTACGCACTTTTCTGCAGTGATGCAACTTAAAGCTGAGACAAGCACCTTGTGGAGGGCATTTAGTCGGCTTGCTTGAACATCAGACATAGCATCTCTCTCTTTCTTTTTAGGCTTAATCTTGGTTTCGGGTTAATCTTGATGCGAGCACTCTCGTCCCATTCAATTTTATACTTGTAGAGCTTGTAGAGGAATTTGTCAAAGAGTGATTTTCAATTTTAATCAGATGGGAAATTTCACTAAAGTGTTCTGCCGCATTATCGCATCCTACGCTTGGTACGTTTCATCTCGGCATACACGTCGCATAGAGATATCTGGTCAAGACACCCACATTCAGTAATGGGCTGCCTGCGTGGCTTAGGTTTTTTACACTCCGAGTACGCCGGATAAGGGCAATTGACCTTTTTGCAAAGCACTGCTCTCCGCCCTTTGTTACATAAAGGCGGATTACGCACTTTTTTGCAGTGTGGCAATTTAAAGCGTGGACAACCTCCTTGCGGTGTGCATTTTTTCGACTTGCATGTATCCTTACGTTTTCGTCTTACAATTGGCGGACGTGTAATCTTATCAAAGCAACATATCTTTTTCGGCTTAATCTTGATGCGAGGACACTCAGACCAGGTGATTTGGTACTTACGCGAGCGCTTGTCAGATTCCTTGTATAAGCAAGTGTCAAAGCGTGGGAATTCCGTTTTTGAACAAGGCAAACAGCACTCATCTGGAAGCTTTAACAGATGCTGGAACGAAAATTCCGTGGATTCCTGCTTTGACTGTTTACTAATTTTTTTTACGTTGGTGCCGCTTTTAGTATCCTTTTTGGCTGAGCACTCTGGCGGCGGATTATTTTTCTTGCTTGCGAAGCTACGGACCGCCATTGGCATTATTTGAGTCGAGCGTAGCAATGGACTCGGGCTTTTGAGAATGTATCGAATGTTTAAAGTCATGGTTGTTGTGTTAAATTTGTACCAAAAATGTTGTTTTCCGAATGTTTAATTTAGGTAGTAGTTTTTTTGTTGTTGTTTCAGCTCCGAAAATTTGTAATTATGTTTTACAACAAACACAGTGTCGAGCTCAGGTTCGACCAGGAAGTTGCAGGACAAATTTAAACGAAATTTGTTTATAATCGAAAGTAAGTCCTTCTATAAAAAAAATTGATGCAGACAGTCGGGGCGGTGCCTGACAGTGGGATACCCTGTACCCATTTTTTCCATGAAAATCAAATTTCATGCAAATTTTTGTATCGATGATTTGGGCGTATGGTCGTAGTAGCGGTAACTGTGCTACGGGGGCAGGGGGATGGTGTGGAAAAAGGTCAAAATTGTTTGGTTTATAAGCCTTACGTACCCCATTTGGTTAACATAAATGTTAATGATATAAATCCTTTTTACACTACACATTCAAAGAGTTAGTGTGCATAACTGTGCCAAGTTTCAATTGGCTAGCTTTTATGGTGTGGGTTAAAACCGCGAAAATCGATACAGACATGTCCGTCTGTCCGTGTTGTCGCACCGTTCTCGGAGACTATAAGAGCCAGAGCAAAAATTTTTCACCAAAAGATGCGCACTATACTTATACTTATTCAGTGCAAATTAGTCGAATTTTGTCGATATCTCACCTTCTTCCCCCATGACAGATTTGCACGGTTTACAACCGCTCCGTTCAATTTATCATTTAGAAACTCGACAGAGATGTTCGTCGCGTTTATGTGCATGTATGTTGCAAAAATGATCGAAATCGGCTAAGTACATCAAAAGTTATAGTAAAAAAAGAATACTGGAGTTATGGGTATAAAAGTAATTTTTGCACCCACAATAGCCAACTTCCCAATAGGAAAACTTGTCAATCGGAACTTCCCAATAAGAAAGTGTTTACAGGCATATCGATCTAATGAAAATAGATATAAAAGTGGATACTTCCGTTACCATTTTACCGTATTTAGTGTTTATAAAGAAAAAGGGTACAGGGTATTTCACTGTCAGGCACCGTCCCGACTGCCTGGATTATTTTTTAGGCAACATACTTCTAAACAAATTATGTCATTTTTATTATTAACAATTTTTAATTTGATGATAACTCGTTAAACCCTATTTTATAGCTTAATATCATAGTAAGGTGGTGCTGTTGCTGGTACTCGTTGTAATCAATGGACGCTGTCTCCTCATCGGGCTGACATGTGTCTCCACAAGTTTACTTAATTTGGCAAATTAGTTTCAACATTTGTTAGCGGAACGGGCTGTGCCTCTCGCTGGTGCAGAGGTTCCTCTGGCGACAGCTCCCTATGTTCAATAATAGTAACCCAACGGTTGTCTGCCAGCAATTTGACTTCCAAGGGGTTAGTGTTGATGTAAACGCTCACATTTGAAGCCACGGCCAACAAAGCACATTCTCCACCCACGACCATGGCGTAACAACTAGCAGGCAGCAGAGTACCGAATAAGTCCGGGGAAACCAAACGTATCTTTCTTATATGTGGTTCTTCAAAGACTCCTTCAGCATGCAAACATAATCCTTCTATACTCATCATTCCAAATCGTATATGCGTTGCAGCTCCGTGACCATTACGCAGCGCATGCTGCAATAATGGTGCATAGCGCATACGAAATTGCTGTGGAGTATCGGTATTCTCCTGGTTTGATTGGTTTAGTTCCGACATTGTTCGTTTTACAAGAAAATCTGTATATTTTCAGGCCGAACTAAGCATCGAACAGTAAAAAGTGCTTTGACAGGAAAAGCAAAGCTGACTGCATAAAGTCTGGCAACACCAAGACACAGGGCTGCTTTTTGATGCAGTCTAAATAAATCAATTTTATGCAGTAGACAGTCGGGACGGTGCCCGACAGTGGAATACCCTGTACTCATTTTTCCCATGAAATTTGAATTTCTGTCCAAATTTTTATATCGAAGTGTTAAAAAGTAAAGGTAACTGTAATTCGGGGGTATGGGCGATGATTGGGAAAAAGGTCAACATTGTTTGGTTTATGAGCCTAACATGAGTTTACGTACCAAATTTTGATGCTCTTACATGAATTTTATATTTTTATTTTATATTTTTGCATAGTATTAGCTTTTTTTGTAAAACACCTATATTTTTAGTTCATTTGTGATTACCTAAAGCTCAAGTAGGAGCTCCTGTTTCAGGTTCAATAATTTTAGCTGGTATTATATTAAAATTAGGAGGTTATGGGTTATTACGAATTTTTTCGATTTTCCAACTAATAGGATTAAAATATAATTTTATTTTAATTTTAATTGCCACATTATTACTTTTATCTTTTAAAGTTTTATCTGATCTTGATTATTTTACACCCCACATGCACAATAAAAGTGTGCATACAAGCGCCAAATTTGAATCAGATAGCTTTTATAGATTGGATGAAAGCCGGAAGAGGGTGAGATATTGCCATAATTTGACAACCTTAATTAGCAAATCAAAAAAATTTGTTCCGAAAAAAAATTTTGTCTAACTCTTATGGTGCCCAAGATCTTGACGGTCATACGGAAGGAAGGACAGACGGACAAGGTCCAATCACTACCCGAGTCAATGATAGGACTTTTTGCCCATGAAACTTATGGTCTGCCACGCCTCTTTCGCCCTCTTACATACATTGCACAAATCTACAATACCCTCTTACAATTTGTGTACAGGGTATGACAAATCGTTATGTTTTAGAGCTTTATTTAAAAATTATAATAGACAAGTTATTTCTTGAGTTTTATTCATAAGTAATGAAATAAATATTACTACGCAATCATAAATTATAGAATTGGATATTTTTATTCCAATAAATATTTGAATCCAAAATTAATGGGGTCGATGTTACGACAAAAAGTTTAGTGCAGAGTAAATCGGTTTTATAGATCTTGGAATGAGGAATGTTGTTACTTAAGAAAATTTTGAAAAAATCGTTAAACTACAAAAAATTCCAGAAAATCACAAAGTCTAATATTTTTGTTCCCACAAAACAGTTCAAAGAGTTAGGCAAAAGGCAGAGGAAAAAAATGAAGATGAAAGTGAAAAAAGTGGAATGAAAACGGGAAGAGGAATATGCTCTACACGAAAGGGCCTCGAAGATTGGCGAGCGGAGCGAGCAGGGGGCGTACCCTTACTAATTTATAAATAAAGTTTGGAAAATAACTATAACTTCTTAAGTAACAAATTAAACTCATAAACATTAAATTTTTAAATAAAAATTGAGAAAATAATAATTACGGCGTAGATACATAGTCCATCCTAAAATAATAATAATGGTTTACTCGAGATGGATTTAGGATTCCCCTTTCACAGTGATTTAAAAAATTTTAAGTAATAATTTAAAAATAACAAGTAATCATTATTTGCAGTCCCTGGATTTTAATGCTCAACAAATCTTAATATGACTTCAAACATCATTTGAATCCAAGCAAAGAATATTTTTGCAAATATTTTAAATTTATCACAGCGCCTTCGAATTTTCGAAAATTTGCTCTCACTCTTCGGGGTCTATCTCAGTAAGGGCTCTACAAATTTGTAATAGCTTCAAATATTATTTCTCTTAAATAGGTGAACTATTTGATTGTACCACGCGGCAATGTCAAATTATCGCTGTTTATATCATCCCTATCTTTTTTTATCGATAAATAAATTTGAAAGGAATGCCTTATTCGCACATATCTATTAACTAAAATGAAATATACAAAAATTGTTTGTTTTGGAAAAATTTTAATTTTTTGAAATCTTGTAGGTTAGGCTGGAACGGCTGCATATGACACACTGGCACACTTAGGCCCCTTATAATACCGTCGTATTTATATGTTTTTTTGCGAACAAGGAGACACGCTTAAAGTGAGGACCAATCGGATACTGATACAAATCCGCTTTCCGCTTTGGGCCGATGTACGACAGCTCTTATTGGCTTTTTGCCGCAAGAGATTACGTATTTCCAGCTTGCACGTAGTAATGGGGATGCGCTTTGCCTCTCTCTCAGAAAGGAGGGAAGCAGTTGTGTCCGGAATCCATATCAAGCTAAGAAAAAACTGTTGAGCATGCAGAGATCTGCGACAGATCATAAATAAAATGTACAATTGGAAACTGATTGTTTGACTGCACACTTGTGTCCTATACAAGATTTACCATTTTTACGGTGTACGATACACGGTTGGTCCCCGATTGTCAGACGCCGTGTTTCAATACAAGCTTTTCAATTTGCCAGTTTCAACTACCTCAGTAAAATATTTACACTTATCGACTTATAATATAGTATTGGTTGTGCTTCTGGTCTCAAAACTCAAAGAAGTTACTTTTTTGCTGGGGAAACCTGATGGTTTCTTTTTGCTTGACACATGAATCTATTACTTCGCAATTACCCTACCAATTTTCGCAATTAAAAATGTTTTAGATAGGGAAAAGATGTACCGTTCCAAATTTGTAGAGAGTTAGTTTGATTTTTTAAACGAAATAGAGAGTTCTTCAATTTGATCTGAAATTGTTCACAGAAAGCCCGACCTGTTTAAAGGGGCATTATAGATTTATGACATGGGCAGATAGAGGCGTGACAGGCCATAAGTTCCATGGGAAAAAAATCTTACCATGAACTCGGATAGTGATTGGATCGTCTGTATGATTCGCCAGATCTGCGAGACTATAAGAGTTAGCGACACAAAATTTTACCAAAAAATTTGTCGAATTGAATTGATAATTGCGCACGTTTGCCCCATTAGAATTTGGCGGTTTACAGCGGCACCGTTGAATCTATCAACTCGAAAATTGACAGATGTTTGCGTCGGCATATATCAACTCTATTCGATAAACTTCATCTTTGTTGTGTCTCTAGCTGTTACATACATTGCACAAATCTATAATGCCCTTGTACAATATGTGTACAGGATATAAAAATGAATAAAGCGCAATGCACATATAATCTATTGTTATACGTCTTATTCTTTAACAATTGTTACAAACTATTAAGTGCAAAAGAGCTAAGGTACCATCTCGAAAAGAAAACGAAACCCAAAGTGCTTATTGAAGAGCATATGAAATTCGTCTGTTTCTTGGTATCATTTTATGTCCAGTTAATTAACAATTATACCATTAAGCAGGCAACTCACATAACAAACAACACGTGCTCTATTATAAACATATATAAAATGTATGTACATTAATGTGTGTGTGTTTGTTGATTGGATGACTCAAATTAAGGTAATAACTACAAAATTACAAATAACACACATATGGGAATTACACTAAGCCACACACACACACACACCTACAACCGAGTGTGTGTATATGTTGCCAAGGAAAGGAGGCAACACCCATATGCTCCGGATGCACGCCAATCCGAAGCTATGGAAACAGTCGCACCTTTTCAGCCACATGACGTAGTCAAGGGCAGCGTTGAAGTCAAAAGGTGCTCACCCACCCACCCACACACACACCCACACACACACACACACACTCACTCGTATGCATTAATTACCTTGTTCTTTACACCTTAACGTGTTGAAATACCATAACAAAAAAACGGCCAAAAGAAATGAAAGTCAAAACAAACAACAGCAAAAGGTAAAAGCCGAAAACGGCGAAAATGGCATGAATGTCGCAACAATTAAAGTTGTTACCAACTGAAGAACTCTGACAACTTATAGTTTTTATACCCTAACAAGGAAAAAGGATATTTGTTAAGCAATTATCCAGAGTCTTATGCAATAAACAAGAAATGTCAAACAGATTTTGCCATATGTGTTTGGGGCTGTTTATAAATGACGTCACCAGTGCATATAGGGGATCAATACCCCCCTCCCCGATAGTCGGGACGGTGCCCGACATTGGGATACCCTGTGCCCATTTTTCCCATGAAAATCGAGTTTCTGTACAAATTTGTGTATCGAAGCATTTAATGTTATCGGCGTTATTAAGGTAACCGGACTGCGGGGGTAGATGGTTAATTCGGCAAAATGTCAACAATGTCTGGTTTATAAGCTTTACACGAGTCTTCGTATCAAATTTGGTGGCTCTAACATAAATGCTCTCACATTGCTGTAAAAAGTAAAATGTTTTTGACGGAGGAGAGGCCTAAAATTGCCACATTATTACAAATATATTGGAACATATGGTCTGCCACGCCACCTCCTGCCTGTTACGTATGTACATTGCACAAACCTATAATACCCTTTTACACTTTGTGTACAGGGTAAGAAAAATTTGATGCAGACAGTCGGGACGGTTCGTGAAAGTGGAATACCCTGTATCCATTTTTCCCATGAAAATCAAATTTCTGTGCAAATTTTCATATCGATGCGTTGAGAGGTATGGGCAAAATAAAGGTAACTGTACAACAGAGGTAGCGGGGATGATGCGGAAAAAGGTCCACATTGTTTGGTTTACAAGCCTAACATGAGTCTTCATACAAAATTTTGTGGCTTTAGCTTTAATTTTAACATTTCTATAAAAATGGAATTTTGTAGCAGTTTGTTGGAGGAGGGGTCTGAAGTTGGAAGTTTGCATAACTGTACCAAGTTTTAATTGGATAGCTTTTATAGTGTGGGTGTAAACCGCGAAGATCTGTTGCGGAGGAACGGGGTAACATATCGACATGAATCGATAAAGTTGCTCTTTTCCGGGAAAATGCGCATCTTTTGGTATAATTTGTTTGATCTAACTCGTATAGTCTCTGAGAAGCACGTTACAACACGGACAGACAGAAAGACGGACAATGTGACACACGGACGGGCGGACATGGCTATATCGACTCGACTATTGCTCCTGATCAATCTAAACAATAAGAGGATAAAAAAAATAAATTAAATTAAGTTATCCAATATCATTCCATGGTTTTTATCGACGTTTTCTGGCGTGATGATCACTTTTTGCCATCACTTGTGCTGGTAAGAACACAACGGATAACATTAAACCACACTAAAACTACTACGCGGAAAATTGAAAAATGCACTTTCAAACAGTCAAACAGACTTCATTCTTTTGACGTTGATATACTTTTTTGTACTTTTTTACAAATTTTTTTCGGTGAGCTGCACGAATAAAGAGTATCTTATTATCTGAATAATTTGGTAAATGTTCATGAGAGTATACAAACTTCGGAGTCCCAAAGAACGCTGCACTTTTATCATTCTCATCTCACAGGTGTGTAAGCTCAAGCTTATTGCATTAGTGTGCGTATGTGTTGACCCATTTGTGTATGTGTAAGCGGCTTTGTCAATGATACAACCAAAACGATAATTTTCGCTGAATAGTCGGTGGTCACTTTGTGGGTGTGTGGCTAAGTGAGTGTACGTCGGTGTGTGTGTGTGTACGTACTACAAAGTGAGCATTGACATGCAAATTTCAATTTAGTCGAAAAGGTTTTTTGCTGCAACCAATTAAATAACTTGGCAAAAATCAAGGGTAAGGGATTAGGAGAGCTTAGAATATAGAAAGTATAGTTACAGATCCTAAAACAATGAAGGCACACAGAATTTTCTTTAAAAAGTAATTATTATTTATATTTAGTTGTTGTTGTATATAAGTATATATATATAACATACAACATGGTAAAATATTTATATATTATAATTTTTTAATATACAATTTATAAATTAAGAATTATATATTGATTTTTTTAACAAAAGAACATATAAACTGACGTAAAATAAAATAATCATGAAATAAAAATTAAATTTCAATTTGTTTTTAAAAATTGAGGAATAACTCTTATTCGGCAATTTTTAACTTAAAAATTGAAAAAAAACTTATTTTCAATTTGTAAAATAAAAATTGACAAACAATTTTTATTATCAATTGTTATTTTAAAAATTGCCAAATAAGAGTTATTTCTCAATTTTTAAAAACAAATTGAAATTCAATTTTTTTATATTACAATTTTTTTTTATGTCAGCAAATAAGTCTTAATATTCAATTTATTTCAAATAAATTACTAATAAAAATTTATCGTTTTTATGGATATGGATTAGTGTTTTCAAACTCATCTAGGCCACTTTTTTCGCTATGATTTTTTTAAACTTCATAACTCTTAATTGCGGTCCCTGGTTTTACCAGCTAAACAGCACATAAATTTCACAATTTGGGAATTATTAGGAGCGGCTTAGCTTATTAATGACAATCTCTAAAACAATAAAAGCATTTAGATTTTAAAGTTGTTCTTTTTTATGTCTAACACATTTGAAACGTTAATATTATATTTCTTTTATATCAAACTTTTATTCTATAATTAGGAAAAAAAAAAGGAGATTTCTAACAACCAACAACTCATATTTACCTATATAATTGTTATAAATAGTTAAACTGTTTTAGAGTTACTTCATATTTGGCATTTTAAGTCTAGTCTCGTTTGCTTCCACATCAAGATTAAAATCTTGAAAGCTCCAGGCAATGCCCCAGCGCGTGGTATTCCCCTGATAAAATTCTGTTTGGCCCACAATTTTAATCTCTCGTGAGCTGAGATAATCCAATAACTTGCGCACATTGGCTTTGGCACCCACCATGGAAGTGAAAATACTGTGGGGAGTATATTTGTATTAAATTAACAAAAATAAGTTAAAAGAATAACAGATAAACACTTACAGCACACGCTGCTTGTAGAGCACGCTTTCATCGATGATGCGTTTTACAAAACTGACCTCACCGCCCTCGCAGGTGAGTTCCTCGGCCACGCCTGTGCGTACATTTTTTGGCGCTGGACGACGCTGCGGATTGCGGGTTTTTTCCTCAAAGGGATTTGCGCTGCGAGAGTCAAAAAACGGTGGATTGCATAAGCAGAATTGAAATGCTTCAACGGAGTTGTCCGTTTCAAAATAACTTTTGAAAATCTGCGCCTTGTCCGGCTGAGCATACACATTAATAAGTGAATGTAACTCATTGCGTGTGACATTTTCGCGTGCAAAGCTTAGATTGGTCTCATTGGACTCCAGGGCCACCATTTGCCATTGATTTTTTTTGGCTGCTAGCAGCGAGTAAATGCACGAGGAGCCGCAGCCTGCAACGAAATTGAATTAAACACTAGCAACTATAAAGTTTTAATGGCATACCTATATCTATGCCACGCACTGTGCTGCACTTAAGGGGAGCCAGCAAATCCTCCAGCCACAACAAATAATTTAAACGGAGCGGCAAAGTGGGCACCAAACTGCCTGGTGCGAAATCCACCTGCAGGTCAAAATATTCCAACAGCAGTGTTTTGGATAATTCACGCAGTGCATGCTCATTTTGAAAGTCTAGCGCTAGTTTTCCGGTCAGTTTCTGCAACAATGAAACATTTTTTGAGTACATTTTTTAATAAATTCTCATTATCATCATTATCGCTCCCTTTTCGGCACTCCGGATCAATTTTACGCTTGAGTTAAGTGGAAATACAGCTGACCGTGCGTTAATCAGTTCAGATTAGTAGACGTGAGTCCTGTGAGTACTTATATTCCTCACAGTCTCCAGCGTTTCCTTCCTTAAAATGTATCATATATGCTTTTCGAGAGTTCGAAGGGGAAGACCCTTCCTGCGATGGAAGGCACATTTAATTGTAACTTACTAATTCGCAAACGTCGCGAAAGTTTTTGTATTTTATGGCCAACTTAACATAGTTGGGCGGTATGCGTAAAGGATTGCGTGGATGTACCGCGCCTTTGCGCTGGTTATTCGGTTTTCTTCTACGATGTCTGGCCATTTTCTTTAGTTAATTATTAATATTTTAATATCAAATTGCAATGCAATTGTTTTGCCGACGCTACGCATAGAAGAAGAACTGCAATGCGTTGCCAATTACCACCTAGCGAAATGGACGTTGGTATTAAAATACCGCACAGCGATACTTTTGCTGCACGTAATCGATAGGCATCTTAATATTATCGTAATCATACGAAGACGTGCTTGCAAGCAATACAAATTAAAAGCAGTTTTGTGCACTTTAATTGTTATAAATTAAATAAAAATGTCGGAAACTAGCTCAAAGGAAAGCGTTAAAACCGCCATGACATACATATGTGGTGGTACGTGAAACATCAAGCGAAAGCTAAACAAAAACTGCTTGATTCTAAATGCAGGCGGCATCCACATGTCTTTAGTCGCTTTTTGCAACAAACAAAAATGCTGGAAATCTCTTATAAATTGTTTTATTTGCAGAATGCCATCATGAGAATGAAATGCGTCCACGTGATCCCATACGTTGTCGTGAATGTGGCTACCGTATTATGTACAAGAAGCGCACCAAGCGTCGTAAGTAGCCGCAAACCAATTTGTCTAAAGTTTTGCACTGTATTTCACATGTTTTTCTTTTTTTTATTATTGCAGTTGTTGTGTTCGACGCGCGTTAAATTCGCGGAGACTTAAAAATAAACTTTCAAAAACTACTTATATGTTTAGCGTGTAATTCCCAACATATTTACTAAATATAAGTCATGTACACAAAATGTATAGTTTTTACTGATAGAATTGGTGATGTTTCATGATGACATGAGAACATGATGTTTCATTTCAAGAACAGCTAGCAGGAGCGCAGCTTTTATGAATGATACTTGACCTACCAGGATAAACTGATACCATCTTTTTACGGACGGTTCTTTGCTGTATAACCGAATTGGAGTCTCTTCAGAAGGTAAAAAATCTCTACGGCTTGTTAAAGGCGAATGTTCTTCCTATAAGTCTGGCAGTATCATGACTATCAAGACATTGATTCGGACTGTGTAAAAAGTAACATTGATAGTCACTATTCACAAATTCGATATCGGCTGCAAACTGTCGCAAACCTTCGCACGACATGGCAAAATAGTAAAAGTTCCTTTCATTACACCCTGTACACAAAGTGTAAAAGGGTATTAAAGGTTTGTTCAATGTATGTAACAGGCAGAAGGAGGCGTGGCAGACCATATGTCCACCATAAGAGGTAGAGGCACAAAAATTTACCAAAAGATGATCATTTACACCGAAAAGATGAAGTTTGTCGAATCACGTCGATATCTTGCCCCCTTCCCCTGTGACATATTTTTGCGGCTTACAGCAGCTCCGTTCAATCTATCATCTCATGCATCTATGTGTCAAAAATTATCGAAATCGGATAAATACATCAAATGCTATAGTCAAGAATATGCTAATTTCACCCCCTCCCCCCTCGCATATAAACTGCTTCAAAAATCCACTACATGTAGATATGGATACATAGCTATAGTTACAAAACTTGGTGTGGAGACTCGTGTGACCCTAATCGTTAAAATTGTATCCACCTTTTTTCAATAGATAATAGTCGGTCACCGTCCCGACTGTCTGCATCAAATTTTTTTTTTTGCGTGGATAAAGTAGTATTAGAAATGGTAGAGCATCTCGTCTGTTTGAAAGGAAAAGAACAGACAGATGGGTTGTAACTCCGCATTAAGTCAAAACTGATTGCAGATGTACCTCTAACCATGTCTCCATTTTCAATCTGAAAGTAAGGGCCTATGTGTCAGATAAATGACCTGGCGGTCGTTCTAACTTAACCTAACCGTAGACAAGTATGGACAAGGAAACGAGCTACAACAAGCATACATATATGCTCTTCTCTTCGCTCTCACTGCTAATCAGTGTCGCCAACTTTTCACCAGCAAAAAAAAAACTAGATTGACTAAAAAAAAGGCCAAAATCAGTTAAAAATTTCAGAAAAAAGCCAAAAAAAAGCCCACCAGTTGAGATTATTTAAAACCCTAATAGGGTTTATTAATTTGTTATGATTTTGCTTACGCATGTAAGTAGCGTTTGAGATACGTTCCTTTTATAAAAACGATCGACCCCATATTAAATTATCCGCAAAATATAAAGAACATTTTTTAAAGGTAAGTAATGTTGCTTCTGCGTCCTCCAACGAAGATTTATTGAATCTTATTATTATTCTCAAATAAAGATCCATCTAGGCCAATGTGCCTTATAGCTAGAAATGGGCCATTTTCACTCGATGAGCCATCTCAACCATCACAAATATAATCTTATTAAATAAGCAATTGACGGTGACTAATATTCCATTATTTCTTTTATAGTTCGTTTCTTGATGGAACCTACTGATATTCGTACAAAGTTGTAAGAATGCGTGTTTTACTCTAATCTTTCAGTTTTTTCACAGAAAATTCGGAGTTTATGCTCTACCTCAACCGCTACCTCTATGAGGCGACTAAAAATGACACTGGGTTCTTTTCGAGACCAGTAGAGCCTCCCCCGTCCTTAAAAGGGCTGTGCGTAGGGTTTGGTACCCACCACGTAAAACCGCAATTCCAATGATATCAAGCTTTTCGTAGTGAATTCGATGTGCACTCAACATTTTTTAATATTTTTTTTTAATACGTCGTTAACCATCTAGAAACAAGTAAAACAAACAGTTTTGTATATTTTAAACTAATTATCATTTATTTGAATGTTTTGGAATTATAATTTTAAACTAAAAACACTCACATTACATTAATGTATTTATATATTTTTTATTACTCATATTTTATTTGACCTTTTCTTATCTTTTTTTCAAGTTTTACTTAAATAAAATGTAAAGTAATTTGTTGTTTTTTCTTAAATGTCTTTTTTCGTCTCAAAAATTTTGTCTAAATGGCTTGTCATCCAAAAATTTACTTTAGTTAAGATTTGCTCTTCTCATATGCACTTCATTTCTATTATTATTAATTAATATTATTACGTTAGTTTACCTTGTGTAATAAATTTAATTTTAAGTTACCACATTTAGCAAAAACACACATTTTACACTAAAATATTATTTTTATAATTATTTATTTTCCCCAGACACTTTTCAGTCAAATATTTTTGTTCAGTGTGGTAAAAAGTATTTTATGTGTATTTTTCATTTCTTTGAGTATTTATATGTTTTTTTGTGATTTCTTTTAAAATCAAAAATACAGCTACACGTACAGTTATAATTATATAGTTTCCTTATGTTTTTTATTTATTTTTTAATTTTTGTTCATATTTATATATGTATTCTTTTTATATGCAAATTGGTTGCGGTGTTTTTGAGGTTGAGGCTGCTTAGCTTTGTGAAACTGCAACTAAAACTAGAACTTAGTTTTAGAATATGTGAATTGGTTTAAAGCTTAAATTAAAAATAAGGCAAAAAGGTATGCTTCTTGTACATATAAATAAGTGTGTTTAATTAAAAGTAAAAGCTAAGGCAAATAATAAAAATGATGGCAATAATGCTAATATATATATATATTCAAATGAAGCTTTGTAATGGCAAATTAAAGCTTGTATACTTCACATGGAAATCAGAGAAATATCTGTAAATAAACATTTGATAAATGCTTATTTGTAATTAATTTAAAAATGGTTTTTGTTTTTTTTGCTTTTGCCATTGCGGCATGAGTGTTACACAATCGTGTGTGTATGTGTTTGTGGAGCGTATGTATGTAGTATGTGTGCTTTTTTCAATTATACAACTTATATAATGAAATTCATTGAAATTATGCTCTAGATAATTTTGTAAATGTCGATTCGATTTTGTTTTATACAATTTTTTGTTTTAAGAGAAATCATATTTCAGGTACATCACAACTTAAAATTTAACAAATAAATGCAATTTTATTTTTAAGAAAACAATTAATCCATGCATTTTGTATGGCAAGCAAAACATTTGCTAATTACAGAAAATTATTTGCGTAAACAATTTGCAGAATCAAAAAAACAAAGTAACAAATTGTTACACAGTGTTCAAGCACACAGTTTAGCATGCTATTACAGTTTGACACGCTTTGCTAAGCTGGCTAGGCACTACGCATTTACAGTTTTGCATGCTTGATACGTTTATGCAGCACCAAACTGTAGCGCTGCTCAAACTGTGTGCCACACTGCTGACAGACATTTGCTTGCCGCTTTCCACTATGCTTCCAATAACAATGCAGCGCTAAGGAGCCCTTAGTATGATAACTAAAGATCATGCCACCGCCTTGACCGCGACCATTGGCGCAGCTGACGCAGCTTAGCTTCTGATGCACCATGCGATTTAGATACTTGTCCCGCAACATGGCCACCACAACTTCTGGTGCCAGACGTATTTTCTTGGGCTGTGCTTGTTTACGTGAGCTGCGTCCTTGCTCTGCTCCATTTAAGTACGGTGGCGGTGTTGTTGGCTTCTTGCTAAAGTCCAACGGTGCGGCCAAGTATTCCTGCTTACTGGCTGCATCTGCCAAAAGTGGCAGCAGCGTGGCCAGCTGATTCAAAGACTTGCGCGAGCCGTTGCCCATTGTATGGCTGACTGATGACTTTTTGGGACTGCGGCGTGGTGCGGACAAGTCCAGTTGACGCTTAAGCAGTGAGCCGCTGGACTGCATGGGTTTGACAGTCACAGGCTGCACGGTGAGCGCAGGTTGTGCTGCCAGCGTGGGCGCCTTGGGCGTTATGGTCAAGGTAATATCTTCCTTGTTGCGCAGATATTCAATATACTCCTCGGTTTCGCTAAGCAGACGGCGTCGCTTGCTGGACGGTCCCTGCTCTAGCTGCTGACCCGTTGTGGTGGGTGTGGGCAAAGCGGCTGCAGCTGCTGCCAACATGAGTGGCGTTTCGGCTGCATAGTATTTATTGATAATATCCTTAACATAATTCTGAAATTGGTTGCCAAGACGATTGAGATTCTGGTATTCCATTTGTGTGAGAAAGTTTGTGTTGCTATTGTTATGGTTTGGTGTGGTTGTTCCTGCTATGGGTGAGCTTGTTGTTGTTGTTGTTGCTGTTGTTGGTAGATTGGTGTTGTTCTCCTTGTCATCCAGACGATGATGCACGGCATTTCTATGAGAGCCACTTGACGCTTTGTTGCGCTGAGTTTGGCTGCCGCTGTTGTTGTTGCTATAGTAATTGCTGTTGTTGTTGTTGTGATTAGTGTTTAATTTATACGCGGGAGACGATTTAATAAGCTGCACTCGCTGCTGCTGCTGTTGGAGTTGATTCTCTTGATCTTCATCATTCTCGATTTTGATCTTTCGCTTGCTTGCGAGCAACTCGATGGCCGTTTGCTCGTAAGCAGCCGCTTCCAGAAATGCCGTGGCCATCATCGCCTTGTTCTTTTGCAGTTGCTCTTGATCCTCCTCCTCCTCCATTTCCTCTTTAAGCTGCATATTGCCATTGCGCGACAGCTTCATTGGCGACGTCATGTTTCCGGACATGTGATACTCATCACCCGAATAGCTGGATGAGGATGCCGATGAGGGAGTGTTCTCATCATCCTCGCCAGTGGAATGTTGGCGTGCGCGCATGCCAAATTTCTGTCGCTGTTGCTGACTGAGCTTGTTGCTGTTATTACCCATGTTACTCAGGCTGTGTAGAAGCGCAGCAGCCTCTCGTGTCGTCCATTGCGAAGGCAGTTTATTATTGAACAGGAGTTGATGATTAGCTGGAATTTTCAACTCGTGCACGCCTCCCGCTTTATGAAAATCCTGAGCGACCGAAGCTGTGTTGCGACTTATGGCATCCATTTTTAGTAGACTGTAATGGAAGTGAAAATAAAGCAATTAGACGAAGTGATAACTCGATACTAGATAAGGAATTGCAATATAAAATTAAAAAGAGCAATAAAACACAAAAAATGCAGTTAAATTTGGCAACAGCGCATGGTAAATGAAAATTGGTAACAAATAAACTTGGGAGCATAAGGACAAGTCCTCTCAATGGCATTGAAGTCGCAACAATAAAAATTATGGAAAATGGCGACATTGTGAACATAAAAGTGAAAATTGGCAACATAGCTAACAATATTTGTAAGTAGCAAAACAAAAATGGTTTAATGAGATAAAACATGAAAAAAACGTACAAAATTAGGCGAAAATAAAATTGAAAACAACGCTAAATAAATTTAAAATGGCATAAAAAACGGCAAAATCTGACAATATTGCAAATGGGTCTAAGAATTAAAAATGTGAGGAAACTGAAGAAATATGTGGTTAAAACTTGAACTAAGAAAAGTCTGAACCAAAAAATTGAATTATTATGTGAACTTAAGCACTTTGAATCTAACGAAATAACTTTAAAACATTTAACGTTTAAAAACGAAAAACTTGCATAAGTGAAATTCGACAACGTATTTAAAGCGACAATAAAATGGAAAATAAACAAAAAGTGCTTCAAGGGCAAACAGAGACGAAACGAAACTCAATGGAAAATACCGCGCATAGTCCTCCGGATCGCTGCCATCGGCCTCAAGATATTGAAATAAACGTTCCGAGCCGCGTTTTTGCGCGGCGGCGTTAGGCAAGCCGCCCGTAAGCAGATCATGCGGTGGTATCAAAGAACCGTTGGCACTCAAGCGCCAGCCCACCATCGATGTGGGATTCACAATGATCTCCTGTAGTGGGCCTCCGGTGATGTTGCCACCACCGCCGCCACCACCAACAGTTGCATCACTTGTCGTTGTGGTGGTATAAATGGTAACGGAACCGCCGCCAGCATTACCTACAGCATTGCCGCTGCTGCTGGTGCTGTTACTAATCCAAGGGAACAATAAGACAAAAAAAGTGATGGGGGTAAAAGGATTTCAGTTATTTGAAGCTTGAAGGTCTGTGCGAATGGATTGTTAAATTACCCAAATGCATTGCCGGCATTGTGGAACGTATTTAGCTGATTGTTGGCCACCAAAGTGTTGCCTATGGTGCGCAAAACATTCAGATTGTTATTATGCGTCGTATTGTTAGTGGAATTGCTGTTGTTATTGTTGTTGTTGCTGTTATTACGTGCCGGCCGATTATCATGCGGACTGTCAAAAGCCAAACCATTCGTTAGTAAAAGCTGTTTAAAGCTTTGTATTATAATACAAATATAAAAAAATACTTACTGCACATCACTCATGTGCGCCTGGAACTCCTCCTGGGTGTCCGCCAGATAGGAGCACTTGCTGCAAGCACGTTTGTTGTGCACCTTAAGTACATGGGTGGCTAGGCGCTCCGAACGCGCTGCCTTATAATCGCAGAGCAGGCACACAAATGGCTTTGTATGCGTGTTTAGATGGCGCTTAAGGCCCCACTTGTCTGCGCCTGACCAGGGGCAATAGCAGCAGGTAAAGCGTTTCTCACGCTTGGGCTTGAGCAATCCAGCGCCATTTCCATTATTGGCATTACCGGAGCTGGAAGCGACCGGTGCTGTTACTGTGCTAGACATGACTACGCCCAGTGGCAGCACAGTGCCATCGTCGAGCTTCTCTTGCTTCAGCTGTGTCAACGAAATTTCGGAAGCTGAGGCTACTGCTTCAATGGTTTCGACAATGCTCATGCTGGTCGAGGTGGGATGACGCTGTGCCTCCAAGAAGGCATTATCTATGTTAACATTAGCCGCATTAATAGTCACATTGCCGCGACCGCCGGAATGATGCGAGTTTCCACCTCCACTGTTGCCAGAGGGTACATGGCGACGCGTCTTATTAATGTCATACTGCAACTCACGATGCATGCGCAGAAAATGTTTCTTGACATGATCGGCACGGTTGAACTGCTTGAGGCAGGCATAGCACTGAAAGGGCTTCTCATCCTTGTGTATATTCTCATGACGCGTGTACAAGTCACGCCGATCTGTGGAATAGGGACAATGTGTGCAGGCATAACGCTTTTGTATGTGCACTCCATTGGCGGCGGCAGCGACCTGTGCCTGGGAGGATTTCTTGCGGCTGCCCCCGCTGCTGTTGCTGGAACCGCCACTGCTGTTGGTGCTGGGCACCACTACATTGGTCGAGGAGGTGGGCGTGGATTGCACCAGGCTTTGGGCTGCTGCATTAGCTGAGGTTGATGGACTGGCATAGATAAGTTCACTAGCCACGCCTGCATGATGCTCCTGACGATGTTTTCTGTAAATAGAGTGTGAAACTTATTGATCTTTCTGACTTATTCACTAGAAATGCAACACCTACTTGGACTTTGGCGTGCTGCTTTGATGCTGCTGTTGCTGCTGCTGCTGCTGCTGTTGTTGTTGCTGTTGCTGCTGATTATTTGCATAGCTTTGCAGCTTCCCACCAGTTGTCCATTGCACCAACTGCGGCTGTTGCTCATTGCCAGTGCCATCCTGAGTCCAGCGTTGTTGCTGTTCACCAGCCTTTTGTATGGCCTGCTGCGTTGTGAGCAAACTGCCCGCTTGGCCAGCAGCAAAACCATTCTGCATGAGTGCAGCCAAGCCAAAGGCGGTGCTCAAATGATCCTCGGACTTGAAGCTGCCCACGGTGGCAACGCTTGGCGCTGCTACAACGGCGCCGCTGCCGCTGGCCGTGACCACAACAGAGTTGACGCTCTCCGTTTGCTGCTGTTGTTGTTGTTGCTGTTGTATTACATTGGACTGGGTGCTGGCCACGCTGTTATTGTTGCCCGCTGTACCACCATTACCACCTGCATTGTGCTCATACTCAATGGTGGGCGCAACCGAGCGATCAATTTGCTGCTGCAGGGCGAAAGGGAGAGACTTAATGACTGAGTCCATGCCAGCTTCATCAAGTTGCCTTACCAAATTTGTAAAGGATCGCTGTTCGCCCTCGGGTGCCGCTGTGGGTCCACTGGTGGCCACTTGAGCCACTGGTGTGCCCAGGGTATGCAAACCGTTACCGGTCTCTTCGCCATATAATTTACGTGTGATTTCTTTAAACATATCTTCATATGTCGCCTCAACATTTGAGGACTGTGCGCTGTTCGCTTGATTGCTGGCTGGGATTAGTGTTGCCATTGCTGCGACTGTTTGGCCTTAGCTTGCGGGCGCGTTTCTGTAATCTGGCGGCGATTGCTTCTCTTGCTGTTGCCTCGAACTGCGCGCTTTAAAAACTGCAAAGAGTTAAAAACGAAACATACAGAGTGAGTAAATTGGTTTTATAAAAGATATGAGAAAAAGGGAACACGCGAGTTCGCTAGTAAAAGATCATATAGTTAGTCAAAGTGTTAACGCACATCCGGCAACTACGAAATGCCTAAAAAGCAAAACCCCAGAGACTTCAGTTCTGGGAATTGTTTGCTGACACATGAAGCTGCTTGGCCACTTGGGCTTCGGTTGAGACGCTTGTTGCGTGGGGGGATTCGATTTCATCGCCTGTCGCTTCTGCTGCTGTGGCTGCCCTTGCTGCTGCGTCCACGGCTAATGTTGATGCTTTGATTTAGCGCCAAGTCAGCGACGCAGCCGCAGCAACGGCTGAGTCAGCAGAGCTAAGATTGTTGTGTATACGTTGTTTTTGTTGCGGCACAGGCGACAAAATTTACGAGTATGATATGGATTATACGAATCAAAGCGTTTTAAACGTTTTTATATAAAAAAATAATGTTTTTTATGTAATGTGAAAACATGTTACGTGTAAAAGTATCATTGGTGTTATGTTGATTAAATTTTGTTGTTTTTTGTTTGTTATGTAGGTAAAAAAGGTTCCCCAGCAAATTTTTTTTTATATAAAAAGCAAGTTATTCTTAAGTTATTCTTTAAATATTTCAACCTAAAAAACTTTTTAAAAAATGACTATTGTTGGAAAGCGACTTTTAAGGCTGAATTTGGAGTAGTTAAAATACAAATACTACTTCTTAAAAAGCATCATAATGAAATTAAAATAATTTTGATCAAAAGCAGCTGTCTTAAGGTTTTATGACTAAGATACCTAAATGGCCTTACTTCCGAAGAAATAACTAAATGTAGTAAACATGTAACAACTCAAAAAGCTGCACTCCAACTGTTGACTTCAAAATAAACACGAAACATTTGTCGCCTGGCTATCACTTTAATATGGACAACCTCACTCTTGGCTTCGAGGCTTGGCTTTTTTTGCTGCATAAATTAATACACTTATCACAAGAGCAAAAGCAGCAACAACTACAACTACAACACCTTGACGTGCCCAAGTAGCATAGGGGGCAACCTAAATTACAGAAAAACCCATAGAGATCTCTTTTAAGCGCACCCAATTCTTGACGGGGCTTGCTTTGCGCATCATAAAAACACAAGATAAATTGTTAGCAGCCACGAAGCAACAACAAGCACTACCAATATCAACAATTTTAGCGGCGCTTTTGTTGGTCAGCGACCAAACAAAACTTGGCCAACATACATATATTCAAATGCAAGAAAAATCTTTGGTGGGTGGCTGATTTTCTGGCTGTCTGAGTGACTCTTAGCCCACATGTTGCTGACTGCGCCCACTTTTTGGGATGAAGCGAAAAGTTTTTACAATACTTTGGCGACAACATTGTTAGCCACCCACGCCTGGCCAGGCCGGGCCTGTGCTTTTGCCTAAGCCCCAAGCAAGTTTTTATACTCTACACGCGGTAAATGGCAAAACGATTTTGTCAGGCAGTTTGTCACTTTAGTATTGTCAAACAACTGTATAAAATGTTTGAAGCCCGTAAACTGGGTTCTAACCTTCGGCGGGTTGCCCCCATTATGTCACTTTCGAAGTATAATACTCAAAGAGCATGTAGGCTTCGGATCCCCTAGGTAATACTCCCCATATTTTCTTTGTTGTTGATATTTTTACGCCGTTTCTTTCGGTGCTTCCCTAGCTTTGCCTTTGAGTTCATATTTCGTGTTTGGGTTTTGCATATTTGATTTTATGCTTCATGTGCTTTTTACACTCTCTTACAAACCATACATACATAAATACACGTTGGATAAGAGTTGGTTGTTGCTGCTGTGACCGCCAATGCGCCATGGGGGCGTTTTTGTTGTTGTTTGCTTTGTTTTTCTCTGCCTTTTGTGGTTTGTTGGCTCTGCCAGACTGTTGGCCGAGGGACGGACGGACGTACCGACTGGCTGACTAAAGTTTCTTTAGCTGCGTGTGGTTTCTTGCTCGCTCTCTTCTCTGATTAAAAGCGAAGGGCAATTTTTTGTTGCATATTGACTTTGGGAAACACACACCGATCAAGATCAAGACAGCTGTAAGCTAACCTAAATTTGCATGATACACAAGCAAATTAGGAAAAGTGCAAGTCCAAATTCAAAGCAAAAGGTCTAAGCAGGATGATGTTGCCCGAAAAACGGACGGACGCAAGACGACTCAATTAAGGCGAATGATGCAAGCATATTAAAAACAAACTTGGAAGTGTCATGCGTTGCCAACACCAACAACTACACTAGCGTCAATAGCCACAAGCATGTGGGATGTGGGTGCTGCTGCTGCTGATACTGCCAAAGCGACTTGTATGCTCTGATCTGATGTGGTTTTGCGCTGACAGTAACAACAACGGCAGCGACGTCAGCAGCAGCAGCAGCAACACATCCGCTTCGCTAATAGCAGGCACTGAGTAAATCCCCACTACAACGGCGTCAAACGGGCGCGTCAGTGAGTGGGCTGGAAATGGGCGCAACGGCCGCCGCTGCCACCGGCAACGCCAACAACAACAACGAAATCAATTTACAACAACTATACGCGCACATCAGAACGATCAGCGCCTTCGTTTTTATGTATGTAAGTGTGTCTGTGTGGGAGTGCAAAAAAAAAGCAGCCGACGACGACGTCAACGCCAACAGCGACGCTGCCGCAATGACAACGCAATTTGGGGGAGTCGACTGAGGCGCTTTGCGACTCTGCAAAGCCTCGTGAGAGGGAGAGCAAAACCGGTTGGCAGCTGAAATGGAAAAAATGCCGGTTGTGGTGCTTCCACGCAATGTCGTTGATGTTGTACTTGTTGTTGCTGCTGCTGTAATAAGTGAGAGCGCACATGGCATCGTTCACGTTTGTTTCCCCCCCTCCCCATCTTGAGATTAGCAGCTCCCCCACTGACTTATTACCAGCTGTCGTTGTGCATGATCATTGGAACTTCACTTTTTTTTGCCGTTCAGCCAAAAGTAACTGTAAGCGCATTGTCATAGGGCATAAAGTGTTCATCAATTGTTGTTGTGGTTGTCTTTGGCATATTAGTTGCGTGTTATTAATGAATCTCGAGTATAGAAATGGGTCGACTTCATTTGGCGGACGTTCATTTCTTAGTTGCCTGTTGTAGTTGTTGTTGCTAATGGGGGAGGCGTTTGGTCGGTCAGTCGGCTCAATCGTTAAAGCGCAAATTACTAAATACCAACACCGACACACAAAGATACACTCAACGCCGACGAGATATATCAGCTTGTGCATGTGTGTGCGTTTAACTACATATTTTTTAACACCCGTGGGCTGGCCCGACCTGGCAGCTCAGGGTGAGCCACAACATTATTTGTGCGCTTTAAGTTGTTTTTGTTGCCATTGTTGGTTTATGCGTCGCTGCTGCGGTGAAAGGCCAGGCAGCAGACCAGCAGACGATGGACGCCAATGCGCAGCTAATGACATGTTAACGCCAGGCCGCCGCAATCATTGTTGTTGCCATCGTCGCCTTTACCGCCCTCTCCACCTTTACCATACGCAAATATAAAAAAGTACCAAATTTTTTATGACCCGCACAGTGGTAAAGATATACTTGATTAAGCATAAAAAGCCATTTTATAAACTAACGCATATTTCTAGCCTTTGCAGGGAATTCAGTTAAATCAAATCTAGAAGTATCCTTCAAATTATCTATCTAGAAATTTTCATTTACTTTTCCGCTGCTATATTTTAAAACAATTTGTTTTAATAAATCGCGTTTAAAACTGTCGTTTGCATTAAACTAAACAAAGATTAAAAAAAACTTTGAATCGTGGTCTATGTCATATGACATAATCAAGGGTTGGCGAGAAAAGCGAAATTGAAGATAGTACTGTTAATAATAATAATTATAAGTTCGTTCCCCATTTCAATGTTCGTTAAAGACCAAGGATGAGAATCAATCATTGTACATTATCTTACAGAAATTCGCAAATTAAACACTTCGACAAAACAAAATTGTATGTATGCGGTGAAAACCGACCACCCTCAACCACTGTAAGATATTTTTACTATAAACAATGTATTGGCAATAACCACATCAATACGACAAACTACCTAGTATGAATACATATACGTATATGTACATATATACAAACAGCCCCAAGTGGATGGAGTGGAAAAAACTGACCAAAGCTCTGAGATCACAGTTAGACCTCAACAATTCTGATGTCGATAATGATGAGAACGATGATGATGGTAGAGCGATGACCACAAATAGCTAGATAAATTCTTTAACTTTATGCGCAACAAATTAACAAACATCAAATAGATTTTCTTTCTAGCATATTTACGCCCAACGAAATGGTAGCAATGCAATGGCGAGGTACGTGTGGGGCAGAGCCAAAGCTTGCGGCATGTGGGCTGTTGCATTAGAGTGGCACTCAAATATTAAAGGCGTTGCTGCTCGGGGTTGAAGCTTTTGCATTAAAAATATTGACACATAGATTGGTAGAAATGAACAGAAAACAAAAAGATTTGAACAGAAACAAATTTTTGTTAACCCATGTTTCCCAAATTTATGAGCGTGACAAAAGAGTATGCGACAGGTTTCCAATTTTTGCCATGGGCGTCAGCAGATGTGTTCAACAAACTGTCGAAGATGTTGCTGTCGCATTGGCAGTCGCGTCTCTGCCAACGCAGACGTCGATTGTAAGTATGCAGTAAATTTTACAAGCTGCACAGCAGCGGGTTGAGGTGCGGGCGGTAGGGCGCCATTTGGCGAATTCACAAAAGCGTTGCTTATATGGGCGGCAGGTGGTAATTTTTGTGGCCAAGTCGAGGAACAACAGCTGCGCCTGCGCAGTGGCTTGCCGACTGCTGCTTCTTTTGTATTACCTTTTTGTTGTTTTTGTCGTCTTTGCACAGAAGCAGCGCAGCGCAGCAGTAGCGGAAAGAGCCAAAGCTGGTTTTTGTTTGTGTTTCTGTTTTTAATTTGGGTGGTGGATGGCGTGGGGCCATCATTTGTTATATGTTGTATATAGCTTTGGATTTTGTGTTTTTGGAAAGGCAACAATGAGTTATAGCGCATTTCGAACGCCCACAAGGCATCTACAGTCACAATCATCGTTCAACAGCAACTTCTTCAAGGGCAAAAAGACGCGTCACTCAGCCAGTCGGTTAGTCGTTCGGTCAGTCATACTCCATTTAACATTTTGCTGCAGCTTTTGGTTGGCAGCTGTTGGCAGGTGCGCGCCCTCATAAAGTGAACGCCAGCAGCAGGCAGACAAACGGAAAGTTGGACAGCAGAAAGAGGGACAGCGGCACAGCCCTGAGACGACCCAAAATGCAGGCGCTGTTGCATATGCTCAGCAATACAGCCAGCAGACACACAAAAAATGGCGTTGGCAATGGCAATGGCAATGGCTACGGCGTCTACTGTCTACGGTCTGGCTCAGTCAGTTGCGGGGCCTCTGCTTGCCACACCATTTAGACATGCGCACACCACACGCACCCTCCTTATGTGTCTGACTGCTGCTGCTCCTTTTTCTTCTGAAATCTTTGCCTCAAGTCCTGTGCAACATGTGCGTCGCCGTCGTTGTCGCTCACATTCTCGTCTTCATTATTGCTGTTATCCTGCCTGCCCTAGGGTAGTAATTTCATTGCACATGCGCATACTGCCACTTGGTTGATTTTTAGTTTAGGGGTGGGTTTTTTTTCTCCATTCAAAGCGATGCCAACCTGCTTGGGCAAACCAGATCAGAGCACTATCATGTGTAGGGTTGTCAGGCGGCTTGCAGAGCCTGTTGTCTGTAGGCGTTTGGGACGATCAAGTTTGACAGGTTGCAACGGGCAGCTGCGGCAACCAATGGAGTAAGTATAACAGCCTGTTGCTGTTTGAATGAAGCAAATCCAGCTTGAAATAATTCAAAGGGCTAGGATAGATTTCGCTGTTGTGCATTGCATCCCTTAGAATGCCAAGTCACCTGTAGGCTAATACCAATGTTAGCCAAAGCATACAAACATTATTGATGGATCTTGTGGCCTATCAATTTCTTTTATATGATTATATCTAGATAGTATCCGTAACCTGCTGAGCCTGTGATATCGAATTTAACCACTTTTAAGAGAATCTATGTCATAGACATTTTTAAAGGTGATATATTAAATAATACATCTTAATTATTAATAATCTTTCTCAGCTTAAATTCGTTTGAGATATTTCCTCACAAAAAGGGCATGCACGCCACCTATCCAGCCCAGATGTTGTGGTTTTTGATTTTTGGGAGTAAATAGACTACTGTGCTACTTCTCGGATCCTAGATGACGTATAAAACTTTATATCGACAAAATAAACGTATTACGTGAATATGGCCGATTGGGGTCAAGAAGGTCATTCAGGAGTTATACGATCAGTGATCTAAAGTGATTTAGCATCAACAATTTCACCTCCCCACCGAACTGGTTTGTTTGTTGTGATTATACAATATAGAAACTCGCTATGACATCTTTATAGACACTCCCATAACCCACTTTAAATATTCTCATCAAATCATTCATGCCATTCGCTGCGCTTTATATATTTTAGCATCCCACGCGAGACATAAAACTTCTGCTCATATGGCAAGATCAGCAGATTTTTTTTGGTACTGTCCAACCCACTAATACACACAGAAGCCCTGAACAGCAAGAGGCAAACTCAGCCCAAAAATCTCTCGCTTCATCGTCTTTGTTAGCCATACGAGCAAAAGCAATGAAGTGTAGTAGTTTTTTTCTTTGCTTCTACTCTTCTCCCACTCCTACTACTTCGTCGCCACCTTCTATACGAAATGTTATCTTATATACAACGAATTTCCAAGAAACCACCTACCTACACACAAGAAATACCACGCCGAACCGCCATAACAACAACGGGCTGACAGGCCTGCCTCTGACTACCCTATCATGCATGCATACACTGAGTATACAGATATACCCAACCCAAAACCCAACAGCAACAACAACCACAATGAATATTGACGCTGGACGCCTCTTAAAAATAACAACAACAAAAACCATCACACATAGCCATAATGAAATTTCACAACAACCTTCAGACTTCAGACGTCGTCGTGGTCGACAACGTCGTCTGAGTTTTTGTTTTTGTTGTTTTTTTTTTTTGGGCCGTCTGCTGTTGAATATTGAAAAACAGTTGAGCTGAGCCAAGTTGAGTTGAGGTTTAGGCAAATTGTAGTAGGAGGCGGCTTTGGGTTTGGGTTTTTGGGCCTGCGTCTGCCATAGAATGAGGCAGCGAAACGCAGATAATGATGATCACAAAGCACAAAGCAAATTGAAGAGGCGACTTTGGCTGCGACGAGTTTCTCGTTTTAGGCCAGGGCAACAAAAGAGAAACAACCAACAAAAAATATATAAATTGAAGAAAGAAGAGAAAAAGTTCCCCTACCCAGGGCCCAACCCAGGCCAAGAAAGAGTTTGAAAGCAGCTACGACCCGACCGACCGACAAATTAAATGAAATCCTACGCAATGGGGTGGCTGCTGTTGCTGTAGCAAAGGGGACGAAGACGTTGATGATGATGCTGCTGCTGTTGACGGCGACGCCACAGGTAAAAAAGTAGAAACCTTGAAAGCCGCAAACAAACAGCTGCTGGCCCAAAAACAGGTAAACGCGTGCAGGTAACTTGGTTGTTGGCGTGTTGAGCTGGGCTGAAACTGAATCTGTAGTTGTTGCTGTAGCTGAGCCTGAATGGCTGACTAACTAACGGGCTGTAACAGGAAATTCCTATGTGATTTTTGGTGAGATTGCTGACTGGGGTCGCTTGTACGTGATCGTCGTTGTAGCGTTGCTGTCAACCCTCTGTATTATTTGTGCCGCCGCCGCCGCAGCAGCAGGTACCCCGCGGCAGTATTTTTCTGCAAGCCACCCTAAAAATTGCTTTACATTGTCCAAAGCCGATCGACGCATTGTGACGGGAAGTGCGTAATTTACTTTTGAAGTTGGCTGAGTTTTTGGGGTCGCATGAGTTCATGGGAACTTGAACTTTTGCGGGGAGTGTTGTACTTGCCATGGCGTGGGTTGGGCAGCTGAGGGTGTGTCGGAAGCAGATGCCGATAACATCGGGACATTCAGCCAGTCAGCCCCTACTGACACAAATGCAAATGTATCTGGCAACCCTATACAGTAAGTCAAGTTTCTCAGCAATTACTATGCCAAAATATATGAAAGCGCAGCAAAAACTAGAGCCCAACCCAAGCAAAGGCAGAAGATGCATACAACAAATTTACAGCGAAATTTTTTAGTTAAGAAACAAATTGAAGTTTAGATACCCTTTCAATATTGAAAGAATGTTATTGTGATTTATTTAAGCTTATTGGAAATTTTCAATTGTAGCAACTTGGGGAATTTGTAAGCAAAAGTCAGGTGGAATTGCAATACGTTTGTTATATTCAAAAAACGCAATGTTTTGATCACGAAAACGAGACTTAAAAGAAACCCGCCGAGAATTCCCCAAATACTTTTGAAAATCAAAATGTAACTACATACATATGTACTACTGATCTTGCAAAGCTGATAAAAAAGGCTACATTGCCATTACCACTGCATAAGAAAGAGTATTCAAAATAATAGGGAACTGCTTGTGGGGGCGGCAACTGAAAATTATGTCGGCGCGCAAAAATCGGTGGGTGGGTGTAAATTCGTAAGAAGCGACAGCAGGCAAAATGTTGCGCTAAAGTGCAGTCAGACGAGCCAAAGTTGTGATAAATAAATAAATAGCAGTTGGGAGGGAGTATCTGAGTGCGCATGTGTGTGTGTGTGTGTGTGTGTGTGTGCGATGGTGGGAGAAGTAGATAGCAAAAACGAGACGAGCTCTGTTTAGGCGACGGACGCCAAAATAAAATGGAAACCTAAAAAAAATAAAACATTTGAAACAGCAGGCATCGGTCAATCGCAGCAGAGGGCGAGGGAAGGGAAGCAAAGCAAGAAAGCAAGAGAGCAGCAAAGAAGCATGCGAGGCGGCAATTAAAGAGCGGGCAAAGTCACAGACAAACGCAGACGCAGACGGACATGTGACAAAGCAGAATAAATAGGGTCTGTCATGAGGTAGGCGGCGGCGGCCACGACGCGACGAAGGCAAAAGTAACGGCGAGGCGACAGCGACCGCCTGCTGCCCAGGCCAAGGCAGGCAAGATTTACCAATACACATAAGTCACCCACTCATGTGAACATATATGTATGAGTGTGTGTAAGGCGACGCGCCGCGCATTAGTCAAATAGCCTTTGGCTGGGTCACGAAATATGACGCGGCCACGTCTCAGGCACAAAAAGAAAGTAGGATAATGTTCATGATGCACACGCACACTAAGAAATATGTACATGTATAGGTGTGTTGCAAGGGAGCGCTAGGGTTGCCACCCAGGGCCAAAGGAACTCTACAAGTGTGTGCTGCCGACCGGCCAACAGTTTCCGCCCCACAAAACGCAATGAGAAAAAACCAACGCCACAAAGCGAGCGGGAGACTAACTTTGGGTTCTACAAAATACCAAAAAGAAAACAAACGTTGACGTTCATTGAAATGGCACCACATGGGAACTCTCTGCCTGCTGCAGCGCGACAAAGAGGATGTATGTGGCTGTTAGCAGTGGCAGGCTTATGGCGTTGGTGGTGGGTTTCATTTGTGTCCCTCACGCTGCGACTGCGCACCAAGCGAGGGAGGGTACTATTGCGACTTGTTTTGTGTGTGCCTGGCCTGTGTGCTGGCATCTTTTGCTGTTGTTGTTGTTGCCACAGGCACCATTGCCAGGCATGGAAGGGGTGTACAAAGTGAGTGCTACGATTAAGTATGAGTATGTGCCGATATGTGTGTGCGCGTGTTTCGGTTTGGGTATGTTATGGACTATGGTTGTCCATGGTACATTTGGGCGTTGGAGTGGCCCTTTTTCGGTTCATAATTGGAAATTGGGTAACCGGTTTTTGAGTGCTAGCTACCTGTGGGCTATGGCTTAGCCTTCGTTTTGATTTTTTTAGGCTGCTCTTTGTAATAATGTCGGCAGGAATGGAGCTTTGAAGAAATGGGGTTTTCTGGGAAGAGGTAAGGAAGGAAGGGTAAGGGTATAAAATAAAGTGTTATCTATATCCGCCAAACTAAAAGCTAAAAGTCCTAAAAAAGTATGTACATGTCATGTCGATGGGTGCCTTTCATATTTCGCGAACGGGCAGTCATACATTTGCCAGTTTAAATCTGTCAACGTTTGTCATTCGAACTCCACTTTTTGATTAAGATCGCGTTCTTGGCAAAGCAAACCAGAATTTAGTCTTAGAATCTCTGGTTCACCGGCGAATTACGTAAAGGCGATTCAGCCAATTGCCATAAACCATCGATGCTGTGTGCAGACAGTTATTTCAAGATTAACTTATGACTTATCGTACGCTAATTTCCCAACGTAAAGATGTCATTTGTGTGCCTGAAGTGTTCTATGTATTAAGGAAAATGAAGAGCCGAAGACGAATCATTCTTTCTTGAATGACAATGAGAGCTCTAACACATTGACGCACAGAGGACTTTTTAAAAACCAGATACTTCGAATTTGCCCAATAACATTTTTCAATTCTGCTCATCAAACACAAATTGCGGAATCCACGTTTTTTGACGCCTCAAAAAGCGTAATTTAAAATTATCTCAAAGTGGTAAACTGTTTCGAGATTATTCCCGAAGTATAAAAGGGACTCTCGTACTCTTCTGCATAGCAAAAAAAAGAAAAGGGCAAGCCAGGTTCAGTAAATTACCCGCAGCGCGTGTGTTCTTCACATACCAACACATGTGCCACATATTTTGACCACCCCAAAAGTTTGGCAGCAGTTTCTACATTTTATTTGATATGTACCTTTTGTTATTGTAATTGTCTAGCCGGTGGTTCACTAGGCCATTTCAATAATTAGCACAGCCGGCCTCTGCCAGCAGCCTGAGTCCAAAATGTCTAGTCGCACGGTAAATTTATATTTGTTTTTATCTGTAGTCGCCGCCGCACTTGTAACACGCTTTAATTTACACTTTTTTCTTGTCGATTTGTACAAAATGCAATAAACTGTAAACTAAGGCACAATAGTGCGTAATCTAATTTGTATTTTAATTAATAAAATGCTAGCCAAAATATGGCAAATATAATATAAGAACACACGCCGCAAGTAGAATGCGAAACAAAAATTCACCGAACCGCACGCTACGAAAAATTCCCAACGAATGCGCAGGCATCAACGAACGACGAGAGTCACAGCAAAACGATGACGCAGCGCGTCGCTGCTGCTGCTGTTGTGGCTTGTTGTTGTTGCTTCTGGTGGAGGCGAACGAAAAACGCACAAAGCAGCGACAGCGGCCGGCCACCTTACACAGCGAATGATCGCATAAAAGAGAAATTGCAACAAACAAGAGTCAGCGTCGGTTCATGCTGCCAAAACATCGGCGCACAAGACAAACTAGAGATGGGCATGTGCTCAGGACATATTTATTTTTTATACCATTGTACACTATGTGTGGCACGACATAAGTTCTACGGGCAAAAAGTCTTATTGACTCGGGTAGCGATTGGACCATGTCCGCCTGTCCGTATGAGAGGATAGATCTCCGAGCCCATAAGAGCTAGAGACATAACATTTCATCAAAAGATGCGTGTAGTCCCTCATAAGATGCAGTTTATCGAACTGAGTTGATATATGCCCCCGTTTCTCCCCAGCAGACTTAATCTACTCGAAATTCCTCAGAGATGTGTGTCGTGTTTATGTGCATCTATGTTTCAAAAATTATCGAAATCGGATAAATACATCAAAAGTTATAGTCAAAAATATGAAAATTCCCCAACAATAAACTCCCCCCGCCAATAAACTGCTCTAAAATTCCATTTTGTGATGTGATGATAGGTTAAGATATTAATTAAAACATTTTGTCAAAATACGTCCTTAGAACAATGGCTGTGTTCATTAGCTTTGCACCTTCAAAAACCAATTAATAAAGGAAAAAATGAATGAAAACAGGCTTTTTAAATGCCTGGTGTTTTAAAGTAGCATAATATTAAGCTTATGATTACTTTTTTATCGACTGTTCAATACAAATTGCAAAAAATATAAACAAAACAAAATTCTGTGTACGATGTATGCAATACACATACAAGTATTTATATTATTATTATCATAACATAAACAAATAGAGTAATTTTAAATCAGCTATGCAGCAGTAATGCAACACTATTTAGTGTGCTGGATGATAGATTTAGTGCTGGAAGAAAATAATCGATTAAAATGCGCAGCAATTGATTCAAGCACAGTTGCGCAAGTACGTAATATCTGTAAAAATGATTCTTCCGATGCATATATTTTTATGATCGCAAAAGATTTAATATTGATTGCTTCATATTTAAAAGCACAGAAATCTTTATTCACACACTTTTTCATCTCCTTGCTTGATTTCAATTTATTATACTTTGACAAGACTTTTAAAATGGAGATTTTAATTACGATAAATTTTTTGTATTGTCATTCCTTACAACTGAAGAAATGTTGAAAAAATCGTAAAAAATCATAAGTCTCATCGCATAAAGACAGTACAATATGTAAATACGATGTATTATCAAACGTGACTTGCCTAAAACAGTTTGCCTTCACTTTCCCATCTCTAAAACAAGCCACCCGCTCATTCTCGTTTTTATATTCTGTTGACTGTGTGGGCCGCTACGCAGAGAGTGAAGAGAGTACATTGCACAACAAAAACAAAAAGACAGAGAGTAAGAGCGAGGACAGAAAAACCGAATGAGGAGCTGCTTGTTGCGTAGGGTGGATCTGTGTCGGTTTTTTGGGTAGAATTTTGGGCAACAACAACAAGCAGGTCAGCTACGTCTGCGCCGGCGCAACTTGATTTTATTGTTGTTGTTGTTGTTGTGTGGTGCGCGTTTTTTATGCGCACAGCGACGCGTCGTCGCGTTGCCGACGGGTTGACTGTCGACTTGAGTGGTGCTGCTTTTGTTGTTGCTGCTGTTGTTGGTAATGATCTTCGTGTATGTATAGGTATGTGGGTTGTTGTTGGCGGCAGCGGCGGCGGCGGCTGTTGCGTTCATTAGCGAACGTGGCTTTTGGGCTTGCTATGTGCCACATGGCTTGAAAGAGGGCGTGCTGATACATAGCTCAGGTAGGCAGATAGGTGAGGTACGCAGATACACACACAGATACACACACATTTGTCGCTGGATTTTGGGTGGCTCAAATCCCAGCGTGGGTTGCTCGAGTACCATTGATTGACGCTAGGTTAGGTTAAAGTGTTGCAAGCACAACCTATGACATTATGAGCAACTTCCGAATGCGAATGCACAGCTTGAAAACACATGAGTCATGATGGGAAACACCGCACTGACTTACTTATTGTGCATAAAGACGTCATTAAAATCTGTGCAGCGACTATACAAGTAACAACAACAACAACTGGCGACAAGTCAATGAAACTGAAAGTTGAATGCAATAGGCCAGTCAGCCGAGAGATAGTGCAACGTTTTGCAAATCCAAAAACAGGAAAACAACAACATTCATAATGTGCAAGTGCAGCGTTGAGAAGATAAAAAGAAGGTTAGGGAAGTAAAACTTGAGATATATATAGAGAGAGAGAGAGAGAGAGAGAATGAAAGGAAAAACACTGATTAGTAAAAAAAACTATTAGCTGTGTAAGGAATGTACATTTCTCAAGCTATATCCATATCGCCATGTCAAAGCCAACCCTTGAGAGCAAATATCCTACATCATCCATACTGATTCACAGATCCGACAGTGACCTACACGAGGTAGCTTAGCACAAAAACCAAAAAAAAAACAAAAAACAGGTTAGCTCGTGAAATGGAGCACCCTACATAAACTTCATTGCCGCCACTCAAGATACGTTGAAGGAGCACAAACGAAACCGGTTTCCAGTCAACATGTGGGCCAACAACCAAGACATAAACGACACCACAACCAAGTGAGTCAATAGCAGCTGCCGCTCAATGAAACCACTTTGAAAACTTTGTTGCCTGTGCCTGCACGGTAGGTGTAATAGTTGCAGCTCCTAACCATCCTTGGTCAACTTGTGATATAACAAAAGCTGCGTAATGAGCAAGTCAATTACAAAATGCTGTAGAGTTCAACACATGGCTTCAGCCGGAAACCTGTTGCCTTCGAAGCCCTTCTTTGGACTTTGGGGAGAAAGTGTGGAGTGTTAAGCGACCTCGGTAAGGCTTCATTTCGGCGCCAGCTTAAGCGCCACGCCACAAGTCCTGAGTAATTGTCGATCATTTATTGGGCTGCTCTACACGAATTAGTTAAACTTTGTCACGTTCCATTTAACAAGAGTCAAGAAGGGCTTACAATACACGACCCTCTATTTTTCTATATAGTAGTATGTGTTCTGCCTTGTGTGAGAAAAAACCATGCAGCAACAAAGGCAAAACCCCGTGGGGTGGTTGTGTTCGCTTACACGCTCCCCTCTCTATAGTTGTTTACGTGTAGGTTTGAGTGCGTGTGTGTCTCTCGGTTTCAATATGGCGACGCGTCGGCGTCAACGTTGACTGCGACTAGCCACGGCCACGCATGCGCAATTGCTGCGACGCTACGTTTGACATTGCCGCGCGTGGGTGTGGGTGGGCAGCGTTTGTGTGTTTTTGTAAGTGTGAGTGCTGACTTTGTTCGTTTTCTGCTTGGGTACAGTCCCAGTTCTTTTTGCGGTTGAACTAAGTGACTGACTGACTCATGGGGTTTCTGGGTGTTCTATCGGTGTGGAGAATTGGAATTCAGTCAACAGGAAATGGTTGACAGCTCAAAGTAATTATACCCCCATGTAAAAAGTATAGAATACATTTATATGAATTAATTAATATCTAAGATTTATAGGTCATTTTGAAGTGATAGGCTATACAAAAATTAAAAGTAATATATTTAATTATAAAATATGATTCATTCGTTACAAGTGAGCTCTGACCCCTTCGCTCTCCGAACTCTTTCTTCTATCAAGCGGCTTCCAGCAGCGCTTGCAGTTGCTAGTTTCAAATGGAAGCTCTTGAGTAGCGCGCACTCGAATGGCTTTCAGCCTTGAAATGTTTCTAAACAAATGGATGCCTTATTCCTTCTTCTCCTAGTTCAGAGGTACACACTTTATAGCGAACAAACACTTTTACAAAAGGATAAGGAAGCGTGCCAGCTTGTCGCATGTCCGAAGAAGAAGATCGCAGTTTATCCAGAGATGCGCTTTATTCAAGTTTACCAAATCATGTTGATATAATACCTCCTGCCCCTATAGGAGTTTACACTCACACCACTAAAGTCACCCACCTGAAACTTGACAGAGTCAGCCATCCAGTTACTATAGTATATATATTAGCTAGAGGTACCAGGTTCGGTCAATGGAATCATGAGTGGCTTATAACCAAAGCAAGGTCATGTCGAAACTATCATTCACACTCGCAATAGGTTCGCTTCGATTGCGCCCATACACCTGGTGATTTTATAATCTACAAGTAGTTCTACTAAAACTTTTTCATATATGTATAAACATGTCGATGATAACTTGGATCCCAATTTTTCAGTTCAAATTTAATATTGTATTTTTAGAGTGTAAACTAATTTTTCGATTTGTACAGTGCAAAAAAATTATAAAATTTTACTTTGACTCTATTTAATTCAATTTATAGGGTAAGTAGAGAAATAGATTTTGCTTTCATTGTATAGAGGGATCAATTTACTTTTTAAAACTGCTTATTGTAAAACAAAACAAAAATTCTGAAGATTAAGTACCGTTTCGTAGTTCCCTTGCAAATCTTGTCTTTCCTGTATATTTTCGCTTGCTTTTACATAAGAATAATGTTTATTAAGCCATGGATAAAAAAAGGAGTAGAAATTTATGTGACGAAAAGAAAAATTACTATAAAACTCTATCTGGAGTGTAATCCTACAGAGAAATTGGACAAATGGCGGGCAGAGCTCACTCATTAGTTCAAAGAGTAATAACCAACTATGTTTCATTAGGTGAAAGCCCCGTTCTGGGCGTCCCCTCCTACTCAAAAAGCAAGAAAAAAATGGCAGTATGACAACTTACGGTGTCGGAAATTTGGTTTTTATTGAGTCAACAAAGAATCATATGGGCTATATCCAAATTTTTGAAGATAATTTCATCCAAAGTGTACATTAGATTTGCCTAGAGGACTGGTTACTCTGGCTACTGTAAAACGTTGAAAAAAGCTAAATTCACCACCCCAATCTTCGTATCTCAACCCGATAGAGGATAAGTGGGACCTGGTCGAACGCAGGATCCGGCAACACATCATTACGTCCAAAAATATATTCAAGCAGAAGATTGTGGAAGATTGGTGCAAAATAACGGCAAAAAAGCTAGTAGACTTGAAGCCAAAGCGACCTAAGAAGGTGCTGCAGCGAGACGGACTTCCTACAAGTTTCTAGGATACCTCCATTAGTTATTTAATTAAATAAAAACTTTCTGTACGCAGAATTTTGCGTATCTATATTTTAAAGTAGGTTCAGTAAATGGGTAATAATTTGCAAACTTGATGGAATCGAGGTTTATAATAAGCAGTTTTAAAAAGTAAATTGAACCCTCATTAAAAAAGGAAAATGTCGCTGTACATACCCTATAAATTAAAATAAATACAGTAAAAGTTGAATTTTAACATTTTTTTTGCACTTTTTTTTTAAAGGTATCCTAATTATTGGTATAAAGATAACTTTGCATAGCTTTATTCAATTAAAGTTAAAGCTCCTGTAAAAATCTCTGGGTAATTAATGAAAGCGTTTTACCAGCATGTATGTACATATATGTATGTAGATATGTATATTCAATTTACTACTAAAAACATGATTTCTGTAGAGTGGGACTGAGGCATATTCCATTTAAAACTATACGTTACATAAGCATTTATGCTTTATGTATGCACATATTCCAATATCAATTCCCATAATCCCATGTATTCAAGTGCATAAAACTTGCGTATTATATAATGTATAAAATAACAACTCTCTACTTCAATAAGCTGCCATATATGCAATACATACATACATATGTCAGCCCATACACACACATATATACATATATATAGACACTGCTCCAACCATTTTTCCCCCACAATTGCATTGCCTAGCAACAAAAAACCAAAATTTTTAGTTTTCCATATAAAATTCATTTGCAAAAATAATAAACCACAAATTATATAATAAAATGCAAATACATACATGCATAAGCAATGCACTCACACATAACAGTACATTCTCGTGCATGTGCAACATGCCGCATATGTTGCATAAAGCCAAAACCATATGCAAAAAACCCGTTGCCACCCCCTTGCCACCCCTTTGCCACCCCCTTGCCACATCAATGCAAAATCAAAGAAAACTGCAAGTGCAACAACAACAAACCGTTGCAAGAGCATGCAGCCGAGCGCACTAGAGAGCTGTAGAGAGAGAGAGAAAGAATGCGCGCTCTCTTTGCATGCTCGTTTGTGTGCCGTTATGCGTGAGAGAGAGCGGAAATGCGACTGTTGTCAAAACTGCAACAATTCCTTTGCAGTTTTTGATGAGTTGTCGTTGAGCAGGGGTTGGGGGGCGGCAGCAACAAAAATTGTTATAGACACAAAATTTATGATATGCGCCCATGCATGTGTGTGTGTGTGTGTGTGTGTGTGTGTGCGTGAGTGTACAAAACAACCACCCCCCAAAGCGGGCTGTAGTTTTCAAATGCCAAAGCAGCAAACATTTTTGTAGACCAGCAGCAGACACAGACAGCTTGATTGTGTGTGTGTGTGTGTGTGTACGTGTGTGGGTGTGAGTGTATGCATTGTATGTTGGGGGTTGGTTGTTGCATAGCGCGCCTGCTCCATACCAATACCAATGTGATATCATATAACGGTATCTATGTCTGTGTAAAAGTATTGATGATGGAAAAATAGAAGTTGGCGCTTTTTAGTTTGGGGGTTGTTTGCTTTGTATGCTGTTGTTGTTTTTGTAATTTTTGGGAGCGACGCGCGCTGGTATTGGCTGGGGGTGTTTCTGTTTCTCTGGAAAAAGTGCATACCGAAAAATACACACACACAGACAGCAAGACACACACACACACACACACACACACACACACACACTCACAGCTGTACTCATACTCATGTTCACTCACACAAAAGCGAAAAATTGCGGAAAAATCAATAAATCATTTGTTGGAAAATTTGTAATTTTAATTAATTTTTTCATATTTTAAATCTTTGGTTTTTGGCTTATTGCCACTTACCATTTCCATGTTAACTGTGTATTTTCAGAGACAGCCCAAAAGTATGCAACACGATTTATGCTCTTATATTCTTAGCTTTTCGCGGCTTGTATGTAAGATTTTCTGTTAATTTCACTTCACCATTTTTTTGTTAGACATTTTTTCTTTAAATAAATTAATCTCCACTTATAGTGATTCGTGTGACTCTTTTGTTTTTGATTTCGCACTGAATTTTACAACTGCCAAACATCTAACCTCATCAACACTCACACACTGAATGAATTTTGTAACTGAATGAATGAAGCTCCTAAACCAAGGCGCCGAGTACCGCCGAATGCGAGCAGCTGTCTGCCTGTCCGCATGTCGTTTAGCAGCCCTGGCGGTGCCGACGGCCCAACCCCACAGAGAGGTTCCCCCGCGACTTGTACTTTTCTCTTATTTGCGTTGTATTTTCTGGTATTTTGTTTTGAATTGCCTATTATAATAACATTCTGGAGCTGCTCTTGTTGTTGCCACACCGATTGCTAGTCGCGCAATAATTGCGCTCATCATTGTGCAATTGTACAAAAAGCTTCCTGTCCGAATGTTCTGTCGCCACTGATGCTCTTGTTGTTGTCGTGGTTGCTAAAAAGCGCGCGCATTCCATAACGCTCCTGCACAAAACAATGGCGCTCTTGCTTTGAGAAACTCTCTCTCAAAGGATGGCTCATACCCTGGTGGCCATGTTTATTTACAAAAGTTTATCGTTGTTTGAAGATATGAGTATATGAAATAAATTACCTGTATATATACTAGTTTTAAACGTAGCACACAAATGGGAATTTATTTTAGTTGAGCAGGAAAGAACTAAGTTTCTTCATTATATGCAAAAGATATGAAAAATTAACTAAAACGATAAAAAGTATGATAACTGCGTAAATTATATTGCAAATAGCAAAAGCTAAAGTCATTTTCAAATGTTGAACAAAATGTCGCCACGTCAAAAATATCAAAAAAGACACCACAGTATAGTGCATAGTGACAGAAGGTAGCTGGTATTGTAGGCGAAACATACTCAAAAGATTGTTGCTGCGACACTAGTTCACTCTCAACAGCATTTTGCTATGAACAAAGCAGACAGCAATTGCCAATAAACACAAATTTGTGGTTAATTTCAAAATCGATAAGTCTGAAGTTTAATCCATTCTTAGCTACTTAATTATATCCTTCGTTTAGAAAATAATATGTTCCGTTTGTACAGGGTACTTTAATGATTGCAAGACATAATAAGAAAAAGAAAAAAAATAACATTTCTAGAATTTCGCGTACATTGTTTGTTCAAAATCAAAAAAGAAGGAGCACTCATTAATGACGGAAGTAGCTCTTGGTCCAAATTATGTGACAAACTGTAATATTGTAATTGCTGGACATTTTCATTGATTTATCGATTGTTGATTTTGATGATATTATGAATAACGATTTTGTTTCCTTAAAAATCATTCTTAAGTCGTGCAGCTTATTTATTAGATTTCATAATCAAAGCACGAATTACATATTCAAAGCAGTTAAATTTTTTTGATTTCTATCACAAATATATATTTTATGTTAACTTTGGTATGTAAAAAATTAAGTTTTTTTATATATATTTATATAAAATGCAATCTTGGCTTTATTTAATGCTGAGCTAAGGAATTGAATGACCATTCTTTTTGCGCTTCGTGGGCTCAACTGGGATTTGAATACTTATATTTTTTTCTTCAAAATAGTCGTCAAAATATTATTTATAAAAGGCTTTACATTTATGGACTATAAATATTTATTTCAATTTCCTTTCTGTTCTGGCGTGGTTTAAAGATGCAAGAAGAGAATCTGAAGATGCCGCCAAAATATTGAAAAGATCCACACTCTGTCTAATTTGTGATGTTTTGCAAGTGTTTGTATATCACAATTTTTTGTAATCTTTTGTTTTTCGTTTCTTGGGCTTTCTGGGACAATTTTCAAATTGGTAAATTTTGGTATTCTATAAACTCTTAGCCATTCGCCAAAATTTTATGAACCGGAGTAATCTTTTTCTCTCGGTGGATTTGACCCAGAAGATTCGCAGTTTCTGACGCTTATTCACCAAATTCTGTGCCACAAACGTTTTAATTATAGTTTATAATATTAAGGGTGATACCCAATCGTTTGATAATTGTACTAGTGGTTTGAGCTGCTACCACATGACACTCAAAAAAAAACGTCCTAGACATATTTGCATCATTCGTATTCCAGTATCCGGGCGCTGGGCAGTCTACTGTTAGATAAAGCTTCTTAGCGAATTCCTTCTGTAAAGCTGTTTTCCTGCTATTTTGCTTTTCTTTCCAAGTTGGTTTCTCTTTGAAAGTTTCTTAATCTCGTGGAAGTGTATACGCTAGCTAATGAATCATAAAAATTTAGAAAATCTTTTTGATTCTGTTTGCAAATTACATATCTCAAGGTTGAAGATGTATTTGTCAACTTATTGAAAACTTTTCCATTAACTATAGTGAGTTAAAAGTCATAATTGAAGGTGATGGCTTCTCCTTCCGTGATTTGAAGAACAGTTGGTTTAATTTCCTTGATTTGTTTTTTAATATCAGTCACAGTAGCTCTGATAAGTTGCGAAGGTTCTTTTTAATACTTCAACATTATCGGAGGCAAACTCTCTAAAAGTCGATTCGCAGTATGGTCTTTCAAATCCCGAAGCTCAACATTCGCGCCGCGGCGAATCTTTATCCGACTTTTGGAGATGTAACCTCGAATGTATGTGGAAAAACTGTTGGAACTTTTCGTTGTATAGATCAATAATGTTTCGAATTCATATGGAAAACTAAATGATCTGTTGTTTACTGCTCTGCTGGCCGAACCCTTTGCATGGGTATCTGCATCATCCACCCATTGACGTTGATTTTGGTCCTATTCATAATCAGGACTAGAAATAGAATTTTAAGGCTACAAATTAGTCAGAGTTAAGCCTGCAGCTACTCTCTGTTGAAGGGGAGTTCCTTGAAGTGAACTTAATTTGCTTCTTTTATATTATTTAGGGGATCTTTAATCAGTACGTGCCTAAAAACAGATCCGCAAATATGTCAAAAAACACAGAAATCAAGTCTTCTGTAGGTTTCGACAATCAAAGACTGCTCTTAACTTTTGCGCTTATGCCAAATTTTAGGTTTAATGAAAAAAACAAAGTACAATATCAATCAAATAATTTTTCGCAGGATCGCAGATACTTTTACAAAAAGATTATTGCAAAACGACGAGCTTATTCCGTTGCAGCTGGAATGTAACTTATTACATAATACTAAGAAAACACATTTTCAACTTGTTTGCATCTTTTTTTGAGATAAATTACTCATCATCACCATATTAGGGTAAAAACACCTGAAGAAATACCTTTCGATGTGCTAAAGTTGTGTTCGGTTGCCTTTGCAATAACGCTCAACATACGGTTTAACGGATCGCTAAAGTCTGGATTTTAATACCCTGTATACAAAGTGTAAATGTAAGTAACAGGCAGAAGAAGGCGTGGCAGACCATAAGTTCCATGGGCAAAAAGTCATATCATTGACTTGGGTAACGATTAGACCATGTCCGTCCGTCTGTCCATCTGTCTGTATGAGTTGATAGATTTGCGAGAACATAAGAGATAGAGACACAAAATTTTACCAAAAGATGCGCGTAATCCCATGTCAGATGAAACAAAAATTATAGAAATCGGAGATAATCGAGAGTTATAGTTAAAAATGTGCCTATTTCACCCCTTCGCCAATAAACTGCTCCAAATTTCCACTACACGTAGATATGGATATTTGTGAGATAAAGCTACAAAATTTGGTATGAAGACACGTGTGACAGTAATCGTTAAAGCTGTATTCACCTTTTTTCAATAAAGGCCCCCTTCCCCCGCTTAATTACAGCCAGATGCCAGAAGATTCTTTCGTTCCCATTTTACCGTATGCTGGATTTAGTGTTTATGGGGGAGAGGGTACAGGATATTCCACTATCGGGCACCTTCCCGACTGTCTGCATCAAATTTTATTACCAAAATATGACCATTTCCACGGAAAAGTACGAGTTTGTCGATTTATTTCGATATCTTACCCTTCTTACCCTTCGCGGCTTACACCCACACCATAAAAGCTATCCAAATGAAACTTGGAACTGTTGTGCGCAGTGTTACTGTGCATGTGCTGTATAAAAATTATTTAAATCATATAGAATCTTTTAAAGATATAGGTAATAATGTGGCAAATTTAGGCACCTTCTCCTATAAACGTCAACAACATTTTACTTTTCACAGCAATGCTATTACAATTAAGCCTATAAACCAAACATTGTTGACATTTTTCCGAACCAACTCAGCATCCCCCGCAGTTCAGTTACCTTCGTAAGGCCCATAACCTCGATATAAAAATTTTAAAAGAACTTTGGTTTTCACGGGAAAAATGCGTACAGGGTATTCCACAGTCGGGCACCGTCCCGACTGTCTGCATCAAATTTTTTTAAATTGTCCTACACTCTCTCCTTTGGTGGACTTAGTATTTAGAAGTAAATGAATCTCCTGTTTTGTCGTTTTAAATCATTTGTGTTCACTTATCTTTTATCTATTTAATATTTCTCTTAAATGAATTTTTAAAGTGAGTTAAATAAAAGCGGTTCAGTGACCAGCAGCTGCTTCACTTTTTATGACATCTCACTTTTATTTGGCCTATTTATCCTTTTATTTTTTATTGGCAACTGTTTTTAATCAAGTTGCACATGGTGCACTCCCACCCACAAAACTTACGCAAAAACCCACAAATAACAACTACATCAACAAGAATGTGTTGCGACCAATGCCCACTGCTGCAAGCCTTATTTTCCAGTTGATGATTTGGAGTTTTTTTCTGGTTGTTGCAACGTCAACTGCCTCAAAAGTTTTTAATCATCGTCACCAACAGTTTGTGACACTTATTTTTTAGTTTCTTTATTAATATTTGTTTTGTAGCTTGCCACTTTTTGTGCTCTATAAATCTCCTAGATGTGGACATATTCTTCTTCTTAACTGGCCATAAAAACCCGTGTCATCGGGTTACGGCCTGATGAAAATACATTCTTTCATTGGAATTCTGTGTTTACGCGGTGGGTCCCTTTTAACTGGTGTGGTGGCTCTAATGGTCTCGAAAGAACCCAGTGCCATTGTTAGTCGTCTCATACGACAAGCTTTGACCTGCTGAGGTGGTATTCTCTAACCCGCTCACCACACGTACTATATGGTAGTATGTATAATAGGCAGGTCTGTCGACAGGGAGATCGGGGTTAATCTTTCTCGGCCCGTAGCTTACGTCTCCTTCGGGACCTAATTTTCTCAACGGCCCTGGTAATGGACTGCGGAGAACAACAGAAAATGCGCTTAGTGTAGACCAGAGCTAAGTTTATTTCGAGATATCTGCTTATCTACCCGGAAAGCATTTGCAACTGCTTAAACACTTTTCCTTTACAATCCTGGTTCTCTACTTCAAATCACTGTGTCAGTCTTCTTTAAGTGCATGCCACAATTTTAGTGTAACATTTAGTCGAGTTGGTGGCACTTTTCATTTTTTCACTTGTTTTTTTTTTTGCAGCTTGCAGCTGCTGCCAGCAATTTACCGCAAGCAAATTCAATGCAATTAAAAACAATTCATAATGCCGCAAGGCAGCAGCAGATTCAGATACATTTCCAGGCTGCGAGTGGGAGCTGCAGCGCGCTTTTCCCATATGCAGCTCAGTTTTCACTAGAAGTATGTAATTTTTCCAACTAGTTTGTAATTTTGTGCGGCACAATTTCAGTGTGTCTCATTTTCCGTAGCTGGCCACGCCCACCGGCCGCATCAAAGTGTAACACTTTTGGGATTGTCTTTGTTGCCATGTTTGTTTTTACCAAAATGATTTTTAATATAACATTTAGAGCAGAGTCGTCTCTTTTTACCACTCTTTAGCTTTTTATGCATTTAATTAAAATGCAGCAGACTGCAGAAACCCGTCAGCCCAAAGCCAAAAGGAAAATACAATAAAATCAAATAAATAAAATATGCAAACTAGAAGCGGAAAAACTTATTTAGACGCCGCAGAAACCTAGACAAAAAACAAATAAAAAATAGAAAGAAGCGCAACAGCTACTACAACAAAAGCAACAATGGGAGCGACATTAGAGACAAAATGTTGCCACGACTGTTTATGAAAATGGCGTCAGAAACGGAAACTCACACAAACACAAACAAACACAAATGCAATGTTGGATCCCACGCGTGCTAAGCTTTCTGTGTATGTGTGTGTGTGTGTGGGTGTGTGTGTCTTCTGTCATCTGCAAAGATGTACAATGGATGCAAATTGAATTTAAGAGGGCAAAAATAGCAATATTTTATTTGTATAAGATAAGTATAAAAGAAGAGATTCCTCCTAACTCTTGACTTTCAACTTGACGATGTCTTCTTCTTCTTCTTCTTAACTGGCCATAACAACCCGTTATCGGGTTACGGCCTGAAGTAAATACATTCTTTCATTGGAATTGTGGTTTTACGAGGTGGGTCCCAATCCCTACGCACGACCCTTTTAAGGCCTACTCGTCTCGAAAGAATCCAGTGTCATTGTTAGTCGCCTCATACGCCAAGCTTTGACCTGCTGAGGTGGTATTCTCTAACCCGCTCACCACACGGGGGAACTTGACGATGTGCTATAATTAAAAAAACATTGTGAAATATTGAGCTTTGAGTTCCCTCGAACTCAATACAACGTGGCGCCATCTAGCGTGCGCATATGCCTGGCGCGAAAAATCGCAACATAAGCATACAGCTTTTCTTTTCGCTCTTACTGCTTACACAGCACATGAAAACAAATGTGCACTTCTTACGCTTTCCTCTGAACGCTGCTTACACAGCACACACACAAGCGAACCCCTTTGATTGTTTCACATCAACAAGTTTTTTAAATCTCATGCGGTCTATAAATAAAAAAAAGTGTAATTAGGCTCAAATATATATTGACACAGAAGCCGATATTTTGTGGTACATATGCATATAGATGTGCCTAAAAGGATGGTTTTCCCAATTTTTCTTTATAGAAGCGGTCGGGGACGGAGAGTGGAGTGAGGGAGAAATGATGAGATGAGATGACGAGTTGATGAGATGATGAGATAATATGATGAGATGATAAGATGAGATTATGAGATGAGATGGGATGATGAGATGATTAGACGATATGACGATGGTATGAGATGTGAAGAATGAAGGTAAGTGAGGAGTGAGGGAGTGAGTGTGCCTCAAAAGTAGTAAATCAAAGGAAATGGATTTATGTAGTATCCAGTTCTAGGTGAACACAAAGGATAAGATTCTGTTGAAAAAAGGTGGATTCAGAAACGTTTTGCAGCCGTAAATTTAACTAAGTTCTTGCGTTCAAAGTTCCATTGTGCAATGTTTGGTTGCCATGAATGATGAGTAAGTCGCGAAAGGCCCCAAAACCCATTTGACTATTGCATCTGCTTTCGTTGCTGTTGTTGTTGTTGTAGTTGTTGGTCTTACCAATGGTAGCAAAATTCTCCCACTATTGTTGGCGCGTGGGAATCATTTCAACGTCTGGCTTTTGTTTTTTTTTTAAAACTTTGTTTCTCTTGTTGCTGCAGCATGGCGCATAAATTTTTGCGCTGTTGGGTGAATCAGCTCGAAAAAGCCATTTAGCCAGCTTTGCGGCTTCCACTTGGCGCGCACACACACACACACACACACACATATACACACACACATACACACACACACCTACATGCCACACATATGCTCATATACATACGGAATACCGAGTTTATTAATACATAATTCATATATAATTGTCTGCGGTCTTATTTTTTTCGGTTTGTGTTAATTACTCGGTTTGAGTTAATTTTTTTTTGTGTAATTTGTTTGGGAAAACTTTTCATGGCCAGACGGAAAAAACTTTCGCTGATTGAGTTGCATTTAGTTTTCAATCAATGCGTTGACAGACATTTCAATTAGCCAAAAATTGCAGCAGGTGGGCGTGATTGAGTCAACTTGAGTCCCATTGAAATCAAGCGAATTGAATCTGGCTAAAGACACAAACGCCCTCACACACGTATAGTCAGTTTGAGGCAGCGCAATGAAAATTAGATGAACGTTGACGCGATGAAAGTTGCACGTTTGAATGCACAATGACGACAACGACCAGGGTGACTCTTTCGATAAACTCGATAGACACACACCCACACACACACACTCTGATACAAAGAAAGGGAGAACACACATCTGTACAAGGCTACAGACAGAAATAGAGAGAGAGAGACTCCGGCAGGTTCATTACCACGCTGCGGGTAAAAAAAGTTGCGGGTGGTCACGGCCCAAAAGCCAAAATGTTCAAATCGGAAGCGGACATTAAAACTCAAATGGTGTGTCTTGTTGTTCTTGTTCAACTTACAGGCAGAGTATATTGACTATATTCTTTAGTTTGTAAGGCTTTGAAAGAGAAATCAGAGCACGTTTGATATGCACTCTTGACCAGTGAGTCGGATTGTCCGACAATAAGATACTTCTCTTCATTGTACTATCCGTTAATCACGATGAACCGTGGAGCTATAAACCTATACCTCATTGTTAAGGTTCACTCAAGGACGCAGGAGCCAGCTTGGCTTGCTAAGCTTCAAATAGGTGGTCATTGCAATATGCTAACGCAAGGTAAGTGTATAACTAGGTGTCGGACACAAGATACATACTGAGCAACAACCGTGTTTTGAATGCAGACAAAAGGACACTCGCGTGATGTAATCATGCAGTGCTAACCATTAACAGTAAGATTCCATCTGCAGTTCTTGTGTGACCTTTGCAGGTCACCTTAACCTGTCCCTACGCAATAGGAAGAAGCAAACCCTCATGCCAAACGTGGTTAAACACTTGCTAGATTTCCAGGAAGACGGAAGTGCTCGATGAACCTGTTCTGGCCTACTATGTTGGTGCCTGATTTTTGGCATTATGTTCCATTAAAAATGTTTATTATTGTAAGCTTTGCTAGAATTTATTTAATAGTAATAACTAGTAATAACTCCTGCTCGCTCAGCTCACCAACTACATTGGCCCCTATAAGTCATATTTTCCACTTCATCTTCTTCTTACCGTTCCCCTTCCGGTTCCCCTTTTAATTTTTCTTCGTCTTCCCCTTCCTTTTCCTTCATGTTCCTTATCATCATACTAAGACCAGCTGCAAATATGGCTACGGCCTATTGAACACTTTGTTCATTGGACTCTACCATACTTCCATTTGCTTTATTAGGAGTACGTCGCGAACGGCGTCCAAGATTCGATTATCTTTGCTTTAAAGGGGGCAACCTTATTTACGTTTCACTAAACTGTTTGTCGTAAAATCGGCCAACGTTGAGAATACCTCTGAGGCTGCTAGACTCAGAAAGGTACTTTCCAAATCAAAACCAACATTAGGTTAACTGAAAAGGGTGATGGTTCTGGACAAATATTAGAGAGGATTTACTTGGTATTCCACTAGACGCTCACTTTTCAGTGACTTTTGCCTACGGTCAAATAAAACTTTTATTCCTAAGGCAGGTAAGGGCTCTCACACAACACCTAAAGACCGATTAGTCTGTTCTCGTTTCTGCTGAAGGCCCTCGATGGCAAAATCGACCTTCGTCTCTGAACCTCTTTGAAACCTGAGCTCACGACAGAATTTCAATCCGCGTACCAGTAGGCCAAGTCATTCGGTAGTCTCAATGATTGAAAAATATCTAAATTCTATATATAAAGGAATGCACACTGCGGATAACGGCTTTTAAATCAGCATCCGATTGGTCCTCACTTTAAGCGTATCTTCTTGTGCGGAAAAGAACAAATAGATCCAACGGTATCACAATGGGTGTAAAATATAGCAGCCGTTCCAACCTCAACTAACCTAAATTCGGTCACTGCTTTGCTGTGGGTCTTCAACTTATTAGGGTGTTTGCTAGTAGTTTTACCAAACCCTGTTTTGAGGGTGAGTTTTTCTATAGACCTTGATGGTCTAACTTGATCAGGGTTTCCCGAACCAGTTTAGATTGAAGTTTTATTTCAGCTATCGCATTCAGGTATCATTTTAATAAGAAACTATTTTTAGCAGAAGAAAATGTAGTTTTGTGCAAAAATCTAAAAAAAAAAAATTTATGCTGACAGTCGGGACGGTACCCGACAGTGGAATACCCTGTACCCTATTTCTTTATAAAAACTAAATACGGTAAAATGGGAACGGAAGTATCCACTTTTATATCTCCTTTCATAAGATCGATATGCCTGTAAACATTTTCCTATTGGGAAGTTCCAATTGCCAAGTTTTCCTATCTCGCTAATTTTTTGAACATAGATGCACATTAATACTACGCACATCTCTGAGGGGTTTCGAGTTGATAGACTCAATGGAGTGGTTGTAAACCGCGCAAATCTGTCACGGGTAAGGGGGTAAGATATCGACTTGATTCGACTAACTTCGTCTTACCGTTGATTACGCGCATCTTTTGGTAAAATTTTGTGTCTCTGGCTCTTATGCTATGATATGATATGGAGAATCTATCCCCTATATGAAATAGAGAATATGATAGATCTCCGAGAATCTGTCCCCTCATACGGACAGACGGACATGGTCCAATCCAACCAGAGTCAATGATAAGACTTTTTGCCTTTCTGCCTTTTACATACACTGCTATAAAGAATTATAGCACATGATAAGTATTAATAATCCGTATCAAAGTAAAGTACCAATTTTATATATATATTTTACATATAGATAACATATAATGCTTGTATAAGAAGAGTATCTAGACGTTTACCTATTCATGTTGGATTTTCATTTATGTTCTTGTTTTTGTTGGCGTAGATTTGGTTAATTTTAAGCGCAGCATTTTCTAACTGTGAAATAGTTGGGTTTGCGGCTGCGGGCTTCGCACTCTGCCAGGTTCAAAGTTTCAAGTGCAGCAGCAGCAACAACTACAACAACAACAGGATCAGTTCATTTCGCTTTACACTGTTCGCATAAAGAGTTATTGGCCCTAGTTCAGAGATAGAGAGGGAGGGAGTTCATTCCCTCCCTCGCTGCACGTCCCGCATCAGTGGAGTACAATTTTTAGTTTGTTTGCTTCTAGAATTATTTCGAGTGTAGTTATGTGTGTGTGTGTGCGCGTGTGTGTGTGTGTGTGTGTGTGTGTGTGTGTTAGTGGTTGCTGCTGCGTTAGCTTGGCATTTCTCTCGTTTCAAACTCACTCATTGCGTTCAGTGATTTTGATTTGTCTACTTTGTATGCGTATGAGTGTGTGTGTGTGTGTGTGTGAAAGATTCTAGCGCCGCGGGTGATTAATTTGTAGAAAATTTATTATAATAATCATAAAATAGTACTCTGTGCATTTGATGAAATTATGGTCGTATTTTTCATATGCGGAGACAAAGGTAAGAAACTTTTGGCTTAGAGATTACGTTGCTCAAAAAAGTCAAAAGAGCCCTCTAGCTCTGTAGAGTATTTGATTAAAGTGGACTACTTTTATTTTCCATGGGTTATGCATTATATTCATATGAACAATTTCTGAAAAACTTTTTGAATAAGCATCACTTTAAGTTTTATTGCTGAGCGTTGACTGTGCAAGTCAGTGCAAGTTTGTCGTACTTTGGCTGCGACGTATATAGGACTCGTTCCTATTTGGCAAAAGTTTTTGTTTTTAAATAAGACTTTGAACGCGCTTAAGGCATATGCTTTAGCGTCAAAAATGATCGAAGTTTTTAATAATGTATTGCATAATACCCACGATAAGTGTGAATATAAATTAATCTTCGTTTCCGACGTTCCTCCAGGCGCCTCTGCTTCGCGCATGCTTTCTACCCTCCGCGGTACCAAAGGTAGTTAGTGTTTACTTCGTCACCACTTTTCAACAGCCGCATTGATTGAAAGTTGAAATTTCTTTGCCGTTTCTAGAAGGAGGGTTCTAAATTGAATAGATTATTGCCTATATCTTTAGAGGTTTTCCAACGATCTGATTAGTTTCAACAAGGCATTAATACGATGCATAAGTGTTTCAAGTTTCATTCAGCAAGCTTCGAAAGTCTCTCAAGGGGTAAATTGTGTGTGACAAACGTCGTCTGCATAGGGAAAAACTTACGCATCTTTTGGTAAAACTTGAGTGTCTCCGACTTGGCCCAATCGCTACCAATTGAACTTATGGACTGACACGTCTTCTTCAGCTTGTTACATTGATTGCAATGACATAGGTATGAAGAGTGATCCGGTTTGAGCTGCTAGAATAAATGTAGATTCAGTGTAAATTAAAAAAAAAAAACCGCAATTCCGTGCTTAAGCCACTTTGGTTCAAGCTTAATTTGCAGTTAGATTAATAATATTATGTTAAACATTTTAAACTCGCTATTAGAAAGTAAATACAAATCATAGACGTAAGACCAGAGAATATGCAACATATAATTATAATTAAGAAAAAATTTCAAAAAGAAAATTTATTCAACATAAAAGAGATAGTTAAATTCTTTAATTTAAGTTAAATAACACAGTGCCTCAGAGAATAACTACAAAATTTGTTGCACAGTGTAATTAAAGTAGTTTTAAATACTTTTTTTTTAACAATTGTTCATTACTTAAAATTTTAATCGTATTTACATTGATTTATTATAGACGAACTTTTGAATATAACCGTCACACCGGGCAGCAAATTTGACATAACATAAAGGCGCCCTGAGTAAAACATATAATTTTCGGTAAATTTGGCCACCGTTTTGGTTTTTCTACCATGGTTTTCGAATCATGACTTTTTCAAATAATTTCTTACTTTCGATTGAGATGCATTTTAATGTTTCAATTGATTTCGCAAATCAGTATATTGCGCACGTTTCAATATTGATTTGAGCTAAATCGGTAGGAAACTGTCGAAGCTTTAAAATTTTCGACCACCCTACCGATTATGTACTTTTTGCTATCACTTCTAATAACTTCGTAATTTTTTAACGGATTTTATTCAAATAAATTATTGCATTCAGAATTCAAATAAAATATAGAGCAACAATTTTTAAATAAAATTTGCGGAATAAAAAATATGTTGAATTTTCGAAAATGCTCGAGTTCATTGCTCTGGTTGAGGGACCAATGTTTGATTGTCAATGAGTTTACGATAAAATTGAGACATGCTCACTTCGTTACTTCTAAAATCTCAAAATTTATGCAATAGCGATAATTCAAAGGCAAATGCAACAAAGGCAAATGGTTGGCGACAAGTTGTGATTTAGCCGAAGGCCTCAAATTAAGGTAAAATTTGAATTCCAACAATTTCAGCAATGTTCAGCACTTTTTGAATCAGTTATAACACTTTTTCTTCTTTACTTCGAAAACCTTGCTAGATACTTCGAAATGGTTTGCGGATTCAAAATCAGCGATCACCAAATTTCCATTGAGGTCAAATTTGTTGCATAGTGTAATTATTAAAATTCTTCTTTATGAAAGTTGTTAAAAAGTCCTGGAATCTGAATAATTGAATCATTGTAACCCATACGTGACTAAATATATGAAAAGGTGAACATTACATCTATATAACTCTTAAACATATTAAAACTCAAATATAAAGAAGTAAAAATTTGGTGTTCAAATTTGGACGAACTGTAATATTGGTCTTAATTTCTAACTCACATTACTTATATACAATAAAAAATTCTTGGGTAATCCTTTTGTATTTCTTTTATTAAAATTCTATCTGAAACCAAATTAAGATGTTTCGACTAATAAAAATAAAACCCACAACACCCACGTGGCAATGCCAATTGTGGCATAAGAATATCCCAAGGAGAAATAGATTCCCAGTTTATGCAAAATATTTTCTTCAAAATTGGAAGCACAGCGCATCATCATTTATTTATTTGGTGGCTCGAGATGTTTTCTCGAATGAATTCATATTTAATTTGTTTGGGAATCAAGACCCGTTATTCATCATCCCGTTCTAGAATTGTTTAACAAGCAACAGACAGTTTCAGGCTGCAGGCAGCATATGGTTGTTGCTGTTGTGTTGTTTGTAGCGTCGAACCTGCAGATGTAAACACGACATGTGCGTCAAACTTGACAATCGCACGCAACCTAAAGCAATATGCTACAACAAGCTGCGCTTATACACACAACTACTACTGTATAAGCTGCATGAGTTGCCTGCCTAACTGTTATATGCTACGTATAAGCGCAACTTATACGCTGCTTATACAGAATTTCGAAAGCCTTTATAAGACATTTTAGCAGACTTTTGCGCTCTTATACAAAGCGGCTTAGCAAAGACTCGAACCTGCTAAGCAACTAGCTGGTGTGAAGCAAACATGTTGGCCCACAACACGGCTTAACAAGCAACCTGGCAACGAACATGCCAACATGCAACCCAGCCAACAGAATGCAGTTGCAGTTCAAATACCAATGCAACAAGCAACTAACTGCAACATGCCGACACACACCGACACTAGACATGCTTGTAGACAGTGCAACAAACAGACTGCAACAGAGATGCACCAAAGTTGTGTGCAGCAAAGCGACTTTTGACTTTTGCGCCGAAGTTTAGTATTTTTTTCCTAGCTGTTTTAATATTTATGAAAAAAAGGCAAAAGCCGGCAGTTGAGAGCGTCGAGCTGAGTCGCTGAGCGAGCGCCAAACTCATAAATATACGCCAAGTTCTGAGCATAGCCCTTTAACACACACACACACACACACACACACACACACACACACACACACACACACACACACACACACACACACACACACACACACACACACACACACACACACACACACACACACACACACACACACACACACACACACACACACACACACTACACACGTATGTACATGACATGCATATATGCGCTGTGTGCCACCCTTAAGTAAAGACCAGCAGCAACAACAACAGCCCCCTTTGTGCCGCTCAACGCTGTCAAGCGTAAATTCAATAAATATGAATATAAGATCCACGGAACAGTGACGTAGATAGCTTTTTGTAATGGGGTTCCCGTGTGGTGAGCGGGTTAGACAATACCACCTCAGCAGGTCAAAGCTGAGGCGACTTATAATGACACTGGTTTCTTTCGAGACCAGTAGAGCAAACCCAGGCCTTAAAATGGTTGGGTAGGGTTTCGGACCCACCATGTAAAAATCAAATTCCAATGAAAGAAATACATCAGGCCGTAGGAAGAAGAAGAATGGTGTAATACTAAGAGCAACTATTCAATTCTAACTATTTTCTCGATAACTCTGTGTGTATCATGGAAATGTTTTTATTCAAACACAAGAAAGAACGAAAGAATTGGTTAGACTAGTAGAATATTAAATTTTGGAACATTCGCTGAACTATTCAATAGTTTGTTCCACTGACAAATATGACAAAATAAGTTTTCAGCTATATAAAAAAATTCAGGTAATCGGAAGAACATAATAAAGGCATCTCTTTTATCGAGGCTTCTTGCTTAAGTAGTTTTTATCCATTTTGAACTAGAGAATATTTAACAATGTAGCTAATAAGCAGTTCTAGTGGACTTAGACTCTACGAAGCACATATATTTTGCACACTCTCATTTCGACCAGTACAAATCGACGACAAATCGGAAGGCCGAAATTTCTTCTAATAAGAACATTAGCCCAGCTTGCGCAGCCTGTCTTGAAGAAGCCGACACTGGACACTGTCCAGCCTTTGCAAGGACACGGATGCGCATTTTCCGAAGTGATGCACTCAACATAAGCTTGATGTATACTCTCTCCTTACGTAGTCTTCACGACTTCATATGGGAGTCGGGAAGTTTTTGTCAATAGGGAGCCTTTATGCAAACCTACTCTGTTTTCGTACTCTTTCTCCTATTTCAACGGTGCTTTCCCTCTTTTTGGCAAGTGTGCCTGAGAGCTAGGGATGGTTCAACCTTCTTTGATGAGCCATCGCACCCATCACAAATCTAATCTTATCTAACCTACCTCCTCATGCCTCCTCTGCTCCAAGATCTATCATAAAAATATGAAAAAAGCTGACTTTTCAAGAAACTTAAAAAGGTACGTAACATAAATCAAATCAATCTTGAGATTTCGACAACGCCCACGAAATTCAACAGCTTCTTTAATTTTTATATCAACGCTTCGTAAATTTGTTGTTGTGTAAATCTTTGCCGAGATCCATAGTTAATCGAAATCAGAGTAAAACTTTTGAAAAGCCAGTTTGTTGACAGTAGTTTACAAGGTTTTTGCTCAGAATCTCTTCAAGGGAGAGCTTGATCTGTTAAATTCCCCCTAGCTACGCCTCTGCTAAACACACACACACACACACACACACACACAAACACACATAGTGACACTTACTCATACACACACATGTGCACAAGCACTTGTTGTTACATTTTTCACTCACTTGTACTAACTTGGCTAACAGCGTCGACCTCCCTTCAAACGGGTCATGCGATCTGCTGGTGCTGCTGCTGCTTCTTCTTCAGCCTGACAATGACGTTGATGTTGTGAAGTACAACGACTTGAGTTTTTCCGTTTTTCCTTTTTATTTTCTTGTATTTTTATTTTGTCATCTTATTTACTTGATATCGAAATCTTTTTGTTTGTGCTTAATATTTGTTGCTATTTGTGCTGAGCAGCTCTCTTGGCTGCGAAATTTTTACGATTGACAATGACAAAGAGCGATTGACTAGCAGCTACAGCAACAATAAGAACAACAAACAGTGGCAGCAGTAAAACTTAGTTGCCTGCAGTTGTGACTCTGGAAAATATGAAAATAATTCATTGGTCTGTATAAAACCGAAAGTGCGACGCTGCAGCAGAAGAAGACGCACGAAGAGCGCCAACTGCGCTCTCGAATAGTTGAGGGTAGTTGGAGCAGTCAAGGCAATAAACTCAATGGAGCCATCAAAAACCGTCAACGCAATGAAGCTAAAACTTGCTAAAGTGCCGCTGCGCATATGTGTGTGTGTGTGTGAGTGTGTCTCCGTGCGAGACCTTGGCCCAAAAGAGTAAGAGACGTGAGTCCAAGTGTGGTACTTGCTTGATGCTATAGAAGCGTGCATGTGTTTTAGTATGGATGTTTATGAGGCTTGAACGGTTTGAGTTAATGCAATGGCTATGTCCATGCTCTGCATACTTGGCCTGGCTAATAAAAGTGACTACAAGTCAAGACAGTTAGAGAGCAAGCGTATAAGAAAGAGTGAGATAGCAGCAGCAAAGTTAGTCATATGTACATATGTATGTGAGAATATTTGTACTATGTACTGCTCTGCACTCTTCAAGAGAGACCCCAAAACAGTGCGATGAGTTAGCAATAAGATGTCTTGGCCCTTAATAGAAGCATGTGCAGCAAATTGTTTGGCATGGGAAAGTTGTTTTACGATAAGATCATATTGTATATCGTATATGTAGCATGATAGGGGTGCAAATGTTAAAGAGTGCTAAACCAAGAATTACACAAAAAGGGATAGGTTAGAGTTGGGAGTTGAAAGGGAGGAATACAATACTGACTGGTAATGTCTGTTTTCAAAGAAATTCCAAAACCACTTCGATCATTGAGATCTTATATCCATCTAGGAGGGACATCCTTCTCCTCGCTAGTGCATCACAATCAGCTAGTATATGCGACGAGGATGCCTCCCTTTTTTAACAGAACCTCTAGGCACTGGGGCTGATGATGCCCAGCTTGTTCCATACTAACAGAATTCCTTGCTAATTGTGATATTTTCTTCGACCTTGTTAAGTTATAGGAGCCGAGGAGTAGTTCCACCTGTCTAAGGACTGGTACACCAATCCAGTTCGAGGTTTTTCCTTCTCTTTCGTCTTCTCTTAATAGCTGCTTATTGGTGAGTTTTCCAATCCCACAAGAAGGCTTTGGCGCTGTTACTTGCTAGTCTGGCAAGAAGTTCATTCCCAGAAATATTGGTGTGGCCGGGGACCATAGGAGTGAGAGCCTGTTCCGTCTTCCTAGAAGTTCGAGTTTGAATCAGGTTTCCTGAACCAGTTATAATAATGATTAGGAGCAATATACGAGCTGATGTAGCATGCCCGTCTCTCAGTCCGTGTGTTAAACTAGAGAAAATATTACTACAAGATGAACTTCGTAAAGCAGATGATGGTTCTCGATATCTCACGCTCTTCCTACATGACACAATTTCACCCTTACCTAAATGTCTGATGGAAACAGTTTTGCACACTGTTAATGTGCATGTGTGACGTGAAAATTCGGATAGACCGTCGAAAGATATAGGTCTTAATGTTCTAGATCGCTCTTCCGACTGCAACAAAAATCCGAACATTCCTCTTATGCTTATATACCAATCACCAATAGACGAATTCATTGATCTGTGTATTCTAGTATCGTTACCATGATTACCACCATACCCCTTAACGTATCGATACACAAATGTGCGCAGAAATTTGATTTCCATGGGGTAAAAGGTACAGGGTATTCCCTAGTCGGCCAACCTCCCCGTCTTTTAATTTTTGGAATATGCTTTTCATTTCTGTTAATTTCACAACCGTTAAACTTAGTAAAGGAACGTACTTTGGGTCTTCAATATTGTAAACCAAGAGCAACCATCCTTGCAACAAACTTAAACTTTGCCTTTCCAAATCTGCTTATAGTTAGTCATTTACCCTTTGCCAACTTTTACTTTGCTTAACGCTTCTAAGTTATTTAACTTCCTCTTACTAACTGCAATTACTTTTCTGCCCATTTGCCAATTTTTTGCTCCTTTTTTGGCAATTCATTTTTTTGGTGTCTTGTAGCCTATCTTTAACTTAATTTTGCTATCAAACTTTGGATTACAGCCTTAAGCTAAGGAAGCACAAAAAACAGCCAGCAAAATAAGCAACTTTGGTAGCCTTTTAGGCCGACTATATTAACCTATATTCGTGCTTATGCGATTTTCATTAGCCTGACCTTGTGCATTTTTTAATCATATTTTTCGTCTACTTATCATACTCTCTATAATTTTAACTTCTCTGCGTAAGCTTTTATGTTTAATTTTATGTACTGCTGCCAAATCTTTCAGTCTTTGTGGATCTGAATCTTACTAAAAATGCATTATATAAAAAACACAGCATCATCGAATCAGTGTCCCAAATACCTATTTTGAGAAATGTGTTTAAAAGAATTTAAACTATCATGAATGCTTCTGACCAATCGATTTTTCCAAAGATTTCAAATGAAAATAAAAGCCAAACATTAAATTTGCTCACCCCCTGAACCACTGCAATCGAAATTGCGAACAGGCTTGCTATGAATCACTTTGATGGTTATTTCATGATGATTAAGGAGCGGGATTGGCCTGATGTCTCGGGCATAGTGGCAAATTATTAATTTCAAAACGAATCTGGACATAGCTTGGAAAGCAAGAATCTACTCATAGATGAAAACGCACGAAGGTGTATTCGATATTTAATTCTTGTATTGACAAGCTTCCAAGCGATTCATATCACGCTTGCATGGTATAATAATTACAAGGTAAGACTAATCTGCAAAATAATATATATACACACAAACAGGGAAAGAGTAGACGATTCTTACCTTGTAATTGTTATACCATTGTTTTGCTGAAGTAACTGTTCTTGCTATGATTTACCGTCACTTTACTTCTGTGTCGCTTTCGTCTTAATTTTGCGCTGCTCAGCAGAAACCAATTCGCCTTTTCAAGCCATGCAGTGTTTGTTTTCTTGAGAAGCAAAATATCAACATTTATAACATTGCTGTTAACGTGACACTGAAGTACAGTGCTTGGTCAGTACTGTAGAGTAGTGAAGTCTGACCGACAGAACATTTTTTTATATGGTTAGGCAGGGTGTGGATGTGGTCACACCACTCAATAGCCAGTGAGCTTAGGGCTTAGGCGCAATGCCTGTTGAAAGTGTTTTGACGATGTGGTGTTTTCCCCACTAGAGAGCTGGACCGATCACTATACTGAGGTGGAAAACTCATGCGTTCTTTACAGACAGTTCCACACCGACGAATGGGACTTGTACAATCTATTCCTGCGAGATCGCCAAGCTGTGTGAGATAGCTCGAGATCTATTCTGACGGTCAGGTACCGTGTAGTGAATGGAGCATCCTCCTACAGGGTAGATTAAGGTCAGTAAGTGTAAGACCAGACTGAATATGATTTTACGTCATACAAGTGTCAATCTATATATGGGATAAACAGACACCGAAGTTTTCAGAACAATAAAATGACAGAATAATTCTCAAAGGTGCGGCTTTACAGCTAATAGGGACTGAGCCGAAAGTTTAAAATCCTCCAATATTGATTGAACCAGATGACTTCTTTGCCAGAAGAGGAGAGATTTGCTGGTTATTCATAAGTCATAATACATACACCAATATAGTTCTCATTAACCTTTTGAAGAGGAATCGAACTCGAACAGGCTCTGCGATACCTTAAAATAGACTTTCTTTTAAATTAGCGTTTAAAATTTAATTGATTTCATTGTAACACTTTGGCCGCTTTCGATTTACTAAATGCTCAACATTTAGTGACTTCTTCAACAATAACAACAATTAGAGCAACAATGGAAACACAGAAGCACAAAATGTCAACTGCATTTTGTTATATTTTATTGCATGACAAAATATTATGCCACGGTCAGCGACAAATAGCAACAAAAGAACAAAAACACCGGCAACGAACCGCACACACGCACACGCACACACACACACACACACACACACACATACACACACACACACACACACAAGGACATAGTAAGTTGGGAAAACCAAAACAAAAAACTGCCAAACAAAAATGAAAAACGTGAAAATGCAAAGCGACGAGTGCAACTTGCAACAGTGATGAAAATTATTCCTGGGCCAAATGCAATAAACACACATAGATACTTTTACACACACACACACACACACACAAACGAACACAAACGCTTGCAGTGTCACAGAAGCTTGAGTGCACAGAGAGAAAAATATAGAAAGCAGTTAGAGCAGATAGAAGAAAGAAGCAGCAAAAACACACAAACTAACAACGAGCAGCAAAATGAATTCTAAACGGAAATGTCGATATTAGCATTGAAGCAACAACAGCAACAAACAAAAACAAAATGAACAGTGTAAGCGGCATAGCAGCAGAGTCCAAGTGCATATGGCAAAAGGTTCACTGACCAAACTCACACACACACACGCACACACACACACACACACACACACACACACACACACACACACACACACACACACACACGCACACACACACATCGAGAGTGAGAGAGTACGCGAGAAAAACCGCCATATTGACCAAACGAGCGCAGCATGCAATGAGTTTGTGGGCTGTTTGGGCAGGAGCAGAGTCAGGAGCGGGGGCAGAGGGAAGGGACGAAGGGCAGCAGATACAACTACACTTTGCTTTTTGTTTTTAGCCAAAGTGCGCTGGCTGTGTGTTGACAAACGCCAGTGGTTTGTGCATGTGTGTGTGTGTGTGTGTGTGTGTTGGCAATTCAAAATGGCCTGCACTTCACTAAAAACTGCGCATTTCCGGTCAAAATGACGACAACGACGACGAGGATGCTGACAACGCGCGCCACATTGCTATCCCACTACCAGTGCATACACACGCATACAAACACATATGCGCTAACATGTACTATACGTTGTGTACGTTAGTGTGTGTGTGTGTGTGTGCGTGTGTGTGTGTGTGTGTGTGTGTGTGTGTGTGAGCTTTGGTGTGTATTTACTGCGAGTGTGTGAAACTTTTTTACGGCTTTAATAGTTCTACTTGGGCATTCTATGTAGTTTGCGCCAAAAAGTTTTAACATTTTTGTTCACTTCGCTTTTTATGCCCTTGCTAAGGTTATATAAACTTTGGCGTTACGTTTGCAGCGTGTTAAAAAAAGCTTCTGAGAAGTTGAGCGTCCGAGTTCTTATTTAAGTAAACATTGTTCTTCGAATACTCAATATGAGTACAACTTGTACTTAAACGAAAAGTGAGACTATAATGATTTTAAAATACAAGAAAATCACTTGATTTGAATGTACTTCAATTGAGAATGTTTAACTTGACTTGCGATTTTCTGTTCTAACAGTATTTTTAATTCAAACTATTTCTATTTTCATTTTCAAATTTTTGATTCCTAACTGATTTGCGTTACCCCACTGTCTCAGAGGATGCAGCGCTTATCCTGGTATGACACCCTTGGACCTTTAAACAACTGAGTTTTGGTGCAGTGAGTTGCAGAATGTTGACGTGAGGCAATTGTATCGAGACACAAGAGTTAGGTAGGAAAGCTGTCTCCGAACTGTGGGCCGTGGGTGAGTAAGTACGGACAAACTGATTTCTATTTGGCATAAGAAAGACGAAAACGTTTTGCACACTCTGTGCACGGAACACAGAAAATCAGAACATGCCTTTTTTGATTCCATTGATCCAAGACTCACTGATGAAAGGAAACAGCTAAGCTAAATCATTGGGAGACCGTTAGTTACTGACATGATGAATACCATGGTTATTTGAACGCTAGCGCCATACTTCAAATCATAGTTGGAAATCTAGCTGTGGCATGCCTTTACCCCTCACGCCAAAGTAAAACTAAGCGGCGGTAACTTGGGAGGGAAACAGAGTTAGTACGTTTGGTGGGTGAGAGCCGTCTCAGGATATCCAGCAGATGTGAAGCATTCAGCTGTGAGTTCAATAAAGGACTCTGTTTAAAATAGAAATGTAATTTAAATCGGTAGAATATGTCATAAGCAATCGCTATGCGCAAATTTCTGCACCCTGCATTAATTTTATAATCTTTCTAAGGCGTTCAGCTTGCGCCATCTAGCGTGCGTATATGCTGGCGCCACTACGCGAAGGCAACGACAACCTTCCATTAACACACATGCTCTTCTCTTATCTTGGAACTTTCTCGCTTTCCTGTGAATGCTTCTAACACAAGTGTAACACCAAGCGAGCGTAATAACAGATTTTTGTGACGGCATGTAGATCAGTCTTAACTCAAGGAATTTTACATCAAAAACAAACGAAAACTTCAAACTTTTGCATATTGTAATGCAGGCAACAGTTGACCAGAGCACACAAGAATTAGTGGACAGAGATCGCATAGGCCAAGGCAAAAAAATAGGTTGGGTTAGGTTAGAACGGCTGCCTGACATATTTCGGCCCGTCGTGCTACTGTAGAATCTAGAACTCACTCCTTCCTCGTTGTCCAATAGATACAAAATCAGAGAGGGGACAAATATGAGATTTGAAAAGTAACTGCCTAGATACTTGAGCCCAAGTCTACAAAGATCCGGACATGAGCAAAAGAGATGCTCAACCGTTTTATCCATTCCCTTGTCCCAGCAGTTCCTGCAAAAATCTTTAAAAGGGATAGGTTGCGTGAACACCAATCAGCCAGTGCCTTGTAATGGCACGTATGACTGCAGAACATCTCTCCCTGTTAAGGGAGCTGAGCTCCAGGGTGCGCTTTTTGTTAATGTTAAGTCAAGTTTGTTTGGCTATACGGCAATTAGCCACGATTATTAATTTTTCTGTGTCTTTATGGTCGAGGCGTTTCTTAATGTGAAGCTTACAAGTGCCTTCTCCTTGCAGGAAAAGTAAGCGTTGTTACCTTATCTGGCAAGCTTGTCGGCTATGCAGCTACCCTTAATACCCCGGTGTCCTGGTACCCTTATCAGGCTTATAACGAAGTGCTGAGCTATCTCATGAAGATATCTTCGACAGTTTGTTTGGCTGATCGATTTGATAGATATATATGGATATAGATATATAAATTGCTCGACATATTTCCCGAGCTCATGAGGTACGTAAGTGTCCTATTTATTGCAAGAAGTTCCGCCTGGAACACACTGCAGTGATCTGGGATCTAAAACTATGCGTTTTAAAATCCTCTGAAAAGACACCACCTCAAACCCGATCGTCTAACTTTGATCGGTTAGTGAAGAAGGAGGTGGACCGGAAGACTAAGGGATCATTTTTCTCTACATGGAATAAGGGTGTACAAGAAAACTCTACCGGTCCACAGTAATCAGTTTTAAGTGCGGCGAAATTATGCTCCCTAAATATTCAAGAGTGACCAAAGCTAGATTTTATCCATCAGAATGGAAAGGTGTAGGGGCTAATGGCTTGTCATTTGTGATCTGTTTTTGATGAATTCCTTCCTTTATATGATTCGACAATTTTGAAAATTAGTAAAAAATTGTTCTCACTCTTAAAACGAAACCTGTTGTAGGCAAGGTAATCGCACGTAAGTGCTCTAGCCTGCAACGCTATACGACTTGCGATATTTTGTGAAAAGTGGTGTAAAGTGCGATACAGTGCTGTGAATTAAGAGGGAAGGTAAAGCGTTCGACTAGGTCATGTTGTGCGTATGGATGAAGCTCCTGTGAGAACGATCTTCAAAGCGGGGGTCGAAGGTAGGCGATGAAAGAGCAAACCATGCCTCCGCTGGAAGGACCTGGTAGTTATTACAATAGTTACCTTTGGTATCACCGATTGGAGAAGGCGCGCGCAAAACAGAGACGCCTAGAGGAGAGCTATACATCAGGCCGTAACCCGGTAAAGGCTTGTTATGACCAGTTAAACAAAAAAAAAACAAAACAGAAAAACCAAAACCTTTATACACACTCACATGCTACTGCCAAAGTCAAGCAGTGCATACACATGCACCCGCTTATATATGCATAAGAAGTAAAATGCGTGGACAGAACCTTCCTCATAGACGTTCGCAACAGAATGAAAATTACATTACCATTGCAAGGGACGTCGATTGTATTGCCTTATCTTGTAATTATTATTCTATGGTTGTACCTCACAGTTAAGTGCTGAAAGGTGCGATTCAGTGTAGTGTTGTACCTCCGTTTAAGGTGCTGCAAGTGGGACGAAACATAACCTCCCCGCACAAAATACTCCGTTGGCGTCTTTTCCGCTGCCCTTCTCTTGTTTTTTGCGTGTTTTTTTTTAAATCTTAATTTTCTTGTTTTTGTTCAATACTTTCTTTTGAGTTATTCATGATTTGAATAAGATATGAGTTAAAGCAATTAAAGTTCGTCAAGTTAGTTTCGTTACTGCTGCATGAATTAGAATAGATTGGCATAGTAATAATTTCAAGAGTATTTAAACTTTGGCGCGTCTAAGTTACATTTTTTTAGCTCTTTTATTATTACTTTTTTATTTTACGCTGCGCCAAAGTGCGTCATAAATGTGTGTAATAAAATATTTTCTTTTATTTGTCGTTGTTGTTGTAGTTGTTGGCGACTTAGTGCGCGTGCCATAAATTAGCCGAGCGGAGCCAAGCCGTGCTGCTATGGAAGAAGCTTGGAAGGACAGCTTAGCGCATATAAAAGCAAAATTAAATTCAATTTTTAAATCACAATTCGCCTGTTGTTATGCAACAATAAGTTGCAAACACAAGCAGCTAAGCGGCCACAAAGCGGCAAGCAAACAAACAGCAAAGCAACAGCGGTCAGGCAATATGCAAAGCTTAAGCACAACAACAACTACAGACACAGAAGCAACAATAACAACTACAACAACAAGCTGATGGAAAAACCAAGCGACAGCTAACAAACAAATAAAAATTCACCCACATCAAGACGACGACAGCAGCGTCCAACATCCAACACGATGACGACAACGTGGACGCCGATGTGGACGACTGACAACTTTTCGACATTTGCCCCAGCATTACTTTCATTCAGCTTTTCTCTGTTTTTTTATGAATGCTTGGTAACCCTTCGCACAAAAATGTTAGCAGGGATTGGCATACGGTTTTGGGGTTAGGGTTGCAGACTTACCAGCCGCCTGTCTGCGTTGTGCTTTGTGCAATTGTTTACTTTGTTTACCAGATTTACAGATTTCTATTTGGATCTAGTTGGGGCACAACACAAGAAATGAAAAAAAGAAAAGTGGTACTACTGCTATTTATGGGCAGCTATTTAAGCAAACAGGCTCTAGTGCATTGGGGGAAACACGTTCCATTTGTGTGCCCAAGTTATTGTGGGGTTATTTTGGGTTTCCCCCTTCGAATGCATGTCTATGACAGTGAGCTACAGCACAAAAATTGTATTCGGCTAACCCTGAATATTTGGTCATCAACTCGGCTTAGTTGCAAGCTTTGTGGGCAAATGATTATGCCAGCCAGCAAAGAGCCACCACTTCCTTTCCCCAATGCCCATTTTCCATTTTCATTTTTACTTATTGCTAATGTGACGCTGTCGTTGGCAGACTTGGGGTCTTTACACCTGAAGGGGTTTTAGCATGGCGGCGCTCTGTGGCTGCTGTCACTATGTGAGTAGAGTTATAATTGGCTGTTGCATTTCGTGTTTGATGGATTTGGGGCTTTCATTCTGCTTATTTTGTTGGCCTTGCCAATTTGAGCGAGTTGTCGACCAGAAGTTAATGGCAGTTGGGCTTAAAGTCAGTTGGGGTGAAAAAAATCAACTATTCAACGAAGGGTTTCATTTTTTAAGACATACGGAATTCGCAGCTTATGCATGTATTTGGCATACTTTTTGTACCCTATACAAATAGTTTCATGTCTAGAAACATGAATGTATGATCGGAGCGGCATCGATTCCGGCATTTTTGACATAATATTATTTAAATTACAAGAGAGAAACAATATTGCAAGCATTGTAAAGTTTGGTTCTATGAAGAAGCGTTATATTCCATGGCAACGAACTCTAAAAGGAGCACCGATACGATACATACTGTCGAGAAAAACCGCCGAGTAAATAGATATAGACTTTGACAGAAATGAAAGCCCTAAAATGATTCATTTTTACTTCAGTGTCGGCAGATAAACTAAAATCAGGCAGCTCTCATATAATGGTAGCTTAAAGCCGAGGTTGTCAAACAGGTGACTCATATTTGAAGATGGATCGAACAAGAGATGTGAATAGCCTTTTTGTGAAATATGTATTGGCCATGTTTCGCATTAGTCAACGAAATAAAATTTTTTGTTTTTCAAACTTTTAGAACCACCTTCGCAGCTACATTGTGTTATAAAATAAAATGATCATACGATTGTACCGTACGATTAGAGAGATTATCTTCAAGATCGTACGATAGCTCCGTTAGGCGGGAGTTAAAGCTCCGCATAGGCTTACGCTTAGTGTAGTGAGCACTGCACACGATCATTCCTTTGAGACTATTTAAAAAGTAAACTTATATAATAAGATAAGTTGCCAAAAAAGTACACGTGTACTTCGATCTTTCGTAACACATGGTCCATGGAAAGCTTCCATCTCCTTGTCTGAATCCTCACTCGGTATCGAAATGATCGGAGAAGCTCTTTTCTACCTTGACGGTGCTGCGTGTGTTGCTTAGCCTCATTCTGCATAGTCGCACCAACTTTGCAGGGACACCAAGCTCAGACAGCACGGCATATACGCAGGCAATTAAATTCTGATTTATAATCGACAAAGAGTTCATCATTTTGGTAAAGAGTAAATAGTGCTATAGCATCAGAACAATGATTCATTGCCGCAGAGGGAATCAAATCAAGACCATGGTATAAGAACAGACAGGCAAGACTGCCAATCAGTCAATGAGGAAGGTTGTGTCCGCGCATGGTATTGCCTTGTCAAGCAACACATGAAACTATATGTGTGTGCATGTGTTTGAATTAGTATTTGCAACTCTAGGCTCTCAAAAAATTTAAGCCCCTACGTCGGCAGGGTAGTCTTTCCCGTCTATTATTATAATTTTGTTTTTCGTAAAAAGTAAAAATATTGACTCAATAAGGTTCGAGAAAAAAACATTTGCACGCATGCATTGTTTAACACGCAGTTACAAGCGTTTCAAAAAGAAAACATTGCGTTTTTGACAATTTTTTACTGCATAGCATTCCGAAAAACCAAAAACAAAATTCAAATGCTCTTCAATTAACTTTTGGCATTTTTCAAGCAGTTTTCTCTGACAAATTGTTGGTATTAAAATCGCTTTAGCTCTGTCACGCTTAAATACTCTATCGCTGAATGTGTTTAAAATAAAAACACATAAAAAAATCTGTGTGTTGCAATAAAATGTTCTGTGCTGCAATAACAAAAATAACATCGCAAAATGTGGAAAAGCGAAAATCCGCTTAGCATGCTTTTCAGCGCATCAATTAGATATTTTCAATAAGGTGGAAAATTGCGTGGAAAATCGTACAAAAATCAACACAAGCTGAAAGTAGAAAAATCAACAGAAGAGAACGGCAGCAGCAACAACAACAACAAAGTCAAAGCCAGGCAGCTTATTAAAAACTACTTGCAAGTTTTGTTTTGTTTTGCTACCGCATTCTCTCTCCCTCTCTCCTTCTCTTCTCGTTCTCTCTTTCTCTATTTTGTGCTCTCTTTATACCCTTTACACAAAGTATAAAAGGGTATTATAGGTTTGTGCAATGTATGTAACAGGCAGAAGGAGGCGTGGCAGACCATATGTTCCATGGGCAAAAATGGTCAGGAGCAATAGTCAAGTCGATATAGACATGTCCGTCTGTCCGTATGAACGTCGAGATATCAGACACCATAAGAGGTAGAGGCACAAAAATGTACCAAAAGATGCGCATTTACACCGGTTTACGGCCGCTCCGTTCAATCTATCATCTCAAAACTCGACAGAGGTGTGCATTTATATTTCAAAAATTATCGAAATCGGATACATACATCAAAAGTTATAGTCAAAAATATGACGCTAATAAACTGTGACAAAATTCCACTACGTGTAGATATGGACACATGTGAGCTACAGTTACAATTTGGTGATTTTTTTTCAATAGAACCCCCCATCCCCCGCAATCGTTTTACCTTGATTACTGCCACACCCCCTAATACATTGATTTGAAAATTGTCAAAGACATCTATAAATGCATTTTTGGTCTATGTTACAAAATTCAACGACATTGGCCCAAGAATACTGGAGTTACGTGTATAAAAGTGATTTTTGCCCCCACAATAGCCAACTTCCCAATAGGAAAACTTGTCGATTGGAACTTCGCAATAGGAAAATATTACAGGTATTTAGTGTTTATAACGAAAAAGGGTACAGGGTATTCCCCTGTTGGGCACCGTCCCGACAGTCTGCATCAAATTTTGTTTACTCTTTGATAGCCGCACATAAAAAGCTATCGACAAAATTGTAAGTACACGTTTATATGTGTGTGTTCGTTTGTGTTTGTGGGCGGTGCAGCTTTTGGAAAATTTGGGGCATGGCGTTTCAGCTTCGTCTCGTTTCGGCACCCAATTGGCAAATAAATGCGGCGAAAACTTCGATAAAAGCGAAAATAAAAATTGCAGCATAATTGTTTCAAAAGCAGTTTGTTTAATTTTTCTCTATGTTTTTCTCCAACGTCGTTTACCGTTGTTGTTCCGCGCTCACAGTTTTTTTTTTGTTTTGCTTTGTACTTTGTTTTGTTGTTGTTTTTTTTTTTGTGGTGTGTTGTTATAGCAAACACAAACTTTATTTTTGTTCGGGGTCATTGATAAGTGCAAGTTTTGATTAACTTTTAATTGAAAATAAATGAAGCGTTCGCTGTTTTGATTCAACAAACATGCAACAAACACAACAACAAAGGCACAGAATAACTCAAGCGCATATAGCAAACGGATTTGTTGATCTTTAAAAGCACACACACGCACACACACAAAGGATTTTGTACAAAATAAAATTGTTGAAATTATGGAGATTGCGAAAAACTGGAAATCGAAAAGTGAAGCATGATTTAATTTGTCTATGGTTTTTTTTTTTTAATATAGTTAGTTTAATGCTAATATTTTATACTAAGGAAATAGAGAACGAAAAACACTAATTTTTCATCGCTAGAACCAATTTTCGGAACTATTTTGTCACTTCGATTAAGTTAGCAGAAAACCAGAATTTTCCACATGTTGCAACCAAACAACGACATACTCTTGAGCACCGATTTAAATGCATTTTGTCGGACATGCATTCCTCCTTGGGTAGGGACGATGTGTACTTATCAGCTCCGTTTGTTTAATGGGCAGCATAGGGTTGAACGCTACACTTCGCCAAATATCGAGTCTCCAACTGTGATTTGGGAGCTTACTGCAGACGTACTCAAAGTTCATAGAGAAATCGCACATCTGCATACAGAGAGCACACACAAAGCATAAGCAAAACTAGTCACGCAGGATTAGCTGCTGACAGAACAATAGACGCCTTCTGTTCTCAATTTGTGGAATAACACTGAGGTACCCAAAATGGCACAAGACACCGTTAGTCCGCCACATATGGACCGCTGGTGGCAACCGTATTATAGAGCTCGCATGGTCGGGCGGTATGAAATATTATACCGCTTCATTGAACACTTGTGACAGCATTGAATTGACCACCCACCAACCAGCCCTAACCACCCGTAACCTGGTAACGACCTGATGCTCGGCACTTCATGAAGCGCCTCAGTTATAATTGACCGCTGAGCATACCTTCAACGCCTACTTCTACCTGTTACATATGTTGCACACATCAAAAGAAGTATAGAATATATGGTCAAAGTTTCCTCATAATTTGGCATCTTTTATTAATTTTTCAATATAAATATTTTAAATAAAAATTTTAACTTTAGATCTGCCGAGTTTCGATTGTTTTCTATAGATTGAACCCAAAAGTCTTATTACAGACATATACAATAATTGTGGTCACATGAAAAAGTAGCTTAAGTGGATAGAAGAAAATGTTGAGTTATTGATTTTTAAAAAGTCGTTACAAGTCACATTCCTATTTTTCAAGTTTATGAAATGTACAAGTTTTTTAAATGGACTTATTTCTATAAAACTCCAGAACAAAAAAGCTGAACATTGTCTAATGTTGACTTAAGCTTCTCTTCCATATGACCATAGGTATATACCAGATAGAAGTTAGTATGGCAGATATGATAAGCAGCAATAGTCGAGGCGTTATTGCTGTGCAAATAAATTGCTCGTCACTCTTCTGACGTAGAAGAATAATGGAGCTACAACATTTTTATATAAGGACGACTCCGCCGGAGTATCCCTAAATGTTAAAAAAAAAATATTTTTATGTATTTACTTTATATATAACTTTTGAGGTATTTATTCGATTTCGATTATTTTTATAACGTAGATGCACATAATCAAGACGCAAACTCTGCCAAGTTTTAATTTGATAGATTCAAAGGTGCGGCTGTAAGCCGCGAAAGTCTGCTGGGGGGAACGGCGGCAGCTATCAACCCAATTCGACAAACTTTTTCTTCATTAAAACCAACGACAACGCACGAACACAAACACATCGCTAAATTGCCGGAAAAGTTGTCAGAGTGCTTAAATCGTCATAACAAACATAAAATTGGAGATTTTACTTTTTGGCCAATCGCAATATTTTTTGCGGAAAAATAAAAGGGTTTAAACTAGGAAAAGCTGAAATGCGATATGAATTGAAATTTTGGCATTTTCTGAAGATGTTCAAGGTCAAAGGTTAATAAAGTATCTAAAAGAGTTGTAGAGCTAAAAAATACCAAGAAATTATAGGTAAGGGAATGTTTTCGTCTCAGTCCCAAATCTCGAGCATGAATAGTGGAACCAATTATAGATAATTGGAAATGAAATGGTATTATAACTCCCAGCTAGATTTAGCCAATGCTCATTCCGAAAGTCCTTAGTAACTTTAACATTAAGCATATTGTTTTTAACTTGTAGCAACTTATTGTGTATGATAATTCAATCTATTTGCAACAAATCCCTAAAGTGAAATAACGAAATTCCAAATTCATCGAGCAGTTGTATCAACTATTAAATTTATATGGATCATATTCCTTCTACTTTGGCTCCCATTTAGCTGCCATTAGTTTTGTTCAAATATATATATATATATATATATATATATATATATATATTTATATTACCTTGTATTTTTATTTATTTTGTTTTATTTTACGGAGACCCTCTTGACGACAATTTCATGTACTGGTCTTGGCCCCACTGCAATTTTGCTAAATTGCTCGTAAATCGTTTCAAATTTTCACTTGTCTACGTTTGATTTTGTCTCAAACACACACACACTCTAACACACACACACACACACACACACACACACACACACACACACACACACACACACACAAAACATACAAATAATTCAGCAAACATTTTTCCATTTTGCTTTGTGTGCTGTAACGGGGAGAGTTGGCGCAAGGAGCTTAAGGAATGGAGAATCGTAAGCCAAATAAATCAATAAAAAAATATTTGATGCAGATAGTCGGTACGGTGCCCGATAGTCGGATACCCTATGAAAATCAAATTTCATGCAAATTTTTGTATCGATGCGTTGAAGGGTATGGTCGTAATAACGGTAACTGACTGCGCGGGTAGGGGGGATGGTGCGGAAAAAGGTCAAAATTGTTTGGTTTATAAGCCTAACGTACCGCGTTTGGTTAACATAAATGTTAACTTTAACATTTCTGTAAAAGAAATTCATTGGAGAGGGTGCCTAAAAATTGGCACATTATTAGCTATATCTTGTAAAGTTCTTTTCCGATATAAATCATTTTTACACTACACATGCACAGTAATAGTGTACATAACTGCGCCAAGTTTCAATTAGCTAGGTTTTATGGTGTGGGTTAAAACCGCGAAAATCTGTCACGGGGGAGATATCGACAAAATTCGACAAAAATGCACTGAATAGGTATAATGCGCATCTTTTGGTAAAATGCGACATGTCTTTATCGACTCGAATATTGCTCCTGACCATTTTTGCCCATGGAACATATGGTCTGCCACGCCTCGTTCTGCCTGTTACATACATTGTACAAATCTATAATACCCTTTTGCAGTTTGTGTACAGAGTATAATTATGCGGAGTAATGTGGGTAGAGGAAAAGAAATGGTAAAAAGTAAACGGAATGAAATGAAAAACAAACTGCGACAAGCTTTTGTGCTGCGAATGTTCCTGGTTTCTGGTTGCAGGATCTCAGCTTGAGCCTGGCGTTGCCAACGAAATTTTAAACGGCATCTAAAGCTGCAAATATGAAACTTATGGCAATATTATTAAGGTCGTATTTAAGAGAGCAAGCAGAGCCAGCCTTTGGCAAACCAAACCAATACAATCCAAACCAAACCGAACCGTAGAACGAAGAAGAACCATGCTCATAAAAAGACGCCCGCAGCATTAAAAAGGAGACGGCAGGCAGGTTGAGCTGAAGGACCAAGACGATGGCGATGACGACAACGACAATGGCAGCAGGAGAAGGAGCAGGAGCAGCCGCAGCACCGGCAACGAATTGCGATAAAGATAAATAAGCAGCGATACACTTGATGATGTCCTTGTTGCTCTTGTCGCGCTCCTACACCAGCCGCTCTTCTGCCGTTGTCCTCGTCGTCCGCCCCTCGCCCCTCGCCCCTTGCCCCTGGCTCACTCGCCTGCGTTTAGGGTTTCCCCTATTGTATTATTTAAATTTGATTTTATTTCATGAAAATTGAGTTTCGTTGCGGGGTTATTTTTTATTTTTTGCTTCATCTGTCTCTGCTGCTTCTTGCTGCTGCCTTTTATCTTTTCCTGGACGCAACAACAGCAACAAGAAAATAAAATAAATAAAAACCAAGGCGCGGCGTTTCTTGTTATCGTTTACTTGTTTTTTATTTCTCGATAAAAGAAAGTTCGTAAACAAATTATAATATTGAACTTGTCATAGATACAAGCTATTGATTGTGTGCGCGTTTTTTTTATATTTTTTTTTAATTTTTTGCCCATGGTGCTTGTCGCGTTAACGGCTTTTAATGTGCTTCATGGTCACGTTAGTACGTAGGGTTTTGTACTTTTGAGGTAGGTCATTGGGTGGCTACGTAAGTGTATTCAAATTGAGGACTCAATTGGTTTAGTGCCTACGGCAATGTCCATTAAATATGTCTGTTGGGTATTAAATTGTTATTAGGTCGCTATAAATAAGCATTTATGTACAGACTAGATGAGCGATATGATCAAAGTAATGGAACTTTACTTATTTGAATATTTTATAAATACAATTACATATTTGTAAATTTTCAAGGTTATTAATATACTTTTTAATGTTACTTGAACTAAAGTTTTATAAATGAAGTTATCATTTTAGAGAAATTACCCTGCTCGTTTACTTGACAACGCCATTTAGCGAAAATTTTTTGTTTGTGTTTTATACCATGGGAAAGTCGCTAAATTTTGGCACATTGGGCTGAGTACTTGAGTTGGGTAAACTTCCTTTGATGAGCTATCTCACCGACCACAAATCCCATCTAACTTAGATATCGAAGATCATCGAATACCTTTCGGTTAGTGCGGGGGGATGCGTTTGTATGCGTTGTTCTCTACACTATTTAGGAATTTGTTTCGTATTGGTATTATTTGGTATCAATTGCCAATTACAATGAAAAATTTTTGAAGTCCATGTCCTCAAATTTAGCCAAGCAATTGCCAAAATAATATTCGTATGAGAGATTTAGAAAGATATACATGCTTAGTTTGTGTTCCGCTTTTATTTTTATTCTATTCTTTACGAATTCTGCCCAATATGTACGTCCTTTTTATCTCATCATAATCCGTAATTCATCATAAGCAAATAGGTCCTAAATGTTTTATGATTTTGTCTTTAGACAATCCTACGCAGACGGGATTCTTTCTCTCAAATCTCCTTCTCTCCTCTTTTTATCTCTTCTTTTTTCTCTCCATTTTCCTTCACTTCTTCTTCTCTTCTTTTCTCCACTCTCCTTCTCTCCCAATCTCCGCCTCTTCTTCTATACTACACACAAAAAATTTTTTTTTTAATAATATTTTTCACTTTTTATTTTTTGTCGATGTGAATAATAATACAAGGAACGCGCATTCTGCTGCTCTCACACAATTTGCGTGCCAATTTTTCATTTTGCTGCGAATGTCAAAGAAGAAGGTTGTGCTGCGCATGTTATTGCTATTGTATAACAATATATTATTATAAACAAAATTTGTAAAATGCAAAATACTAGCCTAATTTTTATTTATTATCAAAAATTTAAAAAATTTTAGACTGGAAAACGAAAATTCATGCAGATTCATACACAACAAAACAGCTAGGCACACCGATAGCACACACTTACACAGAGCTCTATCGGTGTGAGATTTTTCCAGTAAATAAGAATTAGGCTTAGTATTAGTACGCATTCGACCGAACGCTTTGATATTCTTAAATTAAAAATTATTTTTTTCTTTTTAGTTCTGTTTACCATTTAAACTATAATTTTGTTTATATTTATGTCATATTTTAACTAAATATTTAGGGTTAAATAAAAAAATTTTTGGAAAAATATTGTCTAAAACATAAAAAATTGTTCCGATAAGGGTCTCAAAATTTAGTTTAATTTTCCTAACTCAAAATATATCTTTTTCTTCTTTACTGGCCATAACAACGCGTAATCGGGTTACGGCCTGATATAAATACATTCTTTCATTGGAATTGTGGTTTTACTTGGTGGGTCCTCAAAATATATAGTAGTAATTAAACGTTATTGCGAAAGACCATAAACATAAACATCTTAAGACGCTTATTTTAGGTTAGGTTAGAACGGCTGCCAGTCAACGGCTAACAGTCTTATGAAGATTATTTAGCGATTATACTAATCTCTCTAAAAAATTATATATTTCTTTTATCTATGTATAGTATATCTTAACGAACTGATTAATTGAAGCTTATTTTAGGCACTTTCTTTAATTTATTTAATTTTCAATAAATAAATTAATTTTAACGCTGCAGCGAAAAGAGTGTTTCTCATAGCATTAAAATTTTAATTTCCCCTTCATTTTGCAAAATATTACAAATTTTTTTAATTTCCGTTTGAACGGCGCTGCAAAGACTTTTTAAATTGTTTCAATGTCAAGCAACATTTTAATTTTCCAGTTTAGTTATCGAGTATATCGTTAATGGAAAATTATTTAGTTAGCATTTATGTGAAAGCTTCAGCATCATCTGTTTTATGATTTTCCCTAGATATTCAAAAGGCTTTAAAATAATGTTCCCATCGGAGTTAACAAAGTTATTTGAGACATTTTATAAAGTTGCATAGCATTATGACGACCTTCTTTTTATGGTCATAACCCTTACTCCATAAATTTTCATGTGCTATGGTTCATTTAGCTTATTTCAATTTTCTTTTTACGCCACCGTTCACCATATACATATGTATATGTATGTATGCATACATTTTTGAACATTTTTTTCAACAAATTTAGCCAATTCTAGCAAAATGACTGCAAGTCTCTCGATTTGATTGTCAAAACAGTTTTATAACTTACATTATTCGGGAAATTCTTTCTTGGTACTGAAAAAATTGAACTAGTAAGCATAATTTACATAGATTTTACAAGAAAACTTTGCGGTAGCATATTTTTGCGCAATTTGACACAAAAATTTGCCATTATTTCGCAGGCAATTTCTTATCCAAATCCTTTAAAATGGCGATTAAAGATATGTAAACAAAGCATCGCACATGCTCAGGCTTAATGTGCGCCAAGCCACTTTAAAGTGACGCCTCCATCTACGAGCACAATCCTCAAATGCATTCAACCGAGTGCATTAGGCAAGTCAAAGCCAAAGGCACAACAACAACAAACAAACAATTAAAAAGCAAAATTTTCGCTTTCATACACACACATGCTTAAACACACACACACACACACGCACACACACACACACACACACAGACAGGGAAGGCAAAACATTGTGTAAACGCTTTGGGCTATAACCCAGACTTTGAGATGCTCTTTGAGAGGCTTTTGGTGGCTTTCTTTTGAGGAGTGTGCCTGATATCCCGATTGCCCGAAACTACAGCTAGTTTTTATTATTGGAAAAAAACAAATATTGTTCTTTTTATTTTTTTATTGGAAAATACGCAAACAAAAAGTGATTCCAAAATCTTAGGAACATGGATTTTAATTGATTGTCTTTGGATCGAATCGTTGCCTGTTTTCTTATATCTTGGTTGAAAAGTGGGTTATTAAAAAAAAAGGCTGGAATCGAACCTACGACCTTTCGTTTTGTAATCCGCCTGCTTACCATTGCGTACTAAATACTTATAAGAACCTGCATCATAGCTGGAAAGCATTAACCCAATTGCTATATCAGCAAGCTACACGCGCACAGACCAGAAGCATATGGAAAAATTTAGAGATGGAGATAGGTTCAATTCCCACACGAGAGAATACGGAACAGAATTTGGAAAGAAATACTTCTAATAAAAAAGTAAGGTAATTAATGATTTACCCGTGTGGTGAGCGGGTTAGAGAATACCATCTCAGCAGGTCAAAGCTTGTCGTATGAGGCGACTAACAATGACACTGGGTTCTTTCGAAACCAGTAGGCCTTAAAAGGGTTGTGCGTAGGGTTTCGAACACCACCACGTAAAACCACAATTCCAATGAAAGAAAGTATTTACATCAGGCCGTAACCCGATAGCGGGTTGTTATGGCCAGTTAAGAAGAAGATTAATGATGCAGATTATCATAAATATTTAGTACCGTTTTTCTTAGCTACAAGTATAGGTAAAACTTCCTAAGATTTTAGGCCATTTTAGAGAATTTCGCCGACACCAACAAGGCTATCCAATTAAACTTAGCACAGTTATGCACAGTGTTGCTGTGCAAGTGTGGTGTGAAAATCGTTAAGTTCAGATAGAAACTTTAATAGATATAGGTAATAATATGCCAATTTTAGACCCCTCCTCCTATAAACTCTGTTGCAGTTTATATATGGCTTGTAAGCCAAAAAATCATTCACCCCTCCCTCCGTAGAATAGTTACGCTATTACGCACATACCCCTCAACGCGTCGATACAAAAACTTACACAGAAATTTGATTATCATGGGAAAAATGGGTACAGGGCATCGTCCCGACTGCCTGCATAAAATTTTTGTTCTCAAATTTGAAGCAAAATGCAGAGTTACTATGAAAGTTGCCTACATCATACTTTACGCAAAATCGTCCAGAAACTTCTAGCACAACCTTGAATAACAAAGCAAAGCGCTTTGAGTCCTCTAAAATACCGATATTCGGCAAAAACTCAAGAACTGAGGATGATTGGAAAAGACGAATTTCAGATATATATTTTGGAAAGGAAGTCAAAACATATGATAATCCACCAGAGTTCTTGGATATTAGCTAATGTTGATCAAATACATATATACGGATAACTCTCTAATGCTCAACAGATTAGCATCGAAAAGAGCAGCAAACTATTAAATTTGAATGCTACCAACCACTAATACCAACCAAAAAAATGTGAGTGATTTCAAAGTTCAATCTCTCTCCAAATGTTTTCTTGTTTGTTTTTCAAGCTAGAAAAACCTTGTACTTGTTTTTCTCCTATTTCTAAAACACGATCGCTCAAATTTACGACAAGCCCGCTTTCTCTTTTGCTCTCACGCGAAATCTTTTCGATGCTTTGTCTTTCACTTGAAGCAACAACTGTACTTTTTTCGTAGTTTTTTACTCTCTTTCCCTTGTGTGTGTGTGTGTTTGTGTGCGAATGTCATTATGGTGTGCTGGCAGTACTCGTTAGACATTTCCAAGCATGGTTACCCAGATATATGTATCGTACTCATTTGCAATTGGTATTTGGTAGGCTTGGTAAGGCTCTAAATTTAACGGACACTCTATATATAGTTCCATAGATGCATCTCTTGGTAATCGTAAATAGATTTCAATAGCCACGTCTCAAGCACTGATAGCGTCTACCTTGCTACCTAAATTACCAAAAATGTACTATACTCTTGCAGCTATTAAATGGGTACAGGGCATAAAAATTCCATTATACATCGTCATAGACACCATCACCACCCCGACCACTGACGTCATCTGTATCCCTTACTGATGATGACTCTCTGCAATGCACTTTGACAATGTCAACGCCTTTGGGCTTGTGTTGCTGTCGTTGCTGCTCTTGGCTGTTGGGATTTTTGGTAGCGTTCCATATTAAAATTGGCTTACCACGCATAAACAGAGCGACGGCTGGCGCGTCATTGTTACCAACAGCAGCAGCAGGAGCAATGCCTTAGACCCCGCCCATGAGATCCCTGCCATTCGCCGTAGCTCTTTCATACAGCAAGCACTTGAAAACTCAAGTTGCTGTGATTATCGTGCAATTTTTGCTGCCTCACAATGACAACGGAATGAATGACTGACGGACGGACTAAGTGAATGACGGAATGACGTACCGACTAACTGAAAGGCTGCTGGCAATGCCAATGGAGAATGGTGATGGTGATGGTAACACTGACTCTGACGCTGACGCTGACGTTGACTATGACTCTGACTCTGACGGCGACATCATTGGCGTGTCTTGGCATTTGACATTACGTGTTGAGACGGCGGCTTGCCATGATTATCAACTGCCTTACGCTTCAATGCCTTTTTTGCTACATCTTTTTTTTCCACTCATTTTCCAGCGTGCAATCTCTGAGTTATGTGTGTTGTTGACTTGATTTTCCTGCTCACAGGTAGCAGAGACTCCCTGCCGTCTTGTTGTGCTCGGTGTCCTTTGTGTATGCGCGTCTTAACCTTGCATCTGTGTCTGTGCCCGTGCATTTGATTTGAATGCAGCGCAGTTGCCGTTTGCTGCATCAGTTGCAGCCACCGTACGTGTGTCTCACTCACTTTGCTTAATTAACGCGTTCACACACACAAAAAAAAAACACACTCACTCACCTTCACACTCACGTATTAGGGAAAACCCCACACCAAACCGAGACGACATTTGACTTTAACTTTGCCAATCATTGCCCCGGATTCAATGGCTTGACTATGACAATGCCAATAGACCTCATCGCATCTGTCGCATCACGTTCATGGATTTTGGGTTTCTTTCGGTTCTCAGGCTTCATTTTGGAACACGTTATGTACCTTGTTTGTTTAAACATATTTTTGGGTTTTCATCTTCAATGGGATTTCATTCAGTTCGTAGCATGTGTTTACATTTTGCTCTTGTTCATAATTTCGTTTGCATGTTAATTACCATGATTATTGTGCTGGAGTCGTACGTTTAAATGGTTTCAGTGCTAATACACCTGGGAACGGTTTTGGAGTGGCAACGTTGACGTGTTTTGGACAAAGCTTGTTGGGAGACAAAATTCTGGTTAAGCTTGGACATAGCTGGATAATAAAATTGACTTATCTTTAGTAGACTGTTTGGTAAAGAAAAATATTTAGAGTAGTTGGGAAACCTAGTAAAGGGAATATCGCAATCACAGAAACCATTATGAGAAATAACTAAGAGACCACAATTGGTTCATATATTTGTGTAGAAGAGCGATGGTCTATAAAATTGTATGTAAGTTCTTTAAGAGATTGGAGATTGGAAATGCATGATCAATATAAGCTTCTTTTCCGTTCTTAATTTTATTCGCGAATATTGATTTGCAAATTTTTCGCGAAATTCTTTTTAGGAGTTTCCGATTTCCCTGAATTTGAGTTTAAGCAAAAACGCAAAAAGAAACAAAGAAAAACGTCTTAAAAATATAAGTGAATATAATTATTAGCTAATAAATAACATTGTTAATAATGTGAGTTTAATTATTATCAACCGACCGAACGACCGAATTTGATACACAAGCTCAACGCCAAGTGAATTGATTCCACAAAATCTTTCTCAAAATGAGTAAGGAACGCGTATTTGCAGTTCGCATTCACACAAAAACAAAAAATAAGATCCATTGCTTAGCGGGAGTTAAAAGTCACTTAATCAAACTTCTAACTTTAAAGTCCCGCCAATATTTTTTCGATTACTAACTCATCACTCGATCTATTCCTGATATTTCTATTATTTTTAGTTTTATTCTTTTTTGTCTACCAAAATAAGACTTTTTAAATCATTTTTACACCGCACATGAACAGTAACAGTGTGCATAGCTGTGCCAAATTTCAATTCGATAGCTTTTATGGGGTGTAAGCCGCGAAATTCTGTGACGGGGGTTAGAGATCGATATGAATCGATAAACTTGTACTTTTCCGGAAAAATGTGCATCTGTTGGTACTATTTTGTATTTTTTCATATAGTCTCTGAGAAACAGAGACCAACACAGACAGACTGACGGACATGGCTTTATCGACTCAATTATTTTTCCTAATCGTGTCTCCTTTTGCCTGTTGCGTACTTTGCACAAATCTATAATACGTTGATCCACAGTTAAAGAACTTTTCAATAAGGTTGGCGTTATACAATTTTATATACTTATTAATATTAACGATAAATAAATTGTTAGATTTGATAGATCAATCAGTGGGAGGCAGGTCGTTGTGGTATCTCACCAGAAAAGACCGATATCTGGTTTGCCGTGATAAGGTAGTAAGTACTTCTCCTATCTGGTTCTTTGAACGGAGGGATATCATAAAGTTGAAGAGGGCGCAAGAGAGGAAGTCGCCTATTAAAAGGTTTGGAGGTGTCTTTTTCTATGGAGCTTCGTGTGTTGGCCTACATCATTCTGCAAAGTCTCGCCAACTTATTTATAATCGACAAAGAGATGGTGTTTGTTAATTTCCAAACAAATTATATCGCTCAATTTAGATACATACAATGGGACAATCTAAACTTGCTCCACCAATGCTCTAAGGTTTATAACATAGAAAAGAAAAGCTGAAATTGTCCATTTCTTATATATGCGATATTAGAAGAAAAGCTGTCTGATTATGGCTATGTCTTAACTTTGACTGCTTAAACATTTGTTTGTCAAACGTCAAAACTGTAAGTCTTAAAGTTGTTCGAAAACCAGCAACCCGTTTAATGAATTTCTATCATAAAATGTACGAGCCTCAAAGATACTTCAAAATGATACTGGTCAACTAAGGCATACAACCCCGAACCGCTAAGCTAAAGAAATTTAACCATTCATGTTGCTCAACTGCATCTTTGAGATATTCTTTAACGGCTGTCCCCCCCTCATCCCCATCACCCTTCATTTGCATAACCCTTAGCCAAGTCCCATTTTAGGTATTCTTTCCATAAATGGCTAAGGCGAAAACTTTTGATGACATTTCCCATTTTCGTTACCCCCCACTAGAAGTAGTAGTACTGCTGCTGCTGCTGCCACTTACCAGCTACTTTTGCCACACTTTGTGTTAACAACGTGCAACTCGCATTTCCGCCGTAGGAAAAACTTTTACTTTTGTTTATTTGTCGCTCATTTCAGTTGATGTTTTTTCATCATTCACAGCTTTTAGTTCGCCCGGGTTTCTTTGTAGCTTCATAGCTGCGTACTTACATACATACAAGTGTATAGAGTACATACCTACTTACATACTTGCTTGCTTTGTATGCAGAGCGAGCTTACTTTTGTATGCCGTACTCATCGCTACTGTAGACTTTAGTCTCGCCTGCCTTTAAATGAAAGCTAATTAAGTTTTATTTTTCAACAGTTTGTTTTCTTAATACTTTGCCTTGGGTTAATTCTTTTTTTTATACGAGTTTGCGCTCATTTCACTCTTCATACTCTTCTTACTCTTTTCATTGTGGCTGAGCGCACTCGAAGTGACGCACAGCTGTCCGGACGCCTCTCCGTCCGTTTGGTCATTACAAGCTGATTAACTCATAAACATTTACTGACAACTGACAACTTTGTTCGCAGCAACTGATTTTTGTATTTTAACTTAACTTTGCTTGATTTCTTTATTAGCTACTTATTTAATTCGCTCGTTATATTTTTGTTTTTTTTTCTTTGTAATTCCCTTTTTTGAAAAAAGTTCGTTTGTTCAAATGTTGAAATTGTCGACGTGCAGCAAAAAATCAAGCCATTGAAATAAATTTGCGTTTTCCGGAATTTATTTTTTCGTCGCTCTCTGTCCAGCTGCCTTTGCCGTACCTTTTTGGAAAAGTGCATGGCTCACCCTTTGGCTTGCTTTCTTTAGCGGCCGATGCTGTTGTCTTCTGCGTATTTGTCTTCGCATTTTGAAATTTCATTTGAAAAGCGTTTTTTTCTTTCGTTCTGGCATTTTTTACGCTGTTTTAAATTTACGGAATTTTGTCATTCATTTTGCGCTTTTCATTAATTTGGCGCAATTTTTTTTTTATCGTGCGAACCTATACCATTTTTTTATATTCCATTTTTTTGTTCATTTCGGGTTAAAAGTAATGTTGATTGTTTGCTTGGTTGAGTTTAATTACGAAATTGTTCAAAATAAATACAAATCCATGACGGGTACGCCCTCTCGCTAAGGCTAACACTAAGCAGAGACATTTTAATTGAGTTTTTATTGTTGTTTTCTGTAGGTGCTGCGATATTTTTTCGCTTGGAGAGATGCAAAGTTTAAGATAAACTGTGAAAAGTTTTATGGCAAAGTTAATCTGTAAAACAGACCGGTTGATCTGAAAAACTAAATTGGGTGGAATATTTATTTTTTAGGTTATTCGTAATTGAATTCAAAGGGATAGAGCTATAGAGCTGATTCTTACTTAAGTTAATGTTCAACAAATCTGTTACTATAGCTATAAACTGTGCTGTGCGCATTATATGTATTTAAGTTCAAGAGACACTATAGACGCAATATTTGGGAAGATTATAAGTATTTTATACAGATAAGCGTATATTTCTTATTTCAATTAAAGCACATCTCTTTGCCTTGCGATTATCACAAAGGATCTCCTGAAACATTCCATCAGTCTTAATTAAACCAATTTAAAGCAATTATAACAATTCGGATAAAAACATCAGGAAATCTGAATCATTTTTTTTATTACACAGTCCAAATTTGGCAAAGGGTAGAAATAAAACTTTTCAGAATATTTGAAAACACTACAAAAATGTTGTTTTTGTATACATATAGGCGGCGATATATGTAAGCTTTCATCTACAAAGATGACCATATTCTAAATCCTAGAGCCAGACGCTTGACTTTTTGTAAAAACTTCCTAGCATCATTCCAGCTCCTGCACATCTCAATGCCTTATGTAAGCATTGATTGCATTGCTGTGGCATTGGAAACCAAGAACGTTCCGCGCGGAAGCACTCCGGTACTCTCTGGCTCGGAGATGTTGAGTAAGCTACTTACAGTTTTGCAATATCCAGCTTTCGCTGTGCATTTGCTTCTACGGCGCTTCACACCTTGGCTGCAAGAACTCTGACCACCACAGAGTTGATCGAGCACATGGTATGCATCTCATCACAAAGTGATCAATCTGGTTGCGTATCACGGGAAAACCATATAGCCTACCGAGCATTACAGAATGCAAAGAATGTGTTGTGATACATATTTCCTTCTTACAGGGTGCACTACCATAATTTTGCCTGCATTCTTGGTTCAGTGTTTAGATATTTGTCTCAGACCTCAGTGCTATTGGCTTCGGTATTTCCATAGCTTCTCAGCTTTACAAGAAAACATTCACATGTAAAGTCTGAAACTTTGCAGAAACGACTTTCAAAGTATTCGCTCATCAAGATCCCGTAGCTTAATTGCAAGACTTTTTTCAACTGTCTTTGCTATATAGCATAATAGGGAAGATTCAGTGGATGACTGTGCGTGGTTTTGCTTCTTCTGATACATTTGAAATTTCAACAAGCTGAAAACCTTTCATTCCCTGTCACTTGGGGACTATTGCCTCGTCATTTTGACGGGAACAAAGCATTTTAAGACGAAGCGGTTCCTCAGTCAATTTATTTACATTGTCACAAATGTCTAAATCCACTAAAAAAATTGAGTATGTGGGTGAGTTGGGTCCCTCACCTAGAGTCCACACCCTCGTTCGGTATTCGGTAAAGTTTACTCTGCTGCCCATAGCTTTAGCATTTGGGTCGCAAGCAGCTGGTATATGTATATATTTCACACTTGATATTACCGAGCTCTCCAATTGAATCTCCACTCGAATCTTATGTGTTATGATGTCACTTTACTTTCATATTCATATATAGGCGATTGTAAAGCGCTATATATACTATTTCTATTTAATTTATATATTTTATGATTTACCCGAACTACAACTTCAAAATATTTAACTGACTTCTGACCACCAAACTTAGTTTTATGCCTTGGAACATATTAACCATACAATTTCGCAGGCAAACAAATCCTTTCAGTTTCAACTTTATACCCAGACACGGGCAACAAAGTCCCCATTGGCATGTCGTACTATGTGGTTGCCACCAACTAGCAGTAGCAAATGTGGCAACAACAATGCAATATTGTCCAATAAAACGTTGTGAAATTTGCACAAGCGGCGACAATTTGCTCAGGTAACAACATTAAACAGTTAACATAGTTCGCTCGGCAGAGGGAGTGGTAGTGGGGGAGCGGGACAGGGCGGAGACCTCACTTAAAACGCGCCAAAGGTTTTGACAAAAACACAACAATTACTTTTACGATGCTCCTGGCGTAGTTCACAAGCTGTGACTGGGACTGTGCAGAGTTGCCAGAGGCAAGAAGCTGAAGGATACTGTATACGTTGCCGAAGGATGCTGGGGCGCGTGCACACTAATTTCTTCAAAGATAATCAAGAGTGATAATTATTTTTGTTGGACTGTGGAAGCCGAACCGCAGCTAACTGCGAGCACCTGCTGTGTGAATTACTTGAGTTTGTGTTGTGCCACCCAGCAGCACGCGCGGAGCAGCTCAAGCCACCCAAAGAGTGGCACATAGTTTTGGGGTTTTTCGCTCGTGTTGATGATAACATTTTGCAATAACGTTGACAACGTGAATGTCGGGTGTAAACGGACTGAAGCGGGACTGAAGCGTTTATATTCGAGTTGAGCTCGAAAACTTTTGTAATTACATAAATTTTTGTTTCTGGGCATGAGTCTAAATAACTTTTAACTAGCGTTGGCGACTTTGGCCACCTGCCAACTGACCCCCAAAAATGCCTTAAGTGCGCCCGCACATTTCGTATAATTAGAATTTGTTTATATTTTTACTTGACAGTGTGCTTTCGAAGCATGAAGTATACCGCATTCTTGGAAATCAAATATGATTGAAATGAGCATTAAAATCCAAAAAGTTGAAGTTTATAGACATTTTTCACGCTGTCGTTTTTCCTGAGAATTAATGCTAGCAGACAAAGTCATTTCAATTTTCAACGCAGTTTTTATTACTCATTCGTATACTCATTCATATACTCGCTTAGTGAGTCTCAGCCCTCAGTCCGATTCCTGAACTCGCTGCCCTGACCACTACAAGTGTACTTGCTGTTGTTGTTGTTGTGGTTGTTGTTTGTGTGCCGCTGAGTCGAGCACGCGAGGCGCGACAATTAAATTAAAAATAATTAAAAATTATGAAAATGGACAAGAGCAAGGCGAAGACGCAGACAGCGCACTCAACTCAACTCGCAGCTCAAATGGCTGCACTGGCCATTGACCCAAGCCGGGCGAGTACCAATGGTCGCGCCCTTTTGTTTTCCCCACGCTCTATGCCCTGGAGTCCTGTTGCCGCCGCTGACCCCAGCAGGCGAAGATGTGAGTGTGGCACCAACCCACTTTTGCTTTGACTTTGACTATGCCCTGTGCATTTAATGAAAATTTATTCTATGCAATTTACAGCTCTGCTCGGCGGAACTGGCTCCGATTACACAGCGTTTGAGCTGGTGGGCACTGGGTACTCCATGCTTGCAACTGTGTTCTGCTTGTCTCGTGTCAATCCAAATGTCTTTTGCCTTAATTAGAATTGCTTGACACACAGATACACACACACACACACACACACACACACACACACACACACACACAGAGTAAACGAGACATATAGCAAAGCGGAAATAATTTTATGCATTGACAGTAGCTGCTGCTGCTGCTGCGGGTGGGCGTACGGGGCGTGGCAGCCTGCTTTCAACGGGTTGGCTTGCTTTGCTTGCCAGCCGCTCATCAACGCATTGACTTTGATGTGAAATGTCGCCAGCAATTGTTGCCCCACACACAGATACACACTCACACATACATACACTTCAATAAACTGTATTACACTGCGGCGTTATGTTTTATGCAATTAAATGGGCGTGCCTCTTATTTTGTGGTTTTGTATGTCTGTACATATAGCACTGTGGTCCGCAATTGTCATTGTGGCTTCGCTACGTTCTGTCCCACTGTTGATTTTATCTAATTGTTGGCGGCGACACTGCAACAGGCTGTGCACAGCTCTATTGCCTGCTGCACTCCTACTTTTCGTCTTTAGCATCAACTGCTTCTTCATCATCATCAATTTGATGCAAGCTCGTGCTGTTGCAAGTTCTGACGTTTTGATGTGGTACCGCCAAGGCTATGGCCATTACCGACACAGACCGACATTGGCAATGCAAAAGCCATAACCGGAGCGAGCGCCACTGCTGCTGAAGCTAATGCAGTTCCTGCTGTCAGACCACTTGAGTGGCGGGCGCGGTTGTGGTGAGCATCGGAGCTAGCCGTTTTCAGTTTCACCAGCCACAATGGGGGGCGGATTAGATGGCAAGGATTGGGTTAACAATGTGACAAGGTAAGTGTATTGGTAAGTGAATATCTATTGGATGGTTGATTTCTAAGAATGCTGACTATCAATGTTGGAAATGCCGCCTAAGGCGGTTAGGAGTTTTAAAAAGAGCTAATTTTTATGCCCTGTACAAAAACTCAGTTGTTTACTAATACTTACTACTTAGGCCGAGGGTACAATCTTAAAAGATCCTGCCCCGTACAAAGTAAAGTCGTGGAAAAAATTCAATCCGAGCGACAAATAGAACAAATGCAATGATATATCGTATCATATCGCATACATCGCATAATTTATAGTGTTTCAGTGGAGAATACCGCCGCAGCAAATCAAAGCTTGTCATATGAGGCGACTAACAATGACACTGGGATCTTTGAAGACCAGTAGAGCTAACATAGGCCTTGTGCGTAGGGTTTCCAATTTCCAATTCCAATGAATGAATGTATTTAATGTATTTACCCGATAACGGGCTATTATGGACAGTTAAGAAGAAGAACGACCATATACTAATCAATAGTCTGTCGATGTACGATTTGTTAATAAGTAAAAACTATTTTTGAAAAGTAAGTTATCGAAAAAGGAATTCATTGAATGCTGAAAATGGAAGATAAAAGAGCTGCGCCAGAACAAAATGAAGTAAGAAGTGAATGAAAAAAAGTCTGCTTTATTTACGTACTTTACTGTCACAGCAATTCAGCTGCGGCTGTTTGCCCAGTGTAAACGCTATTACTGCAGTGCCAGCGTGATGGCACTTATTGAAAAAAGCAAGGGAAAAATAATTTTTTTATTACATTCCATTTTTGTATGACATATTGAAGAGAATTTTTATTAAGCTTTATGTGTAATAAAACTATGGGATTCCCGCGTATAAACTTGACTCTTCTTTTAAGCACCACAAGCTTAAAATTAGTAGGTCTGCTATATACTTTAGAGATAGACATTTGGCATTGGCATTGAAAATATTTTCGACTTTTTGACTTAATGAATCTTAAAAAAAAAAAAACAGCAACTGCAAAACCAACAGAAGGGAAATTTTCAATATAACTACCACGCTTTGATTTTGTGAAAAGCTTAGTTAAATGAAGTTGACTTGTATCATTTATGAATTCTGTTTCCTTCAGGTCTTAAATATGAAGACTCACGATGTAGCATAAACGGGTAATGCTGTTCCAGTTTTTCCAGTAGCTGTTTCGGGGTATGCTGGTTTCAGTAGTGAGAGTTCACCTGTGGATACGCTGGACTTCTAAGTGCTTGCCACGATACAGCAAGGCCAAAAAGTAAGAGTTGTATAAACTCAATTCAAAAACAAATTCAAATTTCTGGGCGATACTAAGGTAACTAGACTGCGGGGATAGGGGAGATGATTCGGAAAAAGGTCAACATTGTTTGGTTTATGAGTCTTACAAGAGTCTTCGTACCACACTTATTTAATATAAATGTTACTCATTACATTTCTATAAAAAGTGTAATATAATATTACTTACATAATATTACCTATAACTTTAAAGTTTCAGTGTAACAGTGTGCATAACTGTGCCAACATGATAGCTTTTGGTTGTGTAGTTGTGAATGGCGAAAATATGTCAGGGGGGAAGTGGGTGAGATATCGATATAATTCGACAAACTTGATCTGCGTAGGGAAAATACGCATCGATTGTTTGTTTTCACCGAGAACGATGCGACAACACTGACAGACTGATCCAAAGACTGTCTCTATCGACGCGACTATTGCTCCTGACCATTTTTGCCCATGGAACATATGGTCTGCAACGACTCCTTTTGTCTGTTACATACATTGCACAAATCTATAATACCCTTATACACTTTGTGTACAGGGTATAAAAAGGCTATGTTTAGACATACACTACCTTTTCGGGCAAATTTGGTGTCGCCGATTCATTATCATCACATATCATTGGTTTGCCAAATTAAAGACTACGGGTTTTGGTTTTGTTACACCTATAAAGCGTGATGCTTTTATATAAAGGATGCTTTTATATAGGGAATGCTGCTGGTTTCTGATTACTAGATACTACTTAAAAGAACGTTGGCGTGGGATACCTATAATCACATGCTTATATACCATATCACACGAATGTGACGTCACTTTATTTCTTATATATTCCACTTTTAAATGAAAATCAGAACTTTTATTGAAGTTTTTAATTGTTGCTGCCAATGTGCAACGGTGCGCTTGAGTGCATTGCGGTTTGGGGCACTGCCACAGCGGTCGTAATTGTGCTTCATTTGCCGTGAGCTGAAGTTGCATGAAGTTGGTTGGGGCAGTAAAAATAAAAATAGGTTCATGTTCAACTTGTTGCTGTACTTTTCGGTTTTTTACGCGGTTCTTAATGAAATCCTAGAACAAACAGACAAATAGCTGCAGATAAATAGATCAACAAAAATAATAAAACATTAACGGAAATGCAACAGGCTATAATGGTGGCAGACAATATAATAATGATAGTCGCTATAATAATATTTGATAGTTATTACTAGGAATAGTTGCATGCGATAAAAGAATAACTACATGACATTAAAAGGTTGCAGCCAAAGACCTGACACCAGAGCTCGAACATGAGGGTTGCAATATAATTATAAAGTTTTGCTGTTGTTGTTGGTTTTGTGGTTAACAAATTTATAATGCAACACATAAGTATTTCAGTATAGTTGGCAATTTGCTAAAACAGCCACGCCCATTTGTTGGGCGCCGCCTCAAACACATGGCAAAAGCCAACATCTATTTCAGGGCTTTTGCCCACAGGTTGTCACAAAATAACTGAGGTGAGGTGCCAAGCCTGTGCCCGTCAGGCCAGAAACAACCACCGGAGTCATACGAACCGTAGCAGACCATGCACCAGACCAGATCTGACCAGAGCAGACCACGTCAGAGGAGAGCAGGGTCGAGTAGAGCAGACCCAAACGGGCACGTTTCATGTCGACAGCAGTCAGCTGTTTGATTTATGTTTATAATTGTTATTGTTGGAGTTGTTATTGTTTTTGTTGTTGCAGCACAAATTAAAAACTTCAAATGCATAACTCGAATAAATGTCTGTAAATTTAATGCGTTTCTTTCATTTGAAACATGCATATGCCAGAATATAAATACCGACATGAGTACAAATTATTATGAATATAGTTCTTTTTGTTGTTATTCCTGTAGCTTGAAGTTCTCCTAGGGATATGCATGTGCCGCATTAGAACTTAATTAAAGTAATTCTAGATTTGTTGTGTAGCAAGTTGAAATAACATGAATGTTGCATGCTTCAATGCAAGCTAGCAAAAACGCAAGAGGAAGCACTCATAATGTTTGTTAGGCAAAGTTTGAGGTTAAGAGCAGTTTGCCTGTTATATGAAAAGCCCTTGCAAATTTATGAATAATACTGCTAATATACTAATCTTAGTATGAAACTAACAATAGCATAAATACAAGTGTTTAACTGCTTCAAACAATTTAAGAGAACTCAGACGTTCACGCCTGGATTTACCATATAGGCAATGTAGGCAAGTGCCTAGGGCGGCAAATTTTAGCGGAAACTTTCGAAATTTCTTTCGTCCGAAAAAACTGGAACGTTTAAACTTGAGAATAAACTTGACAGCTACTCGATCTGTAGATTTTTTACTTATTATTTTGGTACAAGTACGCTCTACATTAAATCCCCAAATTGGGAAAAGAATCGACTTTGTGGTGTGTGGCGAGCGGGTTAGAGAATCGTATGAGGCGACTAACAATGACACTGGGTACTTTCGAGACCAGAATGCTTTAAGAGGGTTGTGCGTAGGGTTTGGGACCCACCAGGTAAAACCACAATACCAATGAAAGAATGTATTTACATCAGACCGTAACCCAATAACGGGTTGTTATGGCCATTTAAGAAGAAGAAGAGTTGAAAAACTAACTTTCTTAACATAGTATTCGGTAATCGACAACAACTTGAATTATCAGAATAAATACCTTTAGACAGAATTTTATATGATTTAATGAGAAGATCAAAATGTAGTGAAAAACTACTTAAGATTAAATTTAGCTGTAGAACGATTGAACACACTTGCTTTGGTAGCTATAGAGTCAGAATTATTCATGTCTCTAGATTTTGATGACGTTATCAATAACATTCCCAAATCAAGACGTAAAAATTTTCAGTAGACAGTAAGTTTTCACGTGTTCATAATATTTATTGTTGAATGACATGCTATATTATTACATGATTGTAAGGCTACTTAAGTATGATACAAAAAAATATTATTGTACCCAAGGTATTTCATCATTGAAGGAGAGAAGTTAAAGGTGTTTGGGTGCGTCAATTTTTGAATCTGCCTAGGGGCGCCGAATTTCTAAATCCGGACCTGCAGACGTTTGATTGGTTCAACATTGAGGTTAAGTTTAATTGAATGTAAATTTTATTCAAACGATTGAAAAACACATTTTGTACATATATAGTATATAGCATATAGTAGCTGTATGTTGCCAATATTGTTGGCTTAGTATAGAATTAGAATTTGTGTATAAATTGTTTTGTCTATTTTTTCAACATAATAGCGGAAAATCAATTGCATATTGAAAAGATCAAAAGATTTAGAACAACATTGGCCTAAGAATACTAAAATAAAATAAATGTTTGCCCTAATAATAACCCAATCGGAAATTGCTCAGAGTCTTATCGAACTTGTGAAAGAGACATAAAAGAAGATACTTTCGTTCGAATTTTACCGTATTCTAGATTTACAGGTCTTTTCTGGTTTCCGAATGGAAAATTCCGAACGCATTGGTATTTTGGTTTCCGTGTCACTTCCAAACATAACGGCTTCGTTTTACTTTTGATATGATAACATTTGCAACAACAGCTGTGTTTATGTTTGCTGTTGTTATTTGAATTTTTTGTGGAATTTCAAATTTAAATTGCTATGAAATCCATAGGCAATGTTTTTTGGTTGTGCCTAGACAAAAAGAGGAGCGTTGGTGAATGTTTTCTCCTTGTAAATAGGAACAAAAACAAAAAACGAATCATGTATTCAGGTGCTTACAACATAAAACGGACATTTGCTCCCATTTGGAGTTCCTTCTCTTGGCCCTAAAACATAAATTATTTATTCAAATTGGAATTTAAACTACAAACAAACAATTGTTTGATTTGGAATCAGCTGTCTAAATATTAAAACAATTGTTGTTCACTATTTTCACACACTCATAGGGCTCAAAACTACTTATTTCATAGTTGTTTTGTAAATTACTTCACTTATATATATCGCCTTTAACCACAAAACAGTTTTCGCAAATACATTTTCAAGTCCGGCAACATCTAACTTTGCGAACATAGCTTATATATACATATGTATACCTACAAGCTGCACATACGTTATTTTCCGAACGCAATTGTGTTTCTTGACGAAGCAGGCAATTTTTATAAAAATTGTATTTCGAATGAAAATTAAAGAGTTATATAAAATATATTTCACTGATAAACAAGCTTCTTACTAAGGTGTAATTTGCCATTTACTTTTCATTCCGACTGCTAAAAGGCTTTAGCCATTCCATAACGAATAGTTCGGAAATCGGAACTCCAAAACCATTTCATTCCATTTCATTTCATTCCGACATTCGGAATCGAAAACCAGAACAGTTAGTTTTTATGGGGGAAAAAAGGGTGCAGTGTTCGGGCACCGTCTGTCAGCATCAAATTTTTTGTATTAGCACTATTTCTTAAAAAAACCGGAAAATTATAAGACTAAGTATTATGATAAAATTATGAATTTATTAATAATTTTTTTAGTTGAGTCAATGCTCTCATTAAGAGCAAATATATATAGTATATACACATGAGAAAGATGGATTTGTCCTATCCTTTTCCTTCTCAGTAATGTTTTTAAACAAGCCACTCAATACTACATCTATGTATTTGAATGATATCTAACATATGATTTATATGTTCGGAGCATCCTATGATATAGTTACTCTCTCTCTCTCTTGGATTGCATTATTCATCAGTGAAACGAAATAACGTTAAGAGAGCGATTTCGAAAATGAGTTGGGTATAGTGGACACACTGTAAATCTCATAGGTGCGTGCCTCGATGGGTCCAGCAGAGAGTTTCATTACTCTAAACATACTCTGCTTGCTCAACTCGCAAAATGCGAAGTTTTTGCGAATGAACATGGATCTATCATAAAACACCCGAATACAAAAGGTAGAGTTTCGTGTGGTAAGGAGAGAATAAGCCCACAACAGAAAAGCTAGAGTTATGGAAGTCATGGAAAAGTAATCACAACGATATTTTGGGATTCACGATGATTGCTTTTTAGTTGTGTTGCGAGATATGTTTTCAGACTTTTGCCTAACTTCGCTGACCATTCATCAAGTGACTTACTTCTGTTTCGGCAACTAAAGAAACATCTTAGGAGAAGATGCTCCGTTCTGGTGTGCTTCGTCCTTTTGCAGCACATTCTCCATCACAAAGTGATACCTGTGATGCTCAACTTTATTCTACATAATCGCACCAACTTTGCAGGAATACCGAACTCAGACAATGCGGCATATACGCGATTACCCAACGGGCTATCAATCAATCAATCAAGAGATGATGGGTGCCGATATGGTAGCATAGGTCTGTCTCAGGATTTGGCGTAGTGAGAATATCTGGTCAATGAAAGGAAACATCTGTTCTAAAGCCACATTGGTAAGATCTTTTAAACAACTCGCTTGATAGTTAGCGCACACAGAGGCGTCATCCTTTTTGAGGACAGAGCAGAGGACAAGAGAGTTGGTACGTGCACCTTCAACTCATTGCTATCAGTCTTGAACAACTCTGCAGGCACGTCATCTGCTATGGCAGATATTTTGTTCTTGAGCTGCTTGATTAAAACCCTGACTTAATCATGGCTAGGCGGTGGGCCAAAAAAGTGGAACATTACACTCTACAATATCTTGTATTTTCTTGCCTATCATTTTGAGCCATGTATGACAATACTTGACAATTAAATGTAATCCAGAAAATGCGTTTTCTCGGCTTAGATATGTTACACGTAATTATTGAGCAACATAAATGGCACTTTACAAATTATTAGTTAATTCCTAGCTGACCCCAAGCTCAAACGCTTGCAATGGTGAAATCTCTCTTCATGCCATTGTAATCTCTTCAGACACTGAATACATATGTATAAGTTTATAGTGGCCGCTCTGCAGCCTCCATGCCACTCGAGAGTGAATGTAATCTGAGTCAAACCAACCAGCGAAGCAGCAAACCAACAGGCAACAATCAACAGCCAACAGCTGTCTATCTGTCTGCCTATCTGGCTGGCTGGCTGGCTGACTGACTATATGGCAGTCGACTGGTGGCGAGTTATGGGCATCAAGCGGCAGCCTAGCCTGGATCATGCTCATCAGCTTCAACAGCCGCTTGTCTGGCACGTAAAAACCCAAAATTGACAGCAACAGGAGCTGGCGGCAGCGTCGCTCCGTCGTCCTCGCTGTCATTTTGAGCTTTCAAGTGCCCAACTGTCTGGCATGGGCTGGTGGTAAGGGGCATGCAGCAGCTGCTGCTCCTCTGCTCCTGTTGGTGGAGCGGGGCTGGTATTTTGCATGCGTCTGTTGCGAACCCAAACCCAGTGGATGACTGCAGTGTACGTGCCACGTCGCTAAAAATCATGGCCCGCATTTCTTTTTAAATAAACAACAACAAGAGGTACAGCAACAGCTTTCGCAGACACATACACCCAGCGGACCAACATACGTGCCTTTAGCGAAAATCTAGCAAAATGCTCGCAAATGAGCTCCCAAACGAGTGAAAAACGAGTGTACAGTTTTGCCTCGCAAAACACTCGCATACGAGCTTTGAAGCGAGTGTTTTGCGATAAAAATGCGCCCAGCGGACCGTCATATTGCTATTTATTATCAAAAACGTATCGCAAAAGATATCCGAAAAGACTCGCAAGAAATACGGTTAGCGAACCTTTTGCGAGACTTTTCTGATATTTCTAATGAGTCAAAATAGATATCGCCAAATGCAAGTTAACAATATTCCTTTTGCTGCCACAAACTGAACGAGATATGAATCTTATTCGTAACTTTTTCGCATCTAAAAACGAGCGTTTTGTCGGGTTTAGTCTCGCAATTCGCTCGTATGCGATATCATATACGAGCGTTTGGTCCGCTGGGTACATATATATACATGTAAGTATGTATGTGTGTATGCACACTCTTTTGCACACACTTGTCTCTCTGTATATTTGTTTGTTTATTGCATGCTGATGCCACACGTGCGATATGGTGCCGCTTTTTGTGGCATGTTGTTGTTGTAATTGTTGTTGTTGTCGCTGATTTTTGCCAGAGTTGTTGTTCTCTTTTATGTTGCTGATTTATTTTAACAGCTATTTTGTGCAAGTGCGCGCACATTTAATGTCAAACAAAAACTGTTGCCTACATTTGTGCGCCGCTCAACAATTGTCAAGTGGCTGCGAGGCATGCAACAAATTTGTTTCTGATACATTTCACATGGGCCTTTACATATGTGCAAATATTTGCATATTGTTCATTATGCAACAACAGCGGTCAACCTATGCCCTTTACCCGTTACCCTTCACCTTTCCTTATGCCACTTACAACTGCTGTCTAGACTTTGCACATACATATACTCTTTCTAAGTGCTTTGATGATTTATAATTATTGTCTGTGGCAGTTGGCATTGTCTGCCACACCTAGGCAACATAATAGTCGTCGTCATCGTCTCCTGCTGACTAATAGCCAAATTTCATTTCCTCAATTTTTGATTTCCTGTTTGAAGTAAGCGAACGACAGTCTGTCTCCTTCTGTTGCTTGTTGTGGTTAGCTTGAAGCATTGAGCAGCATATTTTATTATTTTAACACGCGCCAGTCACTTGAATTTTGGCACGAACCACAGCAGCCACAAGCAAGCCGTGCCGCTAGAGAGCAGCGCAGCTCTGACTTTTCTGACTCTAAGGGTTAACAGCTGTGTGGCCGTAGCCACAATGAGCAGCCACGCCCAGGCAACGCACAACGCCCATACCATACCAATGACGCCCACTGTCAGGTCGCACGTCATTGTCAAGCCAAGGCAGTTCGTTACGAACGGGAAGAGTGTGGCACACATATCAGGGTTGCCAAACCGTTTGAACTCACTTTTTTTTAGGAGAAATATCAGTAAAATATATTGAAATGTACGATAACTTGTTAAGTTTAAGTTTTTAAAGTTTCAATATTTACAATGCCACACAATCTACCCATTCAACAAACGTTAGCAAATGTTTATGTGGTATCCTTAATAGTAAAAATATTTTAAATAAATATCAATATATATTATTTATTTTGCCATCAGTACACATTTACTAGGCGTCCCTTGACGGAAAAAGTTAACTTTTGTATTATGAAATTGAAACTGCAAATTGTATAGAAATATTAATCTCACTTAATCTACTCGCTGCTTGGTCCAAAGAGAATCTGAGCCATCGATATGAGAGGCTATGATATGCCATAAAATATATGTGTAGGTATACTTACCCCTTGCAGTACAAAGAAAATGAACTGAAGACAAATTGATAATTTTATTTCCACATTTCTTTGATTTTGAAGTGTTTTTTGAGATTAGCTTTGGGAAATTACTGGATAGCGGACTCAGCGCGTTACTGTATGCATAGCTTTTTAAAAGCTCTCAATTCGTATGCCTAAAATCGGTTCTAAAAGTAAAAAGTATCTTTACCTTTGGTTATAGACCTAGTAAACTTAAGGTAAAATTGGAAATTATACCCAAATTCGATGGGTACGTCAGCCTTAAAATGCAGTTCTGTCTGTGGAGAGCTTTTAGGTCTGAAAGATATTGTGAGATCTTAAAGGAGACCATTTCAATTTTATTAAACCCATTTACTATTTTCTATTTAAATGAACTTTAATAATTTCCTTGAGATCTTTGGCACAGAGTCCTTTACCGTCGGCTAGGTCTAGGAAACGTATCGAAAGCTATGGATTTTTTAACGGTGCTTTGCATATAACCTTACTTAAGTCTAAGAGTTTATAAATTTAAGTACACATTTACAAATATCTAGTGGTAAGGTCCATCGGATGTGACCTCCATATAGTAGATCTTCCTTTTTGAATTCGTTTGAGAAGGTGCCATGCTATTTTGCTTTTATTCTTGTCTAATTGCGTGTCGTTTTCATGCTATGATCTAAAAGTTTTCGATAATCTCATATAGTTGAATGTTGAGTTGTATGAGCCCAGCTATACTGGATCTACATTTGACATATACTATACATAGATCTGCATTCGACAAAATTTGAGGATATACTATACGGAGTACGGTGTTTTTAAACGCTGTTGATTGTTCGAAAATGTGGAGACTTCGGTGCTTTGGAAAATGAGGAAGATCTCAGCGTTTGTTTAGGATTGTGCGGAGAGAGAGAGAGAATGAGATGTGCGAGGGGCGAGGTGCCTCGGTGCTTGAGATATCCGCACTCTATCTATCTATCTATTATGCCTCAGATTATTTTAGAAACATTGATGGAGACTATCGTCACGACGATTGCCACCTCAGATATTTTTCTATTAGTCATTTTCGTAGTAGCCTCCTTTCCCATAATTAAAGAAAAGCGTTGTCTAATAACTAGTTATGGTATAATATAACTTCTAACATTCCCAACTTACCAACTATGTATCTGGGCTTTCGGTTTCCATTTCCTCTTGTTAGAAACATATTTAAAAAAATTAAAAGATGGCAACTCTGTCAAAGACACCCAGTTGGGATAGTCTGCCATTTGTATGAGTTTGATAGCCGAAATTTGTTGTTGGGTTTTTATTATATTGGAACAGTGCTTGCTCCCTTTTTCTTATATTTTTTATTACATATTTTTTTGCTATTGTTTGTTGCCAGAAATCATATTCATAAATAAAATTTGCATTTGGCATTAGAGCGAAGCGCATGTGTTGCCAGAGCATTGAACATACAGGATTCAGCTCCCTGTTGCCCTGCTTTTTGGTCTGTTTGGTTTTTGTCCATTGTCTGGCATTTGACACTCACACGACTCTGCCAGTAGTTGGCTGACTCGAGAAGGGCAGCGAGAGAGACGGCGACTAGGACAAGGATGTTCGCTATAGTTCGCTATGTGAGTGTGTTTTTGTGTTTGTGTGTATGTGTGCCTGTGCTAACTGCCTGACATTATGGCACAAAGGAATGTCCTTTTTAGTTACGTGCTGGGTCCCATACACACAAACACACACACAGAGACAAACATGAATGTACCATATATAAATATGGTCGTGCTTTGGGCCATTCTGACCTGACCTTTCATAATGCTGTCAATTTATGCGCCTGCCTGCAGAAAATGTGTAACAATAAAAAATGCGAGGCGCGCCTTAAAAGTTTTGCCACATATTTGTAGTGCTGCAATTATCTTATTTTATTGATATCAAATGCCTTGAAATAAATCCAACAATATTGGAAAGTTTAAGATGAGAAATGCCACATTAACTCGAATGGTGTTACATCGGGTGGTGTTACGCTTGGATGGTGGTACGCATGGGTATGAAGCGTCCACAGAAGAGCGTAAAGGTTGCACGTCAGTTTTTGTGTAGCGTGCATGCTTAAGTAAGGTTGTTGTTTTTGTTTTCTTTGGAAATTAAATTCGAATTATCAGCGTAACCTTAAAAATTGTAGCTGTTATATTTTACGACAAGTTTTGAATTTTAGAACAAACAAAAGGTGAATTTCTTATAAAATATAGCTATTCCAATGAACTCAATTTGTCTGTCTTTGTGGCTTTTCCCAGCATGCGCGATTTTTCCTTTGTAGTTCGTTTGACTCGCCAATCCATCCTCTTAGTTAGCTGCTTTAGCTAACTGAATTCGTTTTGAAATAACTATTTGATAGTCCCTCGCTACATCAACAAAGCTATTTGACAAACAAATTTCAACCAATAATAATAGAATTATGAATATATTATATAAGCATTTGGGCCTGTGTATTTGTGTCTGGCTTTTTATGTGGGGAAGGCAATTGGCCCATCGTTAGAGTGGAAAATATATATTTGCGATTTAATTTTTTAGAAAAATAACGCACAAATAACCTACTATAATATTTTATAGGTTATTGCATATCTCTTATTTTAAAAGCAGCTCGAAGCCGTTTGGCTGGCAGCTGCTCAACGCTTGACAAATTGTTAAGCCAGCTATCAATACCGGGTCCAAACAACAGCAGCTGTCATTGCCTGCCAACACATACATAGATAAACAACGCACAACAACAACACCAACAACACCAATACCCTAACTAACTTAAACACACTTACACACACACAAAGACGCGTTTGCTACGTATGCATGTGCGACCAAGTTGATGTGAAAACTAAAACATTCAACAGCAAACTAAACAAAACTGTTCGGCAAAAACTGTCATAGAAAGATTCGCACAGCTTCACATACGATACAAACATTTAGATGTGTGTGTGTGTGTGTGTGTATATGTGCTTTTTGTAAGCTGCTTTGGTGCTCGCGAGCATGCCAAAAACAAAACTTCCGCCGGCAGCAACGGAAAAGGAAACCCAAGACCAAAGCAGGCAGCTCGAAGAACATATCAAAAGTTGTTGCGCGACTTTAATTAAACTTGCTTGGAAGCAAGAGGAGCACTGAAGCACTTTTGGCAGCTCAAACAAACTCACACACACTCACACACTAAAATGGCACAATGGCACTCAGAGAGGCAACAATAAAGGGAATACGAAGTGTGTATGCTCTTACAAGCTAAAAAAAAGAAGCCAAAACCAATCTAACTCTATAGATAGGATATAGAGGTATAATAAATCAAGTTAATTTCTGTCATCATAAAAATTGTATAAATAATTCGAAAGTTAGATGGGGCTATTCGTAAATTATGTCACAACTTCTTCTACTATTAGTGATAATGGTGATTTGACGCAAAACTGGCGTCGCTATTACAAACTCCAATTGAATAAACGTTATATTTTACTATAGCGATTTGTGACGTCACACTAGATGGGTGGGTGGACTTCAAATTTTACTGTATGCAGGATTTACTGTTTTTGGGATTTAAAATGGGTATAGGGTATCCCAATGTCAGACAACTGTTCCCCCATTGTCAATTTTTTAAATATTGAATTGACAGTAGAACTCAAAATAACCTTTGTGTATACCAATTCAGAATTTTTACTCGATTTCTTGAGCCTTTTGTTGTTTACGTAAGTGATAAACAGTCGTATACCACTATTTGAAGTATGCATGATTACCGCCTTAGCAAATTATCGACACAAATATCGATGTTCTCAATATATTTCATAATGGAATCATGGAATTTTAAAGCACATTAAAGGTTCGTGTCAATTATTCATTTAATAATTTGATAAAAAATAGGCAGCATTTCGGCAAGCTTCGAAAAGTTTGTAGGACGGCCTATTAGACCATAGAGCTTGTCCGAACTCTGCATATTTTTTATCAAATTTTAAATACAGAATTTTCAAGATACTTTGAAAGTGTGCTTTAAAATTCCATTATCAATGAAAAATAGTGCAGTATACAGTGCACTTGTCTCGTCACATAAATGATATCATATATATTATATAGTATTTGCATACAAGTAACTACAGTTTCGTCCCATGTTTTTTAGAAGATCCTTTTTTAATTTAATTTATAATGGTTTGGAAATGAAATGTGCCCTAGATATTTGTAATTAAGGCCCATTTCCACACCACAATAGAGATAGGGCTGCTGGCGAGACAAGTTACTCTCAATAGTACCAATCACACGGACTGTATTGAAAACCTCGCATCGTGTAACAGGCGCATAACGCTCGCAGGGAAACGATTTACAAACGTTTCCACGAATCAGTTGCCAACGGGACCCTGCTTGAGCTATGGAACATTTTCAATTAAGCAAAAACCGCATATGAAAAGGTTAATCTACTCTGTAGTACCTTTACAACGGCAAACGGCTGGACCGGATCAGACGCTGCAGTCAAAAAAGGTTATAGCTATTTGAAAGTGTATCCAATTTACATAATTTTAGTCTTGTTGAATTTGTATTTTCGCCTAGATTCTATCGCCAAGCCTTACCAGCACCATGTTAGAGTTAAATAACATTTTCATTTAAATCCCTATATCTTCCAAACTCAAGAAACAATCTATAAAAGGTTTAATCTACGCCTTAATACCTTTACAGCGGTATACTGCTTGACGGAATCAGAAAGAAAAATCAAAAATTTTCTATCTATATGTTACAAGTTTAAGACCAAAATTGATATGCTCTCTACCAGCTTTTTCTAGGCCGACCCAGTAACGAACTGCACTATGTGTATGTGCATATCTGTCAGTGTCTGTATGTAGAGTAACAATGGCTGACGAACAGTAACGGGAACAACTTGTAGTACAGCAGGTGGCACACAATGTCATCGTCATCCTTGTTGCCGTTGCGTTGTCTGATTTGAAACAAACTGTTGATGGCTTGTGGCAGGCATCCAGCGAGTCAGTCAGTCAGCCAACCAGTCAACCAGGCAGCCATTCAGGCATCCCGTCAAGGAGCCAAGTCAGAATACAGACAACGCTTCTGTATTAGTGTGACACCCAAGACAGTTAAGGATTAAATAGTAAAATACCACAAATTGCTGAAAATACCGCAAAGTTTACAAAATGTTGTGCCTGCTCAATGTTGTGTCGCTGTTGTTGTTTTTGTTGCTATTTTGTTGTTTCTGAAACTACTGCCACCGCCAACGGCGTTGCATGCTAAACGTTTGCAGTTTTCACTCGACTCGTCGCTTGTCGTTAATGGAAGCTGAAGTTTGTTTGAGCTGTGCATGTGCATATTTGCAACTGTGTGTGTGTGTTGCAAGTTGCAACAATGCTGCAAGTGCATAAAACAAACACAGAATTAGTTGCAACCTGTGCTGGTTACAATTTTTTGCCTTAGGTGGCTTGTCACATGTGATGCTTGTTGGGGTTCTGTTGGATGCCTTTCCCTCTGTTTACCCTTCTTGCTCTAGGTGATTGGCAAAGTTGAAGGAAGCATTTGAAGTTGCACGCTTGTGGCATATTTTAGAGTAACAAAAGTGTAGTAAAAGTTTATTTTGTTGTAGTATTTAATTTCATATTTTGGAACAAAATGTCTAAAAGCTGCATTTAAAAGGCTTATTGCGCTTAAAATACGACTGTTTCTTTGTGAATCACCGTCATCTCTTCAGATTTTCCAAAATCGGTACATTAAAGGAATAAAGGAAACATCACTCAAAATCCTATAATCGCCCCTCTGAATTAATACTGTTCAAGTCATTTTGACAAGTTAGAATCGGAATTGCGAACAGCTATTATTATGTCTTCTTCTTCATCTCAACTGATCATAACAACCCGTTTTTGGGTTAAGGCTTGAGTATTTCACTAGGCGTCTGTGTTTGGCGTGCGCTTTTTCATATCGAGATTCGAAAGATAGTCAGTCCCTCTTTCTGCTCCTTCCAATGGAGCTATGTTCCATTGTGTTTATATTTTATCTATATACCATATTTATATTATATTTCATCTTGTCACAATGAGAAACATCATTGATTTAGAAGAAACTCCACTCCAGTTTTCACCACTTCTTTTAAGAATAAATTCTTTTTAAATTTCGCTGCCTTGAAATGGAGCAAACAATTTTAACTGGTGGACTGTTCCTATATAACATCATCACTTTTTTGCCCATTTTAGAAACCGCCTTCTTCCCTCGTTATCAAGCATAATCAACAGGTCTACCCCCTTCGTCCTCTAAAAAATTGTAATCATTCAAATATACTAAATGAATATGTGTACACCCAATTTGTGCTTACGAAAATTATTTAGTTTTGTCAAATGTTTCCAGCTAATAGGATTTTCTATATTTTCATATCTTCATATACTGTCGGGTTTTTGGGAAATTGGAAATAGGAGTCCTATAGCGCATCAGGTTTTGCTTTCGTTTCACGAAACATACATTTAAAGTGTATTTAAACGACTCGTTTTGTATCATTTGTAGCAAAAGTGGAGACCCGTCAACGATTTTTACGTTTTTAAGCTTTTTTTTTGTCATATCACTTCTTTTTGTTTGACTTTTTTTGTAAAAATAGCTGTCGCAAATAGCATGGTTTTGTATATTTACTTGTATTCACTTCTTTTCAAAAAAGTAAGAGCCATTGGTAATAACACCCTTACGAATTCTGCCCAACATGTCGCGATAAGATGTACCTTCGTTTTGTCTCATCAATATTAGTAATTCATCATAAGCAAATAGGTCCTAAATGTTTAATGATTTCATCTTTGGACATTCCTGGTTTCTGTCCGAGCCAACCATCTTCTGAATAACTTGTGTTTCAAAATTCAGAAAGACGTAATTAAATGAATATAAGATAAACATTTGATATGATGGATACTTCAACGACGATCATTAAAACCATGTCTTCCTGTTTAATTCGCTATTTTTTTCATTACTTTATCAGGTAAGGGTCGGTACTTGAATGTTGACACCCTGTACATGGATTCTATACACACCCTGTATATGGATTTTGTGCTAGTTACAATGGATTAGAGCAACGTCTTTCATTTCCATTCGCAATAATTTATCTGATAAGATTCAATACTTTACATGGATTCTATGGTAGTTTCAATGGTAATTTTTATTGAGTTGACCGCAGAATTAAAAATGGTCATGTACATATACGTACCCTACTCTGTCGTACTGCATACTAAATAATAAAATGACCAAGTAACTGGATTGATTGATTTTTTCATTACTTTATCTGGTAGGGGTCGCTAATTGAATGTTGCGGTTCCTGTTCGCATTGTAATTATAACATCCCGTAGTGACCCTGCACATGGATTCCGTGCTAGTTATTATGGATAGGTGCAGGGCATGGATTTATATGGCATCATATTTATTGCTTTTCAAAAAACATAATGTAAGAGCCATAGGCAGCTCTCGGCCATGGTACCTTCTCGATAATGGCATCATCCATTTTATATCTAACGTTCTTATTTTTGATATACTTTTTTAAAATAACCGTAATTTGACCGTAAATTCAGTAAATAAGCCTTAGGCGAAGCGCTTGGGGAGACGACCCTACAAGCGCATTCGACCGAACGCTTAGATTTAAACCAAAATAATACATGTTGGAATTTTCTCTCTTCCTTTAGTGTTATTGTATTTACCTATTTTAAAGTTTTAAAATTGCTCGTTTCTTGATTTTTTTCACATGTTTTAACACTTTTTAGTTGTTCTGTCACAATGAAAGAGCATGAAATTTAATTGAGTGGAGTTCTTGGCAGCTACATTGAGTCGACTTGCTGAAAAGCGACCATTCCCAAAACATTGCATACGAGTAAGTTGGTCTGTTTGGGACAACAACACACACAGCCTCGCACGAACACTGTCTTGGAAATAGTCGTTTTTCAGCTACAACTGACTTAACGGTCCAGCATTGCACTCTATTACTTTCATGCTCTTTGGTCACAATATACCATTATATTTCAAAAATATACCATGAGATCAATTCTAGCTCAAAAATATATTAAAATATATTTTTTTTTGTTAGATTAGTGAAAAATATTTGACACGTATTTTTTTTTTTCAAAATATCATCATAATCATAATTTTCGATAACTTTTCTTATTTCTAAACTTGTAATTTTTTAACTCTTACACTTAAAAATCTAGCAGAGATACAAAAATGTATTATTTTATTATATTATATTAATAATATGTATATTAAAAATCAGTAAACACATATGAGGTATTAGCGCTCCAAGCGGCAAAATCAGTAAAAAAAATACTAAGTTTGTTAGACTGTGATTTTTATTTTGAAATTATATGAAAAATTTATCTTCAATGCATGTACTTTCATATAGCTCCGTCTTTCTCTCGTATAAAAAATAAAGTTTTATTTCCACGAAATTTTTGTTGTCTTTAGAGTAGTGAAAAATAAATAATATAAACAATAGCAGCTCTAGTTTTTCACTCTAAGAAAAACCAACGGAAGATTTTCGTTAATACCTCCTATCAGCGGCTCGAAGTTTAGCAGTATTCCTATTTCTTTAAAGAAATTTTGGTAATTTTTGATTTGGAGCTGTTTTGAAATTGAAATATCAAGAGTGCTGCGCCGCCGATGAAACCTACGCTATACGTCCCCACAGACTAAGCTACCATATTATTTAAAATTGGTGTCAAACAGGTGAGCGGCTTATGAGCTGCAGATATTCAAACACCAAACATTTATATATATAATAGACAAAGGGGCTTCGCCCACTGCTCGCACCGTTCGCAACAACAGTGTCCCGCTCTCCTTATCGTTCCCCTTTCCCTTTCTCAACATCAAACTTAAACCAGTGGCGGATATTGGTGCAAATAATTATGTTTACTGCCTAACAAATGCATTATGATATAATGTTTACAATAAGTAATTTAACGAGATAAGGATGCTTCATATTTGCATACTAATGCTCAATTACGAAAGACTTAAAGTTGAAATTAGCTCGAAGTTTTATACTTTGGCAACCTTATGTAATAAAAACTTAAAATGCCAAACAAGTTTTAAATAAAACCTAAGCGCCATTCTATGCATAAGACTTCTTTTAGAAATTAATTTAAAATTTAAGTTTTTTGTTCTACTATCAAAGTACACACGCTTCCTTAAGCTTACTCATCCTTTTCATCAACCTTTGTTTTTGTGCCGCCACTTATCTTTTGATGCATAGACATGGTTAAATCCCTTGAGAAAATGTTGCGCATTTCCATGGCAATTAAAAACCTAAAAGACCTTGCACATTTTGCACTTTTCAATTATAAGCCACAAATTGAAAGCCACAAACACCCAACAAAATGTACTAAATAATACCACAATAATGATGCACTAGAAACTACGACTACATCGTAGAAGACGCTGCTGTTTTAACGAGCTACACACAAAAAGAGAAAGAGCGAAAGAGAGTTAGAAAGTGAGAGAGAGAGAGAGAGAGAGAGAGAGGAAGTAGAAAATTTAATGAAAATTGTTGGCCAAGAAATTCTGCAAGACATATCTCTTCTTAGTCTAAACTTCAATTTAGCAACTTAAGACTGTCAAGTTTGACAAGCTCGATCCACGCAGCGGCACGGCAGCACCTCATTGCGTGCTAAATGGTTTCACGCCACAAAATTGCACACACTCACTCTCATAGAGTGACTCTATCTCTGTATCTCTCTCTATCTCCCTCTGTCTCTCTAACTCCCTTTCTCGCTATGCGTGGAGCAAACAGGAAGACAAACTGCTGCGACGCAAGGCTTGCTTTTCTATGTATGTATTTCTTTCATAGGCAAATATTTACTTAAGCAGCTGAAGCAGTTACCCGAACCGCAACGAAACAGTTGATGCCACAAAGTTTATGTAGCACACAAACACACCCATGCACCACACTCACCCACATATATAATCGCACAGATGCCATTAAATATGCATGTTACGCACTGTAGGTGACCCAAATACGCACCTTTTTGCAAACAGGAGCAGGAGCACGAGCAGGAGCAGCAGCCGCACTAGAAGCAGGAAGAAGCCGCATCAGCATCAGCCAAGACGGTAACGGCGGCCATTTGCATGCAACATTTAACCGAAGCGTTGAGTGGCAGCCTGGTAGTTGCACAGCCCACTATCCAGTGCCTGCTGCTCCTGATTCCTTGCAGCCAGCATGTCGCTTGTGCTGCACGAGTGGGTTTTTTGTGCTGTTGTTTTTTTAGTTGCTTTCTTGGTGTGGAAACACAGCGGACTGGAAGAGTTTGCTTGTTTTGGCAAACCACAATGGGCAATTAATTATGTCATTATTTTGCTGCCATCTCTGGGCAAAATTTGTGTGCCCAAACATGTGAAAAAGTCGGCCAAAAATAGTGGCAAAAGTGCTCAAGATGTACGTATACGTGCTGGCTGCGCCTTAAAGCAGGCAGCACAAAACTGCTATATTTTCCACAGCTAAAGTTCATTTTAATTGTTTTACACACATACACTTGTACCCTTACACATGCATAGAAATTACAAAAGCTCTGTTATGCGCTGCTTGAAAATTTTCCGAGTTTACCCTTTCTTTAGTTTTTAATAAATAAAATTTGAGCTGGTGCTGTAAAAACAGGGCAAAAACAACACCAAAAACACCAACAACAACAACAACAATGGTTTGAACAACAAGTGCGCAAATCCACATGCAACTCGGAATACAGTTTTGACTTGGCAGCGGCAACAAAGTCGGCACTGGGTTTAATGGAGTGCATGTTGGGGAGTTAGTTGCAAAAATGGCGGCAAAGGATCAAGTTGGTAAGCATGAAAACAGCAAAAGAGAAGTAAAAGAAATAAAAAAATAAACAAGTATGTAAAAGGAAAACAAGTAAGAAAAGCTTGCTTCGGCCAGCTTAACTTCATATACTCTTATTTCGTAAGCATATGATCAACTGATCGATGCTATGCTATAGGGCAAAGTAAGGAGTGTACGCAAAGGGAACCGATAGTGATTAAAATTAAATTTTGCCCCTTTTCTATATCTTCACGCCCCTGTTTGTTTTGGTCTTCCTTTTACTCTTTTTCTTGGCCTGCCTTTAAATTTTCGCGGTCTCTTCGTCCTTTTTGCGTTATTCTTTGCCTACGTCTTTCTAACCTTTCGTCTGACTTTTCGTCGCCATCGACTTTCTCTACGACTTTTTCTTTCATTTCCTATTCTGACTTTGTCTCTGTGCCTTCACCTTCCTATTCATTTTGCTCTTCCTTTTTTCCTTATTCTTAATCTTCATCTTCTCCTTCCGCATCGGATTCTCATTCTCCTTTTCCTTCCTATTCGTTTTACATTTCCTTTGTGCGTCGTCTATGACTTTCTTCCTCTTCTTCGTTTTCGAATTCCTCTTCAACTCAACTTTGTCTTCTTCTTCATCGTCTGCTTCCTTTCTATCTTCGAGTCTTTTCCCTCCTCTTCGTTTGACTTTCGCTTTTCGCACTATTTTTCTTCTATATTTTTTCCCCCGTTTTTAGGACTCTTCGTAGTCTTTGACTTCCTCTTCGACTACGCTTTTCTCTTTATCTTCCTTTTCTGCCTCATCATCTTCTCCTATCTCGTCATTCTACTTTTCTATTTCGCGTTATTCTTCGTCTACGTTTTCGTCCCCTTCGTCAGACTCTTCATCGTCTTCGTCTTCACTTTCCTCACCACCCTCCATTTGGTCTTCATCTTCCTATCTATCTTCGTGTACGTCATGCTATTTATCTTCTCACTCGCGGTCATCATCGTTTTTTCTTTCATCGTCTTCTTAAATTTCGTTTTCGATTAAACGAAATGTAATTGATTTCCGAATCTTAATAGAATTGCGCTCTTTCTAGGTTCACCACCGTGTCGGTTCACTTATTAATTATGGGCAGCGATTCTCGCTAATGGAACTTTTGCAGTACATACAAAGTAAAGAAGCAGTTTGTTCCGTTTTCTCCCGAAAACTCAGCTTTTGTTTCTCTGGCAGCCTTCCCGACATATTTGCCGAGTATTTGACTTGACATAGTCAATACACTCACAGCATAGGGTATAAAAAGCAAACAATGTTTCTCTATGTAGTGTCAGTGTGCGGGTGTTTTGTATGTTTGTAAGCCTTACCGTTATTTTACGCTTAGTGTGGCGCGGGCGCATAAATTTTTGAAATTAAAAGTAGCAAAAGAAAACATGAAGTTGCCATGGCAACATTCACAACGTCATCGTTGTTTTTGTTGCTGTTGCAATTGCTGTTGTTGTCGCGCCTTTATTGCAACTGCAGTCAGGCATGACACAGGCGCAGGACCAGACCCCGACCCAGGCAAACACTCCAAGTCGCGCTTCCGGTTGCCATTGCGTATACTTGATGCCGATGCTGGCTATGCGACGGCAATGGCGGCTTCGCAGCTGCGTTCATTGCACTCAATTTTGAAGCGTTAAGTTGCACATAAATTTAAATGTGGTCTAGAGTGAGGGGTCCTAAGGGCGACGGGTGACTCCTAGGCGTAACAATGATGCGGTAACTGAGACCAGCCAACATGGTTGTGATTTCTGTTTCACATTCATTCAATGAACGGTCGACTGGTTGGACTTCACTTGGCACGACGCCACTTGGTCAGCCTCTCAGCTGTGTGGCTCCTACTGACTCTATCACTCGCTCTCACTCTGTTACTCTTGCTTTCTGTTTTGGGCTTTGTAGGCGTCTTTGCTGTGTTATTGTTGCAATTAATATTTTTGACATTGGATGCGGTTGGTCTTGTATGGCGCTCTCTTGGTATCCTTTGACCATGATGACTATGATACTATACCAGCTAGAGGCAGCTCTCCACTGACACTCAATTATTTCATTTTTTCAGGCTGTAAATGAAAAATATGTTGTACTCTTGTTGTTGTTGTTGTGCCTCCATCGTTATTTTGTGGCATAGATGGGAGTACGGAGTAACTTTTATTTATTTTTGCTCGCGCGTTTGCAATTCATTGCAAAAATGCCTTGTGGGCAGTGTTTGCCGTCACAGTGTGTGTATTTGAGAGGGAGAGAGAGTGAGTGTCCGAGTGTGTGTGTATGTCGCGTTGCACCTACTGTGTTTGTGCATTAAAGCGTGCCATGCTGGCGGCCTGCATATTTCATTTGTTCTTGTTGTTGGCTTGGGCATATAGTTACCCTTTTTTTTGTGTTGGTTTTTGGTTTTTGTCAACACAGTGAACAGAAACTGCTCTGAAATTTTTCATAGATCGAGTGGAGTTGTATGATTTAGTAAAATGGTTTCCATTAAACCTGCAAAATCTTTTTCACCATTTTTTTTTATTAATACGTTTTAATTGTACTGGTATAATTTATATTTGTTTTATAGCTAACGTTTTGATTTCCATTGACATAAGTTAGTATAAATTAAATCGATTTTATAGTGTCTTTGTCAGGAGTTTTACCTTTTTCATTTACGTTCAATGATGCAGATTTTTTCATCAAAAAATAATTATGTTGAAGTATTACTTTATATCTATGTATATTCATTTATTTTTAAAGAGTTCCTAGTTATGGTTTGGGAATAATCATTACTATTAATATGGAAGAGAATAATGGTTCTATGCAGAGGCACGTCTCTTTAGGGATCAAAGGATCCCACTATCTGAAGGGATGCCCTTAATCTAAATCTTGCAGGCTCAGTAATACCGGACTTGGTCATACACTAATAGCCAGCGAGCTGAGAGGAGAGTACCCACTGTTGTGCAAAAAGTGAAGTCTCCACCACTCATATTAAAGGGTACACCCATGTCTTCCAAAACGAAGAATGGAACTGTTGCTAGCCGGTATCATGATTAAAATGCAACTAAGGCGGCTTTGCAGATGAAAATCTTTTATATTTAATGCGAGTGGATCTATGAGACAATGCTATGTGGAATAATTGTAGGGAGTGGCAGACAAGTAAAGCTACCTGGACAATTCAAGCTCAACTTTTATCACGGATATAATGTTTTAGACCAGACCCTACATGATCTAATGTCATAATAGAGTTAGTCTATTCTGGGTTCGGCAATGAAATAGCAGATGAACTTTCCAACAAGTCTTAGGCTTCACGGCTAACAGGACCTGAGGCCGAATCGGTTGGGTTGATAGCAAACAATAACAACGAAATCTGTAGGGAACATTAAAAATCCTCAACTTGATGAACCGAACCTAGAACTGAATCTAAAGCCATCCACAAATCCATTTCGTCATAAGAGGAAATATCTCCCAGCCCTGGTTGGGTTCATCATCTGCATCTGGGCAATATAGGTCTTAATGACCCCTTAAAGGCGACGCAACATTAGAACAAACTCTATGTCACTATCCGATCTTTGAACTAATACACATTAGAGAGGTATATACTATCCCTTTGCAATGTTTTATATGTTTTTAATGGGAGTCAAGAAGATTTGGTTGAAAGGGTCAATCCCCTCCGTAACTACATCTATCGTGTAGAGCACAATGGACTAAGCTGCTTGAGTGCTAGGGGTTCAACTTCCATCGTTGGGCTATCTCACCTCTGACACAATTTTCTCTGACATTGATCATCAAGCCATGACTGCAACCTGAATCCTTAAAATTTCTATCCAAATGTTTGCCTCGTGCCTTGAAAGGTATGGCCATTACAAGATAACTGTATTGCAGGGGTGGGGATTGTTGTTGATACAAGAATTGATTGAAAACATGTAATTAATTAGTTACTAATTTAGTATTTTACTTGTTAAGCTCTATCCCTCTCTCTTCCTTTTTTTCATAGGTATTTGCTATATTTGATATAATCGTCAATTTTGGCTTGAATCAATCCATTTGATGGCTTTTGACACCGCTTAGTATTCATTTTTGTAACTAATTTTTTTTTGCATACAGTGTATTCGCAGAAAACTTCAATAGATATACATATTCCAGGAATTGCATAAGCAAATAGTTATTATAGTCACTAATGAAATAATCGCAGATAATGGTACCAGCTATAAGGGAGATCCAAAAAACACGAAAAGTTAAAAATTTTGGAGCAACATTTCGAAGGCTGATTCGATTCTTAATCAGACAATTGATATGCGGCTCGTTTAATTTAATAGAATTTGTTCATTTCTTTGATTGCAAATAAAGTTATAAAAATGTTGCTAATTAACAAATGTATAAAAATTCAATTTTAAACATTTCGGCTAATTATGATGTTTTCAAATCGTTTTGAAACAAGTTTTGAGTGGTTAGCTAAATTCATGGCGGCCATCCATAACACGTAGAGGGCTCCTTTAATGGCATTATCATTAATAAATACCGATTTTTATGGCTATCAAGGTTATAATCGTAAATAAGCCCTAATCATCTTTTATATGATTTCTATATTTACTCTCGTGTAGCTATAAAAATTGACGCAGTAAAAACGTTTAACAAAAAGATACAAATTTGCCAACCAAATGAAGAAGCAGCAACAATACACAAGAAATAAATTAAATAAAAAAATCAGATAATTATATGAGATAATTTAAATGCCATTTTGAATGCCAATGACAACAACAAGTAATACGAGTTTATTTTTGGCACTTAAATACGAATTTAAATTCATTTATTACCTCACACAGATACACAGATACACACACACACACACACACACACACACACACACACACACACACACACACACACACACACACACACACACAACACACACACACACACACACACACACACACACACTTACACATACTACCTGCTAGTTGTTGCTCGTTGTTGTTCACGGCGTGTGACATCATTAGGCAACACTTTACCATGCTCTCTCCCTCTCTGTCGCTCACTCTCTCTCTCTCTCTTTCACACTTTCGCTGGTAGCATTCTATTTCATTCGTTTTACGGCTCTCCGGCATTAGGATGCATATTTTATCTGCTTGCATATCTATCGCTTCCTCTATCTCACTCCTTGTCTCACTGAGTAGTGGGTGGTTCAGTAAACAGTTGGCCAGCTAAATGACCGAATGGGCGTAAAAAGTTTATAAAACAAAATATTTTTAGCATTTTGGTAAAATTTTTGCATTTTATGCAAAATTTCAGTTAATTGCGCAAAATTTATATGCTGCATGGCACATAATTTATTACTGCAGCTTATTAGCTTTTCTATGAGTTTGGGTTCTGTGACAGGCTTTGGGCGCCAATCCACACACACACACACACACACACACATACACACACACACACATGCATGCATCTAGTAGTGGGTTTGTACATACATATGTATGTATCTATGTATGTCTGTCATTTGAATGGAATAAAATAAATGATAATAAATATTATTGCCATTGTTGTTCTTGCTATTGCTACAGCCGAGTTCATAGCAAAAGCGTCGACGTTTGCATTTCCTAGATGCCAAAGAACTTAACTTCTCTACACACACACACACACACACACACACACACACTGAGACACACACACGTACACGCTTATACAGTTATGTTTATGTGCGTGTGTGCGTTTGAATATTGGCCAAATTTATGGCCAGTACACACCCACATAGTTGATGCAAACGGCTTGACTTTTCGCACAGGGGCTTACACTTTCCTGTTGCCGCTCTACTAGCACTCCGCCCCCTCTCCCTCTTTCTCTAAGCCCTTGCCCGTTGTTCAAGTTTTGCGGCAATTTGATTAAAACAGACTAGGATCAGCCAACAGCTAGGAGGCAAAGCTAGTTGGTAGCTGCCAGGCAGTTAGCCCATTTGTTGGCCATTTTTCTGCTGGCTAGTGTTGTTGCGCTCGTTGTTGTAGTTGTGGTAATGAGTCTGATGCCAATGCCAGCAGCATTCCCATTGCCACTGCGACTGCTTCTGTTGTAATACCGTTGCCCAGCCGTTGAGTTGTGGCCGAGATATGGTACAAACATATGGAGCCTACAACTCGGCGCTCTTCTGTCTGTGCAGTGGTGTTTGTGTATGTGTGTGTGTTTATGATGTGATGTGTTCCTTGGAGGGACAGCGGGCGCTGTTTTGTATTTGTATGGCAATAAAACACATGAGCGAGGCAAATGTTAGCGTTAGCAACAATGCCACCAGCAGCAGAAGCAGTAGAATATCACCAGCTTCTCCAGTGATACCGACAACAACAACAACAACTACACTGAAAAAATTAATAGGATAGTCTGATGATGGACATTTGAATTCTGCCAACAATTATGAATGTTTGTGAGGCTAAAAGTGGGTTACTGCTACTGTAGTACCGATACTCTCCGGTAAACGGTTTTAATTCGGTTTTCTTTTTTTTAATAATATCGGATTCGATTCGATTCGATTCACCGATACTTCTTGTGTTGCTGTCTCTTTTAGACCGACTTAGTCGTAGCGACTTAATGTTAATCTTAGGCGATAACAATGCCCTAAGATAACTACAAAAAAAAGAAGCGGGAGCGAAAACAGATTGTGTTGCCTAATGTTTCACTTTTTATGGCAGCAGCAGAAGTACCAGCAGCCCGTATATACAGCAATCGTATTGTATCACAGAAGCGGCCCCACAGTGTGTGAATGTAAAACATTACCAAAAAAAAATTGTATTCAGACAGTCGGGACGGTGTCCGAAGCCGTCTGTTCCCAAATTATCTGCGAACACTCAGGAACAGAGAAACCACTTTAGGCATACCGTTCCTCTCAAAACGTATTTCTGTTGACGTTAGCTCTTTCTTCTCGACCGTCTAATTTCCAATATTCTGAATCATCGCTCTCGATATTTTGAGCCCCTTCAACTGGTGTGCTCGGAGCTTCGAAGCCTTTGAAAAATTTTATATTACGCCGCTTCACAACGCCAATCTTTATAGCTATAGTAATAATTTCTTTCTTGCATGTAAATTTGTATTTTTTATTGTGATATCTATCGGTTTTTGTTTTTAGTCGTCATAAATATATATATTTTCCAGTCCAGTTTTTCTTTTATTTGAATTAACATAAGAATAAATATGAACTTATGGTATCGAATAGTCTAAATCTGCATAGGGTGGCCAGCCATCACAAGACCTTTTTTTTTATACATTTGGTCTGGGATATTAAGCTGGCCAAGATCAAAAGATTGATCACATTTTAAAGTGCTACAGTCTCACAATTATGAACAATCGATAGCCATTTTGTTGGTATTCACCCTTAACTGTTGGAAGTTAAAACGGGTAGTACTTTCCTTAGCTATGAAAGCTTTATCAGCCACCTGGTACCGGATATAGTCAGAACCAGTTCTTTCTGGCTTTTGGTTGCGGCCGTTCTGGAAGTTTCGTGGTTTGGCACGGAGTGGCGTTGCTCCAAAAAAACCGGATGCTTAGACCCAAAGAATACCAGATGGATATTTCACATTTCCATAACTCAAGATATATATGCAACTTAACCAATCCTATCGAAATCTTATCGAAATTATGGTGACTGATGCATGTTTTTCATAGCAAAGTTGGTTAATGAGTGAAACTGATCCATGTGCTTTGCATTTTGGTAGTAAATCTCACCTTTAAGAAGACGGCACTTCCGCAGAGTTCTGGTTTCTTTATGTCAGAACCTTTATCCATTTGAAACGCATATTTTGCAGTCTACTTGTACTTTTTACATGAAAGCAACAGTGGTGGTAACAGGCTCCTTATTTCACTTGCATCCAAGAAGAAGACGGTAAAATGCAGCTGTATAAAATCTCGATTAGTAGTCGAGATGCTCTCATAACTATCGATAGTTTTGTAATACTTTCTTTTAAAGTCGGTCATTCTCTCTGCAAGATTGTCTGTCTTTGAGAATGTCTGAATGCCTGTCAATAAGTAGGAAGATATTTTAAATAACTTTTCTTGTTGGAAAAATCGTTTTTAATACTCTGTACACAAATTGTAAAAGGGTATTATAGATTTGTGCAATGTATGTAACAGACAGAAGTAGGCGTGACAGACCATTTGTTCCATGGGCAAAATTATCAGGAGCAATAGCCGAGTCGATACAGCCATGTTCGTCCTAACGTCCGTGTTTCTCAAAGACTATTATCAAGATCGGTTAAAAGCTTTAAAAGGTATATGTAAAAATATACCTATTTTACACCCCTCCTCCCATAAACTGTACTTTTTATAGAAATGTTAAGGTTAACATTTATGCTAACCAAATGTGATACGTAAACTCATGTCAGGCTTAAAACCCAAACAAATAACATTTTACCGAATAATCCCCCTACCCCCATAATACAATTACCTGTACCCTTTAACGCAACGATACAAAAATTTTCACAGAAATTTGAGTTTGTATGGGGAAAGTGGGTACAGGGTATCCCACTGTCGGGCACCGGGCATATATAGAGCAAAATGATCGCCGTTTTCAGCTCACAGCAAAATGTTTGACAAGCAATGTAATGGTTTGCAATATGCGTGGCGGTTCTAAATAAAACTGACTCATCTTTATATTCTTGATTTAAAAATGTAACAAGAAAAGGTATTAAATTCTATGAGAAATAGGTATGTACATCCAGACTGTTAGTTTAAATTTATACTTCTGAAAAAGGGAAACCCTTAAAAAAATTATAAGTAGGATGGAAAACTGTTTAGTAATTCTGACCAGCTATTCCGAATGGTTGAGTCAATTCCCATTTTGGCTTAGCACACACATTTTTTTCAGTGCACAAGACCATAAAGAATAATACTAACAACAAACAGCAGGCTACCAATATTAGCAGTGAGCCAATGATAACAATAGCAGTTGGGGTCGCAGCAGAGCTGCCAACTGACTGCACACATGAAACGACAACTGGATGGATGTTCTGTGGTCGAGCTGTTTGGTCGGTTCTCACATCCTGCATAGCATATGGTGAGAGACACGACTGTGCCATAGCAAAATAAAAAGAGAAAAAAAAAGGAATAAACAAGCACATAATGAGCATTATCTGATGACGGTGGGGAGCATTTGGGAGACTGTAGTATTTTAATGGCATTTTCCTAATGGCAAGCTAGATGACTATAGAAAATCCAACTACTATTTCATTGGAAAGTGGAAAAACCTCGTTCAAATGAAAGTTTGAAATTCGCGATAGCTCTGAAGACCGCATAACTTTTGGTGGTTACGTGCGATTTATAGCTCGCTTTTGATAATGAGCGTATTTTTGGCACAATTATTTGTACATTTTTATATATCACGAGTATGTTGTGGATTTTGGTTTGGTCGTCTAAAATATAATACAAATTGTATAGAAGTGGAATTTTTATTTATTGCCAATTATTTTTTGTGAGGTTTTATGCACTCTATGAATATGACAAAACATTTAACGCTTTCATACAAACGCATTTGCAGTCAATAGAATGCTCAAAATAAGAGTACGCTTTGGAATTTCTTTCATGGAAATTAAGACTCAAAATTTAATTAAATTTTTGTTACTTATAAATTTCTAAACTATGGAAAGCGCATTTCCCAGATACAGCCATGTCGTTAAAGTGCGACTTGGATCAGAACCAATGGCTACCCCTTCAAAACCAAAGAAAACTGCATCAGCTGTCAGTAAATGATGATAACATAATACTGGCTTGACAGTTGGACATACAGCGCATTCCGGACAAGACGTTTAAACATATTGCACTGCCGCAAATGATATATTTCTACAGTCTCTGGATGTTGCTGGCTAACAAAATAAACTTTTGGAGATTAAAGTTGCTTTGGGGTATTCATTTCTCAGAAGCAAAGTTTTGTAGCAAACTCAAAACAAGCAGTAGTGGACACAACAGACATAATAAGTCATCAGGACTCACATCAGCTAAGCAATTGCACCACTACGATCTGTTTGATGACTGGCGTCTCTGTCTGATGCGCTTCCAGCGACATCATATAAGACGGGCCATTCCGCTTAAGGTGCATCCGATGCGTCACTATGAGCACAAATTTGCCTACATCGCCATGGTTATTGTGGTGTTGCGATGCATGGACAAATTTAGGTCAGAGGAGGAACGTCTGGAGATTGCCTCAGTGCTTTCAAAGTTGTCGTATAACCAGTTAAAGTTGTCCATTGATTCGGAACCCATTGTGTTTGCCGAAATTTTTGTCCGGTTTCGTCGTGACTACCTAGTGCAGCAAAGCGGAGAAGATGAAGTACTCCAAAGAGATAATGGTAGCTGGCTGGTTTCTAAATATAAGCTGTTGCATTTCTCTGTCCTTAATAATCCACTTGGAAACCAACTGTCTGCTTGAACTCTTCTCGCAGGAGCTTCTTTACGCACAACATGACATAGCCAGCGGAGCCGCTGTATCTTAATTCGCTTGACTATGTTAATGTCGTCGTAGAGCTCATAGAGTTTGTCGTTCCATCGAGAGCGGTAGTAGTTGCCAACGCGTAAAGTACGGAGTACTTTCCCCTCAAACACTCCTAGGGCATTTTCATCAGACTGCGACATCACCCATGCTTCAGCGCCATAAAGCAAAACGGGAAGGATAAGCGTCTTATAGAGTGTTAGGTTCGTCTGGCGGGAGTGGTCTCTACTACTCATTTGCCCACTGAGACCAAAGGAACACCTATTGGCAAAAGTGATTCTCCGCTTGATCTCCATGCTGACATCGTTCTTCATTGGGACGGAAATCCTTAACAACATCAAAAGTATAGTTCTCAACATCAATCTGAGAGTCCAACCGGATTCCAAACTCAGACAGTGCCCTCAATGAGCTATCAAATGCTGCCATATAATCGAAAAAGAGATGGTGGGTGACGATCTGTTTTTCGATGGTCTTTTCCAGGAATTGGCGTAGTGTGAATATCTGGTCAATGGTGGACTTACCAAGCCTAAAACCATACTGATACGGTCGAATCAGTTCTTTCGTAAACGGCTTTAGTCTTTCACACAGTACGCTCGATAGGACCTTGTATGCAATAGGAAGAAGGCCGATACGACGGTAGTTAGCGCACACCGTAGCATCACCCTTCTTGAGGACAGGGCATCATCTAGCATCTATTCTGCAAAATAGCTTTATGCATGCACCTTACCAATTCATTGCCGCCAGTCTTGAACAACTCTGCAGGCAGCTCATCTGCGCCAGTTGCTGCTTTGTTGTCCTTGAGCCGCTTGATTCCGACCCTGACTTCTTCATAACTAAGCGGCATTATATCCACGAAGTCGTCTATAATTAGGGATGTCGGCAAGCTAATTCCGGGGGCGGCACTATTTTCACAGATCGCGTAGCAGTCGACTGCAGGGACCTTCTATCCCTCGGCGCTAACAGGTTCTGGGGGAGGTTGAGTGAGCTGCTCAGAGAGTTGAGCGGAAAAGGCTTCAGCAGTCTGCTGTGATTGCAGCTTTGTGGTGTCCAGCTTTCGCTGTGCGCTAGATCGCGCGTTCTTCTTCTTAGCCGCATGCAAACCTTTGCTGCAACAAGGTTATGGTCAGAGTTGATGTTGACCCCCCCCGTTGATGTTGACCCCTTAAGGTGGCGATTCCCCGATGAATGGCGATCAGAAACTTTCACCCTGTTCCACCAAAACCCAGTATATGAAGGTTAAAATTAATTAATTTAAAACGTTCTGCTTTGAACGTTCGCCATATCAAAGTTCAAGTTTTTACATCTACATTATTAATTTCAATGTTAATATAAATTTATACAAAACCCTATCTGAAAGATTTGTATCAAAAGTGCTTGTTGTGGCCCAAAAAAGACTAAATTATAAATAACGTAATTCATAAACATTTTCTTTTTAAAACAAGGCTAATTAATAATCGACAGCTCTTAAATAACGCTACAATTTTAATCGAAAATACGCTGATTCGGTGAATTGATGTTTGCAAATTGGAAAATAAATATTAATTATTTTGTAATTAAAATAGAGACATGATAATGTCATTTATAATATCAGCTGTCAATTTTAATCAAACTAAATTAGCCCACAAAAATAATATTAAGAAATAGAAAAAAGTGTTTCTAAACGTTTTAATAACTAGCCCCAAATTACTATAATAAATACATTCTGATAACTAGCTTATGTTCTACAGATTTGAACCAAAAAAAGCTTTGCTTTTTGCTCTGAAAAAATAACTGCTTTTTGGTCTGTCAGTAGCATTGGTTTCATTTGTAGAGTAAAATATGTAACAGAGAGTACGTGATCACTTCTCTTAAAAGACGTAGGGAAGTTTTGCCCCTCAAATACAATTATAGCAGGCTGCTCGAAACATTCGTATCTGATGGGTTCGGTATTCGGAGGACTCACTCTTAAGCGAATTGCTTGTGTGTACATGAATTTATGCAAGGCTCTAATAGTATTTATTAAAATCGTTTCGTTTAGTTTTTTCACAGACATTTTACAATATAGCCTCTAAGCTCATCTACTTTTAACTAACAAATGTTTTGTTGCCACAAATGCAAATACGAGAGGCTGCTAATGTTTGCTATGCATTTGATGACATTTGACTCTATTGACAATTCATTGTTGTTGTTTTTTTTGGACATTTTGATGCGTTGCCAACAGCAATTTAGTCTAATCTATAGATACTGGTAGTCTAGCACATCACTAGAAACTAGATCCCAACATTAGAATAACAATCAGCAGCGTCATGTGGCAATGCTGAAATTACGCTACAAATTTGGCAGCCAGCTAAGCAGAAATCAGCGAAAACCAATTGACGCCGGCCACGCCCACTAGCAGGGCTACCGCACAGCCCACAGCGTTGCACATATTACAAGCCAAGTGCAGTGAGTTGTAATCTAAGGGCCGCTGCACACGGCCAAAATAGCTAAAACTGCAAATGCGAAAACCAAACGGATAGCATTCACATGCACAGACCAACACTTGCACAATTGAGAGTTTCGCACAAAGCCGCGTATGCGTAATTTATTACAAGCGTCGCCATTTGCTGTGAGCTGCGAGCGCCATTTTGCGTCATTTCGCGCGCACTTTTTCATGCGATTTGTGTGTGTGTGTGTGTGTGGAGATAAAATGCAAAATAGACGTCACCAAAAACGCGACAGCAACGGCAGCGACGGTGACAGCAGCTGCTCTGCCTTTTGTTTAGATAGGCAGACCTATGAAACTGCCACTGCACCTGCCCCTTACCCTCCGTTAACCATCCGCCCAAACCAAACCATTTGCTTTTATAGGCCACCCAGTTGGCCAAATATGTCAGCGCTCATGTTTTGCCGCTCGACGCGTGTGGAACTATGTTACTGAGCGTGTGTGTGTTGCTCTGTATGTATGAGCTTCTAATTCAATTACAAATGCTAAATGCAAAATGCGCCATCAAAAATGTGTGTGTGTGTGTATGTGTGACCTGCCTAGGAATGACAGCCAACTAATTTGCAGCCCACATTGAAAAACTAACTAACAACAAGCAATTTGGCCAATGACACCGTGCTTGGGATTGAAAGCAGGAACAGGAGCAGGGAGTGGTTGGGGGGGCTTGTAGTGAGACTCCACCCGACTGGCAAACTGACAGAAGCATTCAACTTCAGTGCCAATTTAAACAACTTTTCATTATGCAAATCAATTTTACACTTTTTATTGCTGCGCATTTTCCAGCATCATCTGATGGCTTTTCCTGCATTAATTTTGACTGGCATTTAAGTAAGTGTGAGTGAGAGTTGGTGTGTGAGTAACTCTGCCGCCAGTCATCTCAAAAGTTTGTTTAGGTGTTGAGTGAGTTTGTGCTTTTCTTTTTGGGTTGGGGTTGCTGGTGTGGCAAAGTTAATGCTATAGGTGCCACATCAGCAGTCAGACATTATCGTCAACGCTAAAATCATTTCAAGTGCAAATCTTCAATTAGGCAAAACAGAGAAATTTTTGGAAAATTTTTCAGCTACTGGCAGTAGCTGAACTGATGATTTTTTTTTTTACTTTTCACTTTACATTTTGGGCCCTCTTCACTTGCTTTTGGCTTTTATTCATACAGCTAATTATGCGCTACAATGCCTTGCTGCCTCGACCAATCCCACTCTAAGTGAGTTCTGGACTATGCTATGTCTACACTCTCTTGACTAAGGTCAAGGACAGTGGGGGGCATTTGTTTGCCCTAAAAGCAGGGGTATATGCCTTTTGTAATTAAAATTGTGCTATATTCTTAGCTTGTTTAGGAAGTTTGGATGTTGGCTTAGTTTCGATAGTTCTGCATCAATTTAGGTATGATTCTACAAGGTTTATGATATCTGTGCTCATCTTTCTCAAATTTAAGATATCGCATGTTTAAAAACTCAACTAGTACTGCGTTTAAACTAATTTCATGAAATATCCCATTTACTGGACATTTAATGAAATTCTCCCAAATTTATTTTGGATTACGCATTCTAACAAGACTGTTACGGTATGACACATACGCCCTTGTTTAGATTAATTTGCGAATCCGTCGAACAAAAACTTAATTAGTAGTTGCAATGTGCAGTATCAGAAGCTCAAATGTAAAACTTGTTAATTTTTGTTTAGACCAGGATTCGGCAGCGGCAGCAAAGAATTGGAGACAATGGCAACTGAGAAAGTGTTCAGATACACGCAGATGATTGTCAGAGAGCGGAGAGAGCATATCCTTAACTGAGGTGAGATGACTTTACTTGCCGCCGGTTCATGGTTCATGTCGCTCACTATACTAATAAATTCCCGTTTGTCTGCTCTATCTTTTTAAACATTCCTGAATTAAAACTTGTTGACTTAGACAACAAGATGATGGACCTAAATTCTGCCGAATTCAGACCCTAAGCAATACGTGAGTAAGTAAAGTAATTAGCTTAAGACAAAGAGTTCACTTTTGTTAGAATGTGTTAGAGTTCTGATACGTTCTGCAACTGCATCAATAGAAGCTCCTAGTACAATGATCTTGTATTCTGCTAGTACATATACTTGGTCGTACCTTTGATGGGAAATTATTGACCAATAAAAATGACAAAGCTATAAGTTCAACTAATTATAATAGGGAGATTTTAGACAATAAAGTTTATTATTTTTTGAGAAAACTTTCTCCCTTTTGTATTAGAAGAGGTGTATATAACATTCACTTTATTGCTTTTTAAATTCGAAGAGCCATGTATAGTTTTATTTTTGTAGTTTTTAATAATTTTCTTTCATTGTGTACAATGTAACAACCTCAACGAAGATTTTTGTCAACATATTTTTGTGACTTGTAGTTGGGAGATGAGATCGTTTCATATGAATTCTTTGGGAAAAGCGAGTCAAAAAAAAGATACAAATACAAATATGAAGAGAAATACCTCTACTATACAGTATAGGAGTAAAATTTCTGAAATTTTTTTGAAAGAACACATAAAATGCAATGTAAAATAAGCTTCAGGGCACTCTTTCTAGTGCCTTATAACATCTTTCATTGAAAGGGGATTCTACGCAAAAGTTCTGGGGAGAATTCGCTGCGCAGATTAGATCACTACCCTTACGCCTGGCGATGATTAGAGCAGCTAATTAACGGGAACCACATGGTGGTTAACTTGTTTAAGGTAGAGACAGCACTCAAGGATCTTTACCCTGTCCTGCTCGAACTCAGATTGTTATTCCAAAGAGTTTTAAAAGGAGCTTTAGTTATTCAATTTTATTCGAAAAGAGTCTGTGGAATTATTGATATTTTTAGAGTGATCCGTAACAACAAATGGGTTACGCTGCTTTTTTTTACCATATAATTAAGTTGCTTATCTTTAGCTTAGAGATCAAAAGAATCCACTATGATTTTACAAACTTTGAAAGCAGTTTTCTCTATCCTGCTATTGTTCTCTGTAGAGCATAGATATTCTTTATATTACTATAGAGGCTTTAAAGTCTGCCATCATGTTGCCTCTTCTCAAATCCGATTTATCGACAAAAATACGTTGCTTAGACAACTACGACTCGAAATATCAACAGTAACACAAGAGTAACGATTAGGTGTTCAAAATGGGCGTGATTAGTTGTATACAACACAAAAGCAATCGGTTCGTAAGGGTATCTCGATTTTAATGCAGAAAAATTAGCATTTGTTTATGGTTTTTAAGCAAAGACATTATATTTATAGATACATAAGCCGGAGTGAAAAGAAAGAGCAGGACGGTTTTATTTAAGGGCATTTGATTTGAAGTGTTTTGCCTGCTTTTTAAGCTTTTGTGTAGAGTTTTGCTGCTGTTTAATTTTCACTATCAATGCCTCAAATCGCAGGTCCTAGTAAGCTCAGTGGCTCTTTGCAGTGCATTCACAGAAAAAGAAAAGATAAGTCACTGCTATGCTGCTATGCCTCGGCATAAAATGGGGCGACAACCCTGCCCACTGCGTAATTAGTGTATGTCACAATGAGGGTTGTTTGTTGAAAGCTACAACTACGACTACACATTCCCTTAAAATCTTTTAGATGTAGCTCATAAAAGCTTTGTCTATATTTATACAATTAACACGGAAGAAAAATCATTGTTTGGCTTAAAGACGGGAAAAGCGACGTTGCGGCAGTCACTGCGTCTTTGACTGATTAGGAAATTGCCTACAAATAAATTAAAGACATTATTTTTGGCCGCTCTTTTATTTTCCGTTACGTTGTTTTTCTTGTTTTTGGCACAACGGAAGTGCCTTTTTCTTTTTCTTTGCTTTTGTTTTCATTCATTTTCAACTGATGCTTTTCTCGACTTTGACTTTGAATTTAATGCTGATAGATGATGTTGATTGTGAGACTGATGCGGCTGCTGCGGCTGCTGCGACGAACCAATAATCAAGTTTGCCCTAAGCCCTTCGTGGCAGCGCGTGCCGCAGCTCAACAAATGGAAAACGGCAGGGCCAAAAGAAAAACGGAAAATGCGAAAACGTGAAAACGCCGTAGACTATAGACTAAAAATAAAGCGCACAATTTTCGCGCGACCTTTTAGCAATGACGCAAACGACCAGCATTTTCGGGAGCAGTTTTCTCTGCTATGTAGTAAAAACTTCAAAGTTAAAGCTGAACCTTAAAATAAAATAAATGCCAGCCGGCAGCAACAGCCGGGGCAGCTCGGGGCACTCACAAGCCGCAGCAGCCAACCTCGTGGCCCTGTCCCTGTCCCTGTCCCAGTCCCTGTCCCAGTCCCATTCTCAGTTTCATTTGTCCATTGCTTTGTTTTGCTTTTTTGTTATATTATTTTTATTTTGGCCCGTTATTCATAGCTTATAAAACAATTCCCCTGGCTATTGCCCCCCCTAATGGTGGCCAAAACCCAACACTCTGTACCCCTGCTTCTAGCCGCCTTATTTGCCATATCAGCAACGCATACATCTCAAAAGAAAAAAAAAAAAACAACAACATTGAGACGGGCGTATGACTACTTAAGGTAAATAGATGGCATAGATGGAACTACTCTGCATTGCTGCCAACCTGATCCGTGCATAGTAGAGAACAGGGAACAGGATGGACTTGGCTGATGCTGATGATGATGTTGCTTATGTTGTAAACATTTTAAGCAAATTGTTTAGGTAAATAGATAAGACGTGACCTTTTTCTCTGGGCGCGCACACAAATGCATTGTCAGTGTCACTGGGCGGGGTATGAAGTTGGAGACGGGGTTCCCCACCGGAGACTGTGCTGTTGCTTTACTTATGTCTGGTAATGTATTACTTACCATTATTATGTTGTTTTTCCTTTCTCTCTCTCGGTGCTTTAGACATCAAGCTGCCTCTCCCTCTTGAAGCTTATATGCCTTCTATGTATTATTGTCAATTATAAAATGGCGGCACAATGCATGCCGGCTATGGCTTTTCTTTTTCCCAGCCTCCATTACACATACACAGGCTACCACACACAGTAATAGTATTGCCATTGTGCTGGCCTGGCCTTTTGTGTGCCTTACAATAGTCCTGGGTCCTAGTCATTGTCGTTGTCGTCTTTAAGTTGAAAAATATGTAAATAAATAAACATAAAGTAGGTAAAATTGTCTGGCCAACAACCCGAGTTAGTATGGCACGGCCAGGAACCTGAACATGAGCCTGGATTGGGTTGACCCGACTCCCAAGCATACCCAAGTGGATGAAGCTTAAAGTGTTAATGGTTGGGGCGTATCCTGGTCGTAATAGTAGCAGTATGCCTTACATATACATATGACCCTTGGGTGACATCTGTGTTGAAGGCGTGCGCTACAAACGGATGCATCGCATTACAACCAAAACTTTTGAACTTCTTGGGGTGTGAGATTTGATAGCTTCCGTATATGATTGAAACCGTGATGGGCTAAAAAGCTGCCCATAAATAGAAATGAGTTGAGTTACTTTGGCATGGGGAAGAATTTGCATATAATATTTCACCTGTGTATGTGTGTGTTTGCCAAGGATATTAATGTATTTATGTGGCCATTTTTGTGTTTTTCTTAAGCATACATTTAAAAATAATAACACGGCTTTGAATATTTCAACAATGGTTCGCACGCAACGCAATGAAATATATTAAAACTTATTTGGTATAAATTCGAATAATGTGTCTTTACAAAAAAAACAAAAATATTTTATGCAGACAGTCGGGACGGTGTGATACCCTGTACCCATTTTCAAATTGCTGTCCAACTTTTTGTATCGATAACTGTACTACGGGGGTAGGAGAGATGGATGATTTGGATAAAGCTCAACATTGCTTGTTTTATAAGCCTAACGTACCACATTTGATTCATAAATGTTAACTTTAAAATTTCTATAAAAGTGAAATGGAGGAGGAACCTAGAATTGATACTTTATTACCAGTGTATGTCTTCTGAAGTTCTTATCCTTATCTATCTATACCTATCTTAGGTGATCAAAGCATTCACGATTTCTCCTGAAATTTTCTGCCATTCTTCCTTCCGTTCCTATTTTCGTTCTCGTTCTCGTTTTAGTAGGGGTTGCCAATCTCTGTGCACAGTTTAGGGAAAATAAAAGTAGGCATTTAAATTTTGTGTAATTTTATGTAATTTTACGCTTTTTTGCGGAGGAAGTGGTTAAGATATTGCCACAAATTGCCTATATTTTATTTCATGGTACTATCTATCTCTACACTGAAATTCAAAGCAATTTGCTCAGCGGCTTAGTTACTTTCGAATTCATAATATTAAGTATAGATTATACTTAACGGCGGTTTGATAGCCCGTTGGGGTATCACGTATACGTCACATTGTCTAAGTTCGGTATCCCTGCAAAGTTGGCACGACTGTATGCAGTATTACGTTGAGCAATGATCGCAGGACCTCTCCAAACCTATTGATATCGAGGCTTTAGACAAGGTGATGCCCTCATCTGCGACCTGTTTGTGATGAAGAGTGTGTTACGAAAGACCGGAGTGCATCGGAACGTTACTAACTATACTAATATTATAAATTCGAAAGTTACTCTGTCTATCTGTTCCTTTATCACGCCTTAGCCGCTGTACCAATTGAAGATGTGAAGGTAGTATGGAAGTATGGTTGATGGCCTTGGAGTATTTGAATGGCAAGTATATTTGCCCTTTACGCGTTGGAAAAAACTATGACATGCTGTAGAACTTTCGCTGTAACCGTCAACTTAGGCGTTGTTGAAGAATGGCGACAAAGGGGCAAGTTGTTCTGTGTTGGAAGAGACACGTGAAGGAAACACTAACCACGATTGGTATTACGGAGTAGAGTTGGCGTAAGCGAAGCAGAGGCGACTGAAAGTGCCTCCTACGCCGGGAGTCGTTAAGCCGTAATTAAACTTAGCATATTATATGTACATTTGTAAAAAACGAAAAGAATCTGTGCGTTATCCAGTTCCCATGCGAATCAGTTCAGCTTAAACCCTGCGTGCAGTCCTGATAGTTTTTGCCATCTAATTTAGTATGCATAACTACCATTATATAAAAATAATTTCGAAACTTTATAAGGCAATGCTGAAAGCAATAAAAAAATTTACTTTTTATATTAAGCACATAAAATCATACACTTTGTTAAACAATATTTCAATAATCGCATTTTTTCTCCGAGAGATTTTTTGTGTTGTTTCTTTTTTGGTGTTTCCCACCATCAAACTTTAAGTAAAAATCTCTCAGCTCTGTATCAATATTTTCTCAGCTAAGCTTTACTATCAAAACGATGCTGGGCCTTAGCTGCTCTGTTATGGTCCAAGGCGAAAGAGCCAACCTAAGCCCAAAACTGTTGGCCTATCTGCGAAACAACAAATTGTTTTTTTTACCGTTCTATTTTCGTTGTTTTTTTTGGTTCTTTGTTGGCGCTATTTATGCGCCTTTGATGCTGCCTTATAGTGCTACAACATGGGCAGTGCTTAACGCTGCTTCCTTTTCCTTCCACAACTTTTCGATTACTTCCATTCAATTTGCTCGTTTTGAGTTTGGGCTCTCAACAAGTTGCCCTTGTTCCCGTTACCGTACTTGTTGTTGTTGCCTTGACAATATTGATGGAAAAAAACTGTATAGAAGAAGAAGAAAAGAGCGAAAAAAACGACGAAAAATACGCAAAAAATATGAACACAAAACAAACAATTACCGGCTACAAGGCAACACCCTTAACACCCCCGCAACAATTCCCTCGCAACTTTTGGGCTTCCTCATCTTTTGCAGCTGCCAAAACAGTTGTGTTTGAGCTTTTTATACCCTCTACACAAAGTGTAAAGGCTATTATAGATTTTTGCAATGTATGTAACAGGCAGAAGGAGGCGTGGCAAACTATATGTTCCATGGGCAAAAATGGTCAGGAGCAATATGCGAGTCGATATAGACATGTCCGTCTGTCCGTGTTGTCGCACTGTTCTCGGAGATTATAAGAGCTAGATCAAAAAATTTGCCAAAAGATGCGCATTATTCCTATTCAGTGCAAGTTTGTCGAATTATGTCGATACCCTTCCCCCATGACAGATTTTCACGGTTTTAGCCCACACCATAAAAGCTAGCCAATTAAAACTTGGCACAGTTATGCACACTATTACTGTGCATGTGTAGTGTAAAAATGATTCATATCGGGTAAAAACTTTTGAAGATATAGCTAATAATGTGCCAATTATAGGCCCCCTCTCCTATGAACTGTAACAGAATTTTACAGAAATGATAACCAAATTTGGTACATTATTATTACGTTATTACGCCCATACCCTTTAACGCATCGATACAAAAATTTGCATGAAATTTGATTTTCATGGAAAAAATGGGTACAGGGTATCCCACTGTCGGGCACCGTCCCGACTATCTGGATCAAATTTTTTTCCTTGCTGTTGCCTACCCCTCGAAAAAGCGTTGCGGCTAATCGAATTCGATTGCGTCACACTGATAAGAGCAGCTGCGTTTGCCATTCAGCGAGCCTAACTGCCTACCTATTCGCACCTTTGCTGCTCTGCACACTGCTCCCCTCTGTCTCTCACTCAGCTGGCGTTGTGCCACAAATCTCTAAAAGGATGTTTCCGCTCAACAGTACATATTCATAATAGATTCTTCTGCAACTTCTGAAAAGATATCTGGCTGACGGAACGATTGCTGCGAATTTCAACACAGATTCGTCTGAAAGAGATTTCCGGCACATCACTGACTCTCCTTCCACACTCACAGCTTGTCGATTTTTATGGCGTTTTGTATTATTGTATTAGCCGTAGCATATGCTTTAAATATATATTTATTTTTTGCCCGCCACTCGCCAGCTTTTGTTTGGTTTGTTTTTTGTTTTTTGTTTTTTGTTTTTTGTTTTTCATTTTATTTTATATTTATTGTTTTTTATTTCCTCTTTTTTCTGTTGCTGATTTCAGCACCGATTTTCATACGTTTTGTTTTGTTATGTTTTACTTTTTTCGCGCCTTTTTTTAACACGCTGTTCTCTGTTGTAACCCCTTGTTTTGTGCGTATCGCCATCGCAGTCAGCGTCGCAGTCCGCGTCGACGTCCGCGTCGACGTCGACATCAACCGGAAATGCCTCATTTTAGAAGTGTTTTGCATTCTGTTGCCGCCTGACTTTGTTCTCACTACAATTGTATGCGCGATTTGTTGCTGTTTGCCTTTGCGTTTTGGGCTTTCATTTTTTTTGGTTTTGCTTTTGCTTTTGCTTCGGTTATTTGTGAGATATGCAAATGCGTTGTGTTGGCAGTTATTTGTGCTGGGGATTTGTTTTTGAGCGGCGCTCATGTTCTGCATACTCGCAGTATGTACAAGTATTTGTGTTTTGGGTTAGTTTATAGGCCAATGGGCATGATAGGGTATAGCAGGCTGTAGGGCAAGCCCACACATACATACATGCTGGAGGGATATGGGATATGGGATATGCGATACGGGTCGGTCATCAACTCAGTGGAATAGGTTTTGTGTGATGAAGGTTTTTTAATTTTTTTTTTTATTTATTTAAAACCGACTTTAGCACTAGGCTGGCATTTGTTTGATTTATGCAAAAAAATATGTATAAATTATTGCTGTTTTCAAAATGAAAACAAAGCAAATTAAATATTTTTGTTAGCCATGCAGTTCATTTAAGTAAAACAGTTTTTTTTTTTTTTGCTAATACATACTACAAAATTTGTTATGCAAAGTTTAGTTTTTGCTAAATTCATGTTTTGTTTTTTTTAAGTTATTTAACACAACATTTTTGTGGTTTATGTTGCATTTTTTTAAAATGCCTAAATGTTATCTTAATATACAAAATCGTTCGTGCAGGGTAAGCGTTAATAAAATTCGATAACCACTGAACCAAATGACTTCATATTTGGACCATATACACGTTTGATCTGCGGGAAGGTTTCTTTCCAGTTCCAGGATCAGCAATATTCTTAAGTGACATAATAAATTCATATTATTTAAGCTTATATAGTATGCTAGCATTTTAATGTGATTACAATTCACAACTTTGATTACGTAAACATTCCAATCTGGATTAATAGACAGTCCAGAAGGGGAAACATTTACAGAAGTACTCGAGCCGCTCGACGAAATAGTGGTTCGAGAAAGTTCAATACCAGAACAACGTTTACAAAGTATTTAAGATCTTGCAAATTATGTAGCTGCAATGAGTACTGTACAAACTTCTGCATAACGAGCTAAAACTTGCAGGGGAGAATAATAATTGAGAGACAACGCATTCCTGATCCGAATAGATTAGCTTATCAAAAAAGGATGCGAGTGACTCGCGCATTAACATTGTCTTCGGTATATGGCTTGCGCCTACGAACCCGATAAAAATTACAGTGCGCATATGAAAATTGCTATTAGTGACATACATTCATTACCATGCTCTAAAATTCAAGAATGAAACGGTAGGGATCTGTTGTGCTTCAGGAAAAGTTATATTGCCTCCTTTAAACCCACCACCGGAGTCACTAAAAACGCTAATGGACGGCAAATCCAAATTATTTTTAAACAAAATAAGAAGATTTAATAGTTGTTTTCAAATGATCATCAGTATCATCACTAATACGGATGGCGTGATGATACTGTTGGAGGGCGACTTCCAGCAAACACTTTCCGTGATTCCGAAATCAACAATGGCAGATGAATTCAACGCATGTCTCAGCTCAAATATAATGACGATACGTGATAAAAATTCCTTTGTCTATGAATATGCGATTGTTTCTGCAAGAAGATTTAACCGCAAAATTTGTCTCCAAAGAACTGCTAAGTATCGGAAATAGACAAATTCCGGTAGATACCTCAGTATAAAATCCACAATGCCATTTTACACTTCACCTCAACGAAATATTAACTAATTGATCACTAATATACATACATCCGAGCATTGGTCGAAACTTTGGTAGCTACTATTCGTTGTACGCACGCGCAGTTTAAGCAACGAAAAATATTGTCAATGAATCAAATTAGACGATTCAAAATCTCATCATTTGCATCTTAATGTTGGATATGCCATCATTATGCTTCGAAAACTTCATGCCCCAAAACTGTGCAATGGAACCCGAATAGTTGTGACAAAGCTGATTAATAATTTGATAGTGGCAAGGGTTTTAAAAGGGTCGTTCAAAGGAGAAATATGCATAATTCCACGAGTTCCCCAAACTTCAACCGAATTGCTGTTCCAGTTCAAACCATTAACAATGGACGGAAAAGCTTTTCGTATAAATATAGGATATTTTTCATTTAATCTTTCATTGATATTATATTATTGTTTAATCTGTTAGATATTGCTAATTTCCGACTTAAAAATAAAAATCAATTGCAAATTAATTCAATTAAAAAATCTATTTTGGGCAAAACGAAGTTTGTCGGCAAGCTAGTAATAAATATATTTATATGTAGCCTTCCAAGTACTTAAACTATTTAAACCACTTTCTTGAAGTTTGATATAATATACAATAAATTTTTAGTTGAAATGTGATTTTAAAATATTGCTCTTACTAAGAAACTCCACAATTTAAAGCTTATATTCCGAAATTTTAAAATCTCTCATTTCTGGCAACAATATTGTTAAAAGTATATACTTCTAGCTTATTATAGATAGTTCTTCAGATATATTGAAGTTTCGTTTCACAAAGAATCTTCGATTTTAAACTAGAAATAAACTAATCGGTGACACCAAATGCAGAAATTAAAAAAGAGTTCAAAAACCTGTAAACAAACTCAAAGCTGGCTCACGGAAAAGTATTTAGTTTGTATGTTGCCAAAAGCAGATGTGTCTTTTCTCCACAATATAAGCTGGAAATCTCTATCTGATTCGTATACCATCTTGCCGGTACATATTCTTGACGTACGAAACCCTAATAAAGTCGAATACAGCCCCACTTCAACCGTCGCACCAACAACCAACCCTTTCAATTCGGTGACCTTTGAAAACTATATTTGAGTAACAAGAACCCCATTTGACTTTGCTAATGATCTATGAATGCATTGGTACATGATGCCAGACTCAAGTCAGAAAGAGAGTCGACAGGGTTACTAGCCCATAAAAAGTGTTCAGAATCTAGTTTAAGATAATTTAAAATAGCAAATTTGGAAATAAGTCTACTTAAAATTTGTAAATTTGTCTTTTATTATATCAAGTGTACCTAATACCGAACGTCTAAGCCATATTTCCCCAACTATCAAGAACCCATAACAAACTGCTAAGATTTGAAACCTCAACGAGACTTAAAGTGGAAAAGAATAAAAAATCCAAAGGAACGTTGCATCATAAATAAAAGAAATGAAATCATTTCAAGCAATTTGTCTACAATTTTGTGTCACACTTTCTGCGCCATTTCTCACATGCCATAAAAATGTTACACACACCAGCACACATACCCACACACACCGACACCCACTTCCATTCCAAAACCCGGCTCAAGACACACCACAAGCCAAGCCAAGTGAGGCAACATGGAAGCTCGGCCGACCGGCTACACGGCAAGGTGTCACGCTGATAAATGGCATTGCCTTACTTATGCCGTACCCGCCAACAGCTCTAGGGTCCTGGTGCCCGGGATTTTACGTTTATTTTTGAGAAAAGTTTTTTTCGTGTGCCAATTTCAAGAAAGATTTCCTTTAAGTATAATAAAATGCAGTGCCGCTGTCATAAATCTATTCCGCTCAATTGTCGCGTGTGCGCTTTAAGCACCAGAAATTGAAATCCACTGACATTGAAAAATTAATAATAAAAAGTCAGACAAGAAATTTGCCAACGCTTCGTTTGGCATTTTTATGAAAATTGTTTGCCCAACGATTTAGTTTCATAAATACGAAAATTAAAATATTTAGTTAACAAAGAAAAAACAACATTCTATATGCATATACATATACGATAAGCAAAGCCAAACTTTGATGCACGGGAGTTTGGCCAAAATAATTTGAAAAATATTTGCGACGTGGTTTGTCGCCTTTGGGACACCGTAAACCGAACACAACCAACGCATGCAAAATGCCAGCGATGTTTGCGCATAAAAGTATGCTACATATAATGCGAAAAGCTCCCATTGCTCCTGTTTATGGGATGGAAAATTAAAACAATTGCAGGGCACTTGGGACTGTCATATACACTGCTTTTGAAAGGCTCTAGAGGATGACTTTGCAATTAGAGACATCTGATATGAGTTGAAGTTACAGATCGCTACGATAATCATAACCAATTTGATAGAAAATATTCTATCGGCGGTACTCTATAGCATTTGAACTTTATGCTGTTGAAAAGAACTGGATAAATGGCTATTCAGAAGTGTTCCATTTGTTTCGTTTGTAAATGCCATGCCAAAAAAGATGCCACCGAACCGAATCACCTTGAAGCATCAAGTAAGAGTTTTCTTCAAGTAGAGAGACGCTGTGGTTATAATCTCATATAAGAGTTGACTGATATATATTGATTTTACAAGCATCCTAAACATCCTCAACGCGCCATAAACTAACATTCACATAGCTCAGCGAATTGCAAAATAACAGCAACCTCGCTTAAGTCAGTTCCGCAGAAAAATGTGCTTCTCAAAAATTAATGAAAGGGAGAACCGTGCCTCCTTCAGAAGATCCACAGAGAAGATGCATTTTTTCTTTGGGGGCTCAAACTGGTGCAATCCCAAAAACGGATTACTGTGTACCGCACATCCGTTAAGATTCAATATTACCCCATAATGTACCCTTGGCCTCCCAAGATATTAGCATTAGCCAGACAAACCTGAATCTTTGTTCTTTCACATTCTGGAAAGCAGAACCAAACGGATTTCAGATTTCATCTCTGTGTGTCAGGCAGCCATCTTCCCCTAACCTAAAGTGCTCAATGTAGAGCCACAAAAGTTGAGCCAAAACCAACCAGCTGCAGGGTATCCATATATGTATGTATGTCTACTTAAGTATACACTCTAGATAGTTTGCTTCTGTTTGCTGGCAAAAAAACAAAATAAAAACCTTTTTTGTTTGGCTTAAAAATTCTAATAACACAAATATTTGCAGATGAAAGAGGTACTAAAAAGGTATTTGGCCGCATGCTCCACTTGTCAAGTGCTAACCCAACTCCCAACTTTCATCAACTGTTTCCCCTCTGTCACAGAGTATCACTCAGTACCCGGCGTTGGCATACTTTTTTGACAACACCAGAGACAACAAACTGAAACCAAAAAACAACAACAAAAACATAGGAAAAATATGTGTGTATGTAATTTTCACTGCATGTTTGCTACGTTTTCCACTTTTACTGCACATTTTTCATCTATGGCACACAACTTTTTGACATGTTGCAGTGCAAATTGAATAAGTCCGCAAAAAGGAGATAGAAACAATGGCAAACATTTCATTTTCCACTGTGTATGTATGTATGCGTGTGTGTGTTTCTCAGGAAGTGCTGTGCTGGCAGGGAAAATAATCAAATTTGCAGCTGACCCGAGCGAAAGCTAATCGCCCTTTGTTGAAATTGCAATCTGCTCAATTTGATCAGGTTTCGTATTACTAATTTTTCGTCAATCAAAGCCGTGGATGAATCACATCGAGCACTCGAACAGCAAACGACAACAAGAAAATATTGTGCAAAATGATGTGCAAACAATCGTTTATAGTGTTCATACCCCCTCGAGAAGAACAACAGTCAGATACCTTAAAACAAACAAGTCATAAAGCTTTAGCTAAGCGTATTTGACTAGAGAATGCCCTGCACAGAGATATGGCAATGTTTCTTTTGAAAAGTCACAAAAATATACCATATCGAAAATTGAGTTAAGCTAGCTTACAGAACTAGGAATATTAACGGATAAAAGCCTGTTTTCTCGCGTAACGAATCGAATTCGAATAAAATAGTTTGGTCTGGTTGAACAAGAGAGAACCATATAAAGGTACTAATTTAGAAAGACTTTTTTCTTAAATCTAGACCTAATGGAAATGGAACATTCTTAAATAAAGAGCATTAGTACAAAGAGTTCTAAAATCATGAATATTTGTTCCTTTATAATTTTCTTGTATACTCTTGCTCTCTCAAGTCTATGAAATAACCTTGACGAATGAAGGCGCATGACTAGTATTCGCGGGACTACGGACTCGTTTGTCAGAATCTATGGGCACTACACCAGCGTTTTCCAGGCTGAAGTTTGCGTCATAGGCCGATGTGCAGATATTAACTTCCAGAATAGGGATACTATCAGACAGTCAGGCTGACTTAGAAGTGGCTCTTACACAGGCTCTTACACCCTGGCTCCATCATCATTCCTTGGAATAACCTTGCGGATTGACTGATAGGGCTAAAGCCTTTTTGTGAGATTGGAAAACACACCTTTAAGCAGAAGATCAAAGAGAAAGGCAAACATCGATCTGGATTGGAGCGCCAGGTCTCAGAAAGGCCACACTAGGTCTCAGCACCTATATAACATAGCTAGGTTCAAGAAAATATCACAACTAGGAAAGAATTATGTTTGGATTCTGACAGATCTACTTACTGGACAATGTTGGATGAAGCAAGCTGGCCATCACCAGCTCCAGTACCTTTAGGTTCAGTGAACTTTAGGAGAAATCCTCGCCGCACAAAGCTGAGTGTGATGCCCTGTCGAGGAGATGAGAGGGGAACTGTAAGCTAAGTATGGCAACAATAGATCTTTAAAGTTGCGGTGAATTACTCCCAAATAATATTATTATTATTAACCTTTAAGGTAGTAAGTAAATTTCTAGTAAGATGGATTTGTGTTTCTAGATATTTTCTTGTACGGGGTGAACCAACCAGAGGTTATTTTTCTTGAATATAATAAATAGATTTTTTATTTATTATTATTCAAAAGTTTTTCTTGTCGATTAAATATTGAATATTATTTCTTTCAATTATTGCAGCAATTTCCTGTGACGCTTTGGACCATTTCGGTCGGTATGTCGCGAATGACAAGAGTAATTCTGCCTTGCAATGCCTCAATTGTTACTGGTTTATAAAATCTCTAGCGGTCTAGAAGGTATAACATGATCTGGATGGTCAATTCACATTTCGAGCAACTATAACTGATAATGGCCCGACTTTCATGCTAACGTTTCGGCTATTCCCATTTTGTAAACAAACGTGGAACCATGATTCCACCATTGACAACAACAAACTTTTTTTCTCTAAATGTGTAATGGCAGAACGGTCTAAGGTTGCTCTTCAACTTAAATTATTGAATATTTCCATAGTGGGCCGATTATAAGAACATGAATTTTGGCAATACAATTTTTTTATTAAATAATGTGACAGTCTGCCTTTCTATGAAAAAATGGCAATCCATACTGAGGATCTGTCAAAAAACCTGACTTGGCTTTTGGTAGGAACGGGTAAAGATAATCATGATCCCTGTTTCTACCTTGACCAAGTTGACGCACAACCTTCACGTGGTGACCCCGGCCATCTGCTTTAATCTAGTGTGGTCTAGTGTGCGCAGCGAAGTCCCTCTACGACTTTAATAGGGTTGTGCGTAGCGTTGGTTCGACACACAACACTTAAAAGCTCCTTCCCAATGATAGATCTTATAATTAGCCTGGAGGAGTGCCCTACAAAAGGCAGTAACCCGGCAACGATTTGTATTGGCCACTCAAAAAGAAGAAGAACAAATTGTGTTTTTAAATTTAGTCCTGTTATAGTTGTCAGCTTAAATCGATTAAATTGGGTTAAAGAAAAAGTTACTGGATCTTCTTCCTAAATATATAAATATTTCGTCGGCACATGGTTCTATGAATAAAAGTGAAAAGTTTGACTTTTTGTGTTCAAGTGCTTTGGCTTTAAAATTGCATTATAAACATAATTAAATAGTACGTTAAAATACTTGAAGACCTCATTCGTGATAACGGTGGAATATATGGTCTTTGGACCTATATCGGCTATATCGGATAGTAAACTGCAAAATTCTACTGTACTGTGATTCGATACTGTGTCCTTGTCTAACCCTTTATAGCATGTTGCAATCACCTTACTAAACTCTAACTAGTCTTGCCCAAATTTCATGTTCATATATACCAATTCCAATGTCAGTTCCTGGCTTGGCTTATATCCCCTTCTACTCCTCATCCTCCACTGCTCTTGACGCTGTTCACTTTGTCTTGGTGTTTCGACACAATTTTTCTTCATTTTCTGAAATCAATCAAATGCAGGCTGTCTCGTTGTTTGACTGTTTGTTGTTGACCAACAGCAGCCATGTTGGTGGTATTCACACCCACACACTCACTCAAATGGGTGACTTGCCTGTCAACAGGAGCAGCATGGCCGTAAGCCTGGATGTCGAACTGCCTGGCTAGCTGCCTAGCTGCTGTATGTTGGACATTCATCAAGCCATTTCATCTATTGACTGATTGATAATATTTTTGATAAATGATTGGCGGCGTTCACGTAGTGTCCTGCTGGTTGCCGTTAAGATGCCCGCATTGCCAATACGAACCGAAGCCAGCCCCCAAAACCTGCCACCCGCTCATCCATTTGGTAATTTATGGCGTGCAAAGAGAGAGCCAACAAAAAAAAGGAATAAAAAACACAAAGGGAAAAGTAAAGCAAAAATTTATAGGTGTGCTCCAAACGAGGCTCCTGCATATGCAAATTGATGGATCTGAGATAGGTCATGTACATATGGCTGATATGACGGAGCCATAGCCTTATATGTATGCACGAGTATGTATTTCAGAAATGGCTAAATCTTAGAGCTTAAGCTTGCCAGCTGCCTGATTGAGCTCTGAGCTGTCTTGTTAAAGGTGACTCGCCTGGCCAAAAGTTACAAATTGAAAGGCATCCACTATATATAGAGGAAGTGATGCTTTGTTGCATGCTAAAGTTGGCCAGCAGTGAACAGCTCTAGAAGAAGTCAATGGGCAAATACTATCAATATGGTTCTTGTCGTTGTTATTTGGATGTCACATGCTCATGACATGGCTGCCTATCATTTTTCATAGCTCTCGGCCACAACGAGTTAAACTAATAAAAATTAATTGAAACATCAACATTAACACCATACTCAGCGATTAGCATCAGTTCCAGGCCCGCGCACACGAGGCATTACATTAAGGTGTCGTTGTTGTAGCTGTTCTCTTGGTATTCTTGCTGCTGTGTTGTTGCTTGTTGTTGTGGTTGTCGTTGTTGTTGTTGCTGTCGGGCAGGCCGGCACGCGCCAATGTTTACACGGCTCATGGAACAGCCAACGTTGACTTCAATGCCGGGCATATATGCGCAAGTCCAGGCCATAAGCGAGCTCAAGAATCAAAACAATCAGCCATGCAGTCAGCAGACAACCAAGCAACATCAAAACAACAACAAAACAACAACGACAACAACAACAATAATAGCAAAAACTGAAGAGCCAACAGTCAGCTGGAAAACGCCCACGTTGGACCCATGGACAGATGGTTATACAATAAGCCACACATACCAACCAGGCAATGGGTGAGCATGGACAGCAACAACAACAACAACAACAACAACGACAACGACGCAAACAACAAATGCAATAAAGGTAACGCTGGCACCTCCAAAGGTAGCTAAAATCTTTCGTGCAGAACTTGGCTCACTGCGCGTTTTTTATGATTTTGCACAGTGGATGAAATTTTCATATATTGGCATAGAATTTGACATTATTTTGATAGTAACTGCGCGAATTCAACATCTTCCAACTGAGCTGAGTTTGTAGAGACCAACAAAACTATCGAATTGTTTTTTATTTTCGTAGACCATTGAAAAACCCTGTCGATAGTTCATACCACCGTGATCGGTGCCTTTTCAGGAGTGAAAAGCTACCATTTCCCCGTAACAATGACACTGGGTTCTTTCGAGACCAGTAGAGCCCAGGCCATAAGAGGGTTGTGCGTAGGGTTTGGGACCCACCACGTAAAACCACTATTCCAATGAAAGAATGTATTTACATCAGGCCGTAACCCGATAACACGGGCCCGATAACACGGCCAGTTAAGAAGAAGAAGAAAAGCTACCAAGAGTACTTTAGGTTGTTTAGTGAAAAAGTAAAGAGTTTTTCATATTACACATAAAATGAATCATATCAAAACAATAAACATCATCTGAATCTGATGAAATGTCAAAACTCTGTCATAATCAACTCTTGTATTGCTTTGGTTCTTTTTCCTCTCACTTTGATGTACAAAATTGATGTTTTTCAAAATGTCAAAACAAATTGAAATGCTTTTGGCTTAGTCTACTTTCGTTTTGATTGTTTGCACTCAGTGTGCTATTTCGCCCACTGTGCCTGAGTTTGTTCTGTTGTTGTTGCTGTCGCTTTTAGCTTACACCTCAGCAAAGTTAAGCGCTGCGTGACTTATTTGATTGTTAAACAACATAATCTGCTCTAGACCAACGCCAATGCCAAATTGATTTGGCCAAGTGAGAAGTGGAAAGTGAGCAAACATGAAAGCGAGGCGCCAGTGTTTTGGTCAATTGCGATTGGCAGCTGGAAATTGGCAAGTGGCAAGTGCTTACCGTTAGCTGTAAGCCAAATGCAATTTGAGCAATTTGCAATAAGGCGCCGCTTGGGAACTAACTGACTGCCTTTGACAATCGTCCAGAAATTTCTCGGACTACATAAAAAAAAAACAGGTTGCAAGTATAAAGTTGCCTCTTTGTCTGGCTCACGTGTAATGAAAATGCAGCATAGTGGAAAATGGCTACCAAAGACAGTAAAAGCGAACAAAAAACAATAAAAATTGAAACAAAAAATGTGTATGGAAATTGAAAAGTAACTGGCAGTGGCTGGGCTCAGCTCTCATATTCGTTGGATTTTTCGTTTTTCCGGAGCTTGTCCAATTGCCGTGCTGGTGCCGGGCAAGAAAATTGCCAAAGGTATGAAAATTTCGCTCAAAATTCATGCATGAATACAGTTTCAAGTCAATGCTGCTGTTGCACTTGCCACACTGACTCCTGCCGCTGTGCGGCTACCTTGGTTTGTGTGTGGGTCTGGTCCGCTGCACTGGAGCTTTTGCTGCTGTCGTGCGCACTTTCTGACAGTCAATATTGCCGAGCAGACAAAGCCACTTTAGGTGTTATTGTGTCAATGTCTTTTCTACGTAACATGGCCCCGACCCCACTGCCACGCCTCTGGCTCTGAGTGTTTTTTGCTCTTGCTGCCGGCTGCTGGCTTCTGGCTTCAATATGCAGAAATTGGAAGTTCATATTTTGCAGCAATTTTCATTTGGCCATGTTGCCAGCACATTCTCTAGCTTTTCCTCTCCCTGTCTCTCGCTTTTATGCACTCATTTTCATTTCATTCGCTGCTGCACTTCTCTTGCTGCAACGTTTTCTCTTTTATTTTCTTTACTTTTTTTGTGGCATGCTTACTCATTTTCCACATGGAAGGGGAACTGCACTGCAAACAAATCAAAGTTAATTTAAATAATCAGCACTTTGTCGCATGTCGTCTGCGCTTCCTGCAGGTTGTAAAAAAAATGGAGCTCTTCTGGGTTGACTTGTTTATGTGACGCGATGGGCATTGATTATGCCCAAGGCGCTACGATAAATTTGACGAGGTGTATCGATAGTAAAGTGAGCGTGGTATGCACATAAAGGGTTTCCATTTTCACTTAATCATATATAAATACTATCTGGTGTAACTTACACTGCAAACTTAAAAGTAAACTTTCGAATAAGTATCTCAAGAATTTATGTATCGTAAAAAATAGTTTACTTATATAACTTGGAAGAAAAATAAAGTAAAACTTCGATTTCAAAATGATATTTGACTTGAACAAATATTTACTCTTAAATCACTATTCACTTGAATCTTAGACGTATGTATATTTCGAAATTTTCATTTTATGTGTATTTAAGTATTGTGTGTGTCAAAAAAGCTTAAAACTTGCATTCCAGAAATATTTAGATTAGATTTAAAAAAAAAAGTTCATCGTAATTTGAATGTCTAAAAAATACACAATACATTCGAAATTTTATAAAAACTTCCAAACTTTGAACTTAATGCAGAACTTTGCTTGGGCAAGGAAGATTCTGTATCCGCCTAAGAGCTTCGTCCTCCTTCTCAACAAGTGTATGCTGCCTCTATTCCTACTCAAGTTCATAAAACCTACATATATTAGAGCTGTTGATGCCAAACATAATCAAGTGACCTTTTAGCCTACAATGTTCTGTAAGCAGATTTCTAACAGAGTTCTTGACCATTTGCAATATTTTTTTGACTTAGTTTAGGAACTGTTTGGCTATCTGAAGTCTGGAGCGCATTTCCAGTCTGCTACAGATTCTTCGCAATCTTTAACTCTGACTCATTACTTACTTATTTAATAATTCATAGCCCAAATCCCTTTCAATTTCTTAAAAAGATAACTAAGATAGCTTCATTATTTCGGATGCCTTCAGCTTATAGTGAACAGACACATATCAACACATTCCGAAATATCTATTAACAATAGAATTTCTAAAAAGATCATAGGACAGCACATGCTCCCACCCATCCCAAATCAGCAATAACTGATATGCTCGAAATTGCAGCGCATTAGAAATTGCTTTACTTACATGCCACATTATGGCCACAATGTAGTTTACACTGCTTTGCGAATGCAAGCGACTTCCTCTAACCAAATTAAGGTGCTGCCTTGCTTTGGTTCTGCCAATTGCCTATAATAAAGTGACTGGGTTCTGGCTACCCGGCAGCCTAGCGTCCAACTAACCAACCAACCAACTAAACAACCAAGCCAGTCAAGAGGGCCAAAAGCCAGTTGGCGTGGCTAAAAATAAAAGTGACTGGGCAAGAGGCATTAAACTAGTTGTGCAGCCAAATGCCAGGCAAGTGTAGAGTAAATCAGGCCTGCCAGCTCCAACCGGATGTCGGTAATAATATTTAGATTTTTAGCCCTTGATGCAAAACTTTATGCTTGTTTAGATAACATTATCGCTCTCTGTCCATGGCCTGAAGACAGCGGCAAGACAACAACGATAACAACATCGAGAACGACAACCGTAACTTGTGATCCAGAACTTGTATATGGCCAAGGCGAAAACTTTCGTTGCCTCATCAAGTTGGCTAATTTACGATCTCATTGTGCCGCGCGCAATCGTTGCAACTGCCACCGACCGTCATGCCCCCAACTCTCTATATAATTAGAGAAATTAATTTGTATGCATTTGAGGCTCATAAAAAAGTATTTCACTATACGTCAACTTTTTAATTTTCATGATGCAGATAATGCCCATTAAAATACGCACAATAAGAGCGTGCAACACCTGCCTCCAGCGCAGGCCTCTGCCCAAACCGACCAGATCCTGGCCAGGTCGAGTCAAGTTGAGCCCCAAGCCAAGTGCATTGAAAATGGCAAAAGGCAAAAGAAAATTCACAACGGTAAATGGGCAGACAGCAGTGCGCGAAAAATTATTATTATTATTTTTTATTATGCACAAAAAAAAAATTCATTGTAGCGCCGGATGCGCTTGAGCCTTTTTGAACTCTGTACAAAGTCATTGCACGTTGTACAGTTATTGTTGTTGTTGTTGTTGGTGCCGTTACTGGTACCGTTACTGCTGCTGCTGTCCTTCTGTCCAGTCGACGGCCATTTTGCATTATTATTATCCTGCGCTGCCGCGCTGCCGGCGCTGCCGGCGCTGCTGCTTTTATTTACATTATTTTTTCCTGCCGCAGCGTCTACAACACTCGAGTTGAAAATTACTGATCGAAATCAATTTCATGCAATTGAAGCACTTAATTTTTACCAATTCATTAATTGATTTCGATGTTGTAGTTGTTTTCGTTGTTGTTCTTGCTTTTGCTGCTGCTGCATTGTGCGCTGGCTGGGAAAATTATAAAAAAAAAAAAATACAAATAGGACGAAGTACTGTTCAGGCGCAGTGCATTACAGTTAAAAACAAAAAGAAATAAACACTCTTCCGATGTTTAAATACTCTTAAAAGCGAAAAAGGCAACAAAAGTTTAAAGAAAAACAGATCTGATAACATAATACACTGAAAAATGAAAAACAGGCATTTGGTTTTGTGGGATTTAGAATATTTCGATATTCGTATTATTCGAATTATCACTTTTCGTATTTTAGGAATATTAGGTATTAAGTCATCACGTTTTTGACCCCTCCCCCCTGGTAATCAAGAATAATCAGATGGTCGACCCCACTCCCCCTCCTCAATGATTACGTAATCATAAAAATGTACTACATGAATATGTATACGCCAAATTGGTTTTTAATTAGAAACAATATCTCTTTGTGAACACGATAACATAGAAGTTTACTACAGTTCTGACACATATTTAAAGAAGTGATTTAATTTAAAATATTAAAATTCTTTTTTCTTGATTTTTCCAGCCAATCCTTAACATAAGGGGTCAATGGAATATCTGTCTTCGCCTTTTTCGCCTTTATTAAATCATTCAATGGAGTCCCAAAACATTTCGAAGTACTTTTGCATCCATTTTAAGATATTCTATGATATAAGTTCTTTGTTTTTCTCTTAAAAAAAAAACTTCGTTGTACAGTAAACATGAAATTTTAGCCATATCTCCCATGGCAAAAAGATTTCTACGCCACTGATAAGGAGTGATTGACTCCCTATCAGCCCCCTTAAAAACGCAGGTGTAAGGGTCGTCAGCTACCCAATATTAGACTAATAACTGTCATCTCATAAAGAGATTGCGACATTTTCTTTTAGACACTATATCTGGAATACACTACAGTAATCCGGCAGACTAAAAGTTGAGCGGTTTTGAAAAGGCACCACCTCGAACGCGAAAAGAGAGGATCCGACTTCTTTCGAACGCGGATCAGCTGGGTGTATTCGTTTCAGGTGTTCTCGAGTCAGATATTCATAATGAAGGCTGTAAAAGTTTCGGTTTCCTACGTAGTACAGAACATTGCCTTGCTCTGGACTACTTCGAGTTTACGCATGTGGCATCTAACATCGGTACCCCAGACCTGGATGCCATACTTGCAAGGCGGTATTTGGTTGCAAGTTCTAACTTTACAGCAGCTGTCTACCATCCATTCCATGTTTGCTATTTATCCTGTATACCTCGAGGCTTTAATGCGAATATAATCGTTTTAGCGTAGCTATGATTTTAGGAGTGCCACGGTGTGTTTATATGCCAGCGTCAAGCCCATTGCCAAATTTTGTGTAGTTTAGCTGCTCTAGAGGCTTTTTGCAGATTAGAAGCAGCAGGGAGAGTAGCCGATTCGACAGCATAAGTGTAAGTAAGCATAAGTAAGATTCACGCTTACGTCAGAAGTTGAGGATAGTAAATCCGCACTATACCTAGCGAACTGTTAAGAGACAAAAACAGTGAGGTACTGTGTGCTCTGTCGATAGGTAATTTATTAGTGAAACGCCGAGGATTTGCTACCTTACCTTATTTGAAATTTTCATCTTTATTTCTGATGTTAAATATTGTGTCCAGAAATATTCTTTTGCAGAGCAACGGCAGCAGGCTTAACGGCCGATAGACATTGTCTCTGTAGCTGGCATGGAGGGTAAGACTGTTTACTAAATCTGTAGTTCTGAGTCAAAATTTCTGACACAATTTCTTACTTCAATGATTCTCGTACGCTAACTACTCTCATCTTCTCATCCCTCTTAGATTAGTTTAGGTTGGCTGCCAGCCTATCTGCCTGACACACTTATACCGTATTTAGGCACGTTGCGCTACCGTACGGTCTAAATCTTATGCGGTATCCATCGGATTCAAAATCGGAGGGGGGACCATCCAGATGCATCATAAAATCTACCATCCTTTTAGGCCTAATTTCAAAAATATTAGAGATGTTATTTAAAAAGTAAATGAGTAGTTACTTGAGCCTACGTCTACATAGAGCTGGTCATGGGCAAAAGAAATGCTCAACCATTTCAGCCTCTTCCTTGTCCCAGCAGCTTCTACAAAAATCATTAAAAGGGTCAAGAAGCCTGACTGCTTGAACACTAATCAGTCAGTGCCCTGTAACGGTGCGTATGACTGCCGAATATCTCCATCAAAGAGCATGAAAGTAATAGAGTGCACATGTGTACGTGTGAGGCTGCTTGTGTTGCTGTCTCTGTCAGGCCGACCCACTCGTAGCCGAAATTGAGAAAGAGACTGTCTTCATGAAAAAAAGAATACATATTCTTTGTTCCATGCACTGTCTTGGGAATGGTCGCTTTTCAGCAAGTCAATTCAATATACCGGCCAAGGATTCCACTCTATTTTTCATCCTTTTTCATCTCTATTACTTTGTGCTTTTTGTTAATTTTAGACGAAGTTTGTTTGGCTCGACATTCTTCCATTTTTCTGTGGCTTTATGGTCGAAGCGTATCTTATCATGAAGCTGACAATTGGCCAAAGGTATACTTGAGCCGCCTATTTCCAGAAGAAAGTAAGAGGTAGTATCTTGTCTGGCAAGCTCATCGGCTGTGCAATTACCCTTAATACCCCGATGTACCGGTGCCCATATCAGGTAAATATCGAAAAAGACGACATTGAGCTGATCGATTTGATAGCCGCTTGGATATCACTATAGATATTTATATTGCTCGACATATTTCCCGAATTCTTAAGGTACGTTAGTACCCTACTTATATGTATGTAAAAGTATGGGTGTCACAAACACTTTAACCAAGTTCATGTACTGCAACTGCAGACAGCAAAGTGTATTAAAATTACAAAAAAACGAACCAACTAACAGAAAATGTGAAGAAATATATGTAGTATTGTATGAAAAGCCAATGGCTGCCGCTTTCCAGTGCGCCATTTTAAATGCTTTTATTCTTCATCCTTTTCGCTGACGCGTTTTAATGAGCGCCGTGCCGGTTCGCCGCTTGGTTAGGTTCACTGCGCGCTGCTTGACCAATTTATGAGTCTGCGGGGTGGCTTGGCAACTCTGTCGCAACAAATAAGTGTAGAGGTATTAATGTTCATAGCTGCAAAAAAAATAAAAATATTACGAAAATAATTGTTAATTTTGTGGCGTTTACCTTGCATGGCAAATAAATAAATAAATATCGTGGAAAAAATTAATACAATGCATTCTCAACATTTTTGTTTAATTTAATTAATGTACATTTTTACAATTGTTGGTTTGTTTTTACTCTTTAATTGTTTGTTTGTATGGTAAAAGAAAACCATGGTGAATTGTTTTTTATTTTATTTTTATTTATTTTATGGTTTAAGCACATGAAGTTTGTTGCGGCAACTAATTGGAGGACATAATTGTTATATTCATGTAAAGCATACTCTCATTTATGGCATTATTTATTTAATTCTCTAAAAATACGCATGCGTTGTTTGCGTTTTTTATTTTGTACAATTTTTTTATTTTCTGCAAATAGTTGGTTAAACAAAAACAGTGTAAGTAATAATTAATGAAACTTTAATGTTAACAATTTATATCAAATTAATTAAATCAATGGCAATTCAAATTTGTGCTCAAATTAAAGCAATGCTCTGCAAATTATTTTGACATCGCTTATAATAGGCTAATCAATTTAAAAACAAATTGTTATTTAATAATAAATACTCATTTATTTCGTCAAATGTGGTCATCTGTCAGAGGCTCAGATTTTTAGATTCTTGATGTTGCCAGCTTGAAATTGAAGCAAAGGAGGTGTTCCTGTGTTCATATAACTTCTGCGTGAGCGTCTGCAAGTCATTCTTCCTCTTCTTCTTGACTAGTCATAACTATTTTTTACGCGGTAGCAGCCTAACATAGGTCGCGGAGCAACGGGATGTCGCAAACCTTTTAGAGTTCGTCATTACATCGAATGCGGTAGTCGTTGCCAATGCGTTAAGGGCCAAAGACCTTATGGAGTACTTCCCGCTCAATCACACTGACCACGTCATCAACCATGCTTCAATGCCTTAAGGTTGATCATCTTTAGAGTGTCAGAATCGTCCGGCGAGAGTGGATGCCTCTACTATTGACAAGCGTGATCAAGGCTACGACAGTCTATTGGAATTGCAGCTTTGCTAGGTCGCATGCGAACCTTGGCTGCAACTAGGTGATGTCCAGAGTTGATACTTCGGTTTGATTTTAGAATTAAGATTGATTCCCACATAATTTAAGTATGTTGCGGTATGTTAGTCGAGTCGCTATAGCGATGTCCATCTGTTTGTATTCTCGCTCCGTTCAAGGAGATTATAGGAGTTAGAGCGAAAATTTCTTTGGAAAAGTAAGAGCTTGTCAAATTATGTCATTATGTTATATACAATTAAACTATCGGCACACACTGTTAATGTGCATGTGCGGTGTCGACATTATCAAGATCGCATAGGAACTTTAGAAGATATAGTGTACATAAATTTAAGGAACTTCCTCAAACAAACATCAAAAAATTTTTTTTTGGAAACGTTGGTACGTAGTCTCTTCTTAAGCTTATAAACCAACCAATGTCGGCACTTTTAAAAATCTAGTCCCTACCGCCGCAATTCAGGTACGTTAATAGTGCCTATATAGATTGCTTGCAAACAAAACTAGACTCCTACCAACAACAAATTCGCACGCGAATTTAGCAGAAGTACTAGATGGTACAGTCTGCTAGCTTGCACCTGCCCCCTCCACTCCTTCGCATCTTCTTGATGGAGGCTATCAGAAGCATCACCATCTCCGCATAGTATTAAATTTTCAACTCAATCACCTTATATAACGCTTTTTACGTGATTAACGCTGTTAATGTCCGTGGGAGACATTGATAGTGGTGATGGGAGCAACCCATGGTGTTTGCTTAACAATTTGGTAAAAGTAAGCACAGAGATCTCGAATGAAAGGCAACTAGAAGCTTCACCCTGTTCTAGCAGAGCCCAAGGGTGCAAGACATTGTAATGTAAGAGATTCTCTATAAGCAGCGTGACTCCCTATTTTGCCAAGGCCTGGAATTCCTTTGGCAAGTATACACAAGTTGGTTCTTGCTTCGATTACAAAGGACGCCCTGCCTACCTGTATATTTTTATTTCCTGTACACAAAGTGTAAAAGGGTATTATAGGTTTGCACCAATACCATTGAAACTTGGCACAGAGTTACTGTGCATGTGCCGTGTAAAAATTATTAAAATCGGATAAAAACTTTAAAAGATGTAGGTAATAATGTGTCAATTTTAGGACCCTCCTTACTTTTTATAGCAATGTTAACATTTATGCTAGAACCACCAAATTTGGTACGAAACCTCATGTTAAGATCATGCGGCGTTCATGTTAGTTGAGTCATTTGAATTACAAGGTAAGCGACACTGTACTTAATTTTTTGAGAGTCTGAGAAAGAGAGTCGCAAATCGCTTTCATACAAAGAAAACAAAAAAAAACACAACCCTCATAATTCTTACTATTTTTGGTGTGGCATACAAAAACCGAAGGGTTTATACGCTTATAAACAGCTGTAAACAACAAATGATGCATACACATATATTTTTACGGCTTAACATGCGTGGACACAACCTTCCTCATTGACGGTTGAAAACAGTGCGTCTAAAAAAAATAAGAATTTCCAGACCACTCTTACCTCGTGTTTCTCATACTATACCTTTAACCCTTAAAGTGGTATCTCTTGGTAAAGCAAATTCTTCTTCTATACTCATTATAAATTCCAAAGCTTCTTGTTTGGGCAGCTTAAACTCTCATGATATTTATGGCGAAAATAAAACCTTAATGTCTCCTCATTAAGATTACTATGAAAATATGAGTCGAATGAGTGCAACTGAATCGTCATGTTTGGCTACCTATTTTAACAATTCAGTCCGCAGGAATTTTGTTTTCAATGATTCTCTGAATCGAATGCACACAATAGCGAATATGTTGATATATTTAAAATATACTATATATTTACCTTTGCGTCCAAGCAAATTACGTGCATATGTACATTGCTTTGAATAAATAACAGAACAATTTTAGTTGCAGTTGAATAAACCCCTTTTGTTTTTTTCTTTGATTGACGCTATATGAAATATGCTAAATTATTCACTAAAACTGTCGTTCAAATCGGTCATAATTTATAACTTGACAAATCAATACTAAATAAAAAAAAGTTATATAAAAATGTTGAATCATTTAAATTGTGTGAAGCGTAATTTTATTAAATACTTTATTCAAGCTTTAAAAGCAATCAATCGTATTATATTCGCTTTTAAATCATAATTTTGCATGCGTTTTTTCCTCTTACATTTGCGTTTGAATGCAATACAAATATAATGATACTGCATACTTTACAATATCCTTAGACTCTGTGTTTTATCCTCTTACCTAGTATCACGATTCGTTGATACTCTGTTGGCCTTGTCTGCAATCATTCGCTGATTTTTTAATGCCGCTCTGAAGTATAATTTATGAATTTTAATGAGTTGCCAAATGATGCCGAAGCGTTGATTTTCCATAATTATCAACACAACGAACACCAGCGGCAGCAGCAGCAGCAACAACAACAAGAACAACAGCAACAAAGACTGCAACAACTGCAACAAAAACAACAACAATAACGTTTGCTGTCCAGTCTGAGTTCATGGAAAATGAACGCTGCCTGATGCGGCCATTTGTCTGACTGGCAACTCTGGCAGCCCCTCCGCTCACGGTTCTTACTCCTTTTCCATGCTACTGTTGCAACGTTAATTTATCGTAGCTGGAAAATGGGCATACCAATTTTATAACGGGATATGTAACAAACGCTAGAAAATACAAGCAATGAATTGATATACGCATATAACTTATACGATATCACCTTATAATATCATATATAATCTTTACCTGATAAAGGTCTAAAACAAGAATTTTAACTTCTTTAAAGGCCTTTCCCGTAGTAGCTTCATCCATCCATACTTACAACATAATCTAGCCAGCGGAGTCGCTTTAGAGAGCTCATAGATCTCGTCGTTCCATCGAATGCGGTAGTAGTTGTCAACGTTCATTTTCATCAGAATGCGTCATCGCCCATGCTTCAACGCCATAGAGCAAAACGGGAAGGATGAGCGCTTTCAAGAGTGTTAGTCGGTCGTGAGTGGTGTTTACTACTCATTTGATAGACGGTAGACGAAATCCTTGACAACATCAAAAGTCTAGCTTTCATTATCAATCTGAGAGTCCAACCGCTACGATTTAATTCGAAGAAAACATATACTTTCTCTTGCTCTCATTTGCAACCAGACCCACCCTGGTAGATTCTCTTTCAATAGCCGAAATGGCTCCGGAAACAACAATCCAAAACAACTTGCTTTGCTTCTTCTGTGATCCCATGGTCCCACAAATGGGACTCATTTTAGTAGTCAGCAGTTAGTTTGTCCGTGCTTCCAATTAATGAATGGTCGCATATCCTAGATCACTCTCCTAGTCCACACGTAGCTCGCCACCACACTTACCATCTCGGCGTAGTTACATTTCACCTACGCGGCTGCTGCTCATTGCACCGAAACTCATTTTCCAGCCGAGTCAAGGATTCCACTCCTTCGAGGACGACGCTGTAGGCACATGGCACTCAATGAGTACTTCTTCTGTTGGACATTGCAGATGGCTAAACAGCATTGACCGTAACACCTGCACTATCGGCCAACTACGGGGTGCAGTACTCACCATAATGTCAGTCAATGTGCTGCAGGTGGTGGTTGAAAATCAGAACGTGATCAAGCATCACACGTAGATAGGGAATGGCCGGCATTTCTTGAGATGTGCCAGATGCAGCCCGTTTTCTGCTAGACAGTCAGTGTATCGGTGATACTCTTGAGACCATGAAAATCCTTAGCGACAGCGATTACGGCAAGGTAGTCAGAAGAGCCCACAATGGTCATGCCTTTTGATAATGTCAGGCGAGGAAAAGTGTCCACAGTATGGAACTCTGGTTATTTTATCATGCTTATAGTAGTGTATCTGACAGCCGTCTATGTATCATCTTTCTAGCGGCTTTCGTGTACAGTTTTTGTTGCTGCGGCTCTGTGTTTGTCTGTTGACTGTTGTGCTTTTAGAGTATCTCGGCCCTGGTAGGCTCGATCTCTGCGGTCGTTGGCAGCTGGAGCTTGTTTATCTTTATTTTTTTTTTTGTTTTTTTGTGCTTTTAATTAACAGATTATAGGGATTTTTGTCATTAAATGTACGCTTGTATGCATTTTTACTGACGCAATGGAGCCTTTAACGAATTTTATTTATTATATTTATATGAATAGCATTTAAAACTTTAATTTAATTTAACTGCACTTGATTTAATTTTGTGTGTCACAGCCATAATTTGCATTAAAGCATAAATCTCACACATAACTAATGTAATTCACAAACAAAAGCGAAGGCTTATGGATTTACATGCCAAAAACACACACACGCACACCGCGACGCTTATGTTGCCAATAATAACTAATTAAAGTCAATTTTAATAACACGCAAAGGCTTTTTAATAAAATTAACTAAAATATGTCATAGCGTATACTTAATTAAAATGTGCAAATTCGAGATTCCGCACATGCCCGCGGTGTTCAGCTTATCACTGTATCAATGCCTATAATTACACAAACAACAACACAACAAACATACACATTACTGACAAGAGCTGCATATTTGATACAAATGCAGCAGGGATAAGCCGGCTTACGGGTCGTATGATTAATTGTAATGTTCGGCATTACAAACGCTGCCAAAAATTTCAGCTATGCAAACTTGCAACAAATGTTTTGGTGGCATTTTCTTTTCGCCCCGCCCACTCTGGCACTTTGCAACAAGCTTAATTACATAAATTTAATCGCAAATGTAATGTGTATCTGTGTGTGTGTAATTTATTTACAATTAAAATCAAATGACAGCCATGAAGGTTAAAACACATTTTACATTGAAATGTTGTGTTCGTGACATTTCTAGCCAGGCTCTGGGGCAAAATTGTGGAATTCATTTTCATTGCATTTAACATGATAATTTCATTGTCAAAGTTGTTTGTGTCAATTGCTTAACAAATATTGATTACACTTGCAGCACTGCTGCAGCTTGCATTGATAAGATTGCTGCAATGTTGCAATGCCAGGCGAACAGTGTCAGATCCGAGTTGCAGCTTTATTGTCAAAATTGATCTCAAGCAAATGAACTCATAATACACTGACACGCTTATGCACTTAAAGCACTTGGCTTACACATACACATACATCTACATACGTATGTGTGTGCGGCTTAGTCATGGTCATAACGGGTAAAAGCCCAGCCACATTGATTACTTGGTAAGTATGTAAGTAAGTACGTACGATTTGTTCATATGTACATACATATATGCTACCAAATGCTTGCAGCGCTGTTGCTTAGCCATCTCTCTGTCAGCCCAACAGTAAACAGCAATCACTGCTAATGAGTTTTATTGTAAATTAAAATTGCAATCAATGTCAGTTGCTTGTGTTCGTGTGTATCTATACATATATGTGTGCAAGCGTTTGAGTGTGTGTGTGTGTGTGTGTGTGTGTGTTTTTTTTTTTTTTTTTTTTACGTAAGTAACCATGGAAAACGCCATGGAGGGATGAAAATCTTCAAAAGATACTGATGGTCCGTACCACCAGCATGCACGATTCATGTCGTAATCCAACGACAATGCCTACGTACTAAAGACACCCCTTTACACCACCACTCCCCGCGGGAGGACCGCTAAGTATTACTTCGCAGGGGAGGGTTGCCTATTATAGGCACACACATATCAGCTCTCTTTTGCATCTCTCAGATCCTTCTGGATGCCTAGATGAGCTGTCACTTCCGTCCTTTTCCCTTCTCAATTATGACTCCCTTATCCGTTCCTCTTCACGACGTTCCCTCTCGCAGCGTCGGCAAATCGCCTTGTATGTGGATAATCACCTGGCTGATCCTTAGCCAGTTATCCTCACTTTTGAACATGTACCCGGTTAGCTCCTCCGGGGGAGGAAGTATGCCCGCTAGATTCCTGTATCTTGGGCAGTGATACATGACGTGCTCCGCATTCTCATTACAGTTTTGGCAGCTCGGGCATAGGGGGGTTCGCTCATGCTTGAACCTGAACAAATATTCCCTATACCCGCCGTGATTTGTCATGAACTGGGTCAGGTGGTAGTTCATACGTCCTGCCCCTCTCTTTATCCACTCCGTTAGATTCGGGATAAGCCTGTGCGTCCATCTCCCTTTAGTTGACGTGTCCCATCTGGCCTGCCAACTGGACAATGATGCCTCTCGTGCCGTCCTCCGGATTTCTGCCAGATCTATTATGTCGCTTGTAGATGTCCGCCTGACATAGATTGCCTCCATTTCCTTTGCCAGAATATCCACCGGTATCATTGTCGCTAGGACCAGCGCAGCGTCATCTGACAATGTCCTGAATCCTGAAACCACCCGCAGAGCGCTGAGTCGGTATGGGACTGAGAGCTTCCTCCGCAACTCCTGCGTGCTGAGTGCTGCAGCCCATACCGGTGCCGCATATAGCAGAACGGAGGCTACGACTCTGCAGAGAAGCAGACGTCTACCCGTTCTAGGTCCTCCTATGTTGGGTAGCATTCTAGCGAGAGCCGCCTGCGTAATTGATGCCTTCTTGCTGGCGTATTCCACGTGTGCCCGGAAGTTGAGCCTATTGTCCAACATGACTCCCAGGTACCGTATACTCGGTTTTGACCTTATGGACGCGCTGCCCACTTTGATGGTCATCCACTCCATTTTCTTCCTGCTTGTAATAAGCACTGCTTCTGTTTTGTGGCCAGCTAGCTCAAGGCCAGCGCTCTTGAGCCAATCCCCTATTGTTGCAATTGAGGCATTAGCAGCCAACTCTACCTCTGTGACGTGTTTGGCAACCACTACTAATGCCAGGTCATCCGCAAATCCGATAAGCTTGCATCCTTGAGGAAGGAGAAAGTCTTAGAACCTCGTCGTATGCTACGTTCCACAGAAGAGGTCCGAGTACTGACCCCTGTGGGACTCCTGCTGTTACTTTGTAGCGCTTGGGGCCGTCGTCAGTTTCGTAGACGAGCACTCTATCTGAGAGATAGCTCGAGATTATCCTCAACAGGTACGGTGGCATTTCTACTCGGCAAAGAGCCCTCTGAATTAGTTGCCATCTAACTGAATTAAAGGCGTTGCGTACATCCAGTGTGATCACCGCACAGTACTTTTTATCGCCCCATCTCCAGCGTTTTCCCTCAATAGCCTTCGATGCGGTGACCACCACTTCTTTAATTGCGTCTATCGTAGATCTTGCCCTCCGGAATCCGTATTGGGACTCAGATAGCGCACCCTTGGACTCTACCGCAGTCAGTAGCCTGCTATATATTATTCTCTCCAGAACTTTTCCCACCGTATCGAGAAGGCAGATTGGTCTGTACCCAGACGGATCATCGGCCGGCTTGCCTCCTTTTGGTAATAATATCAGGGCGTTGCTCCTTCCATGGCTTTGGAAATACTCCATCCTGTAGGCATCGCGTAAAGATCCTTGCGAAGCTTTCCGTTTTGTTAGCAATAGCAAGCTTGAGGGCTTTATTTGGGATACCATCCAGACCCGGCGCTTTCCTGTCTCCTATTCGTGCACATGCTTCTGTTATTTCCTCCAGGGTCACGGGATCTATCACGTCCGTTCCGATCGAAATATTGATCACCTCCAGCCGGGGATGCCGTGGGAACAAGGTCTCCACTATTTTGCGGAGTGCCGCTGGGCATGTGACTCTCGCTGTTGATTGACCCATCATCTTTTTTGTGACCACCTTGTACGCTGTACCCCACGGGTTAACGTCTGCTTCTTCGCAAATCTTCTTAAAGCAGTTCGCCTTGCTACTCTTTATGGCCACTTTCAGTGCTTTCCTTGCCCTTCGATAGTCTTCGAGTCTATCGTAGAAGTCGGGGCGTCCTCTCGATCGCTGAGAGCGTCTACTACACCGTAGGCAGGAACGTCTCAGCGGCTGATTTCCTCGGTCCACCAGTAGCACGGTGCCCCTCGTTTGCACGGTTGTCTCTTTGGCATCGAAGCGTCGCATGCCTCTACAATCTTATGCATTAAGTGCTTGGTGGCCAGTTCAGTCGATCCCTGTATTTCCTCGACTAGTTCCAACGTATCCTTAAACGTTTCTTCATCGAAGCAACTATCCTTCCACTTTGGTCCTGTTGTCCTTGGTCTTTGTTGCTTCCTTCTAGTGTGGAAATCGAAGTCGAAGTGGATGGCCTGATGGTCACTAAAGGTGAACTCCTCACTAACTCTCCATCTAGTTGTTCTGTGTAGGGAGCTACTTAATAAGGTAAGGTCGATAATTGAACCTTTACCTGCCTTTCGAAACGTGAGCTTTTCACCGTCGTTTGCGAGGCTAACATCCAGTACCAACAATGTCTCCAGCAAGCATGTGCCTCTGGCGTTTGTTTCGCGGCTGCCCCACTCCACTGCCCATGCGTTGAAGTCTCCTGCGATAACCAGTGGAGCTCTATCCCTCCGCGTCTGTCACTAATTCCTCTAGCATTTCCTTGAACTCGTTCAGTTGCCAGCTTGGAGGTGCGTAACAGCTATAAAACGTTACTCCTCCAATCTTTGCTCTTACGAAGCCATCATTACTTATGTTTGCATCATAGATTGGAGATGTGCAGGACCAAATAGCTGCCTTTCGGTTCCTGCTGGTTATCCAACCATTCCCTCTTATAAGCTTGAACGGCTCACATATTAGGCACACGTCGGCCCTTCTCTCCCTCACTGCCTGCATCAGCAGGTCCTGTGCCGCCTCGCAGTGGTTAAGGTTTAACTGGATAATCTTCATGTTTGGTTAGCCAGTGCTCTCTTAAAGATGGGGCACCTGCTACTTCCAGCAATGTGCCTTGCGTCCGTGTTTGTATCTTTACAAAACATGCACATGGGATCCTCCTTGCAGTCCCTTGCCAGGTGGTCCTTCGTTCCACAGCGCCTGCAAAGATTTGAGCGGTCCGTCTCGCTCTTACAGTTCCTTGCCTGGTGGCCAAACCCTCCAGACACCGGAAGCATCTTATGAGAGATGTCCTCACCCGAAGTCGGGTGTTTACCCATCCTACTCTAAGGCATCCCACTCTCAAGGCTTTTTGGGCAATTTCTGCAGGAAGCCGTATTGCCGCTATCTGCGTGTGACCGTACGATCTTCTAAGCCTGACATCAGACGGTGCTACCTCAGCTACCTGTAACTGCTCCTTTATAGCAGTGCAGATATCCTCGCAGGTCGTTGACTCCTCTAAATCTTTGCATTCAATAGTGATGCGGTGTGAAAGCGATCGCACTTCCGCTTGGTCTCCAAGTGACTCAACCATAAGAGTTTGAAACCCAGCCGTAGCGTCGCCAGACTTGTCTAGCTCCAGCAGAAGTTCTCCTTTCTGGGTTCTTCTCACTTTGGTCACTGCCTTTCCCAGCTCGTTCAGTCTTTCGTCTGACTTGACCTGCCTAAGAAGATCCGCATAACTTGCCTCTCCTTTTGCAGTGATCAGAATCGCATCCGGTCTAGCCTTTTCCTTTTGGGCGAGCTCTTTTCCTGTTCTTCGTACTTGGAGCATTGCGTCCTTTCTTCACCACCTCAGTCCATTTCTCACTCCTTCCTAGGCTTGGCGTCTCCTGTGAGCCTGCATCTGTTACCACTGGTGATGTTTCGAGACTTCGCTGGCTCTCGCCGCCTGGACCTTTGCCTCTTTTTGTCTTGGGCGTCCGTGCTGCTGGCCCTTGCTTCCTCTTTACGTCCACTAGCGAGCGGAACAGTGGCGAGGTCTGGGAGGACTGGTGCGATCTTATCACCTCCTTGGCTTTACTATCATGCAGCTGGATTGCCACCAGCTCATACAGCGCCTTGATGGTTTCGATCGAATCCCTCATTGGTTGGTGGATGGACCGTCTTTTGCCATCCTCGAGCATTTCCACGAGCTTAGCAATTTCCTCTCCTAGCTGGCAAAGAGATGGACTGCCAAGATTTTTCTCTGGTTGGCTCGCTTTCGTCCTCAACTCCTGTGTTATGGCTACAGCACCACCGTCTGGTGATCTCGCCATTCTATTACTCCTCGAGAAAGCAGCGCATTCCTCCTGTGAAGGGTTCGTGGCGCTCTCTCCTATCATTTGGGGGGTATGTTCTGTATTCATGGTTAATTGGGTCCCAACTCGTAAATCGTTGTCCTTGTCCGTTGTACAGTCGCGTTTTAAAAAATCCCATGGTTGTCTATGCAAGCAGTGAGGCCATGCAAGGGTTGACACCCACCCTTATGGGGTTGGGTGTACAGTGCCAGATCCGCGCTAGTCAGGTATGTGGCATCTGAGCCTGTACGGCCAACTAAATGGCGACGAACAAAGGAGCGTTTTTAGAGACTTGCTAGGTTTTATCGGGACGGGGGCGGCAACAGCATTAACCTAGCAGCCATTTCAGCTAGATTTCACTCCGCTTACTGAAGTGCTAGAATACTGTTAGCCGTCAGCCCTGGGGTCGTCAATTCATTAAATTGTTATCCAGTATTCTCTCCCTAGGACATTACTGGGCTCTGTCCTAGTCGCCTTCTCGTATTAGATAGGCGTCACACGGGGCGTGTGCCACGCCTGTCCGGGGGATACCTGGCCTACTTTCGGCGGTTACGAGCTGCTTGAACTGCTCTAGAAAGGGATCAAGGAATTCCGCCCAAAAGGGCACCTCTCTGAGCATCAACATCCCCGTGTCATTGTTAGTCGCCTCGTACGACAAGCTTTGACCTGCTGTGGTGGTATTCTTTAACCCGCTCACCACACGGGTGTTGTGTGTGTGTGTGTGTGTGTGTGTGTGTGTGTGTGTGTGTGTGTGTGTGTGTGTGTGTGTGTGTGTGTGTGTGTGTGTGTGTGTGTGTGTGTGTGTGTGTGTGTGTGTGTGGCGCAACAGCTTAGAGGCAGCGAGGCAGCATGATAAATGCAATAAATGACACGTTTATGTCATTGCATATTGAAGGCACATACTAGCACACTTACGCACACACACACACACACACACACACACACACACGCATGACTAAAATCCTTGCATAATACATTTTCCGAATTGCAAACATTAAATAAAGACAATGTGCAACGTGCAACGTTGACATAGTTGCATACAGTGACAACCCTGTGGAAATTGATAGTTCCAAATAGAGCAATCGTCCTGCGATAACTGATATCATTGTGCCTTTGCTAGCATTACAAGAAATTGAGTTATTGATGCATACAAGGATTCCGTTGTAATGTTAGGTATCTTTTAAATCACACATAATCCATATGCATATACTATGTATATGTGGGCATCGAATAATTGACTCGCTTCTTTTAGGGATGCTCCAGAAATCTTTAGATTTCTTGGAAAACCCATAGGTTTTCTTAAACTTTCAAAGATATTTCTAACACATACGGCTTAAAATTATATATGGTACACCTAAATTTTTGAAAATCGGTTCCAGTCTCAGATTTCCTTGTTTTCAATAATAAATAAAATAGTATTTTGCATTTTACAAATTTTTAGGTAAACATTTTAGTCTGAAATTTAATTTGGAGGTAGTCACATCCATGAAATGAGAACATAAGGAACGCACATTCTGCCGACGCGAGTGCCAAATTTTTTTGAAAGCCTTCTCAACTCTTTGACATTCGCAGCAAAATGAAAAATTGCACGCGAATTGTGTGAGAGCGTTGCCCAAATGTGCTTTCCTTGTATTATTATTTCATGGTCACATCGACACAAACAAAAGGTAAATATAGTATAAAAACTCGTTGTGACTCATTTTTACCCGACAACGTTTTTAACGTGTTTTTATGTCATATAAAGTTACGCCTAACCATATAACTTGTAACAATAAAAAGATCATCGGGTATCGGATCACCAAGTATTTTCAAAACATTTGGAATTGAACAGTTGAATAACAAATTTATAGTGTGAAACTGGCTTGACATAAGATCTGCACTTCCTTTAGCGGAAATGAGAGCTGTATTTGGCTTCTTGATATAGGCATGCTCTCATTTTTTGTCTTAGCTATTCCATTCTTTATTCCTTTGACACTTTCATTTCCTGTCATGTGTTTTTAATTTACTATGCAAATCAGTTTTTTGCTAAAAAATCTTAACTACTTTTAGGCGTATACAAGTGCATACTATTAAGATGTTTATGACACTCGTCGATAAATTTCAAGTCGTTGCTCTGACTAAAAAAAAAAGACTTTTACCGGATGTACTGAGCAGACATGAAAAGTTGATTAATCGACTTAACGATTATATGGCATTGATATGACAAGCGACAATAAATCACAAGTGCGGTTACATTGCTAATAGTGCTCACTTCAACTATAGATATACCATCGTTATGATCAAACTGCTCAAGACTCTGACTTGTCATATAGTCAAAGTCTACCGAAAATGGAAATTTTTATAAAAAAATTTGTAGGAATCAATGGACTTAAATTTAGTCCAATTACCTAAAATTGAACTATATACTGAAAAATGCTCTCGCTTTTTTATGGAAGTTTTTTGTTGCAAGTATATTGCAAATACACATTCCAAGCACAATATTGAGGTTATTCGATTGTATTTGGATCGAATCGTTGACCGTTTTCATATCTCAGATGAAAACTGCGTTATTAAAAAAATAGATTTATGTCGCAGGCGGGCAGTCCGACTGCTCACCATTGCGCTACCGCCTGGTGGCACGCCCGTTTCATTAATGAGCACCTGCATCATAGCTGGAAAGCACTAACTGAGTATCAGCAAGCTCTTCGCGCAAAACGACAGTAGACAAGATGTGAAGCATATGGAACAATTTACAGATGACCACTGTTCCAATTCCAACACAAGACAACAATTCCTAAATTATAAGGCCATTTTTCCCATTTTACATAATAACAACGGAAACTGGACGAACGAACTGGAATTTGGTAGCACACTAATAGCAAGGAAGATTGCACGTTTTTCTAGATGCCTGCTGATAGTTTTGGTGTGTTTTTCCCCCAAAAGAGTTCTGAGCCATCCAGGACTCATACTAATGCGAAACAGCTATATCTTCTACTCAGACGGTAGGAAACGAAACTTGGGACATGATGGCTAGTATCATGAAGGAAATTAAAGCTATTCATGCGCTACAGGTAGTTTTCCGTCGGTTCTCTTTGTGAAAGAACCCAATCCAAAAGCCTCCAGATATCTTCTTCGTCTGAAGAGCAAAGATCTACAAGCTCTGGTTGGATTAATTACGGGTCACAATACAATTGGCCAGCACCTTGACGGCCCAACTTGCGCGACCTCTCTTCAAGAAGCCGATTCCAGGGAACACTTTCTGGAACAGCGTCCGGTCTTTGCAAGGACTCGAGTGATACACATAACAAGAGCGAGGTGTATAATCTCTCCTTACGCAGTCTTCACGAAGAACATTGTGTTAATAGGGGACCTCTCTGTTTTCGTACGTTTTCCCTCAATGTAACGGCACGCACCACACAAATTTGAAGAAAGACGTAACTTCCATTCGAGCAAAGAGTCATAAGTTTACTTTTCATGCTGATTTCATGCCTTTCATTCAGAACATTAAGTATGTATGCTTGTGGTTACCTTTGTTTAATTTCGCTGTTCCACAAGTTTCAACTGGGATGCATACTCTAAAGGATAACATTGAGCGAAAGAGAATATAGTGCGAGCGAGAGAAAGTTTCGAACCAGAGCAAACTAACCAAGTCAGTCATCCGGATGTTACCAATGCCGTAGACGGGTCAACAACACAGCACAACAAGCAATACTCACACAATCAGGCACACACACACACTCATATTTGCATACTCTATGTTGATGTCATTAAAAAAACATTCATCATTCGTCATGCAGCGCTCTGGGTGCAGTGCGTTACACTTGCTGCAACTGAATGAATGATTCGCTGGGCCTGGAATGACTCTCTGACTCTCTGGCTGGCTTATCGATATGCCAAGTTAATAATTAAAATCGTAAAATGCGTTAAAAGTCTATCAGTTTAATTGCTGCCGTCGACTATCCAACAACGGCGCTCCAACGCCATCATGCAGCTCTTTCCCGGCTGGTTCCGCTGGTTCCATTGGTGCCACTGTTGCAACTGCTGCAGCTGCTGTCAATGACACTCTGATGAACTGCTGGGCTCCATTGATATGCAATTAACAGCAGGCTCCGCCGTCGGGGGGACTGGTCTGGGCTGAGTCTGGCCTACTCGCTGCTGACAATTGACGCATTGGGATTTATATTCTATAGGCGCATGCATTTTTTATGATTAAATGATAGTTTGATTTTTATGCTGCAACAGCACTCTGCTAACCACTAGTAAATCAGTCATTCAGTCATTCAGTCAGTTCGTCAGCTATTCAGTCAGTCAGTTAGTCAATTAGTTGGAACGTGAGTCTGCAGCTCTACAATAGTTGAACAATTGGCAGCTGTCAGTGGGGAAATGCCAAAAAAATAAAAAAAAACATCCAACTGATGGTAGCCAAATTTTGACCAACGTTGGATTTAAGGCTTAAACATATGGCCAACCAGTTTTAAAAGGATTATTCGAGCAGTGAGTCATAAAAAATATGCATTTCATTGAATTAAATGTACAGTTTGTTCGATAGTGCTTAAAAAAAAAACAATTTATTATTTATTAAAATTGAGTATACATTTTGTTATAATTCATGGTTTACACAGATTCGACTCTTTTCAGCTAGTTCAGCCAATTTTGCGTAAGCCTTTTGTGAAACTTGAAAAACTGCCAATTTCACTTGAATTTCATGAAAAGGCAACAATAAAAATGTTTAAATTTTCGATATTGTTATTAAATTTAAACAAGTATTAAAATTGTATATTTAGTTACTGTATTTCAGTTGATTCTAATTGATTGCGCTGGTCAAAACTCTCTACTACTAAGCAAATTAGGCCAAAATCTGAAATCATATATTTGTGGGAACATTTTACTCTATAAGTAACACAGTCCAAATTTAATCACTTTCAAACTCAAATATGAAAGCAGCATAATATTTATTCTTATAGTTAGACTTTTGATTGATCTACGAGGCAAAAAAAAAAACATACAAAATGAATAATATATTAACCATAAATGGAAAAGCAAAATTATAAATACTAAAATATATATATGTATATATGTTTTCTTAATGCAAGTTAACGAGTTACATAGATAATTTAAAATCATCTTTATTCACAGATAAAATGTTATGAGAAATGCGACACCGTTATGACTCGTTATGAATTATGCACAAGCGCCATGTGAACTTTCTATGAAACTTAAAACTAACAATCTGGTCATCGTAGTGCTAGTTTCACTTAATCCCGCTTTTTGCTCCGACAGCATTTATTGGACCAATGCAACAGTGGAACTGAAACTACTAGCTGAAGATCCAATTGCATTCGCCTAGAATAATATCATTTTAATGTTTGTTTCCATATGGCAACAGCAAAAAGCATGCAATGTTTTCTTTTTATTTCGAATTCAAACATCGATGAAATTTCATGCATTAAATTTAAAATGTTGTACTCTTCAAAATATCCTCCTTTGGCATAGTATCTGTAATGATTTTATATGATGCATGATTTGTGACGTCACAATGGTGGAAGGGGGTTTGCCTGAATGTGACTATTTGTAAGGGTGGAGGGGTGGTCTTCAAAATTTTGGTTACATAATTTATGAACATTCCCTTAGGTCTTATGGTGTACAAGCTCTTTTACATCATATCCAAATATGATCTAGTCCGATTCGAATTTTCCCATTAAAGTTAGTTTAGGAGCCAAATCTGATTAATTTGCAAAAGTTGTTTGCAAAATTCCTCAAATCTACAATATGGCACAGACATACAGTCTAATTCAGAAATCACAAAGTTGAAGCATCTATTGGCGCGCCTTGGGCTCGCATACTGTCACGAAAATTTGTTATTACGGTCGGATGGTATTACGCTCAGATAGTGTGTCATTTGTTTATACTGTACGTTTGTTTTTCTGTGCGAAAAGAGGGGATGCATGGTTATTGTTATTGGGCTAGCTTATGTGCACGCTTGATGGCGCCATATTCTAACCAGTTTGTGTGAATTCACATTTGCTGGTCGTTCCGTAACTGCTCAAGTTTGTTTCTAATATAACCAGAACATATTGTCGTGACACGAAACGACTATTGAAAACCACTTTACTTTGTTGCAAAGAAATACAATAGGAGTTATTGCACAATGGTCTAGTCTATTTAAGATTTTTTTTTTTTAATTTCTTAAAAAATATTCGATTGGATAGTGCATATTGTTTACCGAAATTAATTCAATAAAATGGCTTTACTTCATAAAGTCATTAAATATAGGATAAGTGAAAAACAAAAATTTTAAATTGTTCTCAAATCAGACAAATGCACAAAATTTCAAATTTTAGTAAGCGTGTATAAGGAATTCTGAATTATGAAAAACGCTTTCTGGTTAATTCAATAGTCAATTCAATTCTCTTTGAAGATGAAGCACTTTTGCAACTCTAAAGGTTATATCTTACTGGTGTCGGGAAACGGTAACTCTGCAATTTATTTTTGATTGTCGGGAGCTAAAATAGTCCTTAGATGCCAAGCAAACCGTATGGACGTATGATTTATTAGCTCGATGCTAGAGTTTGTATACCATACAGAATTCAACTCCTAAGTTATTCCAGCTGAACAGTTTTTTCGAAGAACAAGTTATCATTTGCTTTGTAGCGGTGCGTTTGCAAAAACGTTTTGGAACACCCATTCTATAGATTGCAGATATTAGATAGGTATGAAACATGCCGATCTTGATTTATCGATTCACGCCCAGCATCAATCGTTTCCGGCACAACGACCGTTTTCCTGTCTTGAAAATCCACGCCGAAAATCGTAATTAATCATCGCACAAAATCAATTGCATGAGTCAATTCCATTTTTTTGAGTTAAATTTTAGATGGCGATGAAAACAAAAAACAAGGTGACCGTACAACAGAAAGTTTTGTGAAAGTTTATGCCAGAAAATTCCAAACTTTGAAACGGAAATGGCAATTTGGGACCTAGTAAGGGTAAAAGTGACCTAGGCTGGAAATATAAAAGACAGCCCTCGAGGTGTAATTTGTGCTTTGTTATTGGGGTTGAAGTCGCCACTAAATACAATTTCCCAATTTCGATTTTAGTAATGTTAGTAAAATAGCTTATTTCTAAAGAGTTAGATTTCCTGTTCTAAGTCCATTTTATGTTCTCTCCTCTTATCAAGCAAAGTATATTTCCAATATTTATTTTCTTTCAAAAGTATTTTAACTCGCTTCATAAGTGAATAAATAATCTTTATTTTTAGTATGCAAATAAATAATAATAAACTTTTTTAAAGCCAGTGAAAAGTTCAGAGTACATATGCGTGTCAAAACTATGACTTAATAATTTTACTTACGAGCTCATAATTTTCCTATGCTCAAATTTTATGAACGTTCTTGCTTAAACTATTTTATGTCGTCAGACGTCAAAGACCAATTTGTCTGCCCAAATAGACTATGCTATTCACAACTTGATATAAAGAATCCGGTACAAAGCAGCGCGAAATGTGGCAACTACTTATCAACAAAACTAATGTTAATTCAGCTCGTTTTTGTTGTAGATACAATACAAATTTCGGCTAATAAGATGCTGTGGCTTATTAAATTCGCATTAAGTCATACACACAAAGCTATACAGACGCTCTTACGGACAATCACATAAACACACACAAATATAGACGTAGTTTGGGAGACTAAGCCGTGCTAAGCCATGTCCAATTCGCAGCTCGCCTGCGCAACACGTGGCAGTTTCCGAATTGACCAAACTTTTGTGCCAAGGGCCACATATGTATCTTACTTATGTTATATGTATGTAAAACTTAATCTAAGGTATTCATATGGAAATGCATGGATTATTATTCAATTAGTTACGTTTTCAAAAAGCGCGCAAATAAAATAAAAACGCAAAGATACAAGATATAAATCCATGAGATACTCTCCCAGAAGACGAGCTGACGGACAAAAATAAATTAGCTGCCTTATGCGACGCAGGGTCCCCGAGTTCCCTAAGTCGCTTGACTGACTTTTTATTAATGAACTGTAGCGAAGCACCCTCGCTCTCTCTCCTTCTCAGCCCCCGCTTGAAGGTAGAAGTAACTCGAGCCTGGTGTCTCCTAGCTGGCAAGATATACACCTGCAAAACAGCTTGCCCACTCTGCTTGGTTAGTTGTTTGGGCACACATGTTGTATGTGGCATGTCTTGTATCTTTTGTTTTGTATCTTATTGCAAAAGCAAGTTGGCCAGGCCTATATTAACTACATGTTTGTAGTAAACAGCAAAATTGCCATGGCTGTCTCACATATTCATTCATAAAAATCTCAAAGCGCAAAATCCAGTTTTCGACTTGGTTTTAAACCAGATTTCACACGCACACACACACACACACACACACACACACACAGTAATCAAGTTCAGCAGCGTCTGCGGACGCCGACGCTGCAGCAGCTTGCCGCTGTGTGGGCAGGTTACTGTACGCTGGCGGATGTGAGAGAAGACTACAACAACAAAAGCAACAACGAGTATTACAACACTGATAACAACAGTAACAAGCAACACAACAAAGCCAACAAGAGCAACAAAGTCATCAAAAAAAAAAACAAAACCAACATGTGGCGATGATCAGCTATTGGGCATTGATCTTCATCAGCCTCAATTCTAAGAGCAGCTGCTTCGAACGTCTTCGATCTTCGATCTTAGTTACGTCAAACAGTTTAGTGGTCGTCTTCAAACGACGTCTTCTTTCATGTGCAGTTAGCTCAAACGAACCAGTTTTCCCCACGTAATCTTTAAGTCATAAATATCACATCTTATTGAATATCTGTATCTATAGCTGTTTTACAGAGTAAAAAAAACGGGCAAGCTTTCAGCTTGGCCTTAGAAGCTTACGAACTCGCAGAACACATTCAAAATAAACTTGTTTCGTATTTCTTCGTCTTAACATCGGGTTCGAACCCGATTAGATTGTCATAATGCCTTAACTGGGAATCGGCTATCATGCCTGATGGCGCCTATTTGTTACCTTATCCGATACTTCAATGCTGCATGCTATTAGAAAGTTTAATATTAGTCTATTTGTTTTATTAGCTTCAATAAATCTCTCTTGGTATACCATTACTTTAAGATATGCAACAAATTTTTTTGAGTGTACTTGAATCTATATAAAACGCAACGCTTTTTCCATTTGTCGCGTGGGCTGGCACTTTGAGCGGCATGTCCACAGTATATAGCGGCAATTAATTATAACAGTTTACGTGGCCATAAACCAGGTAGGAGTTCAAATGTCACCCGTTGTCAGCAACTCGGACACGGATACTATTGTGCGCTCAATTTGCATTACAAAAAGTGGTTGGATTTGGGTTGCTGCTTTAGTGGTGGGCGTTCCGGTTGCAGTTGAAATCAGCTCAGTTGAGTTAATCAGTTCTGGCTTTGTCTTGGGTTTAGTTTTAGGCACGCCTACGAGCTGGATGCACTCGGTTCCTTAATGAGTTTAATAAATGCTTGTTTGACTTGCAGCGGTCGTAACTTTCTCAAGTATCAAACAATTAGCGGCATGCATGTTGAAAACAAAGGCATACAAAAAAGGAGTTTGAGAACGGAAGAAGCTTTTGTTTCAGAACGTAGAACCTACAGCAGCACACGCAACTTGGAAGCGCTAAGAAGATAGACACAAGCTGGCACAGAGTTGCCCTAGCTGCCATTTTGATTCACACTGCAGATCTGTTTGCCTGCATTTGTGGGTTTTCGCAAGACCACACTTTTTATTTTGATTTTGTCTTATTTTTCACACAATTCATTTGAGTTGTATAGCTAGGTGCTAGCAGAGCCGCCCAAGTAACTGACTGACTGACAGTCAACGGCATGAGAATGACTTGCTTAAGTTTCTCACATAAATTATGTGAGAGCCCAAGTGTGACCAATAAACCAACCGAAGGGGGAGTTGTTGACCACGCAGTCTTAAAGTCGGATCAGTCATTACACTTGGAGAAACATCAGTTGAGTTTGAATGGAACAGTTCAAATAAAACAGTTTAATGTTTGATTACCGTATGCAAACTACCGACCAAATTAAGGAGCTTATGTTTGACAGAGCTCCAAACTCATCATTTATCATTATTCATGGATAGATGAACGTGGCTATATTGTTTCGGACAGCAAACGAAGTAAGCGAATTTGAAATGAAAAACCAATATATAGTACTCTAGGTTTGGAGTAGGAAAAGACCACATAGAAATCTGTCTCTGTCTTATTTAACTTAAAAACGATCGACTTTTAATTCATTTAATCCGAAATAAGGTAAACATTTTTAAGAACACTTAATAATAATACTCGAAACGAACTTGCAATCTGATACTTTAACCCTTTCGGACCTGAGTATCGTAAATTCGCTTTAAATTTGATTTATTCATTATTTTGTTGTCTATGTTGACCAACAAATAGATGCCCTATTTCTCTCAGTGTAACATCTCCCTTCACTGTATTGCATCATTTGCTTACTTATTTCATATTTTGCAATAAAATATGCCTGGTAGAATCTTGAAAGTTAGCTTTAAGTAAATGCGCCTAACCGCATTCTGCCTATTTTGCCCAAGTTAGCCTGCCAACCCTTTTTTCTTGCCTTCTTGAATTTTACATGCCAACCCTTTTTCTTTTAACTCAATTTAGGTTTAAATATTAGAAATTACCTCACGTGCGCGGCATCAGCAAAGTAAAAAGAAACTGTGCACTGGAACATAACTTTTAAGTCATGCAAAGTTTTGCCGGAACTGCGTAAAACGTGGACGTGTATGTCCTGCTTGGCTTTGGCAGCGGAGCTGTATCTGGAGATTGGCAAATGTGCCTGCAAATGTCTTTTCAATTGGCAATCGACAAGCGCAAAAAGTTGCGGTAATATCGTTTTCAAGACCAAACCCGTACACGTGTGTATTTTCCGTGTGCTTTGATGCGGTCCTTAAGCAAGCGTAATCCTGTCAAAGTGTTATCGTTAGGTACCAACAAAAAACACACACTTATTCACACTGAGAGTTACAGTTACAGTCGCAGTTGTTAAGTCAGTTGCTCTGACTGGCATGCAAATTTTTGGGTTACGCCTGAGTGTGTGAGTAAGTGTATGTGAGTGAGTGTGTCTGAGTGAGTGTGTGTGTGTGTGCGCCTGATTTCCTGCTTTATATACGATATACATTATATCTTTTATTTTCTTGTCAATAAGTTTAGGCATGGTTGGCACGATTTTTGCGCTTAAATAAAAAATGTATATATGTGTATACACTTAACACTTTTTGTATCGAATCCGCATAAAATATTTTTACTCGAATTTTCATGAGTTTTGTATCGAAACGCCGACAGCCCAACAAACCTGGTCAGACCAAAGCCAAACCGACGACCAAGTCAAATGCCATGCTTGTCGCCATAAACTTGTACAAATGTGCAACACGGAACGTGCCACTTACGGCTTACATATTCCACATCTCGACGTTCATTTCAACATGGCCACATCGACATGGGCCGCATTGGAGCAACAGCACACACTGGCGAATTGGCGCATTTGCGCAAGGTGCTGCGGTTGCCATTTACCGTTTGTTTTGACACATGTGGCCGTAGTTTGGTTAGGGTCGAGGGTCGAGTCATTCCATAGAGGACCATATGTGGGCCATGAGCTGCGCTTTTTGTTTGAGCTGCGGTAACTTTGCCACCTTGGCTGCTTGGTTGGTTGGTTTGTTGTGGTTAGAATGTTTGATTGAAAGATTTTCTTGGGTTTTTGGGCAGTGCGGTACGGCCGTGTTCTTGAATTTATGCAAATACTAATTCAATTGATAGGGACTATGTGCATAAATTTTGTTAAAATTAATAGAGGCAATATGTCCTCGGTTTGCTATAGTATGTAGCACCTTGAATGTTAGTAACTGAGCTGCGTGAAACTTATTGGGAAGGAATAATTGGTCTTACACGATACACTCCTGAATAACATTGTTCAGTATTGTTGTATGAAAGCACAGAATGGCCTAAAACCGATTACACTATTTTGCCTTTGAGTTTTTATCAAGGTTTTTGTTATACTTTTTTCAGAATTTCACTTTAATTTTAGGTTAAAATTAGGTTTTAGGTAACGTTACTTCCTTTCGGTCTCGTTATCTTATACACGTTCAATTATTTCAAGTTTTGTTACGTAAGGATTCGCTAGATATATTATGTTCTTCTCTTGATTGGCCAAAGCAACCCGTTGCTGGGCTAAGGCCTAGAGCGCTCCTTCAGGCGCATCTGGATACCAAAAGTAGTGCATTGAAAAACTAGCCAAAGATCTTACGGAGTAATCGAACTCTCAAGCACTTTATGTAAGGATAAGCTTTTTACGTTATTCTTGCTTTTAGTTCGTTACATTTGAATACCGCTTGGCCAGGTTATCACTAAAGTTCAGCAAAATATTCCCCAACAATACCTTGAGAGTACAAGGGAACTTCAGGGCTACCAATTCAAGCTCTTCTGTTTCAATTTTCCACGGCTGTATGGTTATTTTCGAACAAACGAAGGCCTTAAATATGCCGGTTGTAATATTATTTTCTTCTTCTTCGTCATTCCTGCAAAAATCAATACAAGGCCCAAAAGACAATAGCGCGTCAACCGCATAGAATCTCACTTTATTAAGAGAACGTAGCTCAGCTTAACGATTTTTGTTTTTATCTGGTCAAGCTTCCAATATGCATCTGAATTGAAAGGATTCATCAAAATAATGAAATAATATGCTGAAATTTGAAAGGACAAGCTCTTTGCAAAGAAAATGTCATCAAGGGAAGCCTTTCAGTTTTCAGAAGTTCGAAAAAAATGGGCTAGCCGGGTCAAAAGAGTTAGCACTCCTCCAAGCACCTCTGATTTGCTAACTTCTACTCCAGTCTGTGATACGAAACGTAGATAGTGCGACCTCTATCTGGACCAAAACCAACTAACTTCCACAAATTTTTTTCGGAAGTGGAAGCGTTGATATGAGCGATAGTTTCATAAAAGTTGCACAATAATAATAAAATAATAATTAAAGCGAATCAAATCAAAAAATATCGACACCATGGCCCCAAAAATATAATTAACATACATTTTATATGAAGTTTCACAATCAAAAGGAGTGCCTTTTGCCACATTTTACCTGAAGTTTCATTATCACGCCACCAGCAATATTTACATTGGAAAAATCCCAAAAGTCAATATAATTTGCAAACTTCATTAATCGCACAACTTTTCTTTATTAATGAGTAAGATAATCGCTTGTATCGGTGTTGTATTTAAGCCTTGCGAGTCTACAGGTAAAGTTCCAGCTGGTTACCACTCTCTTTGCCATCAGGTTAAGCTAACCAAAAGCTCATTAGTTAGCACATACTTATAAAGCTGTCAGTCGGCACTTTCATCAGCAACAGCATGATCCTGCAGACTGTGTCAGATGCGCTACTTTTCTGTCTGGGTTCATGGAAATGCAAACCTACCTCTACACCTACGGAATGGGCTCATATTTCAAATTTTATAGCTACTTAACAGCACATCATACAATTTTTATTTTATTAAGAGAGGCAAACACTGTCGCATACGTATATAGAGATAAAGAAGTACATATCAAATGGGCCCCACTGGGTGTGTGAGTGTGCGTGTGTGTGTACCAAAGTGAGTTGAAGTAAAACTCAGGCTAGAACTCGTCTCATCTGCGTCTGTATCTAATAATAATCCGAGCAGCAAGTCAATGTGATGCTTGCGCTTCAATGAACTGTAGATTTTGATACCCTGTACTCGTAGGGACAAGGTTATTACATATTTTTTACATGAATGTAACAGGTAGAAGGAGGCGTGACAGACCATAAGTTGTTTGTGCCCCAAATGATAAAGATCGACTCGGGTCGAAGATCATCTCCAGCAGTCTATATTCACATGTGGAAGAATTTAAAGCTATTTGGCTGAAACTTGCTAGAGGATGTCATCAAAAACTTCTAGCGATAATATACCAATTTCATAGCCCTGCTCCTTGGTATATAACCAAGATCTACACTATTTTGTATTTCAATTTACTGCCAATACGTTTTCATGGATTACGCCCATACGCCTCTTGGACGTCTCGATACTTGCTTTTTTTTGGTAAAAACGGAGACAGGGTATGCCACTGTCGGGCTTCGATACTTTTTTTCGCTCTTATAAGCTTAAATATTGAGCAACAACAAGAGTTATGAGGGACGTACGTAGAGAAGCAAAAAATGTAGCTTATATTTTTAAGAAAATATTAAAATAATTGGGTGCGGCAGTGTAATCGGAAGGATGCAGGCAATATTGGCGGCAGAGTGGAGCATATTTTTAAACATGGGCTAATTGAAATCGTGCGTGTGTATATGTGGGTAAGCCCTCAAAGAAAATACGCTTGTCTCTTCTTGCAGCACCGACGAAAATACCAAATCATATTCATATGTATTTTTATACGTACAAGATATATATGCCCCAAAGGGACTGGAGAACAAAGCCAAAGTTAACCCAAGATGAAGCAGTGGTGCCAGCGTCGACGTCGTCGTCGCTGTCGTATCAATAAATGATTGAACAAAGGAGCAGCCACACGGACAGAGACGGCGGCAGAGACATCAACCGCAGCAGCAAAACCCCCGCAAAGGTCACACAAAAGTACAAAAATACAGCAGTTACTTGAGTTTGACAAGATGCGAGCGGCAGGAGACACATAAAACAAAGAGACCCAAGCACACACATGCATAGACACACCCGTAGATCCATACCCAGCGGACCAAACGCTCGTTTATGATATCGTATACGAGTGAAATGCGAGACTCGACCCGACAAAACGCTCTTTTTTAGATGCGAAAAAGATACGAATAAGATTCAAATGTCTTTTAGTTTGTGGCAGCAAAAGCTATTGTCTACGTGTGTCGCAAGAAATATTATATTGCTCACTTGCATTTGGCGATATCTCTTTTGACTCGTTAGAAATATCTGAAAAGTGTTGCAAAAGATATCGCAAAAGGCTCGCATGTGAGCCTTTTCGGATATCTTTTTCGATACGTTTTTGAATAAAAATAGTATTTTTACGAGCCGGTAGCAATATCAAAAATATTTTGTGTGACGGTCCGCTTGTCGCATTTTTATCGCAAACTACTCGTTTCAAAGGTTGTATGCTAGTGTTTTGCGAGGCAACACTGTAACATTCGTTTTTCACTCGCTTGCGAGCATTTTGCGAGATTTTCGCTAAAGGCACGTATGTTGGTCCGCTGGGTATACATATGTGTTTACACATACTCTTGCACTGCGAACTAGAGCAAAATAAGTGAAACTGCGCAGCAAAAACACCCAAAGGGCAGACCAATGAATGCCTGATTTAAAAATAAAACCAAGCCGGGGCCAGAGCCCCTACAACCCAGGAGTCGAAATAAACCACAACTCGACCTGCATATGTGTGTGTGTTTCTGTGTGTGTGTGTGTGTGTGTGTGTGCACAAGCGCGTGTATTAGCGCTGTTATTGTTAAACAAAAGTTCATGTTCAGTGAACTAATTAGTTGTCTATGACGCCTGCCATATACAAATACATACACACTCATAGGTGTCGGTACCACAATAAATAAGGACACAAGCCGACAAACACACACACACTAACGTGACGCACACTTATGCAGCACGTTAGTGTTGGCCAATTTACCAGCTTATTTATGAGACGATGTCAACGGTCGACCCATTTTGTTTTAAATTCAAATATCAACACATAATCTAGAAAGGGCAACAGGACACAGCCATGTGGCATCCCGATTTGACTATTGCCAAGGTCCTGGGATATCACAAAAATGTTTCAAGTGCGCCGCTGCCATATCCTTCGCATATCGAATTACAGCACAGCTATCTAATGGTCGCCTTTGGGCTTAGCCCTGGCACCAGTAGTTGCCACAAGCTGTTTGGGTTTTTTCTCTCTGTGTTGACATTAATTTCCTAACTTTGTTTTCAGAAATATTCAGACGCTGCGATCAAATTCCAAGGATCAGTCACACAGAAGGCCTCTGTGTGTGTGTGTGTGTGGCTTGACCTGCAGTTCAAAAGGTTCCTCTGAACGGAAGTTTATGACATTTTTTGCCTTTTTTTCTTGTGGTATTTCTGGATTTTGATTTTGTTGTGCCCTCACGGGCGACGTTGTGACGGTAACTTAAGACACTTGAAAGGGACTTTTATGATACTAATGTATTGGATTTGGGTTATAGCTAAGCAGAATGTTTAGTTCTAATGAAGATTTAGATTTGGACTGCTGACAGAGCGCTCATATATCAGTTGCTCCCGTTGACATACTTGTACACATATTTATAAGGATTTTCTTTGATTTTTACATATAGCTTATTAGAAAAGTATCTATTGCAAGGAAATCCTAATGGATTTTTAGTTTATTTATGCATATTGTTTACTCTTAATGACGATTTGTCTGCCGACATACGGATCTCATGTCAGTGGCTCTAGTTGACATCTCCAAGCCGGATCATTAGCAACCAAACAGTGAGGGATGAATCTGATAAACAATTCGAATTTCATTCACTTAATGGAGTTGCAGACAAAAAAAAAGTTAATTTTAAAAATTTTGAAACAAGAATGTTTTCAATATAAAGATAGTTGTTGTGTAAGCTAATGTAATTGTAAATACAACTTCATTTGCTTAGTAAAGGCTTTGTCAGACTTGAATCGAATTTTCGTCTAATGTGGAGTATTTGTAATATATTTGTATATATTATTATAGAAAACTATGGACCTATAAACGAGTTTAAAGGACTTTCTTTTCAATTCAAAGCTCTATTGTGAAAAATCGGTACAATATATTTTAATCAAAGTATTGGCAACGAAAGCCGCTTCTTTTCCCCATCTTTCAGGCAATTTACGGATTATATCTCGAAAGAACGATGTATCTTTTGGGGCTATCCAAGAGTCGACCAATTTTTTTTGTATCTCATTTTAATGTTTCCATGTGTGTATAAACTGTTTTGCAACATTTGGTAGAGCGTTGTCATGCTGAAGAATAATATTGTTGTGTCTTTAGTTTTCTAGCAGTGCTCGGCTTAAATGCATCAATTGTAGTCGATAGCGATCATTGATGGTTTCATCTGGTTTTACAGCTCATAGTATACCTTACCAAGCTGATCTACACCAATTGCAGAGCATTAGCTAGGAGCCATGGATATTCGGCTTTGTCTTTGACGTTGATGCATGACCAGGTGATGCAATCACTTTTGATCTCCAGTAACATATACTATGCAAAATAAACTTTCCGATTTTAGCGTGAAAGCAGCATTTCACACATGACAAAACGCTTATCAATGTCTCTTGGCTTAAATTAATACGGCACATAATGTCCAAGCTTTTGGATCATTCCTATGTTCTTCAAGCGATTGGAAATGGTTTCTTGTGTTACTCCCAACAATTCTGCAAATTCTTTTTGCATAATTCCTTATAATATACGTTTTCAAATTTTTTTCTCTGTCTTATGCAACATGGCTGCCATAAGCTTCGCACAATAGGTTTAGGCTAACTTCCTATTGAGGCACGGGGTACTCCTAGACACATTCCCAACTGTCATTCTCTTGGAAATGGCCGTAGCGATTGCATACTCTACTTTAAGCAAGTTGAGATTGCCCGAACAGTGAGCTAACGTGCCCAGCGAAATAGTTAAACTATGAACATAGCGCCGTACTTTGGACCTGCCTCGGGAAGCACCTCCCTCAGTGCAGGAAGACGATGAAAGGTCTACAATATAGGGCACTTTCTATGTCCAGCCTTTGCTATTGAAAAATGTTCTAATCGCTCTCTAATCTTACAAAAACTTCTACGTTTCGTTTGCCTTACGAAGTGGTTGGTTGTCCTTCATCTTCCAGCCTTTTTCTTAGCTTTCCACTCTTCTGACTTCAACCATAAAACCCTAATAACTGCTTTAATCTGCTAGTTTTGTGTGCATTGTTGCAGTGTTTCACTTTCGATTTTATTAAAAACTTTTGCTTACCTACATTTCTTCATTAGAAAAAATCGACGACAATATTGTCAGCATCAAAGAAGAAAAGTCCTGTGCTGCCTAGCCTTAATCCTAGTTATGGCTTGTTAGCTTAGATTAACGGTAAGCAGTTTTAGTCCGCCTTTAATTATATGCATATTATATAAATCTCTTTGCCTAATTCATACACGACAAGGAGGAGCAACTCATCAACACCGTCTAGTCCTCAAAGATTTTGCATTATAATGCTTCCATGCCCACGTTCCGTATATTTTCCTTAAGCTAAACACAATACAGCTGGTTTTCATTTTGTGGAGCTTCCTTCGATGTTTTTGTTGCCGTTGTTTTTGGTTTGTTTTTAACATATATAAGTATACACAGAAGTGTGTGTGGTTGGATATGTAGGCGCGCTTGCTTTTCATCATAGTCATAATCTCCACAGGAAAAGCAACACCAACATCAACAACTTGGAGTGATTTGTGTTTTTTCTTTACCGCTTGGTTGCCCATCCTGGGGCAACTAGACTCTGCGTCACTCCGGCACTCCGTCACTCCGGCACTCCGTCACTCCGGCACTCTTGCAATGCGTTGGCTGGCTGCCTTGCCTTTTTTAAGCTTAATCACCTCAAAATGCGCTCAAGCACATAACACGGCTTTAATCTATTTTAATTAAAATTATAATTATTTAATATACCTCAAGAAAAAGGCTCCTTGCTGCATATCCTGTGCTGTCTGTGGCAGCAGCCGCAAACCGAAAAGTAAAACGACGAAATAAAAACTTTTAGCACATGACGTTTCGCATAAAATTATAAAGTATTTGTAACTGCTCATGTGGGCGTGGCTGGGTGGCAGTGAAGCAAAGGCATTGAGCGCCGGAATCGCAGCCGGAGTCGGAGTCGGAGTTTGCGGCTGCCAAGCAACTTTCTTTACTGTGCAAATTTTGACGTTGTTTTTGTTGTGGTTATCGTTGTTGCTCTTGTTGCTGTTGTTGTGTTAGGTAAATCTGGGCAGGCTTTTGTCGCAAATTCCCAGTACATCATGTGTAGAATTCATTAAGGTGACTAAATACATTCATGCTCTAGCTCAGGCTCAAACGGATGATGCTGCCGTTGTTGAGAACTTTTTTGTTTATGCTGCTTCTTCAACTTAGCTTTTATGCCAAGTGCAGATAGGTAGCTGCCACGGCCGGAGACGCGGCATGACGGTACTTGGTTGGTACAACTTCTCAGGCTGTATGTAATTTGTAGCAACTGCGACAGGTAAAGCGATGCCAAAAAGCACTGCTGCCGCCGCTGCTGCTGCACAGATATTAATTTCTTCTTGCAGGCAAAGTAACTTAAGCTTCAACTTGTATCAGCTACAGATACAGCCACACTTGTGCCAAGCGACGCCCCTGGCCCCGGTTTCTGCCTCATCTCCTTGCCAGGCAGCTCGCTTGAGCCGTAGTTGCTGCTTTTTTCCCTTCCTGCCTTACGTCTTCCAGTTGTCTTTTGCTTTACGTGCACATTAATTCGTGGGAATTAATTATTCTCAGGCCTGTGACGATTCCCAAGACACTCGCTCACTCATTCGTTCGTTGATACGCCCTGCTTGCGTTGTAGGCCCCACTGTACCCGCACGCCTGCGACACCCAACTTTCCTACCGTTTCAGTTCGTCAGTTCGTCACTTTGCTTGTCTGCGGTAAGGCAAATTTTCGTATACTGCTCATGTATCTGTAGCTAGGTCTGCGTCTGTATCTGTATCTGTATCTGCAGCTTTAGCTATGACTGTTCTGGTTCTTTTTCTTTCGTGTCTTCATCTTCATCTGTTTGTCGTTGGGTTTTTACAGTGCCTACAAGTACGTATGTATGCATGTATATACCATTGGCACATCCAAAGTTATGTACTTTATAACTGCTGCCGTTTTTCTTCCTCTTTTGATTCACAGCAGCGTCGACTTTGAGGCGTTCACGCGCTCCTCGGCTAAGCGTCGCAATTACAGCAGTGCCTGAAAATCGCTTCATCTTTTTTTATGATGCCCTACAATGGTCGTTTTGGGATGGGCTTATTGATGTGCTGGGGCAGTTTGCTCAACCAATTGGCTGACTCGTTGTAGTCGTCAAGCTCTTGGACTATCTGGGTCATAACAAATTATTGACCAGAGTATTCAGTGACCTTTTTGTGCAAACACGCTTAAAGTGAAAACTTTGTACACAAAGGTACTTTAGTGAGAATGGGACTGTTTCCGTTGGCTTTTTCAGTCAATAATTATGTATCAACTAGCTTGCTCACAAACTTCGTTTGGCTTTCACGATCCTGCATATAATTTTTTTGTTAGTCAAAAATTAGCAATCTTTTGAGATGACACGATAATATATTTTCAATTATAAATTGAATGAAACATATTCTTTATTTATATGGAAAGCTTTCCCTTCCAATATTCTTCTAAAATATAATAAAATCAGCTATTTATTTCATTGAATTCTATTCCTTGTATTTAAATCTTAAAAAAAAAAGAGAGCAATAATTGTCTTCAATTTAACGCTGCTCCGGAGCGTAAGTGAAGAGTGAGAAACATGACACATGAATGTAGTGCATGTTATCTTAAACGTTTCTATTGTTTGCTTTCCTTCCCTGTTATACGATCAGAATCCAAAGTTATCATGACAATGGGTCAGCTGCGAGTAAACGTCTCCGAAATTATGTTCGGACCAAGATTAAGTTTGAATATTTTTACCAAAGATGAAGTACGCGAGCCAAATCTAGAATGACAAGAAAATACCAATATGATATGAGAGTGAAACGGATACAAATCAACTTTGGAGTCGAAACTAATTGCACATAATAATACGTGCACATAAAGAGTCCGGCATGTAGAATAATTAAATTTTAGGTTTCTGGACCGATACTTGCCTTCAACGGCAAAATCTTATGCCGCTTGATACCATAAAAGCTTTTTATGAATTAAAGATCTTGCGGGGTCGCTGCAGCTTGCTGAAGAACGAGAATCATTCAAAATGGTTTTGATTTCTTCTGCAGCATATGCAATATGAAATGAAATATGTTTTTAAGTTCAGATATCGCTCGACAGCCGATGCCTTGTTTGCACAAAGCATTAAACTTAATTCTCAGAAGTTGTAATTGTATAGTCTGATTATAAAAGTTAGGCAAACGTAAAATCGTCTTTTAGGATTACATTTTTCCCAGTAAGCCCTTAAATTATGTAGTGCCTTCAAGCTGTCGCCTATGCTTAAACCAACGCCAAACTTCACTGAAGCTCACCCCTTTTCAGCGTTTAGCATAATATCTTATGGCTTTTCTTTTGCGTAATATATATGTATATTTTGTTGTGGCTTTTGCCACTCCACATTGCATTAGAGTTGTCTAGAATTTTTGTTTATAATTCTTGCCACTCCAAACAACAACGAAAAAAACAACAACAACAGCGGTAATAACAATAAGAACAACAATTGAGCTTGTAAAAAATATAATTTCGCTTTTCTTATGCTCTCGGCTATTAAGCTGATGATTTTAATGAGTGAATAATGTGTTTCCACCCTTTCAATGCAATGCGACATTTTCCGAAACAGTTTTTGTGCCTTAATTTTTAGTAACTTTAAAAAACTGAAACATCTCTTTGTGGCATTCGACATAAGTTCTGTTTGTTCAATTGTTGTTGTGTATCTTGAGGTCGGTGGGGGCAGAATCACACACAACTGCTTAAAGGTCGCACAGCCAACGCACTCGACTGGCCCCAAAGTTTGTTTATTTGTTCACTTACAAGAACTCCAAGCCGAACGGCGACATGTGTCTCGGCAAACGTTCAAGTAGCTGCTGCGGCTGCTGCTACTGGAAGTAACTTTGTGGCATGCCCCCCCAGGTCCCAAAACGAGTAGCGCATTAAATTTGTCATTAGGTTTTGTGTTGCAGCAAACACAAAATTACATAACTGCCAGAGACAGGCATTAAGTTTTTAAATATTTAAACGTTCTAATTGCCCAAAGACATTTACTTGGTGGGCAGCTCGAAGCCCCAAGCCCCAAGCGCCAAGCGCCAAGCAACAAACGCCAAGCACATGAAGCAACAATTCTCTGAGAATATTTTTCGTTGACATAGATAATTGTGCTGCTTATGATTGTGTCACACAGATTATGTACACACACACACACACACACACACACACACACACACACATTGACACAACTGACAAATGTCAAGCTCTGTTCTGTCAAATGTTAAAACTTCTTGTGAATGCACTCAGAGACTCCGAATGGGTGTTGTGGGTGCTCTGGGCGTGGTCATTGTGGGTGTTTGTTGGGAGCTTTTTAATGAGCCTGGTGCATTGAAGTTGACTTTTCATTTTCGGCTAACTAATTTAAAGATTCGTTTTTTTCTTGGTTCGTTAAAGATTGTTTGAAGTGTTCGTGTGTATGTGTTTGTGTGAGTGTTTGCACTGGCTGCATTTTCCTTCCTAAACGTGGCATTTTCTTTTTATGGCTTTTGATGATATTTTGACCTAGTAATTTAATGATGCTAAATGGCGTGGCAGTTGATTGTCGTCTCTGCGACATGCGGGAAATAAGCGCCATGGGAAGCCAAGAAAAGTATCTCAAGTGTTAATAATTAGAGTACGAGCAAACACACATACAGATACACTATGTATTTTTGTTTTCATAAAACTTAAACCTAAGTAGCAAATTATTTTTTAATTTTAAATTTTCTAATTGAAAATCTTGATCCATTAATTTAATTTACTTTTTTATTTGTCTCACTTAAAAATTGTATTGGTCTTGATAGATTTGGTTCGCGGTTCCAAACCTTTGGGATGCCTCTACATATACTAAGGTTCACTGAAATAATATAGAAGATAGCAAAGCTCGATAGCTGGTATAGTACAACACGAATACAAAAGTCTATGATCTTAAGTTACCGTTAAGTGAACTATTTTAAATTCCACGATTCCTACAATCTACCCACAGTTCTTGGGCAAGATTTAACGAATCGCAAAATATTATGTTGTGTTTTTTTTTTTATTCCACGCTTTGCTCGGAGGTTCGGTTTGTTGTTTCATTTGAAGCTTGGTATACACCCCTTCTTTACTCTCTATTCCATTATAGATTAATAACAATCTCCCAAAATGATGGATTCGGTTTGTAAACTCACTTTATAAAATTGGCATACACAAACCGAAAGACGATGCTTTTAGCTGACGTTGCGAAGTTTTGACTGAAGCATCGTTAAGAACACCCTGAAGTGAAATCGACAGATAGTAAACGCAAGCAAAATCAGGAAGACAAAACGAACAACTGTTCTATGTCCCATATGGTATTCAAGAATCGAAAAATATTTCACTTCTCTTTCCGATGTTAAATAGTTTTATTCTCCTCCATACTTATAAATTTGTGATTAGAGAGAATTACAGAAGAACTATTACATTTTACCTAACATGAGTTTCGTACTTATAAGCTACTAAACTATTATAGTAGTAGTACCACCCCCTATAGGAGCTTCGTGCGCCAACCCCAAGATCATATTCCTATTGGTCTGAATCATCCTCTTTCCCATTCCCCTTCATCTTGCTTATCATCATAGTAAGACAAGCTTTGTATATTGGTACGACCTGGTTAACTCGTTATTCATTGGTCTCTTCTATTTGCTTCATTAGCAGGGCGCCGAGTCAAAACCCACAAATTATTATTATTATTTGTGGTAAGTGGCAACCAAATTCTTATTTCAGAATTCTTAAGAGATTTCGGTCATTTTGCAACTGTCTATGTATTACTTGTAACGAAATCATTAAAGCAGTTTTAGGGATTGGCTTCACAATGCAAAGTTGAACGCTTGGAAATGTCCCTTGTTGTATTCCTATTCAAAGCCCTTACTATTCCTAAGTGTAAAGGATGTATGCAATGTATGTAACAGACAGAATGAGGCGTGTAACCATATTTTAAATCGGCAAACCATAAAACCTATCCAATTGAAACTTGGCAATTGAAACTTGGATCGGATTGACACCTTAAAAGATAAAGGTAATAATATGCCAACTTTAGACCCCTCCGCCTATAAAAAGAATTTCACTTTTTTAAGAAATGTTAAGGTTAACATTTACATTAACCAAATTTGGTACTTAGACTCATCTTAGGCTTATAAACCAAACAATGTTGACCTTTTTCCGAATCGAAGTATTTTAGTAACATAAACAACTTGTTTTTAAATAATTTACTTGAGTTGCTATCTCTTAAAACTTAACTAAAAGCATGTTCTTAGTACTATCTTCCTGTTTATTTTGAAGCTACTACTACTACCGCTTTATCTATTGGCCCATAAATAAAGTTACTTCAATTCTTTTAAAGCCCAACTCGAATCATGCTGTGTTTAAGATCTCATTAGTCTTCCCTTTAATATGGCTGCAACATTCATCTCATTAGGGTTGCCTTGCATAAAACTGCAACATCTAACTTGATACGTCTTCAAATCAGAAATTTATTTTAGATGCTAGCGAAGCTGCGCAGTTTCATTCCTCTTGCAGATTCGCTTGGCACAAAGGAAGTAATCCATTCTGGATGCACTTTTCAATATCACTTTCAGCAACAACTTCCTGCGCATCGTCAAAACTCTGGCCACTTTGCATACAAATGTGCCCGCTGCGCGATCTAAGCTTATCGCAACATTTTAATAACTTGCAACAGTAGCCGCTGCCGCTGCTGCTGCTGCTGCTGGCGGTGGCAGCGCAATGTTGCCATCGTCGTCATCGTTGCAGCGGTTTCATTAATTACCAAGAAAGCGAGTTTTTAGGCCGTAGTTTTCCTGCAAGTCAGCCAGTCAGCCGTCCACAACGCACATGCATGCATAAGTATGCATTTTCCGGCAAGTGGCCGGCGCGTCAACAAGTTGCTGCAGCCCTAACTGGGCTCCGCTTAGCTTTTGGAACTACAACCTGGTAGTTGGTCCGATGTTGCTTATCTAGCGTCATCATCATGCAACATGCGCGTAATTTTATGAATGAAGTGCCCGGGAACTGCGGCACGACAGGACTTGTAGCTTTGTAGCTCTTCAGAACTGGCTGCAACTTAATTGCGCTAGCACCTCTTTTTGCAGCTAGACGCTGCAACGGCAGCAGCACTTTGTCAGCCAAGTTAACAAATTGCGTTTAAAGCGTTGCTGGGGCAAGCTGTGCAAAGGTTTCTGCTGTTTTCATTGTGGTTTTTTGTTGTTTTTGCGCCTTGCCCCAAAACCTGTTTACTGCACATCTGGACGTGCACTTGTTGCATCAGCGCCAGCATCAGCGTTGAGGAGCCGTCAACAGAACCGGCTCCAGGTTCTAGACACTGCCACAACAGCAGCTTCTTCTCCTTCTTCTTCTTCTCTTACTTGCACCGTACGATGCAGCGCTTATTAAATATGATTATGCGTTCGATTGCTGTGTGCAGCGCAGTTAGAGAGTTGCTGCTGCATTTGTCCCAACTTGTTCCATCTTGTTGCAGCTTTTTTCAGCTCAGTTCAACTTGCCACAGGAAGTGAAGTCGCGTTCAGGCAAGCGAGCGCGCACAAGGCGTCGTCACATTGGCGGCAAAATCACCACTGGTAACTGAACCCCCCGCCCAACCCCATCCAGCCTGCCCCAAGTCTGAGTGGAGCAACTAAGCTTGTTGTTGTTGCTACTAGTGCCCACTTTTAATGAAGTTTTCCGTTTCGTGCCACCATTGGCTTTTCTCTAAGTGTTGGTTGTTGTTGATGTTGCTGTTGTTGCTCTTGTAAGCTGTTGGCAAAATAAAAATCCATTGCCCGTTCAAATGTTTTAATTAAAATTTAATGAATTCACTGTATTTAATTATGCATTGTAGTTGTTTTTGTTGCTGCTTCCAATGTTGTTGTTGTTGTTGGAAGCATGCTGGAAATTTAATTTAATTGTTGTTTTTTTTCGTTGCAGCAAGCAGTTTGTTTGGTCTTTTTAGCTGAAACAGGCCGAAAACTTTGGCAAGGCAATTAAAATCATATTTGAGTTTATTAGTACATAATATTAGTAAGTTTTATAAAAATAACATAGCATATACGACTTTTATAGTAGCTGTCAACGGAGCCTTTAAGAAATATTTAATATCATGCATGATGATGGTAGTGAAGACAGACTTAATGATCTGATGTTGCTTAGTTTAGATAGAGATTTACTTCCCAAAATCAATTTCAACGTTACTATTGCAATAGTTCCATAGAATATATATTTTATAGGGTCGCGACACGTTTTGCACCTAGAAGAACCATGACACAAATTTAAGTCCAGTAAATTTTCGAATCAAATCAAGGTAGACCAAAATCGTTTGAGACAAATTAAACCGACATTCAATTACCTTCAATTCAACATGCAGTTCATCTCGATCGATAGTAAGATTCCCGAATAAAATGAGATTTGCTAACTTCGCAACTTCAAATTTTTATAAATAGCGATAATAAGAAAACGGTGCTAGAAAATTCCAAACGGTTTCTGGATTCGAAAGCAACAACCTCAAATTTACCGGAAAAGGATTTAGACACAGGAATTTTCAATTTTGGTTGCACAGTGTTTTATTAAAACAAAAAGACACACTGACGTGAATCGATCGGGCCCATAACATCCATTGGATGATGGTGGCTGAGGCTGTAGGCATCACAATTGAGTGGATACATCCGCTTTCATATGAATATTCGGACATGGAAAAACTATCCACACGATGTGTGCCGCGTTTGCTCAAACTTAACCATAAAGAGCAACCATGTGACCAATACAAAGGAGTGTTTGGCGTGGTTCAACCGAAATCTAAACGAGTTTTTGCGCAATTTCGTAATTGTGGACGAAGAACGGATCCATCAAAATACACTGTACCCCCTGTTTGCAGGGTATAAAAGAGTTTTTTGAACAATACTTTATTATAAAATAGTTTCATTGGTTTATGATTAAACACTTGAACACCCACATACGCCGCTATTGGCAGGCATTTTTAAAATTTTTATTTGAAATTCAGATTTTCATTTACTTCAACTTTAATTGTCGCATATTTCACTACTGCAGTTATAATAGATATATAGATATACAAACAACCGACAGTAAGTAAATGCTAAATTTAATAAATACAATAAATAAGCAAATAATTTTTTTATACCCTATTTCTATGTTGTATATGAGCAAAAAAGCCAACAAACTCAATTGCAATGCAAACAAATTACAAATACAAACACATATTGTAAAATGAAATTGAAAAACTAAATAGATTTTCCATTTAATTTATTTATAATTAAAAACAATTGAGTGCAAACAAACAACAATGGCACAAATACCAAGTCACATTATAACACTAAGCAATAAATACTAAAAACAAAACTGAAAAGTATTTTGTAAAATAATTGTTAGTAGTTATTTAGCTAACAAATGTTTTTACACTTTATTTTCATAATTCATGTTTTTGGAGCATTGAACTTTTGGGGCACAAACATTCTGAAAGGGTTAAATATGCAGTTTATTTAGAAAGAATATTAAAATACATATTAAACGAGATTCTTTAAAAATATACACTTTCAGGGCAAAAATTCAATATTTGCAGTCATGTATTCTTCAAATATGAGGATAACACCCTTTTGGTGTTTTTAATGCATTCAAACAAAGCTCCAGTTTGAATGCATTCCTGATGTACTCAATGATACTGTGAAATTTTTAAATTGAGCACCCAGAAAGATACTTTTTTCATTAAAATTAAAAATGCGTGTCACGCAATATAAGGAAATAAAGCCCAAAGAACTGTCCACCCTGACGATTACAGGATTATAAAAACAATTATTGTTTCGACTCTCCAAAAATATTCAATTTCAAATCTTTCCGATTCGAATCAAGCCATACGTTTATTTCTGTGAGTTAAACTAATTCTCTAATCAAGCCCTGAACTGAAGCATTTTTTGTCCAATAGATTCATTAGGCTATGATTCGTAGAAATCCAGGCACTGTGAGATGGTTTAAAGAGCTGCTCTAATCGCCACCCGGTGTTAAAGTAGTGAGCTAATGTGCGCAGCGAAGCCTTCCCGTGGCTTGGGTTGTGCGTAGGGTTTGGGACCGGCCGCGTAATAACCTCTCCAATGAAAGGTCCAAAAGCTGCCTCGGATAGGAACACCCCCAAAGTTGGCGGTTGGGGGTATGCACCTGGAATGTCCGGACCCTTAATTCAGATGGTGCCTCTAACCAGTAGTAAATCGGAAACGGACTGTATTCTATAAGGGTGTCCAGTTGCTTGCATACGCAGATGATATCGATATCGTCGGTCGTAATAAGCGAGCTGTCAGGATGGGTCTGGTGGTAAAAGAGAGCTATACCCATTTGCAAACGAACTTATTGGACCTTATCAGTGTAGCTTATCAGTGTAGCTTTAGGCCATGTAAGTCTACCATTGACCAGATATTCACATTACGCCAAATCCTAGATTTGATAGACCTTTTAGGGATCGCGTATACGCCGCACTGTCTGAATTCCGTATCCCTGAAAAGTTTGTGCGACTATGTAGATTGTACTCAGTAAGTTATTTGGTCCTTTTCACGTTGGCAACACATTCTGTGGAATAACGAACTATATGAGCTCTACGACAATATATCATGCAGCGGCTCCGTTGGCTAGATCATGTTCTACGTATATATGAGGAGGCTCCTGCTAGAAGGATCTTCAATCCGACTTTAAGGGTTGCATCGAAGAGACAGGGCATGTCTTCGTTGGAAGGAACAGATGGACAGCAGAGGCTCCTTGAGGAGTGCTCTTTATCAGGCCACAACCTGGCAACGGGTTGGTATAGCCAGTTGAGAAGAAGATCGCTGTACGTAGATCGCTCAATCAGGTGACATTGGATTTGCTGACTGTGAAGCTTAGTCATACACAAAGCATGGTTCCAAAGGATCACACCACTTAATCTTCATTAAATTCATTTGCTTTATCAGAAGATCACTACTACTCTGTCTCATGCCAACAACGCTTTTTCCAGCTATTTAGTTTGCAGATTGATGTGCTAACGTTAGCTGTGCCATTAATCCATATAAACTTGATCTGCAACGGAGTTTCTCAAAAGTTTATCTCTCCAAATGTAAAAGCATAGAACCAGAAAGTGCCGCCTGGACCACCTCATAGTTGCGTTCTCGGCGGTGAAAGCATTTCTATGCGTTTCTATGGCTAGCTAATGCCGGTTCCATAAATTAAGAAATAAATATTATTAAATCTGTCATTAATTAAACGGACCGGGCAACAGACACTACAACAACAACAACAACAACAACTGCGTACAACGGCACTGCTATTAATTAATAAAATTTCCCAACAAAAAGCCGACAAGCCGACAAGCCGCCGCGCCGCGCCGCTCTGTCTGCCCCAAAAAAGAAACAATTAGGCGGCATTTAAGGTGCAAGCAGACACGCCCACTTAACAGAGCCTACAGTCAAATTGTTGCGGCACAAAAGTGATGAGCAAATGCTGAACAGAGCAACAACAACAACAACCACAACGCTGATTGATGACAAAGGAAAAATGTTGGATACGGTTAAGTCAGTGGCTGCCTCAAGGCGCCGCCGTTGCTGGGAAGATAAGAAGGTTTTACTTATCAAAGATTCGAAAAATGTAAGATTCAGCAACTGTAAACAGCCTAAAATGAAATTTGGAAATTTATTGTAAACAAAAAAAAAAACGTAAAACAAATTTAAAGTCTACAATGAAAAATAAAAATTACTATGCAACCTTCGTATTTTTTGGATTACCCGCAATAACTTTACCATTTTCCGTACGAAATGTTCGCAAAGAGTTAGTTAAGCGGATTCGAAAGGCGCATGCGACAAAAAGTTTTAACTTCGCAATTAATTATCTTAGAAAAGTTAAGAATTTTCGAATTTAAATCAAAAACAATTGAGTTCCTTGACCTATTAGCTACTATCGACTCAAGTTGAACTAAAACTGTCTAAGTAGTGAGTTAATTACCTTTTGGTTGACGAACTCAGCAATTGGGGGTGGAGCCCACTAGTAAAATTTAAAAATAAAATATTGCGATAAAAATCCAGTGTTATTTCCCGTCGAATATAAATTTTCTAAGCCATTCTTTTTATATTGCCACTTAATAGTGTTAAGAGTGCTGTCATTTTGTCAAATCGTAATCGGAGTAATAATTGAAAACAGGCTTGCAAGATTCTGGCGGAAATCTAACGAAGGCTTTACTTAAAGCTTCATTGGAAATCATTTAAAAAATACGTCAGTTAGATCTCTCTTTTGGGAATCCCTACACTCTTAAAGATAGTTCTGGCATAAGTACGAAGTGTTTTTTGGCTCAAATTCTGCTTGAAAAGCTATCTGGCAGAGATGTATTAATGTCTTAACTTGATTTGTCTTGAAAATAATAATAGCGGACAATCAACAAAGTCAATTCTTCTTGTTGCAGATCGAGCGGATCCTAAATCTTGGAATGCCTCAGTGTTGTTGAAAATCTGTTATTATGGTGTTACGCTCAGATGGTGTGCCTCATGACTTTAGACGAGCGCTAGATGGCGCTAGCATATGCGTTTAATTGGCTGTGCGGTACTAGCAGCGCTCAACTGAAAGCTGCTGTGTTAGCAGTTAGAGTAAAAAGAAGAGTATGCTTGTTGTTGCTTTCATTTGATGGCGCTCATATACTGTCTTAAACCCAAATTTTTTTAGTTGAAAAAAACAACTTTATTTTAATTTTCAAAAATTTGTAGTTTATTCAAATATTTTTTTTCGAAGTTACAAAATTTTTTTTTTTTTTAAGATTTTGTCTTGTATTTAAATATTTTAAATATTAATTACATAAGTATGTATTTATATTATATGATTCTTTATCATTTTAAATTTTATACACATGCTTAAAATTAGTTTTTTTTTTTAAATGCAAATATCTGAAGTATAATTTTAATTAACGATTTCGTGGTTTGCGTCTTTTAGCATAATTTTTGGGGCTCTCGCGTTTGTATTCGGGTGTTTTTTTTTTTTGTTTTTTTTTTCGTATCATGTATATAATTTATTGTCATGCATGATAACAATCATTTATTCGTTTGTATATCTATAAAATGTATGTTTTAATGTATATATAGAGCACTTAGAGCTAGCAAAAATCACGCTTAAAAATAGTTTCAAATATATGGTTTTTTAAGGTTTTCGCTTTTGTTTTGTTATTCTTTGTAATTTCGATTTTGACTCATATTCATTAAATGTAAAACATTTCGTTGAAGTATTTGCTATAATTAGCAAAAATTCGTTACGATTCTCTGGTTTATATATATATATACTATATGTATATCGGTGTTATCGATAGCTTAAACTTGAACAACTGCTAATGAGATTGAGTTGGCGACTGTCAAACTCGTTACAATATTTATGCTAAATGCTAAAAATCGTAATTGCTACTACTTAATGCATATGAAAAAATAACTACAAATTATCAAAATTAGGTTTGTATCTGTATGTGTGTGTGTGTGTGTGTGTGTGTATGTATGCATTGCTGCTGGTTGCTTGCGGCGGGCATGTATTGGGGGAGGAAGCGTGGGGGCAGGGTTGTGTGTTAAGGTCCAGCATTTGTAAAGTTGGGTTGCGCACCTGCTCCAGGGCTTTGAGTTCGACCACTAGTATTGATTGATGTGGGCCGCAATGCGGCTTGGCGTGCGTGTTGAGTATCCAAGTCATTGTGAGTATGTGTGTGTGTGGTGTCTATGTGTGTGTAAGCCGCACGCCAATGGCAGCCAAGGTGCAGGTACTTATCACAGCCTTCGAGCGCAGCATGCAAATGTCTTTTTTTCTTTTCAAAAAATGAAAACATTTAACATGGTTTCTCCATTTGCGCTCCATAATAATCAACGTCATAATAATTATTTCTAAACATAAAACAAAAACTTACAACAACAACAACCAAAACATGAAATGCCTTAATTGATTGAAGTTGTAGCTGCAAGTGTGTGTGTGTGTGTGTGTGTGTATGTGTGTGTGAATGTGTTGCAATCAGTCTAGCTGGAATTGAAGCTGCTGCTTGTCTTTGACGCAACTTGCTTGGATGCCTGTGCCTAGTATGTCTGTCAAAGAGATGTAGAGATGGGTGGAAGAGAGGCGCTATCAACATTATGGTCCATCACTTTGTGCATTAATTTTCAACTCACCACTGGCGGATACGACATATACTTGTCACTCATATTAAAATAGGAGCCATCTGCAGGCGGCGCTGGTGATGGAGATGATATGTAACTGCCTTTAATGACCAGCGAGGAGGCAGGCGAAGGCGATGGTATGTACAGGCCATTCGAGATGAGCATGTGATCATCTTTGGCGCGCATGGGCAAACCCTCAATCATGCCCGTAGTGCTATTACGTTGACTGTGACGTTTGGGATTGGGCAGCGTGCGTGTAAAGTCCGGGTTACACAGCGGATAGGGTGGCGTGCACATGGAGCTCTCCTGATATTTGGGTGGATAGGCAGTGGATTGTATAATGTCCACGTTCTCCACCAAGTAGGTAGAAGCAGCGGCCTTCTTTTGCACGTCCGCCTGCAAAGCAGTTATGGGCAGCTAAATTAGCCGTTTATATTTGTTAAAATGAAAAAAAAAACATTCAAAAAATGTATACTGAGCTGTTTGACTTACCTTATAGACGGACTGATTGTCATCCTTGGAGTAAGCATCGTCGTTGTTGGGCTCCGTTTCACCCTGAGACTTGTTTTGACGTCGTATAACAAACCAGGCTACCAGTGCTGCATTTAGCACTAACAAAACCATAGCTGCTGAGGTAATGCCTATTATCATGACATTGGGCAGCTCATCCTTTTCCGTATACTCCGCCGAATGCGGCTGTGAGCCTTTGCTTAACGTCAGCTTGATATCGGGCAAGAATTTGCTGCCACCCGCCTCATTGGCCGCCATTATAGAGAAGTAATATGTAGCACCAGGTTTCAGACCCTCCAAAGTCAGATTATGTCTACCCGGCTTGGCATCGTCATATTTGTACTTGTCGTCACCCTGCTGCTTAAAACGCAAGCGATAATAGACCTGCATGCCGCCATCGAAACCGGGTATCCACATTAACTCCACGCTGGTATCGCTAACATTGCCCACGCGCAGCTGCAGCGGCACATCTGGCCGTGTGGGCTTGCTGAACTCCAGCGTAGTGCTAGCCTGACCCAGGGTATTGCGCACCACACACTCATACTGACCGTAGTCATCCGCCGAGGTGTTATCCACCAGCAGCACTGACTCATAGTGTAAGGGATCTACCTGTCGGTCCAGCGTTTTAAACTTGTTGCGTCGCTGCATTTTCAAATCCTTGCCATGGCGACGCCATATGAAATTGGGCTGCGGTGCGGCCAACGCACGACAAATTAGCTGAGCGCGCACGCCCAGACGTGCAGCATAGCGTGTATACGCTGGTGCATGCTCGATTTCAGGAGAAGCTATCAAAGAAATGGTTAACCAGGCTACTTACAGCATATAGTTGGATGTCACTTACTTTGCACCACCAAGAGCACATTGTGTGCTGCTGCCGGTCCACGCTGATTGTCCACGCTACAGGTAAAGTTTCCAATATCACCACGCTGAACATTGTCAATGTGCAGAAAGGCGGTGTTGTTCTCAAAGCTAACAGTGGTGCGTGCCGTTAAGTCGTAGTCATCGCGTGACCAGCGCACATGGGCGGCTTCGAGTGGGCGTGCTTGTATATGGCAAGCAATCACAGCCTGCTCCCCAGCTACAAAGCTTTGGCCTTCGCTGACTGAAGTAATTGTGGGAGGATCTGGCAAAACAAAGCATAGTAAACAATGGTAAAGCTGTTGGGTAAACAGTTCCAGTTCCCACTACTTACATTCAACAGTTACTTGAATCTCTATCAAAGCCGTACCCTGGGAATTGAGAGCTTCACACACATAAATACCCGCATCATTGCGACTGAGTCGGCTGATGTTCAACCGCGGACCGTCCGAGATCAAACGCTGTCCACTCAAGGAGTTGCTAGTTATGGGCAGACCATCCTTGGTCCATGTATAGCTAATGGCCAAGGGATTACCGCTGGCATGCAGTTCCAGCTGTAGCGGTGCGCCTTCAACGCCCACAAAGCTGGTGGTCTGCGCATTGTCAAACTTGGGCGCAACTGTAAAGACATAACAGTTTAAGCAGCTGTTGGACTCCAAGTGAAATTTGTGCTATACTTACAAAGTATATCCAGACTAATGGTTTCATGCACGCTGCGCTGCAACACTTCATTGTGGCTCTGACATGTGTAGACTATGCCATCAAGATCTTGAGTTATGTTAACAAACATTTCCAACGTGGACACCGAACCGCCCCATAAGCCCGGTTTGTTAGCCAGATTAAGACCATCAACAGGTATGCCATCTTTCCACCAGCTTATTTTGGCGGGCGGATTACTAGAGCTGGAATCGCATATAAGTTTGGCGCGTATGCCAGGTACGAGGTTTCTGGGCACCACGCTGATCTTGACAGTTTCAGGTGGAACTAAAAGATATCTTGGATAAGCAAAATTATAAACAACTGGTTAAACAGCTAAACTTACAATGCACGCCCAAAGTTTTTGTGGCAAAAAGTGGTATTTCAATGGCTCCATTTTGCACCTCACATTTGTATATCGCATTATTATCGGACGCATTAACCAGCAGTGATAGCTCCGAGCTGATCTTGTTCTCGGTCACCTTGACAGCTGCATTCAAACGCTTGTCATTCTTGTACCAATGCAGAGAGGGCGGCGGATTACCACCAGCTGAGCTGCATTGCAGCTTTAATATAGAACCGGAGACTAAAATATCACCATCATTATAGCCGGTGAGCAGAGGTGGAGAGGGTGGATCTGTGTATATAGATAAAACCAGATTCAGTAAGCGATTTGCTTTCACGCTGTGGACTGCTTAGGCTTTTTTGTTCTAGATGACTTAGCCAATACTTACACAACACGTTGACGGTATGTGAACCAACAACATTCTGGGTAAGCTCAATATTGAGCGCATGACAAACTGCTATAAAGCTGCGACTCTGAGCATCAATATTGAGCGATATATTGGAACTGCTGATCCAGCCACCTTCAGGACTGCTTGTGGTCTTGAAGCTGCTGTTGTTCAAGGGACGACCATTCATTGACCAGTTTATACGCGCAGGTGGATTGGAGGGCGCCGTAAGGCAACTCAGTTGCACAGTGTCGCCCAGCTTGGCCTCCGTGCTGCCACTCAAATAAACATCCTTGGGTGCATCTATATATGTAACAAAACCCATACCTTTAAAGGAAATTCGTCTGATAATAAAAGTACAAATTACTTACACAACACTGTAAGATTAAGCTCAGCGCGCAGCGGCGTAGTGGACAACAGATTCTTGGCCTCACACACCAAATTGGCGCCATTATCCGCCGCACTGGCCGTAAATTTGTAGACATTCTCGGATAGTCGACCGGAAGTGCGCTGTGGCGAATTAATGGCCACGCCATTGCGATACCAAACTAGCTGGGCGGGCGGATTGCCACCACGGCTTCTGCATGCAATTTGCAGCTGCTGACCGCGACGCAAAGTCTCGCCCTGACTGTAACCTTCAAAGAACGGTGGGCCGGGTGGATCTGCCATGTGTGCAAAATTTAAGCTTCGTTAAGCAGGCCTAAACCAAGGGGTAGTCAATTGTGAACTTACACAAAACGGATAATTGCACCTGAGCGCGCATGGGCACATCTGGCGGCAGCGCCTTGTGACGAGCCTCGCATGAGTATTCCTTGTAGTCGTCGTCGGCTCGCGGCTGCATTTGCAGCGTTGAGCTGCTGCGGAAGCGCTTGGGCGCCGTCTCGTTGACACTGACAGTGACAGCAGCTGCCATATCAAGAGAAGCAACATTAGCTGCTGTGGATTTCAATTTAAAAAAAGCATTTATCACTTACATTGCTGCAGCTGGTTCTCGCCTTGATACCACACAATTTCCGCCGCCGGATTGGCATTCTCTGTGATGCACTGCAGCGTCAGATTTTGATGTTCCACTACCTCCACTTTGGCATTGCGCGCATAGCCCTCTATGGCAATGCTACTGGGCGCTGCCACAATGCTCAGCTTGGCATTGGCGCGTATGGCCGGATTGCCTGCCGCAGGACCCACCTGGCATTGATACTCTGCATCGTCCTCTAGCGTGGCATTCTTGATTTGCAAATTGTAAACGCCATGTGAAGCATCCACAAGCACGGAATAGCGTGGAAAACCTGGTATGACCGCAGAGAAGCCCAAGGCGAAGCCATCCTTAGTCCACTGCACTTTGCCAGCGCGCTGTGCCACTTCGCAGCGTAGCAGCGTGTCGGTGCCCTCGAGTATTTGCAGATCGTGCGGCGTTATGCGAAACTTTTGCGTGCCGGCGGGTGCTGCAGGTCCCTGGGCGTTGCAAGCTGCTGCAGAGATAGAACATAGGGAGCAATGGTTAATCGGCACGTTCGACATTTGGGCACGTAGGTGCGAAGTGCAACAATGGACACAGTTCAATTGGCTTGTCTATCAGTCAGTGAGTGGACTCGGTTGCTTGTCACAGTTACAGATACACATACACACAAACACAAACACCAACGCTTACATCAAATAGACATTACTTAATCGTAAGCCCCAAAAGCATCGCTCAGTCACATCGCACTAATTTGGTACAAGTTTTCTTTTTGCTCAACACACATACGCACACCAACATATGAGTGTGTCAGGCCACTCTCAGGCTGTCATTGAGACATGTCTGTCGTATTGGATACGAACAACCCACACCTATCCAAAGTAGGTCTACATCTTGCGGCTCATTAGCATTAAAATGTCTTAAAGAAAAAGAGCAAAGCAACCCAACCACGTTCGATACCCAATTGAACGGCCTGCCTGACGTTGTGTCTCTCAGTGTGTGTGTGTGTGTGTGTGTGTATTAGTATCTGAGTGTGTGTGGCTCGACCTAATCAGCATTAGAGCAATCTACATAGGTAATATAAAAGCCTAACCGACATACACTGGTACAAAAATGTCTAGTAGAGAGCCCAACAAAATTGATTGCTGATTACAATATATAACTATAGAGATCGAATTAAAAAGTTATAATCAGCAAATATAGCTACAAATAATGCATTTCGAGAAGATGATCTTCCAATGAATATAAGACTCTTACATTTGTGTCCACGAATTTCCTACTAAAACTGTTCTCTTGTTTGTTATCGGTGGTCTATGAAGCAGTTTTTGTATAATACAAATTTTGAATAAAACTATTAAAGTTAAAATCCTTTACTGATGATAGAAATCAAGTTTTAGAGTAATTGTTAGATAATATCAAAGATTTACTGCCAACCGCACTGAAATTAGACCATTTTTCGTTACACTTTTTCAATCGGCCTGCAACCACTGTGCGGCTCGGTTGTCAAAGCGACTGCGTGAGACGTGCCTACAAATGGTTCAACAAATAAACGTCGCTGTCGTGGACTTCATCAATGGATTAATTGATTATTTGTCGCAGGCAGTTCAGCAACTAAGCAACTAAGCCAGCCAGCTGGCCAACATGCCCCATACAACGGGGGCACATAAGCGGCATGATCTTGAAATAAGTTCAGTTTCCGCTGAACACGAAATAAATTATACGATGGCTCAGTGTGAGCGTATACGTTTTTTACTATCGGATATGATTTAGTCACAGCGGAAATGTAACCGCTCAATAGATCGAGAGACAGACAAACCGATCGATAGACGAGCCACGGACCACACACACTCATACTTAGTCACTTTGGTTTGGTTGTTGCTTAAGTGGATTTGCAGTTAGTTGCATTTTAGATGAAAAGTTCATGCAATTAAGTAAGTCAGTTGACCAGCTGAACTGCAGCAGCAAGTGCAGAACGTTTCCTGTGGCAATTAGGCAACAGCAGATACAACAAACAACGACAATGACAACAACTACTGCGAATAGTCCCCCACCTTACAGAAAGAAAAAACTGCAGTACTTAACAGGTTTTTCTTTTGTGATGACAATGACTACAGCTACAACAACAGCAATAATTGCGATGACGAAAAACAGTACCAAGACCCAAGCAACTACAACTCATTTAGTGCCATTACGAAAGGGCGGCATGAACCCGTTGTGCCCCTTGTGTCCCTTGTGCCCCTTGTGCTCATAGTGCTCAACTTGCTGCATGGAAAAGACAATACGCAATGGGTAATTGTCACACATATGCAAGGCAGGATGGCCAACAAAGAAATCCTTGAAGTGTGACAGTAGGAAGCGCACAAGGCAATGGAACCAAACACAGATACAGACACTAACACAGACAAAAAAAATGAATTGAAACCACTTGGCCCAGCAGCAAGAAAAGTGTAGCGAAGTGAAGTGAAGTGCATAGAACGCAAAGTAAATGAAAGACAAGATGGACACCATGGACAGCTGGCAACCAACAGACCGGTTTACAATTTCCATTCATACGTTCTGGACATGGTCACTTTATGGCAACTCCTGTGCATGAGTAACAGTGCGTTGTAATTGTTAGCGGCCAAGTAAGCCCACAAATTGTACACAAACTAAACTAACAGCTTAACCGCAAAATGTTGTACGCATTTGATGTTGATGATCCTGAAGGCATTGAGCCTAGAGGGCTGGCCATTGGGCACTGGACACTGGCCACAAGTTAAGTGAGTGCCTGGCATAGGCCGAAAGCTTGCTAATAGTCGAGCTGTTGGGTTACGTGTGGCAAGCGAAGCGCAACACCGGATGTCGCACTAATGGTCAACGACAGCGTCACTGTCCAAGTTGGAGTATGCAGCGAGGCGGGGTCCTCATCCACATCCAAGCCTACTGCTGTGTGTGTGGTGTGCATGTATGAGGCAAGGCTGCCGGCTGATAGTTGCTTGCTGCCACTGTTGCGCTTTGTAAGTTAAACTATCTACAAGTCATTAACTCATACAAAAGCAACAGCAGCAGATCCGCCTGGCAGGCGCACAGCAGGCCTCAACCAGGAGATAGCTGCAGCGCGTCACCAGAGGTAGCAACTGAGGTGGCAGCGGAGTCTAGGTTACATTTGGCTTTGACTAAGAACTGAGGCAACTGAAGTGCCTGAGCCAACGCACAGTTTTGCCTTTTGTTTCGTTCTTTCGATTTGGCTTTGGTTTGGACGGCTTGTTTTTGCTTTTAGCCAAGTCTCTTAGCTCTCTTCCGACTCTCGCTCTGTCTCTCGCAGATGATGATGCTGTGCGCGCTTATCAAGACCAAGACCAGTTTCCAACGCCTTTTGCCGTTGTCTGTTTTCAGCTCTGGTGTTGTGTGTGTTTGCGTTAATGGAAAATATTGTGGCATATCACAGGAAATCCGGTGAGGTTTTTTTTTTATTGCGTTGCCTGCTTTTGAACTCCTTTTAGCGCCTTGTTAGTACCAGGACACTTGACACTCATACAGGCAAACCTCAATTTATAGAACTTAGAGTGCTGCATAAAAGACAATGCAGTTTGATGCTGTTAAAAGTAGTTTGCACTACTTTGTGGAAATTCATTTGCAATAATCTTGAGTTATGGTACGGAGACCTGTTTTATTACTGCGAATTTAATACAGTAAAGTTAAAGATATCGAAATAGGGTAAGTTCAAACCATTTGAAATAGAGATGTGTTATCGATAAAAAGTTGAAGTTCTTGGAAGAGGAAGCGTAGCAAATTGTACAAATTCTTTTTTTAAATTAATGAAAAGAGTATTGTTGCACAACAACTACTAGTATTATAACCCACTTTCTCTAACTATCTGAAATAAAAACATAAATTTATATCGAACTCTTAATTTAACAGCATAACCACACCTTACCACTAACGATTCGAGCTTACAAGTCGAATTCAGACTGTAAGCCATACACTTTAGGCGCGAAAGAGACAGGGAGACCGCCAAAGTCTAGGCACAGTTGCTGCTATCTCGCTGTCATTGACAAAATTAACGTGCACATAAATCTTACTTTTTGGTAGCATGAATAGAGCTTTTGCGGCTTTGCCAATATAAATTTAATTAACATTTTTTTATTTTGTTAATTTTGTTTAACAAATGCCTTTTTATCATATTGACTAAAGGGATTTGGTGTCTTACAAATTTTTGCTAAGCGCTGGCAAAGTGTTTTAAACTGTTTGAAATTTGGCAACATGCTGCTGCCTTAAGCCTTTTTGGTAGCCATGACAATTATTTTTAAAATATTAAGCTGGGGCCATATGACACGAGTATACATATGTGCTTGTGTGTGTGTGTTAGCGTTTAAGTCGTTTAAGCATTTTGTAGAACTTGAAGATTTGAGCTTGTGACTTTCATGTCTCTCAGGCAGTCAGCTAATACTCGATTTTAAGGCAGAAGCACAATAAGCTATCTAAAAGGTTGGCTTAAAAGGCGCTAGCGGTTTGGCAGCGGCTTGTTGGCTTAGCTGGATCAGAGCTGGATTTTTCAATGAAAGTACTTATAATGAGTGTGAGAGCAGCTGCGGAAATAGAATTGCTTTGATGTTTTTAAACGTTTATATCTTATTCTATATGTGAAGTAATGTAAAAGCACAAGTTTATATTTATTATTTTTGATCTGACTTTTTCGATTTTGATTGCGATTTGTCAAAATGAGAGCAGAGTTCATTTCTACGGTGGGGAAATGACTTTAAAAGTTGTGATGCCGAAATGATCCATGTTGCCCTCTTCTATTTAGATTTAGAAGGAACTCTATGAAGGCATAGAGATGATTTTGACGATTGATCTGAAACTGATTTCCATTAGATCATAGCTATGGATTGATTAGTGGCAGACAAGTTACGCTAGCCTTTTGTTACTTTTTACTTTTAGAGAAGTAATTATATAGGACAACAAGTCTGGCTGTGTGGTTCTTAAGTCTCATGCAGACAGAGAACGGAACTGAATTGGAAATTCTTAAACGAGAGCACATGTACTGCTTCTTAGCACAGTTCTGCTCAAGAGCGAAGATATCGTAGAGCGAAACCAATTATGCTTCAATACTATAAACTTTATAACTAAGCAATAAAGTTATTCGAACCCGTTTGGTGTTAGTGCTAATAAAGATAGTTTTTACAACTTTTACTCCCAAGCAACAAGCGCTCCAAGCATTAACTGCTACTGCAACTACTCCTCCCTCTGCTGACTACAGGAGTGCTCATTAGGGCTTTAAAACAACAGTTTACTTTATGGCTGCTGTTTGTAACTGTTATACTCGGCTCAGTTTTCAGCTGTGCCACCCATTTAATGGGCGCCTTGGGCACGCTTAATAGATTCACAATAAAAACATTGGCTCCACGAAAGCAACAACCTCGACAACGACCTCCAAATCTTTGTGTTGTATTGTTTTTTTCGCTACACCCTTTTGGTTCAAGCAAACTTTACACAAATTGCCACATTACCAAGTCTCTCTTTGTGCGCCAATTGCCCAGCATCTTGCCCAGATTCAACACGAGTGTGTGTGTGTGTGTGTGTGTGTGTGTGTGTGTGTGTGTGTGTGTGTGTGTATGTTCATGTGCTGCACTGATTGAATTATAAATTTGCAGGCCAACAAATGTGCTGGGCAACATGCCAGCCATACATATCAATGGTCACACAAGTGCCATACCCATAGAGTCCAGCTAGCAGTACAACCACACAGCCACCCAACCACCCATAGAAAGCGTCACCACTTAGCAGAACGACGTTAAACTAATCAACTAATTTGCTATGAACTTTGCGGTTCATACAAATTAAAGCAGCCCGACATGGACTGCGATCTGGTTGGGAGTTGGAACCATAGACAGACCATAGACCCATAACCATAGCATTAACATTAATTATTTTCTGCTTCATGAGCATTTTAGATGAAATCGTTTTGGCTGCCGTCTGATGATGATGTGCCATCCCCAACACTCCTCGCAAAGTCAAGCTTTGGCTTTCATCTTTAATTAATTATTAAAATTATTGCCCTAGTTGAACTCCGAAGCGCTGTCAACTATTTATGAATATGCACAAAAATATTTGAACTTTATTATAATTTTGTTTTTTGTATGCTATAAAGTAGTATTTTTTTTTTTTATAGTGTCCGCAGCCACCGCACAAAAATTGTTGCTGAAAATTGAAAGTATTTTGCGGTTGAGGCATGCGGGCACGGCAATTAGTTAAATTAAGAGTCTGTGCAGCGGAAAGGGCGGCGGCAGGGGCATGGTTTTTTGTATGCATTTAATTGCATATTTTATGCGGCAAATGCAACAAGGCAACTATTGCAAGTATTTATAAAAACATACTAAAAAACTTTTTTAACACGTATGTTATGTGCTTATACAGCAGTTGTCTATTTTACAACGAGAAGATGTAAAGTTTAATAAAAAATACTAGCGAAAATACTAAAAGCACATATAAACACGCATATTAATACTGCAGCTGCAGTAATAAAAAATTTAATGCCCAACTAACGGTAAATCGTTTGATGATTTTATGACTTGAAGTCACTGAACAAAAACGGCTTTAAAAAAAGATCGTCTGCTAGCTTTTATCCAAGTTATTATGGTCGCCGCTTACAGTGCGTGGGTCCAAAGTTGAGACACCCACATAAAACGTACTTGTCGCCATAAAACTTATATAAAAAATATATAAAAAAAAAAAAGAAAACGAAATGTAAAAAAATGACAAATTTTTATTAGTCATAAATCTGACATGGGCGATTGGACGTAAATAAAAAAGGGCACCGAGATAGACCTGTACCGAAATATGCTGACTAACTTAGTGTTTACAAATTAGCCAAGTGAGTATCAACCAAATAATACCAAAAAAAAATAGTACAAAAAAAAAAAAAGAAATGCTTCTTCTTTAAAAATGTTTTTTTTTTAGTGGAAATACCCAGTCAACGCTCAAAAGTATGCAAGAAAATACTTTTTAAGGAACTCATAAACATTTCAAAAGCTTTTGCTGTTGGTCGAGGCCTATTCGAGGGCTGCCACTTATTTTTCAAGAACGAACAGAATTGAATTGTGAGCATTTTACACGCCTAGGCGTAATGAATGTATTCAAACTCAATTCCTATTCCAAAAGACATAACTGAGGACGGCGCAAAAGTCAAGCTTTAGGATTTGACCGACTTTTAGAGAGTGTACTTGATTCCAGATTGATCAACAAGTGGGGCTGCAATGGATTATCTGCTACTGTTGAAAAAGAAATTTCGGATGCATACATGTTCATAGCATCTGATGTACCCCTACGGCTAAGAAGCAACGACTCTAAACATTAGACGAATTCTCGGCCTTTGTCATTCCATTATTGACAAGTATCAAAAGGAATCTTAGGAACTAAGCAGAACTACTGCGACTGATACTCAAAAACAAATCAAGGAAATTAAACCAACAATTCTTCAAATTAGAGAAGGAAAAGCCATTACCATCAATAATAAGTTTTTACTCACAAATACATATTCCACCTTGCAACAAATCAAAATGATTTTTAAAATTTTAATGATTCATTTAGCAGCGAGCATGGATATGAGTTGAATATGGAATTTCTCAATTAAATCACTGGTGTTGAAAACACAATTATCAAACGATTGGGTACCATACTTAATGTTCTAAACTGTAAGGTAGTCTTTAGGCACTAAATTTGTTAAATATGCGTCATTAACTGCCAATCTAAAAAAAAAAAACAAAGTTTTCCTAAAATTTCGATGCACGAAAACATGCAAAACATCAATAATATGACAAAATGAGGGTCTTTTTAATATGTTCATTGTTTGAGGCGCCCTGTATTCACTGCACCTTGTATGAGTTTTCATTTTAAAGCCTAAAGAATAGTCTGTAACATGCTTTTTCAATTTTGACAATATATTTACTCCTTCAAAAGTTATGAATTTCGCTGCCCACTGCGCGGCGTTCGCTCACCGACGAATTTCAGAAAGATCTTTCATCGCAGATTGAGACATCCCAGCTCAGGTTATTGAATGTACATGCATATTTTGCAATCATGAATATTTTTTTGCTTGGGCAAATTATTTGAGTAATTCAAGGGGTTTCAAGACGTTTATAAAGCATCGTCTCCGAAGTCGAGGCAAATCCAACAATGTCTGTTCGCGGACAAAACGCTTCAAAGCAAATGATTCCCAACTTCTTCCCAAAAACGTAAAAGCAACATACTATTACAGCAAAGTATATATATAGGTATAAAAGTTTGTTTCCTAGAATGTTTGATAAATTAAGGAAAACGAACCACCGACTGCGAACTCCTCTTCTTCACAACTATCAAAATACATGTTGCGTACCCAAAATATCAAATCGTTGAATCATGCGACATTGGCATCGAATAACTTCATTTCGAAAATCCCTCAAACTAATGCATAACTGAATGGATCTTCATTAGGCGCTTATTCCACGATGCGAGATTCCCAAACGAGTTGGTCCGTTCTTTTTTAATTTGCTTCATATATGATTGCGTTCTATTATCACTCGAGTTTAGCAAGCGCATTAAGAATATTTGTGTAGTATTTTTGTGCTCTCTTCTGGAAACCTACAAGGCAACCCACGTAGCTGCTGCAAAGTTTCTTTCTTAATGCTGCCAAGCACAAATTAATTTGGTTTTATGTGCCCAATGCAAAAAGCAAAGTTTTTTACGGCGCAAAGTTCCATTTTAACAGAGTCTTAAAGTGAAGTAAGTCAACCCACATGCGCTTTTCACACATCCCCACGCTATTGGCAGTGTATTTAAATAAGAAATCAACCCAACAAGCAAAACCAATGTAAAAACGCGTAAAAAAACCAAAGCAGTTTTTGACGACTCTACAACACTACGGCGAAGAAACCAGTTCCAGACTTAGCCAGGCCAGCCACTGAGCCAGGTAAGTAATGTGTGGGCAAAAAGCAAAACAACTTTAGCTTGGCTATGACTTTAATCAAATACGGGTTTATGAATGGCCGCGGTTTTAGCCATATGAATGAGCGGAGCTTACAACAGCAGCGACAAAGACGTAGGCAGCTACAACGACAACGACAACAACAACAACAACAGTAACATTGGCAGCACCGAACTGAATTTAAATTGATCGCGACTTTGTGTGTATTAGTGTGCTCGATATGCACGTACTTACTCCAAGTCGTCGTCGTCGTCGTCTTGGTTGCCGTCTTGAGCATACTAAGCACGCACCTGGCCCAGAGTTGCACTTGGCCAAGTTGCCACTGCCGCTGCCTCTACAATGCTGGCTTTGACTTTTTATGCGCGGCGCTTTTGGCTTAGTTTAATGCAACGCCGCTTGCTCTGGGATCATTCGATCGACCATCGACGTTGCCGACTGCACTTGTCGCTTAGAAAATGCCAAGCCATTTATATATATCTATATACTTATATATATACATATATATCGAACTAGTATACAGTATTGTATACGTGTCAGTTGGCAGCTGCATAATTATAATGTCTGGCCGTGCCTGTCCGTCGTTAGCTGCTTTTTTGCGCTTGGCTTGTCTGTCTTGCCAAAAGGTCAGATAACATGCATATTCTTGCCGTTTTATTGGCGCTGCTGCTGAACTTTATTTAAACCTTCCATATCGAGAGGGGCCACTGAGAAATAAGCTTAAACGTAACTCAGGTTTCGCAACAAGGTTTTTTTGTTTTAACCTATCCATTGAACGATTGTACTAACTTTGACATTAAATCGATATAGACAATGTTCCGCCAGAAATCTCTTTCAACCAAGCAGAACCTTATCCTTTTTAACCAATTATCAACACAGGGGGACACAGAAAGGAAGAACGTTAGAAATCGATTAAAAAAGTCAAGAGCTAGTTTAAATGTGAAGTCAACAATTCAAAATCATAAGCACACTTTTTGTATCGAAAATTTGTTAGGTTACGACGACTGTCAGGCTAGCTGCCAGGCCATAAATCGAAATTGTGTTTACCATGTAAAATATAATGCTCGCCCGCTCGTGATCAGATGCCAACCAGACACCGAGGTTAGATCTGTAACTCCTTTGGTTATAATTTCAGACGCCTCTGAGATGCTATCCCGAATGTGACTGCCCAAATATCATAAACTCCAACATACCAGTATCCAAAAATGGCGTGCATACCTTAAGAGTAACTCTTCCGCTAAAAAGAATAGAGCTATGTATAAGCCAACTTTGTTTTGACTTTACGACAGTTTGTTACTGTTAACTCTGTGTTCAGAGTACTTTGATATGAAGCTTGTAGTGGCCACTTGTGCCTTCTCCCTCAAAAAGAAATGGAGCGGTAGTGCTGGCCGAGTTTCTATGGTGACGGAGCTTGTTTTTATACAACTGATGAATGACCAAAGTTGAATTTGATCCAGCACTTTGAGTGTGTCAAGCGTATCGCTGATAGTAAGGCAGTACCTCCACCTGCAAGATTCAGGTGTGAATTGTTTAGCAGTAGCTTAGAACCGTCTGCGATGCATATTTCACCAGCTCGCTGTATTTTTCTAAGATGTTAAGGATTCGCTATTCTGTAAACGAAATGGCTCAGCAGATGCTTTGCCGTTGTTAGAGCTAACACTAGACACTGGCTAGTTGTTGTCCAAGCTGTAAGGGTTCTTGTCCCGTACTATGAGTTCTGCAGAAACCGCGGAGATTTCTTTTGCTCATGTTAAAGGCATAAATAGATACTACGGTATCACAGTGGTCCTTCTCTCGGCCTAAGTGTGCCAGGTAGACATCTGACAGCCACCTTAACATAATAACCTTTTCACGTTGGAATTTCTAGGACAATTGCCTATAACAACGACATAGCAATTGTCGTGCAGCATAACCTTACCTACTTGTTAAATTATTGAAACCAGTATTAAGTATCTTTAATAGACTTGTTATCAAATCAACAAATCGCAGGTGAATCTACATATCTGGGCTGAATTTACAATTTACATATGAAAAAATGTAGATATTTGCACTAACAATCATATAAATAATTAAAATTATTTACGTGTAACTTGAATTATTTAACACAATTTAAAATTAAATTGTACACAAAACTGAAATATTTATGTAAAATTTTAAAGATATTTATGGATATCTGCAGCAAGTGCAACTGCAATCAAACAGATTTATAACATACAAACTTGTTTTTTCTCCATTTCCGGCGGCCTTATGTGTATTTAATCAATTTTGTGTTTGTTTATATTTGTCATAAAGAATCCTTTTAAAATTTGGATTAATTCCATATTTTTTATTTATAATTTAATAAATATGTGTGTTTTTCATTTAAAGCTAAAAATATATCACGAAACCCTACAATTCAATCATCTTTTTATAGCTTGTAGTTTTATAGCTGTCCATATGGATGTGTGTGTGAGGTTGTGTGTGTGTGAGTGAGTGTGTGTGTGTGTGTGAGTGTGTCTGTTTATATGGACCCGCACATTCTATGCCTCGATTCCATGAATGATTGTTGCTGTTTCAAAAGATTCAGTCATTTCAGTCGTTTGTTTGGTTTTTTTTTTGTTTAATTTTATTTATTTATTCAGCTTTAAACTTTTGAACTGAATTTTTTTGTTGTGTGGCCTTTTATTTATTTTTGGTGTTTTTTTTTTTGCTGTTTTCTGTCCAATTTTAAGTCTAGCTCATTTGTTTTTTAAAATCTTAATAGCGAGCTGACTGCAAGCTCAAGGATGGTTTTATTTAAGATTTGTATCTTGTTAATAGGGGTGCATGTAAATTCAAATTAGCAAATCTTGCATTTTGACATTTTTATTTTATTGCTGTTATTATAATAAAGTACGACATACAAAAACACATAAAACATTTTATTTTGCACATTTGATTATAATGGCAGGCAGCATCGTCTATTTTGACACCCCAAAAGAACTAAAAAGCCACTCAAGCGTTTCGAGTCTCACATAAAAAACAAAAAAACAAAGAAAAAATTAAATTGAAAAAAAAAGACAGCCTGAAATTCAAGTTGGTTATCTCACGAAGTCGGCAACTTGGAAAACTGCTCGAGCATAACATTTTGGTTACATTCAAAAGTTAGATAATCACAAGAGGCGACGGCGATGACGACGACGCACAGTGGATCCAACTGACTTCTATTTCGACGAAAATCATAACTTTTGAGGAAGTAAAGATATTTTCAAAATTTAAAATGCATAGAACAGAGAAATAAGCTGTGTATTAAAGTTCGATATTATATACTGCAAATGTCTTATCTTGGAAAAATTCCATGTTCTAAATTGTGCTTATTTTTCAACAAATCGGCCTATTTGACGAAAGTGTTTACACTAAAATCAAAATAGACTGCTAACATCTAGCTAACAGATTATCAAAATTTTAACGATTTATTAAGCAATAAGCACATTTTATAGGTGCAAGGTTAACACTTTTGGTGTATATAATATCGAACTTTACTACAGTTTTTTGAAGCTCCATCTCTTCACAGCATATTTATCGCAGTGTATCGCAGAAGCTTCAGGAATTCTCTTTTATATGCACTTTAAATATTGAAAATATCTTTACTTCCTAAAAAGTTAGATTTCCGCCTAAAAAGAAGTCAGTTGGATCCACTGTGCGACGGCGATGACGACGACGTCGACAAAGGCGACTAAAACTCAGATACTGCAACATGGCCAAGCTAGATTAATGGCTTGAAGCTGATTAGTTTGAGGCCAAGAAAAAATCGAAGCATAGGAGAATATATGTATAAAAAAAATTATAAACAATAGAAGGCCAACACAGCAGCCATAATTAAGCAAACTCTGCCCTGTCACACTTTTGTAAGAATTCGTTAATAACAGACAAGTCGAGATAAGTATAAAATGCCCCACATGGACACTGTGGACGACAGACGGACGGACAGCAGACACCAAAACGTTCATTTGTCAAAATTAACACGCAGCAAGAAGCGCCTCCAGACGTATTATTCTTGTACGATTCTTTGGTTGGTTAATGTTGTTGTATGTGCCACTTCAAAATTGTTGAGTAAAGTGGTTCAATCAACTTTTTACCATTTTATGTTGCATATGCAATAAGATCTCAAAATAATGCTACATATTTTAACATTTGTTATTAACTTAACTTATTTACTAAATAATTTTTCTCCTTTTACCGTAGATATCCGTGTGCTCCCATATTCACTTTCACTTTGTTGTTAGCAAAAAGTAGCAAATAGAGTTCATCTTACTCACATACTCTTTAATATGAATAACGTTATTAGGCGAGAAGTGATTAGAGCTCCCCGTCGAGTCTCACTTCAGAAATAAACCTAATATGTCGAACTCGCGGGCTCGGTGCTCTTAAAGCAAATAGCCCAATACCCTGCTTCCACTGGATGTAGCCAAAAATGTCTTGAAAACAAAAGCAACAATGCTAACAACCGATTGCTATGCCATAAAAAATACGTTGTTATCGGCCGGCAATTATCGTGCAACGTCCTGTGGTAGAGAGGTATTAAGAAATAAAAGTAGGTCCATTTAATTTTCAACCTAGGCCCAGAGTTTTTCACCACGGTCCTGAAGACAAGGTCTATCTCAGTATGGGAAAGAGGATTCTTGCTTAAGTTCACAAAAACTACAGAAATTGTAGCTGGTACCGTATCTAAGCGATAATTATTATTATTATATATCGATTGGTGACAAAAACGATTGAAAATTCTTAATTTAAGAGCGCTGAGTACGAAAATTCTTGTGCTAAGCACAATTCATTTCCGCTTGGTCTTAATTCAAAAACATGATAAAGAACGATTGTTCAGGTTTTTAGACCAAAATATTTTTCTCAGTGTACCGTTGTTGGCTAAATTGACATAGTAAAAAATTATTTTGTGAGAAAATGGCTATTTACATATTATTTGCCTAAAAATAGATAAGTGGGTACAAAATATCTACATTTGAAGATAGAAAGGAAAGAAGATAGATTAGAAAAGCACGAAGTAATCTTTGATAGAAATAAAAGTGTTTATAACCATTAAAAGAATAGTGTGTATAGTAATAAGTTTATATAAGAGTTAGTAAGTTAACCTATGACACCAATTGGCTCGTTCTAACTTTTGTACTGCAGCCTTTCTCTATTTCCAAGGCTTCGTAAACCTTCTATAAATCTCGCCTCTTTAAAACGTCAATTGAGTTGTACAGTGTATCAAATAGTCGTAAACCTGTTAAAATATAGTTTTCGCTTGTTTTAATTCAATTTTTGTTAACTGTAACAGCAGGCCACAATTTTATAGGTTTTCTCAGTCAGGCTTTGGCAATTTAATTGAGGCAACAAGAACAACAACAGCAACAACAGAAACAACACCAACCACAAAAAAGAAACAGTCAAAACCGGCTTAGGTGCGTCTTACACACAGACACAGACACATAGATACTCTTTTGAGCCCATCCATCATTACAAAATGCACTTGTATGTGTGCTGGTGCCTGTGCTGCACCTGCTCGCATTTTCTTGAAAGGAAGCCTTCTTCATTGATATTTTCATGCGCTCTGTTCAACTTTCGCATGCGCAAAGTTGTCCAGCAACATATGCCGCTGCCGCTGTTGACGTCGCTGTCGGTGTGGCCGCTGCTGCTGCTGTTGCTGCTGTCCAGTGACCGACCACTGACCAGTTTGCTTTTTAGCCAAGCTCTGGGCCAGCTGGCCTGGTTTGACAGAGCTTGCCCCAAAAGCTTCTGTTACTAGTGCGCTCTTTTGCGCCCAGTTTTTTGCTGTGATTCTGATTTCTTTCTTGACGGTCTTTTTTTTTGCTGCCACTTTTTTTTTTGCGTGTAAGTTAATATGACTTGTAGCACGATGATTGCTTCCTGTGTAAGCGCGTTTCGCAGCGGCACTGATGACGTTGACGACAGCTCCGACGACCATAGGGTGGAGCGGGGCAGCTTGGCAAGAAGAAGCCTCGCTGTAGCTGCCCTTTTTTTGGTTTTTGTTGCTCAAAATATGTTTGCTGGCAACTTTGTGTTTGATTTTTTTTTTTTACTGTTTTTGTCTTTTATGAATGAATGAAAAATCGCTGCTGTTGTTGTTGTTTTTGTTGTTTCTGTTGTCGCTGTTGTCGCTGCCGGTTGGCGGAAGTTATAAATTAATTGAGTAAATATCGATTCGCTCAGCTCGCAAATGTTGGGCTGCACTTTCGAGCAGCACGTTAATTGGCAGCACTTAAACAAGTTACCAGTAGCGTCGAGTGAGCAATTGCCATTGCCAGCTACTGCTGCCATGGCTCCAGCTCCTGGTGCCAGCTCCTCATCCTCGTACTGATTCTATTTGCATAGCCAAATTGGCAAACGTGGCTGTGGGTTGTTACTGTACACTGTCGTTGCCACTTGCCACTTGCAAATCAAGTTAGAAATGTTTAGACCGCCCCACAGTCAAGTCTCATTCACTCACTCACTCACTCACTCACTCACTCATTCACTCAGTCATTCAGGCTACATCAACAGCATTAACATCAATAACTCTCTATGTGTGAGCGTATATGCTTGTTTGTGTTTGTTTGTGTGCGCTTTGCAGATTAATGCTCAAAGATATGGCCATATTCAATTGCGCCCGCGTCTTGCCTACTTAATGCAGTTTGATAATTTATTGGTAACGCGTTTAATGAATTTTTATGTTTTGTTTACTTGGGTGGGGCAATGTTTTTTTTATATTATTTTCATTTACTTTTAAGCGCGTCACTGCGTTCCACTATGCATGGTCTGTAATTTGGCGTTTTATGGCAGCTTTTATGGCAAAATCTAGGGCCTCCCAAGCTATGTCTTAATAAAGAGTGAGCTGCAGCTCTTGTTGGCCAGAACAAAATGCTTAAACCTAACTTAAGTTTAAGCTACTCTATAGCAAACGCTTTTCGTATGAGTCGACTATTTTTATAGCAAACTTTTTTGCTTTAACTATGACTTTAAGTTAGGCAATTATAGCCAACAAGCTTAGTTTACTTAAATTAGATCATTTAGCTGCTTATGAGTTTGGCCTAAAGTGCTCATGTATCTTTTTTACCAGCTACAACTTTTATAAGCCTTGAGCGCCAAATCAGGTTCCTAATTATTATATTAGTGAACTTTTGGTTTTCGATAATTTGGTTTAATCTGTTAACCAAAAGTGTCAACCTTTCAAATCTCCAATCTCTTAGTTAAAAGTTAAAAGCTTTGGCTCTTTTTGCATACTTATTGCCATAAAATATCTTTAAGAAATGCTGTTATAAACAAATTTTGCAGTTTTAACCACTTAGCTTTATTTAATGCTTGCTTTAAAATTAAGTTTTAATGATTGGCATAAAATCTCAAATAGTGTTGTCAAACTTTAATTAGACGCAAATTTTGTATGCTTCTTAAATGTTTCATAAAAATTCCACCAAAATGCAGTAATTGGCAAACTGGTTGCTACGAAACGTTTTTCAACAGTATCTTTGCACATAGCTATAGGATAGATTTAATTTGAAGCGCTCAACTGCCTGACATCATGCCATAAATACACTATAACTGTCCAAATAACTGCTTTAAAGGTGGCTTAAATCCGTTGAAAGCTCTGCTATAACTTCACACGATTCGTATTATTTATGTATTTAAATATTTCAATCTTTGCAGATACATATATGTATATACCTTTTCGTGTTCGTTGTTATTGGGGTTGTCGCTTTATCGGCGCAATCTCAGCGTCATGCATAATTGCATATGTATATCAGATGCAAACACCTAACTGTACACATGTAGCTATCTGCTGTGGCATGATCCAGGCGTAGCAGATCATAACGAGTGGCATGAAAGCTGCCTTATAAAAAGCGCCAACTTTGAGTGCAACAAACGGCAGCAGCAAAAGCAGCACTAACAAAGCCAAGAGGCAACAGCAGTTGCAACTTGTTTGCCTCTTGTTGACGCCACCTAACTGTCAACTTTCTTTTTTGCCAGCGCAGATAATTACAGCTGCACATATAAGTACGTGTGTGTGTGTGTATAATGCAGCGTATTAAGTTTTACTTGCATGCAATTAGCATAAAAAATATCAACACCGTTTGCATTTATATAACGCCACAAATTATGCATCATCGGGCTGCCGTCGCGTCGGTGCTGCAGCAAATGTGCAACGAATTGCGAGCCCGACCTGTGCCTTGCCACAGCTCTGCTCAGCTCTGCTCAGCTCTGCTGCCATCATGCCAAACTGCAATGACGTTGAATAATGACCGAAAATGCAACAACGCAGGCGGCAGAGAGCCAGACAGACGACGACGACGACGCTCAAGTGGCAGCCGCGAGCAGCCGCCACCACAGTTGCCGCAACTTCAACTTCAGCTGCTGCCTGTAGATGCCGCTGACACCTTACGCACGCCCACTCAAATTGCCACTGCATTGCCGCACACAGACAGGCACACACACACACACACCTACACCCACACACACACACTACTATAACGGTATGTGTGCATAGGAGACATTAAAGACCTCGCCACAGGTATAGGCTCTGCGGCACGCATGAATAGAGGCGTTTCCACTGCACGGCTGAGTTTTCACTCTCTTGACGTGTAAAGTGCTGCAAAATAAGCAGTGCAAAAACAAAAACAAACTCAAAAAAATACAACATGTGAAAAGACAAACAAAATGCAAGCACAAACAAAAAATTGGTTCAATTTTGTACAAAGAGTCTGAACAGAGCCAAGCCTAGCCATTGCACAGTGGGCAACAATGGCTATATTTCAAGCATATAGGTAAAAGTCACAGTCTTAAGTCAAAAATTTATAACAATTTGCAATAAATGAATTTATCGAATTGAAATATCGCCCATTTTAACGTATTACTATTGCTACGAAGAAAAACTCATTCTAGGGCCGTCGACGGGGGGGATATCGGGGGTGATGCTGAGGGCCCATTTCAATCGAAACGCTGAAATCCGGGTAAAGTTTAGCATGCATCATCCTCTTAAACCAGATCGAGGGTCCCGCAGGTTACGTTCACCATTATAACGAAAAATATAATTTCAGATTTTTTACTGGCTTTAGGATGCTACCTGCAAGAAGCATTACTTTCTAGTCTTCTGATCTCATTATTTATTGCAAACTTCTAACTTTCTAATATGGATTAAAGTATTATTATAACGGTAAATACGATGGATTTCCCTATTTGCTAATTGGATCAAAATTATCTCAGAACTCTAATTTCATATATATATTTATCTACCGTCAATACGTATTTCGAATTGTAAGGAGAGTTTGCAACTACTTAATTCGTAATATGAAATGATAATCACAGTCTAAGTTTTTGACTTTAACTAAAATATGAATTCGAAACCCAAAAAAATACTGCCGTTCTACACAAGGCTATCAGAGGTTGCCAAGTGATTGATTTTTCGTAGTTCTTCGGATAAAATCTGAAAATTTCTTTCCTAAATCACTGATTGTCTGTGACCAATCTTAAACAGCGCAAACCATTTCCGACGAATTTCTTTTAATTTCAACTATTTTTCCCAAGCTCGTAAAATCTCTTAAACAAACGATGTGTTCAAGCTGCGGTTATTTGTAGAAAGCAAATTGAGTAAATCGTTGGTTATTTACTTATAATTATATAAGTACATTTTTTATATGCACTTTAATGATTAGTTGTTTGCTGAAACGACAGAAGAAACATCAAAAGTTTTTCTATCGAAACACTTTTATTTTTAATCGAAAAATATTAAGAAAAGTTCTCATAGAAATTTGGGTTAAAGTCTGCACTCTCTGGCTCCAATATGACTCATAAACTAGCCTAATTAATTTTATATATTTACCGTTTCCGTCTACAACTTATCATTTTTGAATTCATGGTTGCCAGTTTGCAATTTGGCCCACTGTGCTAAAGGGCAAAGGGCACACATAGACAGCAGCTCACTAACCATGCCTAAGCCTATTGAAGTTCACGTCAAAGCCAAAAGCATGTTTTTTCTCATTTGTTTCTATTTCTTTCTTTTTTTTTTGCCGTTTTTGAAGTCCAAACGACAACTCGTTAGCACAAATTTTACTGTGGATATAGCCAAAGCTACAGTCAGCTTAAGGGGGAAAAGGGCGGGAAAAGGGTTAGGAGCTTGCTGCTGCCACTGCTTGCCCAGCTTACTGTCAACGCCTTTTAAATGGGCGCAGCTCCCACACTTTCCCGCTCCACTCCGCTCCGCTCGCTCTGTTTTCTGTTTTTCACAATAGAATCCGAGACGACGTTTTGCGTTTTACGACTAAACAGGAAAAGTCAGCTAGTTGTTGTTGTTGCTGTTGCTGTTGCTTTACAACTTCTAGTTGTTGTTGTTTTTTGGCAAATTTTCATAAACTGTTATTTATTTTTATTGCACAAAGAAAATGTGAGCAAAAAGTAATGGCAGCAGAAGCAGTGGCAAAGTTGCTAGCAAATTTTCTGCTGCTTTTCGTTGTTTTTGTGTTAATTTTTTTTTATTATATTTATTTTTTTGTATAAGCAAAGTCTGTAGCGGAAGTGAATTTGCACAAAAAAAAGCTGTTGGTGCTTTTGACCAAACTCTCACAGACATTAAAAAAAAAAAAACTTTTAAAAATTGGCAGCCTGAGCGACTGAGAGACAAATGCGAGTACTGTAAGGCAACACGAGCAGAGCAGAGCAACTTGCAACGCACAAACAACAACTACAAAACATACAACAACGACAACAAACATGACACGGAGGCGCATTTTATTTACATAAAAACAAATGACCAGCATTTTGCGTTGACTCTATGTGTCTTCTGTGGGGACTCTCTCTACCGGCTTACTCGATGGGGCACAAACCCGACCAGATGAGTGAGATGTTAGCCACAAATGTAAAGGTAACACCGAGCATTCAGACAGGGGTTGTCATTACGTTGAAGTGTGTGTGTGCCACAACTCGCTGGTAGGTCTATTAGATGACGGGCTAAGTTACTGATGGGAATTGCTGGAACACTTTTGCTAGTTAGTGGCATGAAATTTGAATAATGGAAGCTTTTGCAAATGAACATTTCAAAGGAAGCATCATGGTATTCAAAAAAATTAAATAAGAATATGTGGAATCATATGTGCCTTCATTAAGAAATTAAAAAAGCTGGCTTTAAGATAGCTTTGATGTGCTCTTAAAGAAAAAGTCATGCCTCAAAACAACTTTTTCAAATTTAAAATTTCAATCTTCAAGATCCCTGCACCCCGATTTTAGCGAATTTCATGAGTATTGGTTTTATAGTACTTTTCATCAAAGAATCAAATCCGCATTCTTTCAAAACGGATCTGCAGATCTTATGAATGAAAAAATGAACACATTTACTATCAGCCTGTTGTGTTATTAAGAGAAAAGAATTTTCTAAAGAATTTCCCTTAAATTTGCCGAAGCGATCGTTCTAGGCAGTTCGGAAAGTAGAGTTAAATAATCGTTAAGTATACGAGTTTCATAGTTTTGAACATTTGCCAGTCACTTGCATTTGAACTCGTGAATTCGAAAACGCTTATTGGAACAGTTGACGATAAATAAATATTTTGAGCACATAATCAGCCAGAATGTATGCGACTTGGCTTTAAGATTATAATTAGATTATTTGTTGCTATTATGTACGAATTTCAAATAATCCGAAACAAGTTTATTTATTATATTGTAAGTTGTTGCCCAATCATACATAAAAGTTCATTACGATGGCCGTAACTTGCAAATCCTCAAGCTATAACTATGATCCCCTTGTATACTATATGTTAATTACAACAAAATAGGCCTAGAAGCTGTCATTATGTGGCAGTTGCAATGCACAGAGCTGTGGGATGCCCACGCCACGCCCAGAGCAGCTGCCCGAGCTTACAGCTGCCCATGTCCAACGTGCTACGGGTTTGCCCACTTCAGTGGCACACGCGTTTCAAAATTAATACAAGACAAGCTGCAGAAGCAAACAAGCCAGACAGGCAAAAAATAAAACACATAAAAGGTATTATATGTATATAAAAGACGGCCAAGCTGTAAAAAGAAATACACCTGCCGGAGCCGGCACGGGCTCCGGAGCTGACGAATTTGCAGCATGTGAGGCATGAGGCATGTGGCATGAGGCAACAGCCAACACACAACTACTACCGAAAAGAAGAAGAAAAAACAGCATTCAAATTATTATTTTTCCGTCTTTTTAGCGCAACTAGAAAAATTGAGGATGTGGTTAAGCGCTCAAAGACAGCAAGCCAAAAAATAAAAATACAAGAAGTGGAATTTACAAATCTGCTTTTTTCCTACCGTTTCTAGGGCTGAGCGACAGGGCCGGGGGCAGCGCTTAGCAGCCAAAAGTAGGTTTATGCGCCGCGTCAATGTATGTGGCACATGGAACATATAGAACGGCCAACATTGCTTTATAATCTCAGCGATTTACATAGACAAATTGAATTAAAGGTAGAACCTCAGCAAACAGCCGTTTGGTTGGTTCGTTGACTGGCGGATTCGGGCAGGAGTTGTGCTTCATGGACTTAAAACCGATTTAGTTTAAGCCAAAGCTAAAATGTGTTACCATAAAGCTTTGATGCATATGTGTGTGTGTGTGTGTAGGCAGGTTACAGTTAGCCAGCTTAATATTCCAGTCATCATTGACAGCCGTCATCATCATCATCATCATCACTATGCTGATAGTTGTAGCTGTCCCCATGTTGGACAGGCATTTTCCAGTGCATTGAACTGACTCTAAGTGTTAGCTGCTTGCTTAACTAGTTAATCTCTAATCGTTCTTCGGCAGTTGCTGAACTAGTGGGCAGTTGCTGTTAAATGGCCCATTTACACTGATTAATAGTTAGAGAGCACAAACATACGATAATAGTATAAATAAGCAACATTAGAAACAAAGTTGATTATTATATGTATCTTTTTTATAATTGCTGCATACCGTTATGTTTACAAGCGCGAATTTTGGAACTAATGATAAAAAGTGCTAACTGGAATATGAAAAAAAGCTAAGCAATAAAGAGTTTTAATTTAACATTTAGGCGCTTGTTACACGAAGCGAGATTTTCAAGCGAGAACGTGAAGTAAGTCGCATAGGGTTGCAGACGGTGCGAGATACAAATCACAGGGTCTCGCTTGAAAATCTCGCTTCGTATAAAGAATGCTGTGTATGCTTTTTACTCTTATAATTAAATATATACGAATGACCATAATTTTAAGTGAGTGTTCATTCTCTGTGTCTTAGTTTCCTTATTTTTCAAACTCAAAGATCTGTTGTTGCACTCTTTTTCGCCGCATAATTGCTCACCCCGTGAGGTGAGCGTGTTAGAGAATACCACCTCAGCAGGTCAAAGCTTGTCGTGTGAGGCGATTAACAATGACACTGGGTTCTTGCGAGACCAGTAGGCCTTAAAAGGGTTGTGCGTAGGGTTTGGGACCCACCACGTAAAACCACAATTCCAATGAAAGAATGTATTTATATCAGGCCGTAACCCGATAACGGTCTGTTATAGCCAGTTAAGAAGAAGAAGAATTGCTCACTATTCCAACAGTGGCGCTTTCCCTTTCGCTCTCAAACACAATCCTTTTTTGTCTCTCATTTAGCTGCCAGCATAAAAGAATTATATTTTAGCTTTTTTTTGCTTTGAAGAAATACCTAAAATTTTGTTACAATTCGAAAGGTAACAGACGTGAATGGGAACGCACATTAAATATAAGTATAGTTTGAAAAAAAAAATCAGAACACCCTTAACATTAACTAGATCTATATGGTTCTATCGTATCTTTTAAGAAATTTACTTTGCAATTGCTATAGACGAATTGAGTTTGCCAAATTATTTCCTATTTCGTTTACTAGAATCTTTTACTATAGTATAATCAATATTTTAATGAATTAAAGTAAAAAATCCATTGCAATTTTACTTTAACAAAGTTCTTATTCAAAGTTCTTCCTCTTCTTATAAGCATCCTTATGAATTAAAATAATCAGTTTTCACTTTGTGAGAGACCGATCTCCAAAATTGATTGTATAACTCAATTTCCCTAAATTTTCTTTTTAAATTCCCTTCATATTTGCAATCTCTTATTGCATAAGAATGGTTTAAATATAATAAAATGTGTTTTTACTTGCTGAAAGTCAAATGAATTCAATTCGCAAAGCCTCCGTGATATGGGAGCCAATCTGTAGGGGCGTAAAGACGCAAGTAAATTAATTTTTTATACAAATTTATACTACCAAATATTTTGTTGAATTTGTCAGTTTGATTTTATCAAAAATTAAGTGTTTATGCAAGATTTTTGGTAGAAGTCTGAAAATGAAGGTAGTTTGAAGTTTTAAAAAGACTTCTCCAATGGCGTTAAAGACTTCAAAATCCTATTATGCATTTTCATGATGATGTCGGAGATTTAGAGAGACTTCGGAAATATTTACTGAATGAAAGAGAAGTCAAAAGCGCTGGTAAAATCCTCTTTGATTAAAGAAATGAATACTCATGAAAGAAACACTTAATAGACTCGTACTATTAAGCGAAAGTGCTAAAAAAATTAGATGTTTACTCTGTATCAAAGGTCTCACTTATGACGTGGAAATAGAAATTCTCTGCTATAGTGATATTGATGGCAATACATTTTATAAAGAAGTTCTTGATTATAAAATGTAACTGTAAAGCCGGTACAACAATACAATATTTTTAACTGCTTGAATTTATTAACAATTATTGTACTGATTGAAAGCGTGTTCCCAAATCTTTGCGTTCCGATTCTGAATATGTTGACAAAAGCAGCTCGATTGATCCTACTGCAAGCTGAAACTTAGATTGTCTTATTTAGATCTACGATGAGAGACGACAGAATATCTAATATGTTAATATTAAGCAAAGAAAGAGATGAAACTGGAAAAAAATGATTTCAACTATCTTTCTTTTCAAAACCAAAGAAAACAATTGAAATTAAACTTGAAATCTTCTATAGGTATACAAATTAATCCAAAACTGTGAATGTGGCTGACGTTTCGTTTTTAATACTACAACAAATGATACAGGATCTCCAAACTACTCTTAATCTTAAAAAAGGTGTAGAAAAACGTGTAGAACCCGTTGCAGTTACAATATCCACAGCTAGTCTTAGTATGATGTAGGCGAAGAGGAAAGGGAAGTGAAGAGGAAGGTGATATGACCTACTACGAGTGGGACACGGGAGTTGGCGAGCGGAGTGAGCAGGGAGCAGAGATCAGTAGTGTTACAATAAAATAAATGTTTATGTAAATCTTACTTTATTAATTTAAAATTTTTAATGTAAAATTTTTTGTTTGCAATCGCAAAAAATTAAGTGAATTCTTTAAGAGACTTCACATTAAATATTCGTTGCGTACACTCTAATCAGATGGAATTTGTGTCTCCTAAGAGTGTCCCAACGACGACATTCAAACTAAGTGACAACAAATTTAAGTAAAACTGCGTTAAGAAGAAAACAGTGTTATTATTCATTCATCTATTCTTAGATGAGACAGTCAAAATCTACAAGAAACGTGACGGAACCCAACCTGAAAGCTTCCAGCTATCTTCTGCCCAAATCTATCTAGACCTTTTAAAGTTTGTTTCTACACATACAATTAAAGAACTGAAATTATCTTCTAAATGTCTAGCCATGCTGTCTGTCAATAAGGCCTGACAAATCAATTAAATCTGTATCTAAATGTAAGATGTGTTAAGTAAACACTCAAACACTAAAGTTAAAAATCTATATTTGAGAAACACGTTTTCAGCTCATCTCTTAAAACAATTTCGATTAGCAGCTTGCTAATTTGCTGCGCTTGAAACACACTTTGAGGCTCACTAATAAATTTGTCATTCGTTGTAAAATAATTACAATTGTGTTGTACAATGTAAAAACTGACAGTATTTTGGCAAGAAATTCTAGTTGTAAATTCTTCAAAGACAATTTTTACTAAAATTTGATCAAAATGAATATAACCTTATACATATATATAAACTTATATGAATAAATAAAGTATTTTAGCTAGAATTAGCTAGCGCACAAATTCATTAAAGAAATTTTGAAAGCAGTTTTGGAAAATTTGTTCAAACAAATTTCAGCAACTTTAAATTTATAATGTATGCAAAATAATTAAAAATCAAAGCTCAACAATGTTGGCCATAACAGTGCGAAAAGTGCGAGTTTCCCTTGGGCTGCTCGGCACTTTTCCCTTTTCCCTCACTAGCGTTTACCAAGCAACGAACGAAGCAGAAATTAAATTATGTGTGCCACAAAGTTCGCCTGAATTATGTCGCATAAATCAAATAAACAGCAGCAATGGCATAAAAAAAAATCAACAAAAAATAAAAATAAAATAAAAATAACTAAAAACGAACGGTAGAAAAAAGTTTTTGCTGCTGTTGCTGCAAGAATGTTGAGAAAATAACTGAGCAAAAATTTATACGAAAAACTTTTGCATTTAAAACGAGGCAGAGATACTAGTAGTCATTCGGCTGGATGGGAGCCGCGGGAGCCAAAGAGCGGTCCACAGGTCTGCCATGTGTATGTGTGTGTGTGCAACACTTGGTTGTGGCAACAACAATTCCTATGTAGCTGTTGCCTATTTTTATATGTATTGCAATTGCGGCGGCGTCAACAAACCAAAAAAATAAAAAAAATTTACAAGTGTTTAAATGTCAACAGCAAGCAAACCAAAAAATGTGCCGCACAAAAAAAAGCAGCAGCCAAGCCAGGCCATAATCAGACAAAAGGAGTCTGGGTATAACTAGAGGCCCCTTGCCGGGCATAAAATTTCATATAGAGATAAACGCGCAATTGTTTGACTGGCTGTATGTCTGCACGTCTCCTAGAGTCTGGCAGTCTGGCAGAACGAGTGTCTGAGATTCGCCAAGTCTTTGGCAAGTTGGGACACAGTCGGGGAGTGTGGACATCGCATGTCTGCGTCAGAGTTTTGCGTCTGGGTCGCATCTTTTGCGGCTGCCGCAAATGTCATGAACTTTTGCATGGCAGGTTGTTGGCGCTAAGCAAAAAGTTAAGTCAAGTTAAATGAAGTTGAGCTCAGTTGAGCCGAGCCGTGGAGTGGAGTGGAGTGTGTGTTGATGGTCAGCAGCAGTGTATCTAGTAGATACATTTAGCTGCATATGCACAATCGCTTTAATAACTTACCCATAAGCAATGAAAATGTCAAAGTTATCCAAAAATGTGGCTGCATTTTGTTGCTGTTCTTGTAGTTGGCTAAGTGTTTTATTGCAATATGCAAAACAACAATCAAAACAAACCGAAATTGTTGCGGTAACAAACACACACTAACTGGCACAGTTAACTGCAAAAGATACTTTTGTATCTTGTTGTTGTATATCTCTCTTCTTTTTCTTTTTTTTTGTTTAATTAAAAGCCACAGCCATTAGGCTTGGCCACATTTCGCATACACTTTAGGCGCATCATAATAATTTTGAAATGTCGCGGCTGACATTTTGTGGCAGACACAAACACGTTTAACACCTTGCACAGAACAGTAATAACAGTAATTACAGCAAATCTAACTGTAACTGCTCAGCATTGCCACTTGTTTACTACAATATGTATTTATGCTTTTTACAACTAGTATGTAACTTGTAGTACGTTTAGACACAACACTTGACTTCTTCAGCTAACGAACTTTGACACACCGCACAACTCAACGAGTACGACATAAACCACGCGCAGACCGCTGACAACTGATTCAACTGCTAAGTTTCAAGCGTGCGGCAAGGTCCAAGTCGAAGCGCAGCTCACAAACAAGTGAACGCAACGCGTTGCGACTGCATGTGAAGCGGCCGAGCCAACAAGTTCGATCACAACTTATACGCCATAGACATAGACGCTGCATAAACTGACATTACAACTGGTTTGAGTCACTGCTAAGCCAGCATTGCAAACAGTTGTGTCGTCGGGCTGCGGCTCAGACTGCAAGTTGCGCTTTTGAAGTTATAAAATACTTGACAATTGTTAATAATTGAATGCAGACTACGTTCAAGCTGACAATTATTTATTTATAATTTATTTAATATTTAATTACATTTCGATATATGGTATGTATTCCGCATTTGCTCTAAATGTGGGCGCATTTAGTACACAGCCGCTTCGTGAACTTCCGCTCGTTAAACTCTCGCACAGCAGCCACTGCGCCTGCGCCTTGTAGTCTGCGAACTGCTCCCATATTCGAACTGAACAGTCTTATACACAACTCTTATATGCACAACTCTGCTACACCAGCTAGTTATATGGCTGAATATGTTTTCGAACTCAATTCGCAGAGCAAGAGCATAAATGAGCAAACTCAGCGCATAAAACGTATGTATAAGAGCAGCTCGTATACAAAACACAGTTCATTTAGCAGAGCGCCTCGAAGAGCGTGAGCTGCACACTAAGAGCGAAAATGGTCATAAAAGTAAAAGTAAATTCGTGTCTGGGTTTGCCTTTGGTAGCAGAAACTTAACCAAAACATTGAGATAAAAGTAAAGATTCAGAAAGTTTAAGTGTTAAAAGTGTAACAATAGAGGAAAATCTTGGCCAAGCGTTTTCTAAAATGCTGAAAACTCTTGGCAAAAGGATTCGGCATTAGAGATTTGAAGAGAATTAGTTGAGGCGTAATTGATGCAGATGAAAATTTCTTTGATATTACAAGATGGTAAACTTGGTTTAGTTTCATTAATAATTATAATATTATAATTGATTTGAAGTTTGCATCATTTATGACTGTTCAATTTCAATCCTTTACTTGTAAATCTGTCTTTAAGTTGTTGTACGTCTTGAGACGGCAGTCCAAGACCTAAGACCAAGGCAAAGAATACCTCTGCAGTACTAGGAGCTCATTCTATACACTGAGAGAGCGTTTCTGACTAAAATAAACGTAACTTCGATAAACATTTGATAAGCAAATATGATTTATTTTCAAAACAAGTTGTATCTTCAAAAGTTCCAAATCGAGTGTTTTGAAATAAATGAATTTGTATTAAAAAGAAAATTATGTATAAATGAAAATTTTTAATATACCCAAACTATCAAATCTTGCAAAATCGTAATTTCCATAATAATTATGATTATTATTGAGACTTTTATTTATTTATTATTATTATTTATTTTTGCGCATTTCCAATTTCATGTTGTTATTAAATTCTTCTCAGAAGATGGATTCATTGCTAGAAATGGAAAAAACGCTAAAGAAAAAAAAATTAGGTAGATATATATATATATTTGGCGACATCGTTTTTCATCCCGTTGGCGATTTACATGATTTACTAAAATTCAAAAGCGTTTTTTCAACAAATATCTACGAAATTATCGATTCCCGAATTCTTAATAATTTTAGTGTTTATCTTGAGTTCTAATTAATTAGTTTGACCAAATGAGCGATCTAATTAAGGGTTTTACCTCTTACAACTTTCTTTCAGAACTCCAAGAGTGCTCTTTTAAGGTGCTTCACATAATTATTCGACACTTAGAGCATTTGACTTTCAACTTTTGTAAATTTTTTAAGCTATTCATAATATATCTTTGTTCTGATAAAGTAATAGAAACGTATAGAATAATGAGTTAAAGGCCTCGCGAGGATGGTTTTCTTTTTTGGATATACTGGTAAGCACAGTTAGTTTTTCTGGAAATGTTGATATTTGGCTGAGCGGCATCCTAAACAGTGTTGCGTTTTTTCCATCTAGTTCCACCATATTTTTTATTCCTAATTGCTGGAAAACATTTCAGCAGCGGGATTACCTTTTTTGCTTTTCTGAAAATTTATTTAGCTTTCTCTTGTCGTAAAATGAAGGCAAAAAATTGGTTCCCATCGCTAAGATGGGTGGTGGGTTGCTTGTGAAATGGACCTTGTACTCTTCACAAGGAAGTACATAATTCCAATGCTTTCACCCCAAGCTAAATGATTCTGTACTTTCTTTCAGTAATATTAGAAAATATTTGGGGATAGTACTAGACAGAAAATTGGACTGGAATCTTAAAACACTTGAGTGCAACAAAAAGGCCGCGATGGCACTGTACATATTCCTGCATGTCTTCTAAAATAGTTCTATGGCTTTAAGGCCGGTCCTCCTATATAGAATCCTAGTGAGGTGGCCAGCTCTACAAATGCAAACCACTCTTAAGCAACTCTATAAGACACAAGGAGTTGATATTGCTCAGCAGTTCGTTATATGGCTGATATGGGGGCCAGGCCACCGGTGTATCGAGGGCTGAGGGCTTGGGCTTCTACTGGGAGGGAAAGACACAAGTATACTTATGGCAAATTGTAAGCTTCATATTAAGAAACGCTTCAACCATAAAGCCACAGAAAAATGAAAGAATTGCCTTATGGCCAAACAAGCTTGGAGCTCTTGGAGCTCTGCTTCCTTAAGAGGAAGAGATGTTCTGCAGTCATACGCGTCATTACACTGTGTTCAAGTATCAAATCCGAAATTATACCTTAAACGATTGCAATCAATAAAAAACACGTTTTATTGTGATTTCCTTTTTAGTGGACTAAAAAACAAAATGACTGTAAACTAGTGTTATTAATGTTACCTCTTACCTGACCTTTTTTTGGGCATTGGAAAAGCTGATTGGTTTATTTATTCTAACGTTTTTTTAATAAACCGATTCATTTCAGTTTCCCACGCCAATGAACTGCTCCAATATTCAGTTACATGCCAATTTGGTTATATATATGCGCACCCCGGGCAAATTTATTTACCTTGATTACGCCTATGTCCCTCAACATACGGATTCAAATTTGGCACAAATATTTAAATAATAAAAATTCAAACGAATGAAGTGCCCGATGAATATTAAGTGCAACCAATCCATTCAGTCGAATTTCTCTCATAGTGAAACCCAAGTAATTGTGTAACTGGAGTTTTTAAAACGCTTTTATTAGCTTCAACTGTACATTCGTTTGTTTGTCTGTAACTATATCTTTAAACCGGATTCAAAACGTCAGATTAAGATGATACTTCGCACACTTAGGACTGATAACAATAAGTTTTTCCCAATATCAGCAATATTCTAATCTAATCTATTAGACAAAAACCGTCTTCGAGATGAACGATGAATGCATTTGTCTTGACAATACAACGATGAGTTTAACGCGAAGCTTGTCTTGGTTTCTTCACTTTGATATCGTGTTATTCGCAGATGTTACTGACTTTTTGCGAAGTCTTGCTAAAACCATCATCTGCACTTTGGCTTTGTGGTACTCATTCTTTTTTTGCGGAATCTAAGTAATAACTCGATGCAAGCATCTTTTGATATAGCCATAATCATTTTTGTTAATATTGAAAGTACTTGTATAACCTTCTGGGGGGTTTTGAACATCCACCGGCCGGGCCGTAGGTACACTCAGAGAAAAAATCAAGCAATCTATGCTTAAACCAAGCACAAGCGGTGACGATAGTACGGTGAGTATCGTTTTACTGAAATCAGCACGGAAATCTTATTTTAAGAATTTTTGTTAAGACCGAAAATTCTTATTTTAAGTTTGATTCAAACTTTATTGAGTACAATTTGGACTTACTTTAAGAATTTTCGAGCTAAAAACAAGCACAAGCGGTGACGATAGTACGTGAGATGCGTTGTACTTGAATTAAGCACTGAGTTCTTATTTCAAGTATTTTTTTTAAGTATGAAAATTCTTAATTTTATTTTGAATCGATTAAATCTAAGCACGATTCGGAATTACCTTAAGAGTTTTGAAACTTATTTTTAGTCTATTAGATACTTACTTTTAGCTCATAAATTCTCAAAATAAGAACGGAATAGTCTCAATATTAAGTATCATTGGCTCTTGATATAAGAACTGCCGAATTTGGTTTGACAATAATATATGTGCTTGTTTCAAAACCTATAAAATCTTGAATCAATCTCATTTCATTCTTGAAATAAGATCGATTCCTGAAACAAGAGCTGCTAAATTTGAAAAAACAAAACGAATTCTCATTTTAATTTATACAATTTATTATTACAAAATATATTTAAATTTATTTAATTCTTACATAAGATTTTCCATTGTTTAATGGATATAAATGTAAGGGTGGACTTATAAACTCGCTTATATTTTATCAGTTAAGTAACCTATTTCGTATGCCCTCAAATGGCTATCAAAATGAATAATACTAATTTGTTGGCTTAAAATATTAAATTATTAAATATTAATATTATAATTTTTTTGATTGTAAACAATTCAAAACTTATGCAATTTGTTGCTCAAAAGTAATTGTCTTTATAACGTCTTCCTTTAAATGTAGCTTCTTTACATACTTTACAGTTTACAAAATCAATATCGGAGTCTTTACCTTTTTTATCAAAGTATACCTCGTAATTATGAAAGAAGGAAACGTAAATATTGGTTCAATAGATTTTTCATGATTAATGAAAAACTTTGAAAATTTTAGCCCTGCTTTAATAGCTAATGTACAAGAAGGATTGACTCTCGATGTGATATTATGAATATATGTTTTTGCCTCCTTAAGCTTTGTTTCGAAGCGAAGGTACTTTAGGGGTCCAAATCTTTTTGTCGCAGTAGCGTAATGAACCATAAAGTGATGTTTTGGTTTTGATGGACCATAAAGGTTTGTGTACATAGTATGGTGCTTTTGAACCAATTCTTAAATCTTGCATGAGTATACTCATATTACCATTTTACCGTATGTCAGTATCCTAACCACACTGATGAATCAAAACTGCTTGTGCCTTTTATTGATATTCCATACGGTTATCGCAATTGTTCTATTTTAATAAAAAGCTGATTCCAGAATTTTTTATTCACACTTATTAGATTTTTTGCTTTTTTCGCAGAATTTTGCCGCTTATATTTCAAACAGTTGTTCATCAATTAATTTTAGAGCCTTATGGTTTTTAAAAATTTAATTAAAAGTTATTTATTGAAAAAACACATCGCATTTTTGACACTTCAAAACGCAAAGCACTTCAATCGTTTTCACAGATAAATTGCAATACAAATTTATAAAAATCAGTTGAGTGCGATAGTAAAAATAAAAGCCAAAAATTGAAGCCTTGCTCACACACACACACACACACACACACACACACACATAACCACAACAACAAACGGGCCACAAAGCACCAACAAATATAATGATAAAATTTGATGGACAGTGACCGACAGTGGAATACCCTTTACCCATTTTTCGCATGAAAATAAAATTTCTGTAAATTTTTGTACCGACGCGTTGAGGGGTATGTGCGTAATAACGGCAACTGACCTACGTGGGGAGGGGATGATTAGGAAACAGATCAACATTGTTGCCTAACGTATCACATTTGGTTAACATAAATGTCAACTTTAACATTTCTGTAAAAAGTGAAATTCTGTTGCAGTTCATAGGAGAGGGGGCCTTAAATTGGCACATTATTAGCTATGTCTTCTAAAGTTCTTACCCGCTATGAGTCATTTTTAGACTATACATTCACAGTAATAGTGTGCATAACTATGGTGTGGGTTAAAACCGCGAAAATCTGTCACGGGGGAAGGGGGTGACACACTCGTATTTTTGCCGGTGTATGCGCATCTTTTGGTAAAAAGAGCTTTTACTCTAGCTCTTATAGTTTTCGAGAATGGTGCGACAACACGGACAGATGGTCAAGTCAATATCGACTCGACTGTTGCTCCTGACCATTTTTGCCAATGGAACTTATAGCCTGCCACGCCTCCTTCTGCCTGTTACATGCATTGCACAAATCTATAATACCCTTTTACATTTAGTGTACAGGGTATAAAAAGTGCGCAGCAACAACTCACACACACACTCACAGCAGTTTCAGACAGTTTGGCGCATTAAAGTTGTCCTCTTGGTCTTAGCTTGATTTTTGATGCGATGTGTAAATAAGTAACTAATACATAGATACAAGCAGAGCGTCAGCCCACAGACAACAACAGCGGAAAGGAGAGCGAGAGTGGGAATGGGATTGGGATTGGGAGTGTGATAGTGGAGAGGTCCAAAGGCTGGCCAAGAGCCGCAGCAGGCTTTATTAATGGCTCATAATGACTTAAGTGAAATTACTGAAGCGTGCAGCTTTTGGTAGCAGCTACTAGCTGGGGCAGCAACCCTCATGGACACACATACATATAGATACATACATACATACACATGTAGTCTAGTCTGTGCATGTGTTTTGGATAGGTTTCCACTGGTAGTAGGTTCTGAGCACGGTCTTGCCGCTTGCCTCAGCTGCAACATAAACAGCGAGAATTCCCACGCGGCATTTAATATGCTGTTGCCCAAGTAAATTTGCTGCTCACATGTGTTGCTTCTGCTGCTCGTCGGTGTTGTTGTTCTGCTGCTGCTGTGCAAGTGTTTAAGGTCAGTTCATATATTATGCTTTTCCATGCCAAAGGTGCCATAAGTAAGTACACACACACACACACACACACACACACACACACACACACACACACAAACAATATATGTGTAACCATAGAGGCGAGGGTTGCCTTTTATAGTTCCGTGGATTGTGAACAAAAACCAACACTTTTTTATCGAAAAGGTCTTAAAACGCTGTTTTTTCAAAATACACTACGTAAATATACTTTTAGGCACTCACTTGAACGAAACACTTTTGCCACTCCGAATTTGGAAGCTACAAAATATGCGCTTTGAATGCAACAAACGATGACCTTGCAACTTATTTTTAATAAAAGGCAGGTGGTGTCATTGACAAACCATTCTGACATACAAATAGTTGGCTACCATTCGGAATTCAGTATCCTACTAGTCCAGTAGACCCATGTCCGGTTGTTACAAGAAAGTTGGTGACTTTATGCTACAAATGCATTGTCCGTGAGTAAATTTTGTTGGATTGGGTGGTTATCGGAGACCAATACCGTCAGTGTGTAGTTTCCCAGTGATGCTTCAATCTCATAATAAGTCTTGTAAAACAACTTATTTTGAACGATTTTCATCGTACAAGTGAGCAAACGTCAGATGTGATTGACTTTTTAAAACAACCTGTTTTCCATCGTTGAACCTTAAAACATAGTACTTCTTCCGTCACGGGACACCTGCCAGATAATAAACATCAAAATTGATGGTTATTGAAAGAATTTATAGGGAGAAAACATTTTTTTAGCTCAGTTTTTATTAGTCTACATATTTGTGATCACTTTACCGTATAGCTGCCACAGAGATCAGTAAATGCGAATCAGTTTCGTCACGCTAACTCATTTATTAACACGTTCAAAAAAATATCGAATAAAGAACGTGAGCATTGGATCATCAGTTGTCATAATACGGCGCCATGATGCTTGCGTGTATGGTAGCGCCATCTAGCATACCTCTATGCCATTTATATACTATAATCAAAATCAAAATTGATGTGCTGAAACGGTAAAGAAAACAAGCACTGAACTTTTCATTGAATTGTAGAACTATATCTACGAATTAGATTGGATATGTTTGGCCCAATTCTAGTTCATATATGTAGCATCATCTATGCTGGCGACATTTCAATTGCATTAATAAAAAGGCTTGCAAGCGTCTCCATACGAGCGTGACGGCATCCATGTTAGGACGACCCAATATTTTTTTCCAACAATTTGTTGTAACTGTCTATAACTCGGCAAGACGGCTTAGAAACTTTAAAGCGATCTCCTGCAAAATAGTGTAAACTCTTTTTCAATACTCTAAGTTCTATCACTTTGCTCTTCTACCTTAAATATGCTTTTAACGGTTTATTTGTGCAACGATATTTTCAATTTTCAAAAGCAAAATTTTGCTTATATGTATATGTGTACTTGCAAGTCTTCTTCTTCTTAATTGGCCATAACAACCCATTACGGTGTTACAGCCTGAAGTAGAGGCCCCCTCCAGGCGCCTCGCCTTCTCCCTTCGGTAGCTAGTGTGCTCTTTACTAGTCCTTTCAACGGAGACTGGTCTGCTCCTTCATCTAACATCGCGATGCAGATGTCTGTTTTGATCTGGCAACTCTTGTATACACACAAATATATAGGGCAACCCTCGCACTTACATGTATTCATGGAAGCATAGTCTTTGGCCGAGTTCTATTCTATTTACGCTTGCCTGAAGACCGACTGTCTGTCTATCTGCCCTTCTGTCTGTCTGCTGTCTATACGCCCTCCTTTTCTGTCCTTGCAACTGTTGCCTACTTTTGTGCGTGGCCTGCTCTGCTCTCACTTACTAATTAAGCGAAATTTTGCGTAATAAGCTTGTCTGTAATTTGCGCTATCTTTTTTTCCCCTTTGTTTGCATCTCACAGACGAGTGTTGTGTGTGTGTGTGTGTGTGTGTGTGTGTGTGTGTGTGTGTGTGTGTGTGTGTGTTCCTTTCCTCTACACGTTATTTAGATGTGTTAGTGTGTTTGTCTAAGCTTTGTGTTGACTTTGTTAACTGTCATCAAGGTGTCCATTGGCTTTGTTATAACGCCTCAATGAATTTTCGGTTGTGTCAGCTCTGCAACAGTGTACAAATTGCGGTCCATTCATGTGATATATGTGTCTAATTTTTCATATATGGCAGCGACGGGTTAGGAGTCAGCCAGTCGGCCAGGTCTTTGAGTTCTCTTTGGCTTAGAGCTTGGCATGATGTTGATTGGTATCGCAGCTGAGGTTGGGGCGTGATTGGTTTGCTGTTAGGAGTCAGAACGTAGAAATAGAATGTGCCAGCAGTAACGCCAAAAAAAATTGATATAGATACAGTTATTGCTGGAAGGAGCACGTGGATAGCTGTCTGTTGCCTGAAGGACAGTAATTTGATATGTTGAGTGCAGTATATTGTTCATAATATTTGATTAAGCATCGGATTAAAATCAAATGCAAATTATGAAATAATTTCCATTCAATTATGAATATTAAATAGCTTTGATAGCTATATGCGACAGTTTTGGGGCACATCATTCAGAAACTAGTTTTACTGAGGCAATAAACAAAAATATGGAAAAGGAAAATGATGGGCATAGGGTGTCGAGGGTTACGTGCTTCAGCAGACCAATTTCGCTGGGATGGACAGTGACTTATTGAATGCCTGCGAGGCAATGATACTGATCTGCTTCTTAAATAACCATGGATTTGAAATTTTATGAATTGTATGTGTTGCGTAGTAAAATAAGCCTGAGTCTAATTTTGGTATAATGTAACAACAAGTAAAACAAGTAATTTCGAACCAAACTTGGTGTATCGATCTCATGATGAACTTATAACTTGTGACAAAAGTCATTAGTTGTCAGTTGGCAAATTTTAAAATTATGAGTTAGCCCACGGCCTGGGAAAGCCATGCTTGTCATTTTTCAGTTCTTTCAGAGAAATTGACCCATTACCTAAAGCGCTGCCATGTAAAATGCGCACGTTCGCAGGATAAACTGACGAAACTTCTGTCACTAGCTAGTTCGTGGTGCTGACATTCTACTAGTCTCTGCTTCTGCTGACCTCTGACTTAAGTCTACCGTGCATAGATTTCTAACGATATTATGTGGAAAAAGCTGCTTAAAATGTGGATGCAGTGGCAATCGGATTTGGCTATATCGGCTAGTGATGCTGATGAAAATATAATAATAAGAAAGGAGCTTGTAGTATAAAAGAAACTATTACATTAATTAAAAAAAAAATTGTTGCAGACAGTCGGGATGGTGGCCGACACTGGATTACCCTGTACCCTTTTTCTTTGAAACCACTAAATTCGGTAAAATGGGAAAGGAAGTATCTACTTTTATGTCTCTTTTTACAAGTTCATAACTCCACTATTCTTGGGCCAATGTGGTTGAATTTTGAAACATAGATGAAAAACACTTTTATAAATATATATGGCAATTTTCAAATCAATATGTTGCGAGGTGCGGCACTAAGTGAGGTAAATCGATTGCGGAGGAACTTGGGTTTCTAATGATTTGGCTCACTCGAGTCTCCATATTAAATTTTGAAACTCTAGCTAACATGTATCCATATCTATATTTTGTGGCTTTTTGGAGCATTTTATAGGCAAAGGGTCTGGAATCAGCATAATTTTGACTGTAACTTTTGATGTATTAATCCGATTTCGATAATTTTTAAGAGATGCATATAAACACGACGCAAGCCTCTGTCGAGTTTCGAGCTGATAGACTTAACGGAGCGGTTGTAGACCGCAAAAATTAGTCACGAGGGAAGGGGGTAAGATATCGACTTAATTCAACATTTTTATTACAATGTAAAAATATCGACTATATGAAACTTTCGATAGCAAAGATTCTTATGAAGTCGCAAAGGTATAAAATGATTCACGTTAATATGCCAATTGGCTATGAAGCTATAGCCTATTAATATGTAGGTTTCGTATTTCAAAAGGTGTTTGCTTTAAATTCTCTTGTTATCTTATACTCATTAAAGAGCAACAACAAGTAGAATTCATAATAATATTTGCTGCATTTCTATGAAAAAAGTGCTACACTCTGCATATTTACATATTTGGCTATAGCATACACTTTTTTATGACTCATAAAAACTGCACTTACTTAATAGCTCATAAGTCTGAACTTTATTTTCACACCGGAAAAACTATATAAAATAATTCATTTACCCCAAAATAAATGTTGTCATAAAAAAGCTACTAATGATTTATGACAAAAATATCTAAAGGCAGCAGAATTTACTATAATTTATGCAGATGACTAACACATAATGAAAATGGCGTATACATTGCAGTATTACCTGTACTAACGGTGAATACAGCGCTGTTTAGTCTACTAGAAACGGATTTGTTTAATCTGCCGCAAATTAAAGCTGCTGTCGAGAATTGAATGCAACGTAATGTAATCCGGAAACTGCCTTGGTCAAATTGTAAATATTGTTTTTCAATATAACTTAATTATTATAATTTTGCATAAACAGCATTAAACAGCAAAAGTCTTTATACCCTGTACACATAGGGTCGAGGGTGTATTTCGTTATCATCGTGACGGTAGATCCAAGGTAGACGAGTCCTTTACAACATCAAAAGTATAGTTTTCAACAACAATCTGAGAATCCAACCGCTGTGTCTCTCTACTCGAAGAAAGCATATACTTCGTATTGCTCTCATTAACAACCAAACTCACCCTAGCCGATTCTTTTTCAATAGCCGCAAAGGCTCCAGTAACTGCTCGCTTTGTACGACCAATGATATCGATATCATCTGCGTATGCAAGCAACTGGACACTCTTGTCCAACTGGACAGAACATTGTCCCGTTCCTATTTACTTCGGCCTTACGCAACACACTCTCCATCACAAAGTTGAAGAGGTTGCAGGTTTATAGTTGGTGGCCTTTATATTTGGAGGGAAAAGGGATTCAACAATGTTGTCATTTAAAATGTATTATATTCTTTATTCAATATAATAACATAGACCTTCGTAACTACTCAAAAAAGTGCTAAATCTGTCAGTTTTTAGAGTTTAGCACACTTTTGGGTACTTAAGATCTGCCAAAAAATACTTTAATTATCGAAAAAAATGCCCCAAAAATTCGTATTCCTAGTCTTATGAGTGCTATTCAATTAAAGAGCGGCGTATACATTATTTGCATATATGTACATAAGTAAGTATGTATGTATATGTTTTGGACGGCAGCCAAAGTTTGAGACAAGTTCAAGCCGACAAACACTTCATATCTTGTAAGCATTTATGAGCATAAACATTGTTTAGCATTTGCATATGATAAGTTGCAGTAGCAGCAGACGCACTATGTTATGGATGTGTGTGTGTGTGTGTGTGTGTGTGTGTGTGTGTGTGTAGGTGTCTGTGTGTGTGTGAATGCGTGTGACCCCAGTGCGTGAGCCAGCCGCGACTTTAGTTGTATGTGTTCGCTTGTATGTTTATATGTTTTCATGTAAAGCCAACAAAAACAAAACAGCTGCGAGCAAGCACACAACTGAGGTGAGAACCACTTTGGCTGCTCTATAATAGCAACAACAACAACAGCAGGAGCAACAGCAACAACAACTTGTTAATATTATCACAGCTAAGCCACACCTATCTTCCCTCCATACCGCCCCTATTTGGGCCCATCTGTACATTATTTATTTATGCTGGCACCTAAGACGACTAACGGCGACTAGAGGCACAGCTTTTTATCAGCATGACAATATAACGGACATCCAGACGCCGCCATTGCGTTTGGCCGTCGCCATTGCTTTTGGCTACTTCCTCTTCCGCTTGCGCTTTCTCTTCCTCTCACTTACCTGCCGCTGGCGCTGTGCTCATTCTAATTTTTCTCTCTTGCTGCTGCTGTCGCGGTTCTTGTTGTTGTCGTCCTTGTTGTTGAGGTTATGTAGTAGGCGCAGAGTCATTTCGTTGTTGTTGTTGTTGCTGCTGCTGGTGTTGGTGTCGCTGTGCCGAAAAACGGATTAAAAGGGATTAAGCATACGCAGCGTGTGCGCAACACATGCTTAAATTATGTTTAAATTTGTTTAAAGTGTTACGGGGCGCACGAGTGAGTGTGAAAGATAACATGTGTGTGTGTGTGTGTGTGTGTGTGTGTGTGTGTGTGTGTGTGTGTGTGTGACAGTGTCTATGAGAGTGTGTGTGGGTTACTGATAACCAACACCCTTAGTCTATATTAAACTGTTGGTGTTCGTGTGTGTATAGGTGTGCGGCTTGTCGTCGCTTCTTGACTTAAATCGATGCTAATTTTCGGTTTAATTCAACGGTTTTGTTTACATGTGTTTAAATGCTATTGCGCAAGTATGTGTGTGTGTGTGTGTGTGTGTGTACTGACATTTTGGCTTTGCGCTAATTCCCTGTTGTTGTTTTTGCTGCTGCGGACTGGGTAAATAATGCCGTTATTATTTTGTTTGATGACTCTAAAAAAAACGCAACGACAAAAAATAAACCGTTGAAAACAATATTAGAAAAAAAACATGAAATATGTATGAAAAATAATATATATTTACAGCAGCAGGTGTGAAATTACGCGCTTTAAAGTCTAGTAAAAACAACAGACACGCACACATGCGACTTCACACCAACACGTACATATGCTTATATGTGTGTTTCCTACATTTTTGAACATGATAAATTTTTTGATGAAATTCCAAGAACTTGGCTTATCATCATCGTCGTTGATGGCACAACTCTTAAGCTCAAGCTCTTTACTTCCCACAACATATTTAAATCATCAGATAATTTGGCCCGGCATTGAAAGTAAACAGCAACCATGAGCGTGAATATCCGGCGCTCTCAAAAGCTGCTGATAATGATGCAAATCTGATGCCGGAGCAGGTTTTGGCATATGCTCATCAGCTGTAAACAAAAAGTTATTCCACATATTTCACACAAAGGTCATCATGTCACATGAAAACGAACATATTGTCAGCTTAAATTGGATTTGCTTGGAATTCGCTTATATTCTGGCTTAAACGTTGGACATTTAAGTTACTTCAAGTTTATTGCTTTTACTCAGCGGCCTTACGCCTGCGTTTTTAATGCAAGTAAGGAAACCAAAATACTCGCAAGCTACGATGACAGTCAAAAAATGTTATCAAGAAACCAAAAATGTCAGCCAAAGTAGTTCTTAGTAAGCGCAGATAAATCCATTAATGATACTAACTAGGGAACCTATATTTCTTTAAGTGTATGCATTTTTATCTGATAACAAAAGCATCATCATAATCTACAAATGAACTCGCAAACTATTGTCATTCACCAAAACCGATCATTATATCTGCTGCTAATAAGTGCTGTAAGTAGGTACAATCTGAGAAGTAGATTCAGGTATCTGCGAACAAAAACTATTAAACCTTGCAGCTAATATTTCTAAAAATAGTAACTCCGAAGAAGAAGATCACAAGTTCGCTAGCTCCATCTGTATATGATTATTGTATCTAATTCTAAATGCCGCAACAATAGGGATGTTAATGTAAGACCAGACTTAATATGATTTCTCGTCATATCAAAATCCGTCTATACTGGGTTTCTGAAATTGCAGATGAGCTGGCAAACAAATGTTTGTCGTCAAAGCCAATAGGACTTAAACCCATTATTCCTATCAGACCAAATCGGAAGGAACGTTGGAAAAAAGAACTCAATAGATATGTTTATCGTCAGAAGAGGAAAAATCTGCAAGCCCTGGGCGAATCACAATACATTTGGCCAACACATGGCCAATATGGACTGCACTTCACTAACACTTTATGTGTTACTCATCGGTCTTTGCAAGGACATGAATAGGCATTTTGGCAAGTGACATACTCAAGATGAGGCAGGTAAATTTTTGTCAACCTGCATTCAAACCTACTCTGTTTTCGTACACTTTCCCTTATTTCTACTGTCCTTTTTCCCTCTAAACTTCGTCTATCGGGCATGCCACGTAGAGCAAGGCGGTAGTGCGAGACACTTAAGATGTAGCCGTATCTTTGAGGTTAACAGTTAGACAACATTGAGTGTTGAAAGTTTCACTAGCAATTGCCAAGATAGCAACAAAGCTAGTGTACACTTCATACGTAACAATCGGTTACAACGTGTAAAGGACAGGACCACGGAAATATAACTTTTAAAACACTCGATGACATGTCGTTGCCTAAGATCGGAAATGGCTCTCTCTATGCATATTGGTTTGGAAGAAAGTTATCAGAAAGCTCATTGGTCGATAAGACTAGGCAAAATTCACCGGTTTTTTTCATTTTTGTTCACTTTTTTTGTAGCCGGACATGACTTTGAACACTTAGTATATTAGTAACTAGCCTTTTTTGCACGAAAGTTAAGATTTAACTTGGCTTAATCAGTTCGACAGGTGTTAGGGTACTCAAATGTGATGCCAAATGATACGAAAGCTTCCACAAACATAGACAAAACCCTGCACCCTTAAGTCGAGACTGCTGCTTGCAATGCCATTTTTATGTTAGAAATGGTAGGCAAAGAGTGAGTCCATGCTACAAAAGTTCTGACCATTCTCAAAACTAGTTGTAAAACCCTAGGGTGCATAAGTATTTGTAGCGATAGCCAATCTTTTAATATTGATTATTACTATTTATAAAATAGAAGACATAACCAGAAAAAGAGAAATGAAAAACTCGGCTTGTATGGGGTTGCCTTTTGCCACGCCTTCTTTTTCAAAACCTTCAAATTTTTTAAGTTAGTTTATTACTGAATCTTGCAAATAAATTCAATGAGAAATAGCTTCAATTTGGTATTCTGCTCTAAAAAGTATGCTACAAAAATGGGATTTCGATGACAAACCAGAAAATAAACCAACATATGACAATTTGTTACAACGTGTGAGGTTAAGTGTTAAAAACTTAAAAATCGTGGTGAGTTCTTTTATATACATCCCCCAAGCACCTTTTCTCTTATATGCTAAACACAACTGAATCTTCAACTGAAGATTGTTGCACTCAGTCAAATATTTGATACATTTGTATTCCATACAAAAATTGCTAGGATTTTGTTTCTTTTTACGCACATTGTTTTATGCAAAATTTAATTTATAGTATAAAATTAATTTGTGCCATAAAGGGAACTTTTAGGCACTTTTGTGCGTTGCTTAGCCAGGCGCCTAATGCAATTGATGTTGACCCAGGATGAAATGAATGAAGTTACAAATCCCCAGTGACGTCATAAATGTTGCATGACATAAATACTCGCATACACACATACACGCACGACACAACAACAAATATGCATTAAAATCAAATAAAATACAAGTAGAAAAAGTTGTAGAACCTAAAAACCAACCAAAAGCTGTGCTCAATTTATGCATGGCTCGGCCTGAGCCTGGACGGCCAATCCATATATTTTTTGTAGCTTTTCTAACTGATGTTATTGTTGTTGCTACTGCATTTTTGTAGAAGCCCTAACACTTGCAACACCATCTTAGAAGCTTGTACTCTTTGTGTGTTGCAATGTTGTGTGTGTGTGTGTGTGTGTGTCTTTTGTATACTTGCCGGCCGACTTGTAAATGCAGCTTAGAATTTGTTGCACATAAAGTGAAATGGCAACGGCTGCTCGGAAATTCCATACACAAACGCACATACACAGTGCACAGAAGCGAGAGGGGGATAGCATGCCAGAAAGCCAAAAAGGCATGCCAACAGTAACGAAAAAAGGAAGGGAAAAAGAAAAAAAACAACAAAAAAGAGTACAAAAATTGGCAATTTAACATTTGACGTTTTCTACGAGACTTGTTCAAACAATATACTTGGGAATTTGTTTTAATGTTGGCATTCGAGCAACACGAAGTAGGGCCGCGTTTTCTTGGCTTTGTGGGGTTAAGCGGGTCGTCACGACGTAGAGAGCGCGAGGAGAGCGGGCGCCAACGCAGGGCAATGAGCATGCACTAAGAAAAAGAATGTGCGGAATTTTAAGACGATGACGAAACTGAAAAACTTAGTTGCAAATTTTGATACAGTTTTTTTTTGATTACAATGAAACGTTGATAAAGTTGATATAATTTTCAAAATTAAACGTTTTGTGAAATTACTAACAAGCAGAGAACTAAAATGCGATTCGCATGGAAGATTTTGCTACAATTCAATTCCCTGCTTCAAATTAAGATTCACCACGACAGTAATTTCGATTTGTCAGTCACCGTCGGTGGTAAGCCAGAAATAACGACAGTTTCGCCTTCATTTTTATTGGACATTTATGGAAAAATTTGTTGCTTTCTCTTAAAGATATTTCTGGCAGATCAACGAATTGCTGTTGGGTTGACATTCAATTGAAATGAACTTGATACACCGAAGGATTGAAATTCGATTCAAAGAGATTTGTGGATTTTCATAGATAACATCACATTACAAAAACATTATCAACATTATTTTGTAATATTGAACCCATAAATCGGTACAAATCATCACAATTTGATGACCTCACTCCCCCACTGTGTCGTCACAAATCGCTAAAACAAAACAAAAACTTATTCTCAATTGTACTTTGTGACTCTCAAATTGTGACATCATTAGCACAAGGGGGAGCACCCCGTTTTCACCAAAGTCCCAAATCCTCACAATTTGCTAAACCCACCACTCTCAGTGGTGACGTCGCACATGAATAGCCCCCATTGTCTTTCTATCTACTAATTTCTCTATTTTCCAAGGTTTTTTCCTTAGTTAATTGTTCTTTTGTTTAAGTAAGCTTCGATTCTTTGGTTCTGGCCTATGGGATGCATGAGTTTGAGTTCAGGGTTAAAAAAAGAATGTGCGGTTCGTCATTCGGCCTAAGCCGAAAAAATATTCGGTTTGATTCTAATCTGTCTTCCAGACAGATTCATCAGATCATTTATACAATTCGACTCTTTGTACATTCAGACCAAAACTAAAGGGAGCGTAAGAAGAGCCTGCAAGCCGTTCTTTGGCAGAAGAGGTAAGTACTGCGAAAAAACAGAAATAAAACTTACGGAATGCAGTATTCTAATATAGCTGAGCTTCATTTTTTTAATTTGTTACTATGTGCAAATGAGAATGAGGCACAGCACCTTCTTGGTTCGATTGCGCATTTTCTTTCAGTGTGTGGCATAGCATGCCTGGTAAGTTACAATAATGGCCTTAAATTTTTATTAGATGACGACGCTTATGCGCCTTAGCTGCAAGGCAAGTTAAGGTCGAAGCAAGCCAGCTGCAGTCAAAGGCAACTTCAGCCGGTCCTCTGCTGCTAGTTGTGGCAGTCAGCGTGTGTGGCATGTTGCAACTGCTCGAAATGTGTTGAAATGTATGTTAGGCAGGCACATGCTTAGACATACTCTATATGTAGCTACCTAGAATTGTGTATTAGTAACGTTAACATTTGCGAGTTGTCCATAGTTGGATGTCCATTTTCTTTTTAGTATATATTTGTGTGTGTGTGTGTTTGTTTGTTTTCACCTAGTTACGCTTATATAAACTTGCTCATGTGGAAATAAAAGGACTAATTACCAAAAATAAAATAAATATGTAACCGTGCTGTTATTGTTTTTGTTGTTGCTTCAGCTATTGCCGTTAGTTCCGTGCCCCTGAGCGTATGCTACACTTTATTTAATGTTACCGCTGCTGTCGCCTAATTCGCATAATTACGCGCTTATTATTTTTGCAAACTGTGCGTATACGCAATCTCTATCTGTATTTCTCACTCAATGTGTGTACGTGTGTGTGTGTGCGTGTGTGTGTGTGTGTGTGTGTGTGTGCGTGTGTGTGTGTGTGTGTGTGTGTGTCCCTCTTTGTGTGCTCCTAATTTCATTTAGCTTTGCGTGCATGTAATTGTATTATTTGCTTGATTTTATTATTTGCCCACGCGCACAGCAGCGCCACATAGCGGCCATAATTAACCGCATAAATAAAACAGTCGAAAACTGTCAGTATAGACAGTCGGACCGGATAACTAAATATGCCATACAGTAAGCTCCACTTACACACACACACACAAATACTCTTACATACATACATATGTACTCTTAAGCCCCAGTGGTTTGAATTTTGGTTTAGCCAATGGCCATGACAACAATGCCGGAGCCAGAGTTGTCGCTGGCCAACAAATTAAATGGCTGTCATATTTTAGCCCAGTTGCTCTCATCGTTGTTGCTGTTGCTTCTTTCTTGTGTCCAGAAATTTTTGTTTGCATTTTAACTTATTGGCTTGCTGCATTTGTTTGCCATTCGGTTTGCATTATGAACAAGTTGTGAGCATAACTAATTGAAAAGTTTGGTTGCTATTTTCTATGCCACAATATCTGCCGTGTCCGCTTAACTTTGGCTCGATCAACGGATTTAAAGTTTTTCCAGCGCTTTTGGCAATTGACAGTTTTTTTTCTTTGTGCATTTATAAGCACAGATTTGTTCAGTTGGTCAACAATGCTAAACTGTTTGTCTCAGCGAACAAGTTTCAATATTGACTTGGCAGTGCTGTTATTGGCTCAAAAGAATGCATTCAAAACTGAAAAGCGAACACTCCAAATACCAAATATAAAAAATTTGATGCAGAGTTGAGGGGTATGGGATTACCTTTAAAGGTCACTGTGCTACGGGGAGAAAGGTCAACATGGTTTGGTTTATATGCCTAACAAAAGTCTGCGTACCAAATTTGGGTAGCATAAATATTAATTTTACCATTTATAAAAAAAGTTGTAGTTGCAGTTTATAGGAGGAGGGATCCAAAATTGGCAAAGAATCACCTATATCTTTTAAAGTTTCTAGCCGGTCTTCATGTTTTTCATACCACACAGTGTGCATGACTATGCCAAGATTCAATTTGATAGCTTCAATGGTGTGGTTGTCAGCCGAGAAAATCTTTCACGGGGAAGGGGGTAAGATATAAACGCCCTCTGCCTAGGGTAAATGCGCATCACACAGTCTCTAAGAAACAAAAACCAACGCAGACAGACGGACACGGAACGTATGGACAGGGCTATATCGACTCGACTTTTGCTTCTGATCTTTGTTACCCATGGAACATATGGTCTTCCATATGTCTGTTACATACATTGCACAAATCTATAATACCCTTTTACACCTTGTGTACGGGGTATAAACAAAATATCAACGATTATAAATATTCTATAATATGTGACTTTTGCTCACACCGTTCCATTTGTTTCGCGGTACACCAGGCACTCGGTACCTAGACTAGAAGCATTTTCGGATACAGACTTGCAGCCTTTATTTTTTCAGATTCGTGCAAAGCTCTAGTGCAAATCTGAGCCTTAATACAGGAAGCAGCCTATTATAGCTAGCACTAAGAACTCTTCCTAGGTACCTATATCGTGCTTATAATATGTCAACCTTATTGTTCGTCAGCTGGTATTTCGTGTCCAGCGTCAAAATAAATATGCTAGTGATAAATTTTCCCGGAGGGTGCCCCTTTCCTCACCAATTTTGTTTAATTATCTGCATGGTTATTGGGTCCACCCTAAGCCACATGTTACACAGTGCGAAATTTTCAAGCGAGCCCGTGCGATTTATTTCTTGCGTCGTTTATAGGCCTATTTATATAGCCTGTGCGACTTACTTCATATTACACTGCTCTAAAATCGAGCGAATTTTGTGTGCAAGATGCTGTTAAGTTCGATACAGTGTTCAACCTCACAGTTTAGTTCTGCAAGCTCTGCTTCGGCGTCAAATACTTCGATGGCGCCACTTTTGCTCTAGCTCACTAGTTTTTTCCATGTCTACTCATTTATATTTGATAACTCTTAATTGAGCCATTGTTTTTCAATGGGAATCATAAGTATTGTAAAACATCTATGAGCTATCAAATATCATTGTAAGATTACGTAAGAGATTTTGACAGTCACGCGTTATATTTTTTCACCTACTCGCTTGGAAACATTCGGAGTTTCTGGCTTAACGATTTATGAATCACGGTTCGTTGCCAGACTTAATATTACTGGTCACTTTATGGATCGTTATCACTGATGGGCGTGAGAGGGTCATCTTGTTTATATGTTTGATTACAAAGGGAAAAAGCGCAATTATGATGCGATTGAATGAAAGCATACACGACTTCACCCGAAATCTGCTTCTGATTTCGTCACATATTTTTTACTTCGAAGATGTTTTTTTGATTTATATCAGTTCTTTTATAATGGTATTGGGAATAAAATTTGCCCTACATATTTGCAATTTATACCTTTAGACGCTCCAGTCAAAAGTTAAAAATTTGCTCAAACAAAAAATAACACCGATAGGAGTTTTAATTTGAAAATTATTTAATTATTTTATTTTAATTATTATTTACTTTATGTGTACCAAAATTCAGAACGCTGCGAAAAAATGAAGAAACAGACAAACATATTTTGGAATTTCAGATTTAGACAAAATTTATAAAAGCCTATAGCTATTGACGAGTATATTCGATTTACTTCATTTTAGTCTTGTTGGATTTGTATTTACGACTAGGCTCCATTTCTGCTTTTATCGGAGCTCTATGTCTGCCGGGCACCCCGCTAAACCTAAGGAACATTTTCTTGAAACCAATAAATCTTCCAAACCAATAGCTAAATCGAAAAACCGTCTATGAAAAGGTTAATCTACGCTTTAATACCTTGATAACGGTATCTGGTTCGACCGGATCAGATGCTCTAGTCAAAAGCTCAAAACTTCCTGTAATTTATAGGTAGTGAGCTACAGCACTTCGATAGAGTCTCCCGTTCGTCGTGATAGGTATTCTGCAGAGCAGTATCTCAATTGTTGAAAACAAATCATTTAGACGTATAGCTGGTTTGTAACATCTAATCACTAACTAGACTAAACAAATCAACTCCATGCCTAACAATGTCCTTTAGGAAAAGTTCAAATTCGAATATTCAATATATGCCGCTGCTCGCATTCAAAACACAAACAACGTCAGCGATAACAACAACATGAACCGGCACTGCCAGTCACTGACTTGCTGACAGCTGAGTATATTCTAAATAATGCATACAGAGAGAGAAATTCAAACAAAAAAAAAAAAATATGAAGGACCAGAACAGCAGAAGCTAAAGAGAACAAAACAAGTGCAGCACCGCAAACAGACAAAAATTTACAATTTCGCACGCCATAGCGCCTACAAAATGTCAAAGCAGACGACAACAGGCGCACCAGGCCAAACAAATTTCCAGAAGCAGATCCAAAACCAGACCCAGACCCAGACTCAAACCCAGACCAAATTCAGCCAGGCATAGCCGGAGTCTGCCCCAACAGTCATTGCTTGTTGCGAGCGCCGCCGTTGACGACAATCACAAAACAGACAAATCCTGCAGCAACTACAAGAGCAGCAGCTATGAGGAAGCACAGTGGGAAAAGTAGTAATTTTTCAGCATTAAAAACGTTAGGTTAGTTACTACCGTTGTCTTGTTACTTACTGGTTGTCGAAAAATGCTAGGTAATTGATCGGCCTTGTCTAACAGTAGGCATGAAACGTAGCTTGTAAGGTACAGTGTCCTTTCAATATTTAAAAGGTACATATAGCCAGCTTCAATTGTTGGAAGTTTAAATGGGTACTACCATAGAGTATGAAAACTTTACAAGGAGTCAATCTGTTGCCACGGGTAGTCAGAAAGCAAACCTAACATTTCTTTTTTAGGATTAGTTCTGTGCTGATTTTTTGGTTGCGGCTCAGAGGCGAGCAGTGTCTTAACAAGGAGTGGCGTCGCCCCAGACTACCGAGTACTGGCACCCAAAGAATGGCAGATGATTTAGACGTCGTGCCAAGCCACATCTTCATTTCGATGATTTTGATGCAAAAATGTTTTAAAGCCACTAAAATATTATAGCGATGTTTATTATAGTTCCGGAGATAATACACAATTCAATTTGTTACATGCAGCCAGCCAAAGTAAAGAAAATTATAAAACATGATCTCTAGTAAAATTCTTTGGGATAGTTTATTGACGAGTTATATCAACCCAGCGTTTAAAACCGCGTAAAACAATTACCGGTGTAGGTCCGGTTATATACTGTTAATAAATTTATATTTTACGACCCATTAGTCTGAACAGCACTGTCGTTTCACTAATTTGAAATTGGAGTTGGGAACAGACATGAATATTAATGTCACAAGTTCTAGAGTGTGTTTCAAGTACGTTATTTTATCGATGCCAACTCGGCATTAAATTTCTGAGAAAATTATAATTTCTACTTTCGGATATCTACAATTACAATAAAACAATTGGAGAAAAATGTCGCAGATTCTTGAGAACACAATTTCTCTTCAATACTGGCCTAATATTTTTGGAGTAAGCAGTCTAATAACCAAATATTAATTCGGTTTATTGTTTTGGCTAAAAAAGGACTTTTAGGAACTTTATAAAGAACGTTGCCAAGTCAATTCGTTGAGGTATCGTATTGGTTAAGAGGGCGGGAAATACTATAGGTAAAGGGATCATAGTTTTGACAATGAGGCTTCCATGAACCTCTTTCGGTGACTTTATCGCTTATTTAGTAGAACTATAATTTAATACTATTAAGGTATTTATTCAATTTTGATCAATTTTATATCATTGTGGTATATAATAACGCTCAGGGTTTCTGAGTGCCCGAGATAATAAAGAGAAAATATAGGTAAAGTAAAGTTGAACGTGCATCACCTTCATAAAGCAGTTCGGGAGCCTGTAGGTTACATGCCCCCAATTTTATTTTTTATTTTTAGATCAATGAATATGCAAAGGTGGACAGATATCAACACAATTCGGCAAACTTCTTTTTGGCCTCTTACGCATCTAGTCATTTATTAGTCCATCTTAGGAGCCATACGGACGTTGGCTGTTGAATCGTTGGCATCCAAAACTTATAGTTTGAATATTGGATTGGTTCTATGCGTATATATACGTACCGGCAACGGCTCACGCACTTTTGGACACCAAAAGCGTTAGAAACCAGTTTAAACTTGACCGACGTGATTATTTAAAGCAAGCAATTTAAGGTCTGATTATTTCGTTTTCGGTCACTGTACTCCGTTGACTTTGACTTTGGAAGCGCAACACATAAGCTTGTTCGTGTGTCTGTTACGTGCCACATGTGCGTCAGATGTGGCAATGATTTGCATCGAGGTGTGGCATAAAAAACAAAAGCTGCGACTGCCAGCGGCCTGCCAAGCTGTGTGTTAGTGGGGGTCGGACAGAGTTATGAGCTGCGTGTTTTTATGACACATATGCGAGGTTCTGCCCCTGCCTCCTGACAGTTGTGCCAACTAGACAACAAACAAACAGCAACGCTGCGGTACCCACAGGCGCTGGGTGAGGGAGTGGGAGTGAGAGGAACCGCAAGCAGTTGTTTATTGTTGTCACTGATAGGTCAAAAATACGTATAATTGAAATTTGCTAGCGAGCTTTTAATTAATGAAGGTGGAATAATGGGATAGTAGCTCCTAGGACATGTTTTTCATTCAAAATTGCTATACCCAGTGGTATAGTTGAGCAGATGCGCGGATGGGAGGATGGCATCGGTGTGAGGTTCTGTTGACAGAATAACAATGGCCAAACATTTGTGCCGTCTTTGTCAGCTGTGGGAAGGCTGTGCAAGGCAGACAGATTGTACAGGTCGTTGTGGCGAAATAAACTCCGAGCATCTGCTAACTGTCAAAATTTGGCGGGATGTAAAAGCAAACTGAAGGGCATTTAATTCTCAAATGAAATATTTTATAAAAGCAACTTTGTTGGCTTTCTTTTCAAATTTTAAAGCGTTATCAAATCTGATTGTAGAATAAAGCTGCATATTCTAAAAAAAAAACAAGAAAATATCACGGATCAGGGTCACTGATTTCGGCAACCATTTTGATACGACTTTCAAATTTTCAAAAAAATTAAATATTTCACACGTTTTTAAGTCAGCTTACTATAATCGCTGAGTTCGTGTCCATAAACCGAAGTTTTTTTTACTACGGCTATCGAAATATCGCGATTTGAAAAAGCAAACAGCACAACACACTGCGATCAACTGTTATAAAGTATTCTTAATCATGGTCTCCAAATGCGTTTTGAAAGTAATACAGAAATCAAAACGATAATAGAGCACCTTTTGTTTGAGTATTCATTTGGTCCTATTTTTTAAAAGTAAAAAATGAGGGAAAAACTTGAGACTGTAAGCACAAATAAATATTTAAATTATCAAGGTAGAGGCATGGTGCAGATATCATAGTGGAAAAATATTTCTGGAAAACGACGTATTAAATTGCTTCGAGCGGTTCAGATTGCCATAATAAGCGAAGTAGCGCCTATGCTGTGCTTAAAATGGTCGCTTTTCAACAAAAATTTTGAATTTTTTAACGGTCTAGGATTCCACTCTATTCAGGATCTTTGCCAAACTTTATTGGCTTTGAAATGATATTAAATTTTAATTTTCGAAACGAAATCGTAAGACGAAAATAGTACGTGTCTTTACAAATACGTATGAATCCGTAAGTTATATAACCGATGCACGATGAAAGCTGGAATGGTAAACACTTTATGAGATAGTCTAACTCTACCACTTTTCCTATAAAGTGTCGTTGTTCCTCGGCTGTTGACACGACAGAGCGTAACTCATTTTGGTTACATCCATGTGAATGGCTTTTAAGTCTGTTCATATATTTCTGATTGCAGTCACGGATGCTTGTATTTGGAATGACATTTACTCTTCTAGATGTTATTACATCTGAGCTTTGAGTATGTTGTCCAACTGTCTGTAACTGCCAGCTGGCAGTTGTTATCATTGATAATATCCCTTAGCACGGCTCAATGACCAACATTTCTAATCATTGCGCTAAGTCAGAGCCCAACTCTCCACTTGGGATACGTTTGCTCATGTTGCTGTTGTTATTGGGCTAAACATACCATTAAAATGCAGAGCGCAGCAGCCGGGAAAATACTTTCAGCTAATTCGCACAATGTCAACAATGTCACATTTTCAGTTCCGGTTTTTATTAGAAAAAAGAAACAACAAACATAAGCATAAAAATTTAATGCCAAGCATAAAAGCAAATTAGCCACAACAAGAGTAGCGTACCAAAACTGCTTGGGAAAAAAATGAAATTCACACACAACAACACACTCACCCACACACACATAGACTTATGGCAATAAAAGCCAATGTATTAAATAGTAGCAATTGATATCAATGTGAAAAGCAAGCAAAACCAATAATAAGCTCATTCAAGTTCATGTAAAATGCTTTAGATACAAAGATACTTTGGGGTTGCGGGGAAGGGGCAAAGAGCCAGGTGAAGCGGTAAACAGCCAAGGAGCGAGCGGGGGGCACTGGCAGCTAATTGGCGTGCGACGAAACAGCGCAGTGAATGACAACCAAATTGCGCGTGTATCTTTAAGTTTGAGATACACGAACTGCCAATAGGCCTCTTGGTGGGCATATAAGTAGGCCCAAAGAGAGGGGACGTTGCGCTAATGAAATCAGACAGCATTAACTGCGACGTCGACGACGCAGCTGACGCCGACGACGACGACGACAACGACGACAAACAACAGGTGAGCAGTTGAGTGAATTAGATGGGTAATTGTTGTATTGAGTGTGAGTTATGACTGTGTGAGTGCGCCATGCGCCATGCGGCATGTGGCATGTGGCATGCAGAGAGGTGGTGAGTAAGCGCGTGTGTTATGTACCGTAAACGTTTGATGTGACGGAACTTAACAAAATGTAATTTGTGCGGCTGCCAACAGCCAATCCAAACTTGACGTAACTCGTAGAGAGTGGAAGTGGGAGTGGCAGAGAGGGCGCGGCAGCAGAGGAACGACAGCCGATTGAGAGGCAATGTCATAGTCAGGCAATTGAATTTAGGGCCTCTTCTGTGCATTGCCTATGGCTGTCTATAACAACTAAGTCAAGAGCAGATTTAGACAAATTGTGTGAAAATAGCTTTCATTTATTGGAGCCATACGCTTAAATTGCTAAAAATGCCAAAAGGAAACTGACCTAGATGAAGAAAAAAAATTGTAAGCAGACAGCCCGACAGTGGAATACCCTGTACCCATTTTTACAATGAAAATCAAATTTCTGTCTAAATTTTTGTATCGACGCGTTAAGCGGTTTGTGCGTAATAACGGTAGCTGTTCCAACGTATCACATTTGGTTAACATAAATGTTAACTTTAACATTTCTGTAAAAAGTGAAATTCTGTTGCAGTTCATAGGAGAGGGGCCAATCGGATAGCTTTTATGGTGTGGGTTAAAACCGCGAAAATCTGTCAGGTGGGAAGGGGGTGAGATATCAACATAATTCGACAAACTTGCACTGAATAGGTAAAATGCGCATCTTTTGGTACAAAAATGTTTGCTCTAGCACCTATAGTCTCCGAGAGCGGTGCGACAACACGGACAGACAGACAGACGGACATGCCTATATCGACTCGACTATTGCTACTGACCATTTTAGCATATGGAACATGTGGTGTGCCACGCCTCCTTCTGTCTGTTACATACAACCTATAATACCCTTTTACACTTTCTGTACAGGGTATAAAAACAAAAGCTTTGAAAATTATAAGGAAGTTGTTATAAAGTTGTTAGCAAATTTAATGCTCTTATTGAGTTAAGGTTCTGTATTGAAGATGTCAATAATGGCATTTGTGGCAACTTGAACGAAATGAAATATGCGTTTCGTTGGCTTAGATCACAGCTTTCAATAGTCTCAATGTATTCCAAGAAATAATTCGCGACTTCTCGCCCTGTCTCTATGACAAGGGGAAGATTACAGTTGAATTTTTATTTAAATATATGAAGTTTTTAAATTGAGGAAAACATAACATCATAGCTTCGTATATAGATAGTATTTCGGAATATTATTACCATAGAGCGTATGGGCTTTTTAATTTTTCCACAAAAAAGTATTGGGATTGGCCAAAAAAGTAAAATCTCTTATTTTATGTTTTTCGAAAATTTAAGCACTCTGACAACTTATCCGGCGACTTGGAGATGTTTTTATGTGCGTTTTCGTTCAAATAAAAGCCTCTTGTGCCAGACTCTGTAAAACGTTTGTTTGACATCAAGAAACACTGTTTAACAACATTTATTTTTTTTGTATTTTCTCCGCTTCTAGTCGTAGGATAGGGCAGAAACAAAAGCTATCCAATGATTTCTATAAGCAACTAGGTATCTTGAGCAACATTACTTTATGTCAAATGTGTTTAGAACGTGTTATACAATTCTGTGCACTTGCTCCAAATTCTAAATTCGTGCGATTCAGCAAGAATATTCTTTCGAATATCTAAGAGAATATAGTACAGCCAGCTAACTTACACGTCTCTATGACTCTAGAACTGTAGCTTGCTTGCCTGTCTTCATCACAATCAGAATACCCTTCTATGAGTGATCGATGCGAAAGATGGCGGTGTTTGTGGCAACTAGCAACATAATTCCCTTGATAGAAAGCAAATAAGCATTTAAGTACCCAGGAACGGCATTTTTTTAAGAACACTGATTGAAGCTATGACTTCAGCTGGTGTAACTAGTTAAATTTAGTTCTTACAGCTTAAAGCCGATTTTAAAGATAGTTTGTAAACAGTAAATATGGTTTACGAAGGACTAAACTACTAATCCATTTAAGTACAGCCAAAGGCAAACTGTTGTAGACTTTTTGGACGCATTCGCTTTAAAAATGAGTTTCATATCTATGATCACTTTGCTATTTGCTTTTCATTTATTAGAAAAACTGCTGCAGCAGAAAAATCCGACTGACTGTCAGAGCTATTACACGGTTCAGCGGACCCGTGCAGTTGAGCTTGAAAACCAAAATAAAAAACAATTTAACAGTACTCTCGTGCAGCTCAACTGTTTTCTGTTTCTCGTCAGTTTTATTCATTGCACACGTGTCCACAAATATTTGCGGTACGTGGGCACACACCTTTGCTTGCATTTTGCTGCCTTGTCCAGGACGAGAACTCTCTGCACTTCGGAGTCGCAGTTAAACCGGGGAGTGGCTAGCATTTGGTTGGAAACTTATATTCTGACTTATACATGTATAACCTATACATATATATAATGCATGTGTGGTATTATGTGCTATTTTTGTATTATCCTGGCAATTTGTGCTGTGTTTTTTACCACCATAAAAAGTGAAATATACACAGCGATACACAGAGTATCATTGGCGTAGATAGAACTTAGTATTTAGTTCCTTAAATGTTTCTCTGAAAGACCTATTTCTCATACTTTACACCATATTTTATATGTTACAAAAATAAGTAGAAAAACTGCTTACGGATTTATATAGGTATTCATGTTCCTGTGCAATTCCTTTTTGGTAGTTCTCTACCACTAACTCTACCTCTCCAGTAGTTTTTGGGGAGAAGAGTCACAAAGAATTGGCAGTCATTTTTATATATATAGATGAACACAAACACCTTTTGTGACCGACCTCCACCGAGAGATATAGCTGAGTCTGATTCTGGTTATCTATATTGAGGTCCCAGAGGCTATTGATAAGTTTTTTGCGAACTGCATGAAGCGGCTTCCTCTATAAAAGCACTGACGGTTGATAATTTGTGTTCTGGTGGATTTTGCCAATTAAACAATAATGAGTAACAGTTTAAGATTTATGATATTTTTGGTTTCATTCAATTTTAACGACTGCTTTGCGAACAAGATATTTTTGAAGCATATACGTATGGTAGGGCCACTACACGTAAACAACAACAACAAACTTCCACAAGAACGCATGATTTTCTTTTCGCTCTCCCTACTAACATACTTAGCACACAAAACCTATCGTGAGAGCTACTTGCACGATGCTTAAACATCGCACACAAGCGTAAAAACATATGAGCGTAACACCGTCAGGGCGTAATAACAGATTTTCCAACGAGCTATGGTTGTTCACCAGGACAATTTGCTTATTGGTTGTTCTGTGTTCTGTTCAAATCTGTCATATAATTTACGTAGACTCATGGGAGCTGGATGCCCTAAGGTCCCCTCTCTCTATACCACTGCATAGTATTGACGAATAGAAAATTTGTCTAGCGAACATATTTTCGATGGTTTGGTTGGTTGCGTTTTATTTGAGCGTTAATTTTCAATAAACACCCGTCGTTTAAAAATATTTGGTGGTCGTTTTGCAGCTAGTTTGGTCGATGATTTTCGATTTTAATTCGCGGCCAAAGCCATTTGATATTTGTTTTGCTGGGGTTTAGGCGCTAACTTTGTTTTTTGAGTAATTGAATTGCTCGGCGCAATTCAAGCTGCACATGTCATTGCGTACGAGAGTTGCCTCTTATTTTACAGGAATAGCTAACAAAAAGAGAGATCAATTAACTTTTACATTCGCTTGAAGTAATGAAAGGTGCCGGAAAACCGTCGGAAACCCTTAGTTTTGCGATAAGCTCACAATGAATTCAATTTGATTTTTATGCAAGCAAATATATAAAGATGCAGAGGAAAATCTGGTAGTGGATGCACCTCAGGGTTCACTGAGGTTATGGAGGGAACACTTCTCGGGCTTGCTATCTGGCGACGATGAAGATAATGCCTCCCCCGGAGTTAGCTTCCCGACATCCTCAATTATAGATGACGGCGTGAATAAACCGCTGCCTAGCTATGACGAAGTCGGGGTCGCAATCAAGCGGCTCAAGAACAACAAAGCAGCTGGCGCAGATGACCTGCCTGCTGAGCTGTTCAAGGCTGGAGGCAATGAGCTGATAAGGTGCATGCACCAGCTCTTTTGCAAAATATGGCTAGAAGAAAGCATGCCCGATGATTCTTGCTTCTCAAGAAGGGTGACCCCACGGTGTGCGCCAACTACCGTGGTATCAGCCTTCTTTTTATTGCAAATAAGGCCCTATCGAGCGTACTGTGCGAAAGGCTAAAGCCGTTTGCGAAAGAACTGATCGGACCTTATCAGTGTGGTTTTAGGCCTGGTCCATATACCAAATTTTCACACTACATCAAATTCTGGAAAAGACCCACAAAAAACAAGTCGACATCCACCATCTCTTTGTTGATTATAAAGCAGTATTTGATAGCCCGTTGACGGATCGCGTATATGCCGCACTGTCTGGGTTTGGTATACCTACAAAGTTGGTACGACTATGCATAATGACGTTGAGCAACACGCGTAGCTCCGTCGAGGTTGGAAAGAGCTTCCCCGAGCCTTTTGATATCAAGCGAGGCTTCAGACAAGGCGATGCCCTCTCCTGCAACCTCTTCAACTGTGATGAAGAGTGTGTTGCGTAAGGCCGAAGTAAATAGACACGGGACTATGTTCCATAAGAGTGTCCAGTTGCTTGCATACGCAGAAGATATCGATATCATTGGTCGTACAAAACGAGCAGTTGCTGGAGCCTTTGCGGCTATTGAAAAAAAATCTGCCAGGGTGGGTTTGGTTTTTAATGAGAGCAAGACAAATTATATGTTTTCTTCGAGTAGAGAGACACAGCGGTTGGATTCTCTTGTCAAGGACTTCGTCTATCTTGGCACCACCGTCACGATGAAAAACGATGTCAGCATGGAGATCAAGCGGAGAATCACTCTTGCCAATAGATGTTACTTAGGTCTCAGTAGGCAAATGAGTAGTAGAGACCTCTCCCACCAGACGAAACTAACACTCTACAAGACGCTCATCCCCTCCGTTTCACTGTATACCGCTGAAGCATGGATGATGACGGGTTCTGATGAAAATGCACTTGGAGTGTTTGAGCGGAAAGTACACCGTAGGATTTTTGGCCCTATACTCGTTGACAACGACTACCGCATACGTCACTGACGTAGTCATGCAAATTATGTACGTATAAGGCGACGAAAGGGTAGACCATACCTCCGCTGGAAGGAACAGGTAGTGAGCACACTAGCTACCATTGGTATCACCGATTGGACCAAGCACGTGCAAAACAGAAACGCCTGGAGGAGATATTTGATCCCGGTAACGGGTTGTTATGGCCAGTTACGAAATTTATCATAATATTACGAGTATTTTTGGACCTTTATCTTCAAGTTTCAGTTGACAGATTTGATCTGCCAACACAAAGAATGCTCGTTACCCAGAAATAGAAGGGCCAAAACTCGTACCACGTACTATGCCTACTGTTGTTTGTTACCGAAAAAGCTTTACTTTGCATATTTTTGAGCCCTATTTTTGGGAAGGCTATTTCAAGCAATCCTTTTGCTGTGCGTATTCATAACTTTACAGTCTGTTACTGTGTTTGTCTGTCTGTCTGTTCTACCAACTATCTATTTTTGGACTGTTCATTTGTCGTAGGCTCTCAAATGCTTATTAATGCGCTTAAGGTGCTACAATTGCCAATGTGAGTATTTTTTGTTGCGTGCTTTTGGGCCTTTGCCGGGTCTTAAGCTATCAATTTATTGTTGCATACTTTTAAGCTGTCAATGGCTTATGGATCCAGTTATGGAAAATGTTTGTGTTGTGCTGCTATCATCAAACTGGCCATTTATTATTGACATCGTCAGCAATCGCTACACCTTAAGCTTCCACTTTATGCCTTCTATGGCCTTAAGTGTTATCTCAATTGCCGTGCACATATGCATAGAGCCAAAAAATCAGAAAAAAAGCATTGCATACTATTGGGCGTCGTTTTAGCTTTTGGCCTTGGCATAAGCAGCTTGTATGCAGACTGTAGCTTAGACTGCAGCTACGCTTCAATTGCTCGGCTTTTTGGGGCACTCACAGATACACATACGGAGAGACACACAGACATCCAGACACAACACACAAATTCAATTGTATAATGCCATGTTGCTACGGAAGCGCAGAAAAGCAGACAAAACTTAGCCGCTGTAACTTTTCGACTATTTGCACAGCTTCCAACTGACATGCAAAGCAGCAGAAAAATTGTCTGCCAAAGTTGCCAGTCAGACACAGATATCCTCACATACACACACCCACACACACACCCACATACGCTTACTTACATACTGACAGAAGCTAGCCAAAGTTGTGTGCAGTTAGGTGTTAGTTTTTTGTATCTTAAAGATTTTTAACAGCACAACGAAAACTTGTCGAAAATATATACGAAAATTGTTTAACAACTTGAATGCAATGCTAGCATTGCCTTTACCGTTACCGTTACCGTTAGCTTTACCTGCACCTATAACGGTATTTTATCCGTTACCCTCCTACCGTAACCATTACCGTTTGCTGGCTGCAAACTTTTTCACCTGCTTTTCACCGAAAAGTTTACACAAGCTATAAGTTTTCGCTCAGCCATGGCAGTTCTTTCCCTTTACAGTTCAAATTCCACTGACGTTCAGCTTTTAATTAAATAATTTTTACCCAACAATGGAAAAGCCAAATTTTCAAGCTTAGGCAAAAATCATATTTGATTAAGCTTAGCTTGAGTAAAGTATATAACAAGAAAGTACGTCAATTTCAAATCCAACGAAGTTTTAATGCGCTTAAAGCAGCAAACAATTTTAAAATGATTTCAAGTATTGCTGTCTTTGCTAATCAAGGACACTAGAGCTGGATAGCACAATCGATAATATCGATATAGGATAACACACATGCCATAAAAAGGCTTAGATCTTCTTCTACTTGACTGGTCGTAACAAACAGTTACCGTGTTACGGCCTGATGCAGGGAATCCTCCAGGCAGCTCATAAATTCTTTCATTGGGAGGGGAGTTTTACCCGTTGCGTCCCAAACCCTACACACAACTTACTTACCCTTATGCCGAGTGCTGATTAGAGCAGTTGTGCGTCAACTTGCTTAAGGTAGAATCATGTAGCTTCATCCTGTCCCACCAGAATTTGGGGCCTGCCCAAATAAAGATTTATTTATTTCTCTAAAACTTTAGTGCTTTGTGTAGCTAAAAAATGGTTTGCAGAACTATACTTAGTGTCGCATCTTCTTCTTCTCTAGTAGTCGCTTCTTCAGACGCCTGAAAGGTAGTTACTAGGTGCGTTCAAAAAAGGCACGGCCTTGCCCTTCAATGCCTAATCATTGTGGACCTTATCAATGTAGTCGTAGAGTTCATGTAATTTATCGATCCATCGAAGGCAGAAGTCGTTGCCAACGTTTATAGAAGCAGAGTCCAAACACTCTGAAAGCATTTGCAATAGACTGCGTCGTCACCCAAGCTTCAGCGCCATAAAGGCTAGAGTGATATCTACTCATCTGCCTACTGAGACCAAAGTAGTATCGATTTCAAAGAGTGATCCGACGCTTGATCGCCAAGCTGATATCATTATTCCTTATGCATCAAAGTATAGTGTTCAACATAATTCTAGCCACCGCTTCTTTCTACTTAAAGAAAACGTGTCTTTAAATTGCTCTCATCAGACTAACCATGGTTAGATTGGATTAGATTAGATAAAATTTATGGCGGGTGCGATGGCTCATCAGAGAAGGTTGAACTATCCCTAGCACTCAGGCAGCCCTGCTCATTGTACAATACCCGACAGAGGAAGTTAAAAGAGAGAAAGGAAAGTTTAAATAAGAGTAGGCTCCCTATTAACAGAATCTTCCCGGCTCCCGTAGGAAGTCGTGAAGACTACGTAAGGGGAGAGTATTAACCTTGCTCATACTCAGTGTGTCACTTCCCAAAATGCGCATCCGTGTCCTTGCAAAGGCCGGACAGTAATACAGAAAGTGCTCCGTGGAGTTGGCTTCTTCAAGACAGGCTGTGCAAGTTAAGTCGTCAACGAGGCCCATATTGGCCATGTGTTGGCCAAATGTATTGTGACCCGTGGTTAAACCATCGCAGATCTTCTGACGAAGAAGGTAAGGGTTCTTTCACGAAGTCATTTGTTACACGGCATCCAGTAGTGGATGATCATGTGACGCCGAGCCTTTTTTGCCAACTAATTAGCCATTTCATTGCCTTGGATACCTCGGTTTCCAGGAACCCAGTGTAGGTTTCCAGGAACCCAGTGTAGACTGACTTTTTTATGACGTGAAATCATGTTAAGTCTGATTTTACATTCGACGGCTGTCACTACAGATCCCTAAAGTTACCCCACACAGCTTTCTTTCATGGATCCTGCTCGCGGCATTTAGAATTACGTAGATTTCCGTTTGAAAAACCGACGCCAAACTACCTGTCGCGCAGTAGTAGCTTTAGCTTTCATCAAGATACCAACAAGCACCAGTCCCATCTTTCATTTTGGAACCGTCTGTGTAGAGGACATGAGTGTTCGTCCTTAGTAAGAGTCCTGGATTGCTTCAGGACTCTCTTGGCGGAAACACCACATTGTATCGGTATCTTTTTATAGCTGCAAGAGTTTCGGTAACTAACATTGTCAATATCATCTGCGCAGGCAACGGTCCCGTTCCGATGTAATCCGGAAAGTTGAAGAGATTGCAAAAGAGGGCATCACCTTGTCTAAGGCAAATGCTACTTTATTATCGACAGAGAGAGACACCCGAGGTGTCGTTTTTATAAAAAACCCGCACTGGCTTTAGTCTCTCACATAACACGATAGATAGATCCTTGTATGCTATAGAAATTTATTAATACTTTTATCTAATTAAGATAGGCAGACTATTACACAAGACACTTTTGCATAGAAACATGTATAAGCATTTAATCTTTCTTTAAATAAGCTTTCACTTAAAATGACGACAAATCGAAAAAGAGTCTCGACGACAGAAAAAGATCTACTTGTACTTATCGATTATGGCATTTAACAGATAAATCAATTTTCGCTTCGTATTATGTTTACCTTCATATTTATTTTTATTTATTGTTAAATGGAAAATAGCGAGAAGTTTATTATGAGCATAATAGTTGTAAAGTACTATCAATAGCATCCAGTAATATAGAAAACATCAATGGTACGACTAAGGTATACTTAAACAGGTAAGCCTACGCAATCACGTTGTTCGCTTATTTTTTGTGAGAGTAAAGAGAAACCGATGCAAATCACTCTCATAGCTGACAACACATGCGCAATAGTTAAGTGCACATATACCCGATCATATATGCATCATCCGAAATTACAAATAAAATATAGCAGCGGAGAAACTTCCTTTCATAATATATAAATATGTCGGAGCATAAATCCTAGCAGCAACATCAAAATGAACTCGAAAATCTTTAAAATACTTTGCTAGAAATATAATTAGATTGCGATATGCCCGCATTTGCAAAAGAGTGGAACCCTCTCACAATAACGTTAAAGTGCTATCCGGGCGCTGTAAATAAAGTTTCTTGTCAATGAGTGCCATAGTCGAAGACTGCCAAAAAACACATTTAACTCATAGCAAACATCTTGTAAAACTTATTGCACAAAACAATTCACTGCGTAAAGGGTATACAAAAAAGAAGTTGCTACAAAACAGTGTATAAAATAAATATGAAACTCAATAAATATTGCTAACGAAAAACCTGCCAATTATTTCAGTTCGAAAAATATTTAACTGCTTTTCGTATTGATTTTTGTGCTTTGTAATCAAGTGGCCTGAGGACAAGCAGGAAATTGACGATCTCCTGAAATTGTTGTGCCTTATCCTTTACCTAAGCTGCAGCAAACTGAAGTGAACAGGATGTGAACAGAGCAATGGGCTCAGCCGAGGCACAAGGCAGCTGCAGTTTTGTCTTCTTTTGGTCTGCATACAAACACACACACACACACACACACACACACACACTGACAAAGCTGTCAGACTGCGTGTGTGTGTGTGTGTGTGTGTGTGTGTGTGTGAGTCAATAGCGACAAGGGCAACATTTATAGCAATTTCTCTTGACTTCTGGATTGTTTGCTATTGGTCAATAAATGAGCGTTATATTAGTACTTTGATTCCCTTGACAAGAAAGCGTGAGGTCACAATAACAATAAAAACAACGTTCCCAGCCGTATGCAATGATTTTGTAAACTTTGCGACAAGTTAAGTCAACGACAACTTTTGTGCAACAAACACAACCGACCTGCCCTGAAGTATGTTGCAATTTGTCAAGTTAATGTTACAATAGAAATACGCCAAGCATTATTTATTTATTTATTTCCATTTTATTTCTATTTCTACTTCTGTTACTATTTCAATTTCATTTTATAACATTTCATTTTCTGCTGTAAAGTAAACTTGCTAACCTTGTTGAACTTACAGGCAACCTGAAAGTATGCAGCACTTTGACATGGCATGTGCAACGTGCCGCCAAAGCTAATTCAAAGTCAGCACACAACGTGCCACAGCAGCGGCAACTGTAACTGTAATGCAACGCCTTTTGTATTATGACAACAACTGCACCTGAAAGTATGCAGTGATTTTTTTCTTTGGCTTGAGCAAGCTCTCTAAAAACTGTAAACAAAAAGCTGCAGCGGCAGCATGCAACACAATGGAAGTGGCAATAGTTGGCGACGACAACAAATGCAACAACACCATTGTTGTGTGGCATGCCATGTGTTCATTGTCCAAGAGCTGCTCATGCATAGACACGCATGTGTATTAGTTGTGTGTGTGTGTGTGTGTGTGTGTGTGTGTGTGTGTGTGAGTGCAGTTGGCATATCAACTGGTCGGACACGGTGTAAACACGCTTAATGTTGTTGTTTTTGCCAATGTTGTATCCTGTTGTTGTTGTTATTTGGCATGGGTACAGTTGCTACGTTTAATTTAATCTACTAGTGGACTACCTAGGACTAACATAGCATCAGAGTTAGAGCCAGTGTAGTGGAGAAGCTGCTTGGACACCGGATGTGCTGCTTAAAGTGCACACCTACACTTGCGGTCACGATAATAGCGCAGCATTTCGCAAACAATTTAGCTTGTGTTTGGTTTGTATTTTGAAATTTTCCAAAGGCACTTTGACCGCTCAGTTTGCTCGAGTTTTCAAAAATTAAGAAAAACGCTGCAAACAGAGTACAAGAGATAATACGATTCTTTACACCCTGGTAGAAAGTTTTACAAATTTCATAGATTTCTTGAGATCTTTTGTTCCTATAGTTTTACGTGGGTTCTGGTTTAGCAGCCGTTTCGAATGTTCCCCAAAATCCAGGTTAGTTTCATCTTAAAGAAACACTTTTATACCTTTCTTTTCAAGTTCTTGGCTAAAACATACCTTTACGTTAAATTTTGAGTCGCTGATTTGAAATCCTGGATCGTTCTGAATTTTCAAGCACGGTTTTTAAATGATTGGTCTTTCAAAATATCGCATGTTAGTAGTGAATCTTACTTACGATCGGGATGCAACTCAAATTAAAAGTTCTTAAATACCAATTCATTGTTATATTTATGAATTTCCGGATTTGCAAAAAAAATATTAAGATCATTGCCTTGGAACTCACAATCGAGTCGAGTTAGACCAAAACTATGTAAAAGCCATTGAACCGATATTTGAAACCAATAACTCGAGCACTATGTTAAAAAAATCAAAAACGTTTACCGGACTAGAAGTCAACTCATTGATGTTTTAATGTCAGCTCTTTTGTTTTCTACTACAAAATTATGTTAGTACCCTCTAAAAGTTGTGTTAATCCTCAATATATAAAATTTGTTTTTTTTTCCTAGTTGTCCTCAGTAGTCTGCTTATTGTATTGGTAATGTTCAGCTTGAATGCATACCTAAAGTTTCTGCATTCGGAGTTATTGTTTCCTCTATGTTGTGTTTAATCCTTTATATATATACCAGCAATAATATCACTTGTTATCTGTTCGGATAGATTGCCTTTTATAACAGGCACAAGGAACCAGGAACATGCGATTGCACTATCCGTAAAATTCATCACGACATTGGGTCACGAAGGCATCCCTGGAAACAAGGTTGCTGACGAGGCTGCTCGGCTTATGTATTCGGTCCCAACACACCACTTAACTCCAAAAACACCATATTTATTCGTAACGTAGAGAGAAAACTAAAAAGTTAAAAACTTCGAAGCTATTCTGTCATAAGTATTCTTCAACAAATCCAACCTGGTATTGGACATACTCAGAACACCATCGAGCCTCCTCAATATTTATTAAAAAAAAAATAAGTTAAATATTTAAAATAAAAAACTGCAAAAAGCGTAGAAATGTGCTCAGATGGCAATCACCTTAAAGCCTTGCCAGCCACCTACTGCTATTGCGTCTTTTTAGCCCACTAGCCTGCTGCCTGTATTTGCCAAAGTATTCGAAAGAATATTTTTTAGCAGTAATTACAACATATACCCGATTCCTTCGAGCAAAAACGCGACTATTACAAAAACTCAGAAGTTCACTTCATGCTATCAATAACTTTGCGATCTCCAAATCAAGACGTACAAATTTTCAGTAGACAGTAAGTTTTCCACGTGTTCATACCTTGTGTTGTTGAATGACATGCTATACTACATGGTTGTAATGCTACTTAACTATGATACAACAAAATATTATTGTATTGTTGGGGGCGGCAATTTTTGAATCTGCCAAGGGGGCCTAAGTTCTAAATCCGGGACTGGTCATCCCATTTATGGGCGACATCATTATGAATACCGCTTGAGATCAATACCCAACACTCTTGCCATCCATATGATCTCAGACAGCAGCCGTATCTCGTATCTCTTAGATTTTGTTTAACGAAACTCTTGTTTGGATGTGTATAATCCTCAGTATATTGCACACCAATCTACCATTGAATCTGTCGAAAAGCAATTTTTTCGTCTTACAATTTTCGAGCTCACCTTTCCCTTTCTGTCATAATGCTTACTTATTTGGCTGCGGGCTGGGGTACCCCTAGTCTTCTGGCAAATGAAATCCCTTTATGGGTTAAGGGACAAAGACCTTGTAAGAAAAGGCCTTCGGGCTTCTAAATAACTAATTGTCTCCATCAATTTATAGGTTGCGTTTTCGATAGCCTTTTTGTGAATTTGAATTTTGTAAACAATAATTTTACGTTTTAACAGTGCTGGAAACTATTTCTTATTGTTATATGTAGCATATTTATATAATGTAATATTTAAACTATAAGTGTACTCTCAATTAGCATAGTTTAAGGGCATTTTGCATTTTCGTAAAGGACGATGCTATTTGCTTGACCGCAGTTGTACGCACACGGGTCTCTGTGCTTGTGTGCGTGCGTCCTTACGTATTTGTGAGAGTCTGGCATAACCTGCTTGAGTGCACCGCAAGTCCATTTAACTTAACTTTGGCAACTACGACATGGTACGGCTTGGTCTGGCGTGCCATGGCTGTTGCCTGTCTCACTGCATCACTCAAACGCATGGCCAAATGGTGACAAGGATGCGTGTCCCTGTGTGTGTGTGTGTGTGTGTGTGTGTGTGTGTGTGTGTGTGTGTGTGTGTGTATGTGCACGCAATTTGCATGGTCAGCATGTGGCAAGAGCAGAGGCAAGAGCAGTCTGCATCTCATGTCCCTTGCTTAATTGCATGCACAATGGTGGCAGTGGCAACTTCATGCAATGAAATCCAATTGCTGCTGCCAAAAAGTGTCGCCTACCTTTTGGCTGCTGCAACGCTTATCCTGTTCACGTGTTACTCTTATTTCCGTGCTTTAATGTCATCGGTTTTCTTTTGCTCTACTTTGTTGTTGTTGTTTTTCGTGTTAAGTATTTAGAACAACAATAAACTTGCCACCAACTTTACGCAATGACATTCACTTCCTTCGGCAAGTGATTATGCCCAGCTATGTGTCTGTGTGTGTGTGTGTGTGTGTGTGTGTGTGTGTGTGTGCAACATATGTGTAGCTCGTTTTACAGTTAAGCGACAAAAAAGTGCTGCAACATAACGCCGGCTGCACTCAACAAGCAACAAACATTAAAGAACATGTTTTTTCACAAAGTCAGACGGCCAACCATGAATGACAAGTGTTCGAAAAAAATTCCAAACAAATGTTGAGTGAACACTTTTTTAAGCCTTGATAAATACGCCGAATCATTTGCGAATGATTTATTTTCAATTGCAGAGGTTTTAATAATAATGATGATGTGGTAGACTGGCACCTTTAGGCACTTTTGTGCCCCCTACAGCACTTCTGGCTTCCTGGCCCGTTTAAATTCAGGAAAGCTACTTGTGCTCTACAATTTTAGAATGTCTCCGATCTCGGTGTTCCGTTTGATCGCAGTCTTAAATTTGATAAACATATTGACACTATTATCAACTTATTAAATTAGTGAAAGTTCTCGCATTTCGCCCAAATTGGTTTATAAATATATGTGGCAATTTTCAATTCAATATGTTGCGGGGTGCGGTAGTAATTAAGGTAAATCGATTGCGGGGGAAGAATGGCTTCTATTGGAAAAGGTGAATACAGTTTTAATGACTTGGCTCACATGAATCTTTATACCATATTTTGTTACTCTAGCTCACATGTATCCATATCTTCATGCATTTTTATAACATAAATGACCACATAAACTTGCTCTCTTTCGGGAAAATGATTTTTTTGCTTATAGTCTCTTAGAAACGGGTTACAACACGGACGGACGAGCAGACAGACAGATGGACGGGTGGACGGATGACTCGGCTATTGCTTCTGATCATTTTTGCCCATGGAACTAATGGTCTGCCAAGACTCCGTCTGCCTGTTACATACATTGCACAAATCTATAATACCCTTTTACACTTTATGTACAGAGCATAATGAATGTCTGAATGCAAGTCTATATCCAGTAAACTCGGCTGGATCAATTGACAGCTGGCCTTAGTATCTGGAATAGTGACAGAAAGAGAAGGAGGAGGAACGGGAAGGAGAACGGGAAGAAGAATTTGATCCAACTCGAATGGGGCACGCGAATTGTCGCAAAAAAAAAGTTCGGATGAAATCGTGAATGCTCCAATCTATTTTGGGCAAAACGGGTAAGCGTTAATAAAGCTCGAAAACCACTGAACCAAATGACTTCATATTTGGATCGTTTGTTGTGCAGGAAGGTTTCTTTCCAGTTTGTGTCCGGTAGGTGGACAAAATCAGCAATATTCTTAAGTGACATAATAAATTCATATTATTTAAGCTTATATAGTAGGCTGGCATCTTAAATTACAATTCACAGCTTTGATTAGGTAAACTCCGAAATTTGATTGGGGGACGGGCCAGAAGAGGAAACTTTCACAAAAGTCCTCGAGCCGCTCGACGATATAGTGGTTCGAGAAAATTCAACACCAGAACAACGTTTACAAAGTATTTAAGATCTTGCAAATTATGTAGCTGCAATGAGTACTGTACAAACTTCTGCATAACGAGCTCAAAGCTTGCAGGGGAGAAGAATAATTGAGAGACAACGCATTTCTGATCCGAATAGAGTAGCTTATCAAAAAAGGATGCGAGTGACTAGCGCATTAACATTGTCTTCGTTTCAGTATATGGCTTGCGCCTACGAACCCGACATAAATTAAAGTGCGCATATGAAAATTGCTATTAGTAACATGCATTCATTACCATGCTCTAAAATTCAAGAATGAAACGGCAGGGATCTGTTGTACTTCAGGAAAAGTTATATTGCCTCCTTTAAACCCACCCCCGGAGTCACTAAGAACGCTAAGTCCAAATTATTTTAAAACAAAATAAGAAGGTTTAATAGTTGTTTTCAAATGACTTCATTTGCCGTCAACATCACTACTTATACGGATGGCGTGTTGATACTGTTGGAGTGCGACTTCCGACATACACTTCCCGGATGAATTTAACGCATATCTCAGATCATCATATTTGTGGGTATACGTGAAGAAAAATCCATTGTATATGAATATGCGATTGATCCTGCAAGAAGATATAACCACAGAAGTTTTCTTCAAAGAACTACTGAGGATCGAAAATGGACATATTCCGGTAGATACTTACACTCGTTCAATATGCACATGCCATTCACTTCAACGAAGTATGAACTAAGTCAACAGTTATGTATATCCGAACATTGGTCAAAACTTTCGTAGCATCGAATAATATTGTCAATGAATTAAATTAGACGCTTCTAACTCAAAACCCAGTAAATTTGCGTTCGTACAAGTCATTCGATTTGCCTGGCATGCCGGCTCATCATTTGCGTCCTAATGTTGGATCTGCCATCAGCTACGAAATCTTCATGCCCCAAAACTGCAATAAAACCCGACTGATTTTGACAAAGCTTATGAATAATTTGATAGTGGCAAGGGTTTTAAAAGGGCCTTGACTTCAACCGAATTACTATTCCAGTTCAAACTTTCCGTCAATTTCCGATTTGAAATAAAAATTCGAGGGGAATCGTGAATTAATTTAATCAAAAAATTTATTTTGGGTAAAACGAAGTTTGTGGGCCAGCTAGTTTTTATATAAATCTCTAATGTATTACAAAAAATGGAAAAGGCCGCATTTAAATTCACCAAGAAAACATTTAAACAAAACTTGATTTCTTAATGCATGGACAAGCAAAAGGATTGAGCTTGAAATAAAACCGAGTTGTTCGCAATACCGAATTAACGCCTGAGCAGTATTTAATAAAACTAATATTGAATAAGTTATAACTGCGCGCGCAAATACATACACGAACCCGGAATAATTTCGAAATTTACTTTTCATTAAGTTAAATTTTCATAAAAATAAAACTCAAAAATAAATTTTATTTTCCGAGCAAAAAATAAAACTCAAAAAATAATTTTTAAGCAGCAATTTTAAAAATATAACAGTTACAATCTCTGGCTCGAACATTATTCTACGACAAACAGTTCTCGGGCAATCAAACGATTGAGTTGCCCGCTCGCTCCGATTCTATTCAAGCTCTTTCGAATTTTTAAATAGAAAAATCAATCGAAATCAAAGCGTTCGGTCGAATGCGCTTGTCGGGTCGTCTCCCCCAAGTGCTAGGCCTAAGGATTATCTACTGGACAAGAATAATGAAAGATTGGCACGCGAATTGTGTGAGAGCAGAAGAATGTATTTAATCACATCCATTTTCTATACAAGTATTAGTCGGGATCATAGAATTGAACTTGTCGATATAGCCATGTCCGCCTGTTCGTGTTGTCGCAGAGCAACCCTACCACCCACAGTACAGTTACCTTGATTTTGTCCACATCCATTTTGAATGCAATTATTAGAGGGGATAGAGGGGCATAGAACTGAGCGTGTATGTGGTGGGTTGTCGGGTTTTTGGGAAATTGGTAATAGGAGTCCTATAGCGCATCACGAGCACAATATAGATGTCATGCTTATCACTGTGACTTGGCTACAGGATGGTATTTGCATCTATATTTCTTGCTACAACATGCACAAAGCAGACCACCCCAGCAATAGAATAAGAGGAGCGTCGGTCTTGGTCGAACAGGACATATCATATGTCCATCCTGAATCTCTGAGGACGGCACACTTACAAATTGCTACCATTCAACTTGCCACAAGCTCAGGTGAATTGGTAGTCTCTTCTCTCTACCTCCCTCCGAAATTTCAATGGACAAAATAAGTATGAGTGGAGATTTCAATACCAAGAGTAGGCTGTGGGGAAACTTTTCCTCCGTCCAAATCCTAGCAACTGGGCAGGCAACTCACTATCCTGCTCACCTAAGAAAGTTGTTTTATTCCGAAGAAAAAGGTTCCACACAATTTACAAATTATTCATAACGGATGACTTGACAAACTTATTGAATCTCCTCATATTCTTATTCAAATAATTGAACTGAACTGAATTTTCAATTTTATAGATACAAATACACATTTTCCGAGTTGCTTGTTTTAATTGTAGGTACTTATAGAACTTTTTTTTGGTCGAAAGTACTTTGACATCTATCTTTGTTTCTATTTTAAGTTGCCTTGCTTCTTGGTTAATTTGAGCATGCATTCAAATTTATATAAGCGCGCGAAAGACTATAAGCGGAGTTGCCAGATGTTGCCAGTCAATAACTATAGCCATTCGCACATAACGCTCTACAAGAAAACATTAGTTTTTTTCAGCTCGCAGTTTACACACAAACAACAAAATTCTTAATCAATTTGTATTTTATTCGATTTGCAATGCCTTTATAACGTGCCTCTTGCCTTACTTAACTAACGGTCAATTGTTTCAATTTGTTTTTACAACTAAAACACAGTAATTACAATGCTTGATGACGCTTGAAACATTTGCGAAAATTGTTTAGTTACCAACAAATGAATAAGGTGCGCAAATTTAAATCAATGCGTTTTGTGCAATTGGGCGATTTGCTATTCGACGAGAATAAACGGCTCATATTGTTGTGCCGCAATTGCCAAAGCCCATTTCTGCAGCAGCAGGCCTTTGAAGCACATTTGGCAATGTGTGCGGGCCTGGAGCACATTGTGAAGTCGATCGATGAGCTTAAATATGACGAGTCCAAAGGAGAGTTAAGACAATTTAAAGGCAAACAGGATAAAGTAAGTGGATAACATTAAGCGCACACTACATAAAAAAAAACTTTCTATGGCAGGTTTCTGTATATGAAATTGAAGCCGTGCGCAGCGCTAATGCGGAGATACGCAGCCTAACTGATATAGACTGGGAGGCGGAACTGGACGATCCACGCTGGTATACAGAAGAAGAGCCCAAACAAAACCAAGTCAAAACAAGACCAACGCATTCAAATACCAAAGAGAATGTAGCTAAAACAAGTCAACGCCAAAAAGTAGAATCCCAAAAACGAAGTGCCAGCATGGGCAGCATTTCAAATCGCAATATACTCATAAGCCAACAGCAACAACGTAGATCTCACGGCAGTTTAGACCAAACTGTGCCGAGTGGAAGTAAATTCATTGGAAAAGACACACAGAGGCACGTTTACGTTGTGCCCAATGTTATGATTGACTTGAAGCGCATGGATGCGAACGCCAAAGAAGTGAAGTCGCCTGCGGCATCAGCTCGAGTTGTACCTCCAGTAGCTGCAACTCCAGCAATGCTACCAACTGGCGTTGCGACCAAAAACACCCAGGAAATACTTAATAAGCTGCGCGCTTGTGGCGTCGAGGTGAAACGCAGCTGCAACCGCGAAGCACACACGGGTATGCCTGATGAAACGCTTAGAAAACAACAACAAGCATTGGACATAATGCGTAAACTGCAATCAAAAGGAATACAGTGCACTAAAGTAAATAATGCCAAGAAACCAAAATTAAATTTATGTTGACATCACGAGTTGCTGATATGTTGATGTAGTAGCAAACATATTTTAAATATATATTACTTATGTGCGCGTACATAACTCATAAAACCCATCGCGTTTTGCAACACTACTGTGGCAATTTATTCCCCTGCCGCTTATGCACACACTGGCACTGCCTGTCAGTCGCTGTTAATGACAATTTGCTTCGAAGCAGCATTGTTTTTAGTTTTAGCCGTGCGCGTGTTACACTCGTAAAATTGTGTTAAACAATCTTTGCATTTAGTCAAACAAAAATATATATTTCGTAAAAATAAAAAAAAATAAAAACTCCGTACACATTGCAAGACAACGTCACGTGCGACACACTAAGCAAACGCACTTGAAGGGTAAGCACAGCTGAGTTCAAGGCACGGCTTACATAATTTGCGTACAACAATTTGTTAGTCCGGCGGAATATTGTATTGTGAGAATTGTGTCAACTGCAGGCGAAATGACATCATTGTTTAAATTTCGATGCCCCGAATTATTTCGTAATGCAGCAACCCGGGCAAGCAGTTCTTGCAACAACTCAGCAAGATTCTTTGTCCCTTTATCGTATGCACCGCAGTTTCAAGGCTTGTTTTCCGTGCAGGCGGCAGTTATTTTATAAAAGACCAAAATTATTTAAAACTAACTTTCTTGAAATATTATCAATATTAAATAATAATTGAATCGATGGGCTTCATAGGCCCCCGCCGAGATTCGGCAACGAAGTCATAGCTACGATATTCATTCGCATATCGGTGACTCCAAACTAGCCGGTGAAATTCTCCTAACTGACGAGAACAAAGACTACTTCCATAATAGGAGTAATTTGATCCATTGCCTTGATTTTCTGACTGACTTAGTCATATAACACTCCAATAAATGAAATTTTAGGTGCCCTTTTCGCGTTAACAAGATCCTGTTCTTATAAATTTCTCCCTCCCATCCAATTGATTAATACTTTCACTTTCTTGGCATTTGATTTAAATGTAAATGTTTATTTTTAAATTTAAAATTTTATTTTTAGCTACAGTGAAATACTTGTTGCTGCCTACCCACCGAATATGTGATGCGCTTTAAATATCTAACGCGTCTGTAATTTATAGTGTAGTTGTAGCTTCGTTTTTATTTACTTGAGAATTGTACTTATTAACTAATTGGGTTCGTTTTTGTGAGTTTATGTGTGTTTGCTGTGCCTAATTTAAATTAGTGAGTGATTTTTGTTTAATTAAATATATTTATTATAAACTTAAAGCTGCTTATAGTTCAGTTTAATGCACACACAAAAATATGATTTTTGTTTTGCCATCACACGAATTAGTTAGTTTTACATTGAGAAACAAATACATGCATACAAACTGTCTGTAACTGCGTGTTTATAGAGAGACTTTTTTATGCTGAGTGTGTACTAAATGCGACATCAACTTTTTACTCATATATAATTTAAACAAACTTTAAATTTGATATTTGCCAAAGCCTTTGCCCCTGGCTGTGGTGTACCCCATATGCGTCTCCTCTGCATCTAAGCGTGTCTCTTTTACTCCAGCGAACGTCTACGCAGCTGTTTGCGCATGCCGCCTAGCGCTGCGCTGCTGCGATCCAGCAGCTCATTGGACAGGCGCGCCAGCAGTGGCAGTTCGCGCATGGAAACATTTACCGATGGCAGTGGCTCTAGCTGCTGCTGCAGCTTCTTAACTGGCGTGGGTTGATGCTGTGGAGTTACGGGCAGGCTGCTGGCATTGGCATGAATTGCAGCGCTAATCTTAATGAGCGGGCCCTTGGTAACCAAGACCAATACGTCTGCATCCACGTTGGTATGCCGCTTAAGCGCTTCGGCGCCCAGCGAGTCGGGTCGCGCTTGTATGGGCTTTTGTCGCTCTGTTTGCTGCTTGGCCGCCTCTTTCAGCATCATTAGATGATCTAGCTTATCAACTGTGGTCTTTAGCTCATGCTCCCAAACATCGTTTTGCTGCTGACCATCGCCGCCCTCAATAGGTCGCACCGCAAGTATTTTGACCTTTTGCCGCAGCGCCTCCAAGTCATGCTCGTCCACAGCACCACGCAAGTCGCCACTGCGCTCATCATAATCGCAGGCATCTTCCTCATCTTCCGTTTCGGCAATGGTGCACGGCTGGCTAGTTACAGTTCCCAGAGACATTTGGCTGCCTGCTATTGAAGGATAGTCGCACTTTTCGAGCTCCAGCTCAAAGTCGGGCAACGATGGCAATGTGGTGGATGTCGGTGTGTTTAGCTCGGCGCCTACGCCTGGCTCACGTGGACCAGGCGGTGGCGGTGAGCCACTTAGCGCTGGGTAGTCACCACGTTGTCGATGTATATCTTCGCTAATTCGTTCCAGATTGCGCAAGGCCGTGGCATACGTGCTTTTGGCACTTGCTACCTGCTGCTGCAGCTCTTGTATGCGATTTTTTTGAGTTTGCAACTGATCCTGGCACACTTGCTTCTCCTCGAAATAGGGCCGCGATTTGTTGATGCTGCGTCGAAAACGATCCTCCAGTTGCTGCACCTTTTGCTCTGTAATGTGAAAAATTCGCGTTCGTTGCTGATGCTCTGCATGGCAATCGGCTTTTTGCTTTTCGGCGTCCATGACCTTTTGCGTAGCATGGTTGAGCATTTCCTGCCAGGCATTATCAAACTGCCATTCGTGAGAGTTGGACATGAAACGTTGCTCGGCCAGTGCCACTGTTTCCTTTGCTGCTGCATGGATTTCTGTTTTATAATAAAAGTTTCGTTAATAAGATGATTTTGAGATTACTGATTCCGACTGCCGTCTAACTTACCATTAGCACGTTGAAATTTGACTGCCGCTCGTTGGCATTCGATTTGTGCATCGCGTGCCTTTTCTAGCGCTTCATAGTAGGGACGCGCCTTCTCTATGCAATTGCCCAGCTTCTTGGAAGATAACTTTAGGCGTCGCGTCGATTCATTTAGCAGTATACGAAAGGTGGAGTTGGCTTCCTGTAATGGAAGGATGTATTAAAATATAGCTTTGGGCTATTTTGTTTCCAATGATACGTACCTCCAATTCGATTTCGAGTTTGTTAATCTCATCCGTTGCACTATTGAGATTCTCCAATTCAATCTAAAAAGACATAATGAAATTTATTAAATAATCTGTTTCGTATGTGTTCACAGTTGCTAAATCGCACGCCCCCCTATCATGTCACAGCCAAAACGCGGCGGATCCGCTCCCAAAGACAGCAAGTATGATCTAAGCAAAATTGCAGCACGCGTTGACCGCGTCAATGTTAACGGTCTATTACGCACCCACAACGATTATGTTATGCGCGCCGCCGAGGGTCTTTTCAAGGCCTCAAACTTCCAGGATCTCATGCTGGAGGCCATGGCCGCCAAATCATACCTGCAGGACCTGGCCATCTTCAAGGATGTTAGCGTGCATATTGACATAAGTCGTGGAGCAGATGCCTCACCACAAGGCTATGAGGTAACGCTTAAGGGTAAGGAGTTGTCACGCATCTTGGGCTCAGCGGGCACAGAGGTTGGTCAAAACGAGGGTTCACTGCGCACGGAACTATCGATACCTAATGTATTCGGACGCGGCGAGAGTGTATCACTTCAGGGCAGCTACAGCAGTACAAAAGCCAATGAGCTACAATTGAAATTCTGGAAACCCTTCTTTCACACACGCTTTCGCGAGAACCGGCCGGAGTAAGTAACTGAGATTAAGGATTTTATACAAGCGGCCATCTAATTGCTACTCTATTGCTTTTACAGAGTATCATTCAGCATATTCCGGCACACAGATCGCTTTGATATAAGCTCTTTTCAGACCACCAATCTTGGCTATTTGGTTGACTTTTCAGCACATACTATGCTGGGTGTTGATGTTAGTACCATATATTTGTCCTGGCTTTGGACTACTTAATCTAACTTGTAACCCGTTTTAGTTAACCCACTCGCTGCAATATGAGAACTCCATCAGAGACTTGGGTCTGCTTAATAAATCTGTGCCCTTTGCCATACGAGAGCATTGTGGTCCTAAGCTGGCTTCCCTTGTCCGTTACTCCGTTGTCTATGACAGTCGCGATAGCAATGTTTTCCCCACCACTGGCCTGCTTCTCAAGTCCATCAATGAGTATTGTGGACTAGGTGGCAATGTAGGCTATACGAGCAGCACAGCCCACGCGGAGGCCAATGTGCCGCTCTTTTCAAACTTTGTAGCACAGTTTACTGGACGAGTTGGCGTGCTCAAAGAGACCAAAAACACAACAGTACTACCTATTAACAGCTTGTTCTATTGTGGTGGTCCTTTGACGCTACGTGGCTTCCAATATGGCTGCGCCGGTCCTGTTATAGACGGCACGCCCATAGGTGCTGAGACCTTTTGGTGCGCGTGCGCTCATTTGTGGACACCACTGCCGTTTGCGAGGGTCTTTAAGAGTCTGGCCAACAACTTCCGCATGCATTTCTTCTACAACGTAGGCAACTGCAATAACTTTACAACGGGTAAGTTCAAGTTTTCTAAATCCTGAGCTTATGCACTAATTTATGAACATTTCTTTGACAGAAAACATGCGCAGCGCTTTTGGCATGGGTATAGCCCTAAAGTTGGCGGAGCGTGCTCGCATTGAGCTCAATTATTGTATACCAGTCCGTCGTCTTCTCACCGACAAGGTGCGCAACGGGTTTCAGCTTGGCATTGGCTATGAGTTTGTTTAAGCCGGCATTCTGTATTTTTATTGTAATTGTTGTACTTAGTAGCAGCCTCGCTGACTCATGCAAATACACGATATGTAAGCAACAGCCATGAGAATCCTTAGTGTACTACCACACCCCAACACAAAACCGCTAATACTACAAATAAGCTGCCTTAGATATGTCAGTAGTCAAAATTTCGGTATGTTCATAAGCAAAAGCTACTTGCTTTCTTTTGTATTTTTTGTGTATGCATTTTATCCTAAAAGTTAATTCTAATTGTGCACACATTTTAAGTATGACTGTAGTTCTAAGAGACGAATTGTATATTAATGATTAGTAAAACGAAATACAAAATTGTTAATAAAACGTATCAGGAGAACAAGTGAAAACTTATTTGGGGACATATTGTGGTGCTTTACTATTATGTTTTACTAAAATAGAGTTTTCTAAGAAAATCCTAAATGTATTCTATAATATTTTAGTTCTACACTTTTTGTCAATTCAAGGATATTGCATATCTGAAGTTAACCCAAAACTTAAGGGGTTATCCACAAAAATTTGTTGTAACTTAATAAATTGTTAATATTTTTTAAGAAATTGAACGTTTCCGAAGTTACAATTATTTTCGAAGCTAGAACAATTACGATATGAACGCCTTGTTGAGTTTATCGCTACACTATCAGCAAGGAGTCTCAAATGGTGGCCATCTTTGATGACAACGATATTTCTTTTACCAGCATAAGTTGGCCATTTTTGTTCAATTTATGAGGGTGTACCAGTTTTATGTTGGTTTTAAGTTGTTTCTTTAATTTTTTATGTATATATATATATATATACACATATATGTGCATTATGTCCATAATAATATATATATACATACATAATTTTAAGTTTAAATTCATAGTTACAAAGCCGGCAAAGTACATTCTTTTAAATTTAAAATTCTAATGTAACTTAAGAGAATCTTTTAAATTTGCTTATTTAATTTGATTTTTAACAAAGGAATTATTGCATCTGGAAGGATTTCATTCAAATAATCTATAGGCAACGAGATTACTGCATCCAATTTCGTTCAGTTGTAAATGTAGCCATTGATTTGGATAATTTTTACGATTCGACAATGCAGCCTTCGTATTTTCACTTTACACAACTTTTACGGTTTCAATTGCATTGACAAAATTAAATAATCTCTCAAAAAGTGGTAAACTTACAAGATATGCAGCTAAGTATGTAAGTTTTTGCGATAATATATTTTAAAAATAACCAATACTGTATTTTGGGCAACTTTTCCCCAAAACACTTTAAAGTTAATTTTATTATATCCAGGAATGCTTTAGACAATTTGAATTAGTACTATTTTATACAATCGGACAAAAACGGAAGCAAATTTTTTTTGGTATTTGCATATATACGCTTGGAAAGCCTTAAGAGCATCAACTCTTGATGAAAGCAGTTCTAAATAACAAAAAAAAAAAAAAAAAAACTTAACTTGATATTAAATAAGCCCTTAGGCAAAATTTGTCCAAAATACAGGAATACTATTTCTGTACTGGCTCGTGGGGTAACCTCAAAAACTTAAGATTTTATTTTTAGCTATACAAAAGTAAAAAAATAAAATTCAAAAAGTTTTAGCTTCAAACAATAATAAACACAAGTTATTTAAGGTTGAAGATGCGTTTGGGTAAAATTTGCCCAAAATACAGGATTAGGATTAAGGATGTGGGTGAGCGCTGGTGGTGGCCAACTTTTATGAGGGTGGCCAACTATAACTTTGCAGGTTTGACTGTACCTATTTTTCCGGTGATATAACAGCCATAACCACGTATTTAAAGATTTATGTTCAAAAATTGTCAATATTGTATTACTTTACTTTATTCATGTCACCAAAACCCAGGAAAATAATAATTATCTAGAATTTAATTTAATTTGTAATTAATCAGTTGAGTCGTACAATTGCTATGGCCCAAAATATGGTAACATATACATAAATGTTAATGTTGTTCTCGAGAAATCTTACCAGAAGTAACCCGCTAGTTCTTAAGAGAAAGGGTCGCGCTTACTCCAGTAGGAAGATAAAACTAAAACTTTTATTCTAGGCCTGGCGGAGAGCGAACCCATGTGCTTTGGAACAACACAGAAGTTTTGCAAAGGCCTGTCGAGTACGCGCAACGCAACGCTCTGCTCCACGCTAACATCAGCTGTATTGTTGCCAGTTTTACAGCACAAGACAAAATAGCTTAACAGAGCGCTGTTAAGTTTTTCGCGTGGGTTATGTTAAAACGAAAATGTTGATACAAATGTTAAACTTCATGTAGCAAGGTGCATGGTGTAATAATACAAGGAACGCTCATTATGCTACTCTCTCACAATTCGCGTGCCAATTTTTCATGCACAGCCCTTAAAATAATTAATTGTGCACTGATTCATATTCATTTTTTACTTACTAAAAATGTTGAAATGTTATATTTTTTAATTTTAGTGTTTAATAAGAGCTTTAAAAACAATCGAAAATAAATTTCATGAATACAGTTAATTTAGTTTTTCTCCATAGCAAATAATTATATGTGCACATGTCATTTTTTTTATATAAAACACTAAATAACACTATTTCTTACAAAATAATCTAAAGGATGGAATCCACAAGTTTTAGCCTGCGGGGAAATTAGCCCACCCTACTTTTAAAGACGGAGAAATTCATTTTGTTCCATTCCGGTGCGATGGCACGGATTCCTTCTCCTTTAAAGCTTCTTTTAAGTTTCATACTGACTATACTTGCAAAAAATTTTACAAAAGTATCTCCATGACATCCTGAATTGGATTACGTCTTGAAAACATACTCGGCCACGACAGGAAGGACTAAGAGTACGACTTTTTTAATTGGCTATCATGGTTTGAAGCGGTATTTTGCTGAATTATCAAGTTTCGGCAAAGAAGTACGGTGAGAGAGAAAAAAAAAAGAGGCAACATCACTGGTTCACATTGTACATTAATTACTATGGCAGCTATATTAAATAGTTGACCGATTTTAATCAAACATGCTACAAATGTAGCATTTGAACTAGTACAAAACGGAACTGCCATAAGTCCTATTCATTGCACTATATCAGAAAAAATTGAAAGAGTTTTCTATCTAAAATTAAGCTTTAAGCGTTCGTTTCGATGTTAGCAATACGATATAGTGCTCCTAACTTAACCAAACCTGCTCACACATATGCTATAGTAAAAAAAAGGTTATCTTTTTACTAAACCTTGCTAATTTTAATACCATTTTGTACTACATAGTCTCCACTTATGGGATATTTATGAAGCTCTCTCTCGCTCTGAACAGCCCCAATCGAGCACTTCTTTGCGCACCTTGTAAACTTGACGTCATCGTGATACATGGGTACGTATATTATGCATTTGAGTACTGCACTGTTCATTGCCATGGATCGCTGAACCACGCACGTTTACAGCATTCAATTTTGAGCTTGGCCGTTATTTCGGTTGCCCACAAAAACCCGTTTTAATAACCGTAGATATGTATGTAGTTTTGTGGTCTTGTTTTTTTTCTTCTGATATACTATTGTTAAAATGCAGCTTTAATGCCTGTCCCAGTTTGATTTTTATCACTAGCATTTCTTCGCATTATTATGGTTATGCTTGGGCAAGTCTTTAATGTAGGAAGGCTTGCTGTTCAAGCCTCCGGCGAGCCTATTGATTGAAGATGCGAGTGTAACGACGCCATAACCAGAAACTCGAAACTGAGACGCACAGACCGGTTTAATTTACCTTTGGTTGCTAGCCCCTAAAACCTGTTTGATTGTTTTGAGTACTTGTGCCAAAAAAAAATGTATTTCGACATAGCTGCTTTGCACCTTCCAGGAATTTACGGCGCAAAGGAAGAGCTCTTCAGACCAAGCTTGAACCACTTAAATGTGCAAACAAATACTTTTAAATTAAAAGTTTTCCATTAGCTGTTTCTGTTTCGTTTGAAGCGTACAGTTTTTTATTTTTATTTTTTTGCAGAAAGTCAATAAAAATATGAATTGTGTGCGAAAATCAAAGGCAACTGGCACACATACGCCATCTAGCGACGCGTCGCTAAGTTTGAAACTGGATTGTGTGCAAATTTATTATTTATATTAATTGTGAGTTACAAAACTCACAAGTAGACTGCAAATTTGGATTGAAGAAGTAGCAGCGAATCCATGAACTTTAGATATTGATCTGGTTTAAAGATAAAACGTATGGTTATGAGTATTGTGTGCAAAATATTGTAGGTAATTTTCTCATTCGGTACAAAGCTTGGCTTAAATTTTTTGTGTGAAAAATATGCCCTAAAGACTAGCTTATATAACAATCTAAATTAAAATAAAAGTTAAAAAAGCCAACGCAATCTGAACTAGTTTTTCACAATATTTTTATTTGCTTGTAAACCTTATCTGAACAGTTATTTAATTAACATTGTTAGAACAATCAGCTGCAATTGTGAAAAGTCGTTTTTTTTTTAACTCATTCGCGTTACAGCTGTGTCTGATTAACGGTATATATATAGCAAATAATAGACACATAGACAATAACTGAAAGTAAGCCAAATTATTTAAATATTTACACAATTTGGCCAGCTTATTTTGAGCATCGGTACATTAAAATATAAATACTATGGACCTGTTCCTTATGCTGTTTAGACAGATACGTTTCATACATTTGTTCGACTTATATACAGTGCTTGTCAAAATTATAGGACACTTTTGAAATTGGGCTTTAAAAACTCGCTATTTAAAAACTATTGGTGCTATGACTTTGTTCTAAGTTAGGAAATTAAATATAAGGAGTCACGAGTGATAGAGACCAGGTGTTTGATATATTTTGGTGTAACCTTTAAAGCACTGTTAGTTTTATTAGAAATGTTGCTTTTTCTGCTAAGCTGCAATAATCAGCTTATGATTAGACCTAATTATAAACAGTACTGACAATTTGACAAACCGAAAGGCTGAAAGTCATATTTATTATAAATTTTAAGTTAATTAAAAGAAAAAATGGAAAAGCTACATAAACTTAGTCAATTTATTGAAAGCATGTAAAATATTAAAGCTTCTGAAACAATACAGGGTCAAAATCAAGTGGAATGAGCACAAAGCTGCTAAATGTGAAAAACACACGCAATGTGGCGGGTTTTTTTTTTGCATTTCGAAATGTTAAAGGTGTGTACTAAAATGGACAGGGAAATCAGGATGGTTACTAAATCAAATGCAAAAGGTTAAGCGAACGAAGGTACAGACCAGTAGACGCCCTTTGCGTATAGAGGATTTATTTGATGATGACGTGTAGTGTATTTTTAAAACAATAGAATGAAAAAAAAAAGAATAAGTGTAGCATGTAGTTATAGGTAATTGGACCGATATACTAAAAATATCATACAGACAGTCGGGAGGGTGCTTGTCAGTGGGATACAATGTACCCTTCCGAGAAAATGAGATTTCAGAGCATATTTTTGTATCGTTGAGGGGTACGGGAGTAATCAATAAATCTGTACTGCGAAACGTGGGGGGTTGATTCGGCAAAAAAAAGAACATTATTGCTAGGAAGAGAGTATTTAGATCATAGCATGCGAGGGAGGTCATGGAAATCAAAATAAGACCTACAACCTTTCAGCTGTAAAGGATGAAAATTTTAAGTAATTCTTTCATTTTATTATTTACTTGGGGGCTCTGCCCCCTACCTCGTCAACGAAAGTGCCCGTAATCAAATCTCGAGTCTCAAAAGGTTGAACTTTTCCATCAGGAGTTCATACAGCACGTATTGCATTTTACGGCATTTCAGTGCAAGCGCTGCTCTGGTGTAAGATTTGCTCGTCATCCGCTCTATTGTTGGGCATGTCGAGTATTATTGGAAAAAACCTAGGCATTATTTAAATCAAATTGATTTTTAACTTTGCTATTTGAACTCAAATTAAATAAATTTACACTTTAGATACATCGTAAAACTATTCAAAGTACAATAATAAAATATAAATATCAGTAAATGGAGGTTTGGTAATGTCTCTACTAGACCGGCACTTAGAGTCTAAATTTTAAAAATCGTACCAAAAACACGAGTACTGCGGCTCTTATCGGTATTAAATCTTCGGTAAACCAAAACGTAAGGCAGCCGAAACTATGAGTCCAGCGGTTTTCGAGTTTTAGACAACCGCACCCGTAACGAACATTCTACTAGAATATGACGGTAGGGGACACTGGGGTCCTAATTCAAACTACGTACTTATATTCTGCAAAACTAATCTATTTTGTCTTTGCTTATTGTAATGACAATTAACAGCAATTTCGTGTATCTCTGATGAACAACAAAAGCCTACAAAGTTTTCCAACTCCAAAAAACATCGTCATAGCAAAAATCACTCTGTCATTGCCAAAATAAATGGAGTGACGTATCTGTGAACTAATTTGACTATAGACTTAAGATGGGGTTTGTCGTTGTGCTTGTCTCCATTTACGATCATATTTCTTGTACTTTTCAGTGTGCTTCCAAGCCTTAAACCCAAGATAAGTATGCACAGTTTAGTATGGAAAGCAAATGTAAATTACCCAGAAATCGCAAAACAAATTTGTCTCTTTCAGCATGTACCTTGCATTTACCCTTTGTTTGCCTTATCACGTTGTTAAACCATGACATCCATATTGATCCAACTCAATACATTCCCTTGTTATTAGATTATTAGCATAACCTCAGCACGAAGAAAAAAAAACACACCCCAAGCTTTAATGACGCCACCAAGTAAGGCAAACAAACTGTTGGGTGGCATGAAGCCTTCTTGGCCTGACCTACATACATGAGACCATGTACGATACTATTTGGTAGCCTCGCAACAAAATGGCAAAACTTTGCTGCGTAGTCATTTGCAATGTTTGTCGTAATAGAGACATTGCTCATCGATTAGTTTTGAACCGTGCAGGAGAGCATAAGGCTAGCCGAGCTAACCTGCTGTGGAGGACATTCAACTTGCTCAATTTGCGTCACAAAACAAAATGCCAAAGTGTGACAAGTATTTGAAGTGGAAACTATTTTAATAGAAGCTAAAACTAAACTAGCACAAGAGTGTGTTGCCGTAGTTATTAAACGGGGTCTGAGAAAGTCTGTTTGTTTTTTTTTTGAATATAAAGTTTAAATCGTGTTAATACGGCGTAAAAAGTTCAAGTGGACCGTCTTCAAACGTAATAACCTTATACCCTGTACCTTTGGCAAATCACTAGCCCTTAAAATTTAATTACCAAAATTTGCATCAGAGTTGACACGTTTCAAAAAATAGTCTAAAAATTGTCATATATGTAATTCTATGTGTAATTTTTCAACTTTCTATGTTGATAGGTTTGGGTGTAAACCCTTATTATCTGTTGGTGTAAGTTCCGATTTCGGTCATTGTAACTTTTTTACAAACAGGCAAACAAGTATTTTGTGTTTGGTGCAGTTTTTAGGCAAAATTGGTCAAACTTTAGAAATTTTTTACAAACTCCCTCAGTTTGTAAACGTATTTAAAGCTATTTTGCCATAGATTAAGAACAACAAAACATAGGATTCTTTCGAAACTCTTGATTGTAACTTGCACATAAACTGCAGGAATCTATTTAAAAAACTGAATGCAAGCGAAGAAGTAAATCGCCTTCTTACAAAATTTCATATTTTCACACTTTTCATTGTAATATTTAAATTTAGGTACACGACTTGGTAGGTACTCGTTTCCATTTGTGGGTACAGGGTATAAAAATGTGCTGCGTGAGTGAGCTAGCGTCACGAATTAGATCAGCCAGCCTGACCGAAACGCAATTGACCGCAAAAACTTTAATTAGCCGAACTGGTAAAACTTACAGTAAAATTCACAAGTTATGTAAACCGGGGAAAAAACGAAATAGAAATTTAATTTTATATAAGGCACAAGAAAGTAAAAAGAAAAACGAAAAAATACCAAGCAGATTTTTGACTTTGGTTGACCTCAGCTCCGATTGCTTCAAATTAGCATGCGCGGACTTTTTGTTTTGTTAAAAGAGTGTTTCGTGCGGCAGTATCTTGAGTTCAAGAGTCAAACATATGACAATTAGATGTACGTGAAGAAGTTGACAAATTGTAGCTCAAATATTTGATGACCAGAAACATGCAGTAACAAGTTCATGGGGCTTTTGACTGATAAGATAAGTCTGATAAGTAAAATAATAAAAAATTGTAAAGAGATTCGCGTGATTTGGAATTTACTACTTAAAGATATAGAGCATGCTTAGCAATTATCAGCTAAAACAACAACAATGCATGTCTTCGGCATTTATTTGTTAAGCATTCATAGTTCTGCAAATCAATCTACGGATAAGATATTTTTTTAGGTAAATGACACTATTTTCTTTTATTTAAAAGTTTTTCTTAGTTTTTCTTATATGGGAAGTAAAAGTTGAATACTGTTTTAGAACAATGCTATAAAAAAGCTTAGACATATTCTGCCTCTGCTACAGCCTATACAATTTGGCCGATTATTGGTTCGTTTTAAAACTATCGCAATGTTGCGTACAAATCTTCGGCTTAACAGACAAGGAGATCCATGAATAATAATAAGAAGCATAATTTTCTTGTCTTCTATCAAAATTTAAGTGCAATTGTTTTGCTTTGACTCTAATCTCCATTTGCGTTAGCTTGAGTCCGTATTCGTTTATATTAATTAAAAAACGTAAATTGTTATACACTTTTTCATTTTGCACTAATTTAACCTCAGTTGACAAGCAATATTTGCGATTTGCATTCATATCTACAAAACAAACTGAGATCCATCAATTTACAAAACTTTTGCGCATTTCGCTAATGGCTACAAATGAATTCGTTAAGGCAAAACGAATAAATTACAAAACAACACAATCTGAATGCAAATCGTATGCGGTAACTGTCGGTTGCTCAGACGTCTCTCTTCAGATGTGCCTTTTCCGAGCGCTTGTTATGCATCATTAATGGCAGACAGACTCCTAAGGCAAAGCGAAGCAACAACATCGGAAAGCAATTTGCTTACAAACGATTAACAAATCAATGAGCGAGAGCTAACGGTTACACTCTTTACACAAGCAAATGCAAATGTATTGCAATACAAGAGGAAGTACAGTTGAGCGCGCAATTAACCGCTAAAACGGAAAGTAAAACTTTTCACTATTTTCACTTGTTCTATTTATAGCTGTGACAAAACGCGCGCTGCACTGGGATCACGTTTGCCTCGATTAAGACCGTGGTAGCGTGGCCGAGCGGTCTAAGGCGCTGGTTTAAGGCACCAGTCTCCTCGGAGGCGTGGGTTCGAATCCCACCGCTGCCAGGTTGTAACTTTTTAAAAAATAATTATTATTTTTTAGCATTATTTATATAAGTATTATTTTCGTTTTGCTTGACACTTTATCTAATACCCAACAATTGGCACATAATGTTATGATAACTTTGCTGAGTCATTTGTGTCACGAAACGACGCTAGTGAATCATTTATTTTATCGTAATCTCAAATTAAGCGCTTAAGTTGAGAAACCTTGCACGTACATATATAGTACATTATAAGTATGTAACGTTTATTTACTTCGTTAGCAATAGCAAATTATATAGTGATGAATTTTTCCTATGTTAATTATAATTTAATTGTTGATTTATTAATGACTCAATAGTACACATTTATTTTACTACTACTTTTTTAGTTTGACATGACAGTAACTTTTTTAATAAAAAGTTTTTTTATATATTTTTTTTTATCCCTTTTTATCCCTCTAACTAAATCCAAAGAAAATGGTGGAATGCGTGATTAAGAAAATTTTCTCGCATAAAGCGGTTTTTGTTTCAAATCAATGTAAAATCTGTCCAAAAGCGATCGCTGACTGATCTTTTTATTCTTTTCGAGATAGTCGATGTAAATTACCTTACCCCAAAAAAAAACCGTCGTAATGCCCGCGTTGGCCGACAGACCCACCTAGGCCTTCTTTGGTGCATGTTCACCTAAGGGGCCGTCCACATATTGTGTCTTAGTTTAGTTTTATAGACATGAAAAAGGTCTTTGCGCTTTATGACTGAGGCCCCTGGTATCTGAGGAACAACAACAAAGCGTTACATATGGATTTGAATTTGGCTGATTACTCTGCATAGTCATGCCAACAGACTGGCCAATAAGTTTGCATAGGCCAAGGTCGACTAGGAGGACCTAACCTTAGTTAATCAGCTGTTTTATTTTTGTGTGACCAGCTTAACAAATGCCGATGTTCTAACACTGCACAATATTGGGCTAATGCTCACTATTTTATCGATTGCTTAGTAAACATTTTATAAAAATAAAATTATTTAAAATAAAAACAAGAATAAGTACATATATAAAAAGCGAAAAATGTAACACTTACTCGTTGTTCAATATAATTTTTTCGTCGTGTTTTTTAAATTTATTTGCAATTTTAAGTGTAACAATAGTAAAAAACCCAGTCAATTTACTGATATAGTTTTTGTATTCTGCTAAACCTAACAATACTCAATACCTATACTATAGATTTCCTTTCCGATTTTGAGGAGCTCGAAGTCCAAGAGCCAACACTAAAAAAATTTAAATTTTACCACAAACCAAAAATAATCATTTAAATCGTTGTTTCATTCACAAAGAAATTGGGAAATGCATTTTATATATAAACCCTTAAATTTTTGTGTTTTCTCACTGATTACTTGTCAAAGTCATTTTCTAAAACTAAAACGTTTACGTAATATACTGTAGTAAAACTTATTTTGCTCTTACAGTGAAAGTTTTAGATTTATCAATCTTATTACGAGAAAATTTGTTTTTATAAATACCATTTTTTACGTCGCATTAACTATGTATTTATCACCTTAAAGGTAGAAACAAAAAATTTATACTGCTCATGACGAAGAAAGTTAAAATAAAGTAAACTTCCTCAACGATAATGATTAAACAGTGCGCACGAGGCGCGTGGGTCGTACTTTGCGCAAATACAAATACAAATAAATAAAAACAATTGAAATGGCACCAAGAAACAGATGTCGACAACACCTACATACATAGACACTTCATAATAAAAACAATAACTTTCATTGTTGGCTTTTTCAAAAGTGTTTCATTGTCAGACAAATGTACGTCATATCCAAAGAAGAATTCCCCTCACTTTCATTGTTGAGATCTAACATGCTCACAAAGCTCCATAAAACGCCATTTTGATAAGCGCAGCAAACAATCAGATAAAAAGCAGAGTAAAAAGTGTTTCAAGCTTTTCATTGATAGCCAAGAAACAACTACAACAGTTACTAGTATTTGGCAATTAAGGAAGTGGAAGTACAAAAAAATCAAATCAATGACATACAACAGGCAATATAAAATAGATTCAAAACACATTTGGCCATTAATTATACATCAATATATTATACATAATACAATACTATAAATGTAGCTAAAATGACTTAAACACGTTCAGCATTTCATGCGCTTTTCGTTGTATCTTCCATTATAGATTTTTTGCAAAATCATTTATCTCTGACAAATTTTGCTTATAGATACATAAATTAAAATAGTTGCCGCATAGTGTATATTTTTCATGTACAATTTGTTCTCTTTTTTGGAGATTCTCGGCACAACCATACAGTTCTCTCACATACATATTTATGAGTATTTCAATCAAGTCACATGTTAAGGTATCGTTTAAATACTCTTCAATTAGTGCCTACCATTATATTTGTAATGAACTTTGTGACAAACCAAATGAGAGCGTTGCAGAATATAGGGCTTTTATCTTAAATTAATGCCTTGTCACTTGTGTCACAGGGGTCACAGTGGAACCTGCAAATCCTCATTGCGGCTTTATGGCCGAACGGCTGTTGTTGTTGTTTAAAACTAAAATTTATTTAGCGAACAGTGTAGTGAGAGGTATAAAGTATTATAAATACATACTTATTATAATTTGATTATATCAGCTGTTTTGTTTAAAAACAATATTGACACATCGACAAAAAATATGATAATCAACAATAAGCGCAGGGCTCTTCTCATCTCTCATGCTACCTTACTCACAAAATTTGGGGCGCCTAGAAGAAGAGTACTCATACCTTATATTATTCTACCATGCGCTCTCCTCTATTGAGTACACTATTTTCAAGTTCTGCAGTCATTTGCGGCTCTCCTTTCTCTCCCATTCAGAAAGTTAAAAACTGAGTCTCATTTTTCATTTCGTTTCTTTTTCAAAAGCACGAGCCATTGGTGCCTAGAGTGGTAGAATTTTTTGTTCAATACAAATCGCTCGATAATTGTGCAAGTTTCTAATTTCTATATAAAGTCCAGGCTCCGAAAGCATACATTTTTAGTAGCTCACATTCACTGAGACCGCAAATTATATGAAGAAGTATATTTATTCAAGTTTTCAATTTTAGAAACTTTTTTGGTTTGATAATTCAGCTTGAATATAGAAATGTATAGAATATACGAGCTTCGGTACCCAATGCTCGAAAGTTAGATGTTGCATTTCTCATACGCTGTTAACTATGATTGTTTTTGGGGTTCCGCTTGGATGTCTATCACATATGTGTAAAGATAATAATGCTTAATAGGTATATGAGTATGGGGAATGAAATCAGGCAGAACAAGCAAAAATTTTAGATTGTACTGAACTATGCCAAGATTGTCAATAGAATTGCTTTAAAGCACTAGTTTATTTTCAACAAACTGCGACTTTCCTTTATTACAAACACCTCAAATAAATTATATGATCTCCCACTGGGAATTGTGTAATAATAGATAAAAGGCCAACGGGTTGCCCTCATAGTACATTCCATACATACATACATATTTGCTATGCAGGGGTAAAAATATAAAAACTAAAAAATTTTATGCACACAGTCGGGACGGTGCCCGACAATGGGATACCCTGTACTCATTTTTACCATGAAAATCAAATTTCATGCAAACTTTTGTATCGATGCGCTGAAGTTTATGGGCGTAATAACGGTAACTGTACTACGAGGGTGCGAGGGATGGTGCGGAAAAAGGTCAACATTGTTTGGTTTATAAGCCTAAGGTACCATATTTGGTTAACAAAAATGTTAACTTTAACATTTTTGTAAAAAGTGCTTAAAATTGGCACTTTATTAGTTATATCTTCCAAAGTTCCTATCCGATATGAATAATTTTTGCACTACACATGCACAGTAATAGTGTGCAAACTGTGTCAAATTTCAATTGGATAGCTTCTATGGTGTAGGTGTAAACCGAGGGGAAGGATAAAAGATATCGACATAATGTTAAATACATTGCACAAATCTATATTACCCTTTTACACTTTGTGTATAGAGTATAAATATAGATAAAGTAAGGCAATTTTATACATAAGTTTAACTGTAAAGCAGCTTAAATGTATTATTATTTATTATCTTTTAAGTTATATTTATTTTTAACATATTTAACAATGGGTTCTGTTAGGACAGGGCGAAGCTCACTGTTTCCTTTCTCTACCTTGACCCAGTTGACGCACAACCTCCGCGTTCTTCTGTTACGCTATTCTAATCACCACCCAATATTGGTGAAGTTTTCCCAGGACTAACAGGGTTTTGCGTATTGTTTAGGACACATCGCGAAAAATCGCCCTATCAATCAAAGATTTTATGCACGCCTGGTGGTGTTCTACATCAGGCCGTAACCCGGTAATGGGTTTTTATAGCCAGTCAAAAAGAAAAATCAATTAGTTCAGTAAAATTAGTAAGCATGGAAAATGGCTACAACTTTAAGTCTACACAAATCGTGGCATTTTGTTCATCGAAGTGATGGTAGTTTATAGTCATACTTAAATGAACATTGATGAATCAATCAATCTACATACTTATTACTTATTTACTAGGAGACAGCCATAAATCAAAAATCGCCATAATTTTGTTAATGATGTTGTATTCTCTCCGCTAGAGAAAAGAATATGCCATTGGGCGAATTGAAAACTTTAAACGCGTTTTATGTAAAATCGCCTTTTTTTAAATTCTCCATAAAAGTTGCCAAAACATTTACAACGTATTTTGCGCATATAAAAAGTACTCTTTTTTGCAAATGAATATATATCACCAGGTGCAACAACAAAATATTCAAAAAAAAGCTTTATAAAATAAACAAAAAAGTCTTAATTTATGCATACCACGCAGTTTGAGGGGCAGGGCAGTTCGAAGTTGCCTCATATGCTTCAAGACTGCGAAGCCCCACAAACAATCAAGATATATTTTGCGTGTTTCGCTTTTGCGCTTTGGTATTTCCATTTGTTAATTTAATGCATATTTGAGTACAGTGACGTCAAAAGGGGGGGACGTCTTTACAGATTAATTCCCTAAAATAAGTCTACCAAAATTATAATACAATTAAAAAATACCGTTGTTTGTGAAGTGTCCATTTCGGTTAATACCTCAACTTTGCAAGTTTTATTTTAAAATAGTGCAATATTGGGGGAAAAAAACAGTTTGCGTATTTAATTTAACATGTTTTTTCACGGGATAGGAGCACTTCTTGCTCTCCATTAATCTAGTGAACGAGTGTCTATCTATTTAGTCCGGCGATCCAGATTTTAATATTGAAGAGCAATTGTTGGGATGAATAAAGTAAAGCAGATGTTCGCAGGTTTCTTAACCTCAATTGATGTCTGGAAATGGGTGCCAAAGTTTCGTTAGCACAGCCCATACAAGATTTTAGAGAATATTTGGTTCTACTTTGCCTGATTTTGGAACTAGAGTAATCATAGCACTCTAGCATTTAGGTGGGAAATGTAAGATGAATGGCATTGTGTTAATTCTCAACAAATGCTTATATTAAAATTTAATTCCAAGATTAGGTAAGCTGTTTAACAGACTGCTCAATGATCTTTAAGAGACTACTAATCACGAGATCATATTGAAAGTATTTTCGGCGCAATGTACCTGAGAAATGGCTGCAAAAAAAATTGTAGGTAAATATATGGTTTGCTGCTCTGGCACTTCTTCACATTGGAATCACGATAACACAACAAAGTGACAAGACCCAAAAGTAAGTTAGTAAAAAATTGAATTCATTCTTCAACGCAAAACGATGTATGCATCAAAAAAATCTACCTACGTTTATGGTATAACAATGTACCCTATTCGAGCAGTGTATCAAGCAAGCCGACTAAGCCTAAGCTGCACTTCAAGGCGAATTAACAAAATTTCCCACTCCCAGGCTTAAAATAATGTCCCATTGTCTAATGTGCCATATTTCAGCCGAAAAGGTCAGGCATCAAATTCAATTACTTGGAAAAAGAGACGACACTCGACAAGGACATGGTTCGATAGGGATGAGCAAATTTATGTCTCTTTGGGTCTTATTTATGCGCATATTTACAATGAATGGAATGAATGGTTGCAAGTGAAAAGAGGAAGCAGACACTTTGCTTAATTGAAAGCAAATGGTCTGGGAATTGATTTTTATTAAAGCAAATGAAAATACGAGTACTTTTTTAATACAAAGGAGCAGCAAAACATGCAACATTCGCATCAAAAGGCAACTAACTAACGGTGCTTCCTATAACCCTGTCTCACTAATTAACAACAAGGAGAGCGAGCGAGATAGTTGTAGTAGAGCAGAGCTAACAACCATTTGCTAATAAACGAGCGTACTACGAAAGTTTTATTATGTTTGTGCATACAAATGTTATTGTATAGGTGTGCACAGTGCCGCACAAAAGTTTTTGAACACTCTGATTTTTGCATACTATCAGTACAAAACTAAACGCTAACGAGAAATCGTTTGCTGCTTTTCAAAATACGCCAATTTTCGTTATATTTATTGACTCGAATCTGCATGTTTTAATGTACAGTCAAACCTGCAAAGTTGGCCAAACTCATAAGTTGGCCACCTCTCCTTAAGTTGGACACTTTTCAGCGGAACCAAAATATATTAGTACAAAAGATACAATTTTTACCTGCCTAACTTGCACCTGCATATCTTGTAAGTTTGCCACTTTTTGAGCGATTTTCGAATTTTGTCAATGCAATTGAACCTGTAAAAGTTGGACACCTTCAGAATTTTAATTCCCCTAAGTAATCCTTCCAGATGCTAAAAATTCATTTGTTGCTGAAAAAAAGTCAAAATCTTATAAATAAGCAAATTTAAAAGATTCTCTTAATTTACATTAAAAGTTGAATGCAATTTTGAATTTTAAAGAATGGCCAGTATTCTTCATAAAAAAAACTTTGCTTGGCTTGCAACTATGAATGTAGATATTATTATTTTATTATTATATGGAGTTTACAAACAGTACATAAACATATACGATTAAATAAACTTTTATGTTAAAAACAATCATAAACAAGAAACAACATAAAATCAATATAAAACTGATACTCCCTCAGAAGTTGGCCACCTGCATAAGTTGGCCAAAAATTCTTGAACCGTGAGTGGCCAACTTAAGCAGGTTTGACTGTAGTCATTTCGTTTCCAAAAAGGAAATTGCCGTAACACACTAATCACGATATAAAACGGAGACGAGAACGAACAGCCCAACAAATTAAGGCTGATTTCTATAATTACCAAGATTTGTTGAAGTGGGTTCTGAAATGGTCAGCAGTGAATTTTCTATGTAGCGGGGGTCAAGGTGTGAGATGTTATGCAACAAAACCGACCCAAAATTATGTCAAGAAAGAAGATGGAATCCATTGTGGCGTTCCAACTCTCCGATTCACAACCAATAGAATTACATTTTATAGTTATATATATGAAAATTAAGCTACAAAAAGTGATGTGCTCGCTAAACTCGAAATCGCGTGGACCGATTTTAACCAAATTATCACACATTGTAGACAGTATTAGCGAGAAGGTTTTTGTGAATTTTGGACGAATTCTAATAGATGATGCCAAAGAGATCGACAAAAACGATTTTCTACTTATATAGTAGGCAAGCATTAAATTTGACTAGGAGGAGGTAGAGGTAGAGGATATAAAGATGTTTGTACCAATACCCGCAGCTTGACTTAGTATGAAGAAGAGAGAGAGAGAGAGAAGGAAGAGGAACGTGAAGGGGAATGGGAACGGGAAGAATTAATTTATATAATGAATTTATTGACGGCATTATCAATAATAAATCAAAAAACGAGTACCATCTTCTCAGGAATACTTTTGAACTGTTTTGGATGCAGAATGGAATGATTGTTAAAAAACAACTCGAAAATCGTATTAAGTCGGTTTAAAGGCGAACGGCGGGATTTTAGATGACTAATTAGCTGTAGTTGACCTATTCTCGTCTCGAATTCATATAGCATAAGTATAAACAAGTTCACAACAGTCACCGGTGTTTAACTTTTGTATGCCAGTGTGTGTACGCTTTGTATTGTTAGTAACAACAAAACGTGCCAAGGCAGACTTGCCCGCCCAGCTGACTTTCTGGGAGCATGGCACGGCATGACACAAGCTGCATCATAAATGTATGTACATACATGGCTAATTGTAGCAGGCCTTGTTTTGGGGCTTTGCCCCTTTGTTGTGGGTGTGGGCGGGGTGGGGGCCGCCGAGTTCAAACCAAAGCAATGCACAACACGTGCATTGTTTCGGATTCTTGAAATGCTCACCTGAATTTGCGGGTCCAGCTCGCTGTCTTCAGTAATCGACGTCGACGATGACATTTTGCATGTAAATTTTTCCCCCTTTTTTGCTTCAATAGCAATTTATAGCATTGGCAAGCGCGCCGGGAAATTTAATTAATTTTCACTTTTGCGCAATATATATGCACTATTTTTTTAATTTTAATTAATTTGCATGGGCATTTTCACTTGCATTCATTAAGCTTTTGCGAGGCAATGCCAAAAAAAAAATTATATATGTATGTATATTGTTGTCGTCGTTGTTGTTGTTGTTGCCCTGGGCACTTGCTGACCTTTCTTTCTTGCACAACTTTTTTTCGCTGGGTTAAATCAATTTGGGTTTTTTTATTTGTGTGTTGTTTACATTAAGATCTTAATTTAATACACGGATACACTTTAAATTTAGTTTATATTATGATGCTAATGCTGTGCGTAAAGTGTTATAGCATTTTTATTTAACTACGTATTATTTAATATGTTTGTGTTGTTAGAAAGACGCCACGCGTTGCTGAAGACCGAAGCACATTAATTAAGAAACATACATTTAATATAGAGTACGTGCACTTTTACTATATGCTTTACATTACTTTAATTTATGTTTTTTTTTATTATAAATGCTACAACTACACTAAAAATAAATAACGACGCGGATCCGACTTCTTCAATTGAGTTGCGGTGCGTTTGTGTGTGAGTTATAGCTAGGGTTGTTGTTGTTGTTGTGTGGCAAAGTCTATCGACATATCGATGTTTGCTATAAAATGTCGCTTTGTGCGGTGCATAACAAGAATGATATTCTTCTTATCGATGAGTTGTTAAGTTGAATTTTTTTTATAAAAACTGCACTGTCGGAAGTTTGAAGAACCGTTTTTAGATTTATTTAGCGTTCCGGAAAAGCTACTTTAGCAACTCTCATTCTCATTTTATTCTACTGCATTTAAGTTATTTTTAGTTTTTAACGCACACATCAATTTTGAATAAAGTTTTATGTTTAAAAACTTATATAAAGGATTCCATTTCATAGTAGCCCAAGTTTTTTGTAACTTGTTTATTATTTAGTCTTTTCCACAAGTTGAAAAATTCTACTTTCAATATGTTGCTTATAAACGTTCTTTGGTACTTTTTCAAAACTTTAGTTTACTAATGTAAAATGTGGAAAACAATAAGCAATTTCCCGGCAATTATTGCCGGTGTGGACGAGGAAGATCGGAGCGGAGCGATTACTGTCAAATTCAAGATATTCACACAGATACACAAATATGAGGTGTATAAACTATTGTTTTTAATAATTATAGTTATATGCTAAAGCTACAGCTTTTGTAGTATTGTAGTTGCAACGTTAAAATTATACTTTATGTTTAAATTGTGTAAATTTATAAAATCTTTGCCAGTTTTTACGTTTTATTTGCGTTTTTCTAAGGGAAGAAATAAATTTTTGTAATCTGTTTTTGAAGGAACGCATTGCTTGTTATTGGGTTCAGTTCACAGAGTTATTTAAAATGGACTCATAAGTAAAACACGTTTTTTTAAGTTAACGATTCGGAATTAATTTCTATACCCTGTTTCAAGTTGCGTACAAATTGCATGTCAATACACATACATATTTGAATACTCTTCACGTGAGAAGGGAATATTTGATTCTTTAAAAATTAAAAACTTTAAAGGGGCTGTTCATAAATGACGTCATCACTGCCAAATTCCCGAAAATGTGACGTCACCATAAAAATGTTAATAAAAACAAAGATCTTGCATTTAATTTTAAATTTGTGTTTTCAAAATATCCTCTTTTCGCTTTTATTACAGCAGCGTGTACTCTGAGCATCCTATCTGAAATGATTCAGTTGATATTCTGTTCCAACCCAAAGCTCTTTGAAATAAATGCATTACATCTTCTATTATTTGCGTTGGTCTAAAATACACTCGTTCATTTGAGATTTGAGCATTTTTCAACACTGTTGTATAAGAACTCTGCAATGGCAAGTTGGCAGTACTGCACAAATGCGGTAAAAAATACACACATTAGCGCGCCTTTCAAAAATTACTTATCGAACTGCTATCGCTTGTTAAAGAAAAAAAACAGTGCAATTTATCCTTGTTTAATTTTAGAATAAAGAAATTGATGGTTTAATTAGTTGTTATTTAAAATATATGAATTGAAATTTTGTGAATTTAACAACTTTAAAATCGTCGGGAATAAGAGAAAGGAGCATGTTAGTTGCGGAAAAAATCGAAGAATTGCATCATCGCACCACGGATCACATCCTTGAAGAGTTTGATAGTCGTCAATATGGTAATGCTTTATTCATTGATGTCAAACACGCTTTTGATCGTGTGTAGCACAATAGCCTGTGGTTAAACAATATATTCTGACGGATTAATATTCGCTTCTGAAGTCTAACTGATGCAAATCGCTTCCAATTGGCATCTAACTTATGCAAATCGCTTCCAATTGGAAGCGTTTAGGGTGCTTTCTGCGATTCCGCGGGAGAAGTGGTTGCTGTTGCATTGTACTAGTAGTGGCGTGGAGTACCTCCAAGAATATTCTTTGCTTAATGTGTGATTGACAAGACAAGAAGCTCACATCAATTTCCTCGAGCCAGAATGAGCTGGTTTCTTTCTAGAAGGTCTCAGCTGAACATATCGCTTACGCGCTTGGGATACTTGCAGGTATTGGTGCCGGTCTGTAGATATATGATGCCTATATAGAGAATTGAGTAACTAAACTTTTGCAGGTCCTGCTGAATATAACTGGGGCCCACATGGTACATGCCTGGTATAGTAATAGTGCAAACTACGGTTGCCCAAGCCTCAACAGAAGAGGAGAAGATGATTCTCTTATTTTACATCTCACTCATCATCTTGAGCTTATAATCTATTTCATTTGGTTACTTAATTATGTAATGAGAAAAAGTGGAAAACCCAATATGTTCATTTTACTATGGAATTTTACTTTATTTTTCATTTTATGTTTTGTTTTCCAATATGTGCCTTACATTTTCACAATTTGATTTTCTTTTGCTTATATGCATACATATTCCAATTTCAATTTTTTTTTTTTTATACAACTGAAGTACAGAAATGTAAAATAAGGAGCACAAAACAATTGTGCTTTACTATTATTTTTTTTTATTTATGTAACTTATAAAGAAAGGCAATTCAAATTTATACCACGAAATTCTAAACATTAATTAGCATACATGCCCGTATATATATATAATTTTATACATATTTGTATATGTATAGTATATGTATGTATAATGATTTCTTTTCCTTTAATGCTTAATATAACGCTAATATAAATTTTATATAATGCATTTGTTTGTTTACTCTTTGCATTTAAGTTTATATGGAATAACACTTAATTATACATTTACTCATATAGATTTTCTTTATATTTAAAATATATTTATTTATTATATATATATATATATATAAAACACAAATTTAAGTTTATATTATTGTTAGTCGTATTTGAATTATGCTTAAACAATTGATTTGTGCGTAGTTTGATTTTCAGTTGCAACAAAAAATATCTGCTGTGGCATGCGGTTCGAAGTAAAATGTACAGTTTATAAGCATTTTCAAACAAAATTTAAAAAAAATAAGGCAGAAATTAAAAATAATATAAAAAAATGCATTTGCAGTTGTCATAAGTAGTACTAGAAAATGGCCAAGTAGTTTTCTTTGCTTGCTTATTGTGTGCCCTGTGGTTTGTTTTTGTTTTAATTATGTTCTTTGATTTAATTTTTATATTTCGAGTCGTATCAAACCACTAAATACTTGCTATAAATGATTTTTTTTAAATATTTATGTATACTTTATATATTTTACGCTAAATATTAACTATGCAATACTTGCATATGCTTTGCGCTCACTTTTCATTATGTTGTAGATATTTTTTTGGGTACATATTTTCTTTAATTTCATATTTTTTCGTTTATTTTTTAGTTTGTATGTTAACATTCATAGGAAAAGGACAAAAGTATACAATTTTAAAAGCTTTTCTGTTCTATATGTAGTTTCTGTTAAGTTTTATAATGAAGTTTGTTAATGGAAATTAAACAAAAACGAGAACTCAAAAGCAAAAAATAAACACTCAAAATTTGAAGTTGAGTTTTTATTAGAGATGAAAACGTGAAAATTTCGGTAATATGTTCCAAAAATCTCTATCAAGCAGCGAACAAGTTGCGTCTACTTGGATTCGAATTGGTTTCTTATCGAGCCCTAAATAAATTTTGTATTTAGAAAATAAATTATGTCAGAGTCATCTCTTGTGCGTTGTTTATATTAAAAATAATTAAAATTTCGGTAATTTTCATCCTGACAATAAGTTACAATAGGAATAGAAATTTTGCCGCATTCATCTCTTCTGCGTATTTCCTTTTTCTGCTTCAAACAGTATAGTAAATGGTTTTTATAAATTTTGAATTTTTTTTTATAAATTTCCTTCGAGCACCAAAAATGTTACGTTAGGTATGTAAAAGAAAAACTTTGCCGCAATCAAATTCTTTGTTATTAACAGTTATCGGCAGTTCTCAATTTAAAAATAACGATAATTTTATACTTTTTGTATATTTAACTGGCAGTAACCTAAAGTAATCAATACTTTAATACTTTGTTTTTTTTTTTTTAAATTATTGCAAGTGAACTCTATTTAAGAAACCATTTAAAGTAACATTTAAAAAATAATTAAAGTACATAAAACATTGAAAAGATACAAAACCCAGCATGCAACTAACAATTTACGTTTCTAACAAAAAATTCAGCTACTCTACATTGTTGTTGTTGTTCTGGTGTGGAGCTCACGTAGGGAAGCGTTGTTGTTCTTGTTGGTGGGACATCCTGACTCACGCACACACTTTATTCACTGTCAATGTTTAGGCCCACGCGTTTCTCTTCCTCCAGCATGGCATCCAACTCATCCGTCAGATTGGCCAACATATTACCAATATCATTGAGCACATTTACCGACACCTTGGGCGGCACAACGCTGGCGCTCGCTGCAGTTCCCACTGTTCCAGCCGCCATACCCTCTGGCGTGCCACACACCACAGGCTCACTGCTAGCCACAACACCGCCCGCCTCCAAGGTGGGCGAACGCAAATGCAAGGCGCTGCCACCGCTGGCTGTGCTGCCCATGCTCTCGCTACGCGCCAGCGAAGCATCATGCAGCGAACTGGAAGATTTCAGCGAATGGAATGAATGCGTTATATTGGCTATGGTATTCGTCGATGACGAACTGGAACTGGAGCTGGAGGAATGCAAGTGCGTGCTGTTGGCGCTGGCTGGCAAGTGATGGCCACCTGGTGAGCCACTGCCCCCAGCGTTTAGGTCCTGGCGATTTAGCAGTCGCTGCTTTATGGTGCCAGTATTCTCATTGGCAAAGGGTATGGTATCGATTGAATCGATACTTGAGTTTGACTTATTGTCATGATATTTCTCGCAGTGTATTTCCGCTGTAGTTTGCTGTATGGTGGCATAGTTGGCATAGATGGGTTGCTGCTGCGCAGCATTTGCTGCCGCCGCTTGTTGCTGTTGCCAATGCTGCGCCGTATGGCCATAGTACAAATGTGCCTGTGCTGCTGGGCCCCCCTGTTGCTGCTGCTGTTGTTGTTGCTGCTGCGTTGGCGTATTGGGTTCAAGCGTTCGCGAGTTGCGTATGCTGCAGTGACGCCGCGGTGGCTCTGGAGCAATCTTCTTGCCCGTCAATGGACTGCCGCTTAAATACGCCTGTGAGTAGCAAAAAATTACTATTAGCTATACGCCAAAGAAAGCATCTGCATTATACTTACTACTGCTGGTTCGCCTGCACTTGCTGCCACATACTCCGCCGCTGCCGCCGCATTCATATAATGATGATGCTCCAATGGTGGCATCGTATTTAGCACCGCACGCTGCAGTATGCCACGCTGCTGACGCGGCAAGGTGCCGCCGCCTTCCTCATAAAGCAGCTCACGTGCTGCCTCATTGGTGGGAGTGATGTCGCCATCATCATAGGAACGCCGCCAGGCCATGGCCGCGGCAGCAGCATTGCTGCCCAGCAGACGCGCTGCCGCCTGCTGCTGTTGCTGCAGCAGCTGATGTTGCTGCTGTTGTTGTTGCTGCAGTGTAACTGCTGCAGCCATCGCCGCTGCTGTTGTGGGCGGCCCAAAGTGGCCATAGTCCGTGGTTGTATAATGGCTAAAGGTCAAATGGCTACGCGTGCTGTTGTCGTGTATGTCTTCTAATGATTCCAAACTCTTTCCGCGCGGCTGACGCACCTGTAAACGCAATGAAACATTTCTTTAGTTGCCATCACTTAAAAGTTCAAGGTCGTCATTTTGACATTTGATATATGCATGTGTTTGCCCAGTACCACCCCCCAAGTGCTGCCTACGCAATCTGTTACTCTATCTCCGCAGCCCCAATACTCTCTCTCTCTCCCACTCGCCGCTCTCACCTTGATGAGCACCACATCGTTGCCGGCACAGCACTCGTGATTGCTGCCCGTGCAATAGTAGGCATCGCCATTCCCATTGCTGAGATTGCCAGTGTGTCCATTTAGAATGTGATTGTTGTTACTGTTGCCATTGCTGGTGGCATAGATTTTCGTATCATCCCAAGAGACGCGCGTCGTTGGCACATATGAGGGCGTGCTTGGCACGGGCACATTAAATTGCCAAGGTTTGGGCTGATATTCCTTTCGCGTTTCCCGAAATGAATATTCAAGCAAATTAAAAACATAGAAAGAAAGCAATAAAAGTAATCAAATAAATTAAACAGTTAAACAATAAAGCACATATTTAAAATAAAAGAGAAGCTCAATTGAATTTAATAAAAGTAAATTAACTTGTATGTAGTTTGAACCTATATAAAAACTTTTTTTAACATTTGGCGCAAGGTCGAGCAATTTTTTGTGTTGCAACTGAGTTGCAATGATTTTTGCAACTTTGAAGCATTTAAATTGGAAACTCTACAATGCAATTAGCGCAAGTTTGTAGATGCATACTAAGTTTTGACACGACTTTAATGAGTTTTTGTTTCGCCAGTGTTCAAAATTTCCTGCTTTTAATTCATTAACTCTACAAACTTGTAAGATTGGAGAGCTTTCGCTTGGCGTCTGTTTCGAAATCTTAACCAAACAAACTAGTTCCAGTAAAAGTTGTTGAAATTGTTTCTCATTACTATTCAGATTTGACTTTAAAACGGGGATTATTCTACATATTGCTACTACGTTTAAAGTCCGCAGTATATTCTTTTAAAAAGCAGTTCCTTCTTTTCGGCACTTCACAGCTTATTTTGAGGTTCAAATTTTTAATTAATCGTATAATCTGCCATAATGCCATTTCCTACATAAACTGATTCTTGGTCTTATTGTTAGATTTATTTACTTTTAGACTTGCAAGTTTAAAGCTCTAATTTTATTCCGAGTGATCCCTTCCGAGTTCTATGTTTTAATTAAAATGAACTATATCATCTTCTTCCTTTTGGTAGTCTCTTACATCTTTATACCCTGTACACAAACTGTAGAAGGGTATTATAGGTTTGTGCAATGTATGTAACAGGCAAAAGATGGCGTGGCAGACCATATTTTCCATGGCCAAAAATGACCAGGAGCAATAGTCGCTATCTCAGACACCATAAAACGTGGAATTTATCAACTCGAAATTAGACAGAGGCTTGCATCGTGTTTATGTGCATCTTTGTTTTAAAAATGATCGAAATAGCTAAATACTTTAAAAGCTATAATCGAAAATATGCTGATTTCACCCCCCTACGCCTATAAACTGCTCCAAAATTCCAATACCTGTAGATATGGATACATGTGAGCTAGAGTTACAAAAAAAGTGTGGACCAAAATAAACTTATACATAAAATATACGAATAAAAAAAGAAAATTTAAGAGTTTGTGCTTTTAAGTAAGCGTAAGGTTAGTAGAGCAACAGTAAACTTTTTCTTTTCTTATAATTTTATTGTTGATTTAAAACTCGGAAAGATAAATGGACTGGTCTTTCCTCTTAGTAGTTTATACGCAATTGCTTCTGTTATTTGCGAAACGTGTTCTTGTTTGTAATACGCAAAACACTCAAAAACCAAGCCGATCTTATGACAGTTCATGCTTAAGTTACAAGTACTTTTCATTTAGTATTCATGAGGGTTCTAAGTTCTGCTAAGCATTTTAATTTGTAGTTTTGACAACACTGTTTTTCGGTCTTGCTACCAATATAATATTACTGTGCATAACCCAGATTTAGCTGTATTAAGTTCTACATCTCTACGAACTCACCTGTTGCTGATAAGCATTAGCACCGCCTGGATTCCATTTGCCACTGATAATATCCTTCACTCGCTTAATGGCCAACAAGATTTTCTTTTGATGACCCAATTTGACAATGCCAATGTCTTCGAGATCTTCCCAAGTTACTTGAGTTACATCGCGCACCGTTTTATAGTTTTGCTCCAACAACGGTTGTATATACTCTTCCAGACGCAGCAGCTGTAGCCACTCCTCAATGGAGCCCTGGAAATGCATCGTAAACACAATAAAATAAATTATTACAATGAATTGGTGTACTTTTTTTTTGAATTTTATATACTATCGTATGTATGTATATTTAATAAGCTGTCGATCATTTTGAGCAAGTTGGTGGTGTGGGTAGCTAATCATATTTGATTAATGCCAACCACACATCAAATCAAAGGGGGCAGCCATGCTACAAATTGTCCATGAACTAGTTCAACCTAAAGCGCTGATATGGCCCAGCCGTTGCTAACAGTGCGTAGATTGCATTTGTCTCTAGTTTTCTATGCTTAATACAATGATGAGCTTCCCCATCATCATTACCATCGACGCACAGTGGATCCAACTGACTTCTTTTTCGGCGAAAATCATAATATTTGAGGGAGTTAAGATATTTTCAAAATTTAAAATGCATACGTTGCGATAATTAAGCTCTTTATAGAGGGAGCTTCAAAAAACGGTAGTAAAGTTCGATATTAATTCTGCAAATGTCTTTGCATGTCATGAAAAAATTCCATGTTCTAAATGTGCTTATTTTTCAATAAATCCTCCTCGTCGAAAGATTGTCTATCTGGCGAAAGTGTGTACGCTAGGTTTAATATAGACTCCAAACATTTTGCCAACAGAATTTCAAAATTTTATCGATTTATTTAGCAATAAGCACATTTTATAGGTGCAAGGTGTATGTAATATCGAACTGTACTTCCGTTTTTCGAAGTTCCCTCTTTTCTCAGCATATTTTTCGCAGTGTATCGCAGAAGCTTAAGGAATTCTCTGTTACATACAATTTAAATTTTGAAAACATCTTTACTCCCTCAAAAATTATGATTTTGCCGAAAAAGAAGTCAGTTGGATCCACTGTGCGACGTCAACAGCGTCGTCGCTGTCGCTCTAATCAGTTGTAATTGATAAGATATGACATAAATCGCGCCAAAGCACAAACAGCAGACAGCACGAGTAAAAACCAAAGACGTCTACTTTGGGTTTCCACTCTGCCATTAAACGGGAGCCAGTCTCGGATCCCAGGCAGCTGGCGCAACGAAGTCTCCACACAGAGATACAGTTGCACGCACACAGTTACAATTGCGAGTAGTCGTCAAATAACATTAACATCATTGACGTTATTTTCGTAAGACGTGTTAATAATTTTTCAAGCTTTGCTCTCTGGTCTTTCGACTACTGAATTGCTGTTGATTTCTATTTAATTAAACGTTTTGTCGTTAGTAGAAATCTACAGAGCGTGGATGCTGTGCTTCAGGTCCGTGATGTTGGTATGCATGCCCTGCACAGATTTCTGAACAAGGAAGTGTAGACTTTTAAGACACATGGAAAATTGAGTTTTTGAAACATTTTCGTTTAAAATAAAGAGAAACATTGAAATAGAGATAAATAAAGTTTCCAAACTATAACGCATTTTTAGTCTTTAAAAACCCACTCTGATGTATAAAAAAAGAGCTCATTTTTTTCTCTCATATTTTAAAACTTTTTAAAAAAGAGTTTAAGCTTTTATAGAGTAAAGTATCTTGTAGTCTTCACTCAAGACTTAAAAGAGTATGTTGTTAGATATAAAACGATTTCATATTGGTCTACGAAAGGATTGTAGTGTAGCTTTAAATAGAATAAAGAATTAAGTTGAAACTTTATTTGTCAAAAGATATAGCGGTTTGAGTGGAATATCCTCAAAAATACCGCTGTTCGCGAAATTCTCAAAACCAATGGGTGACCGGAAAAAACTGAGTACAAAGCAATATTGAGGGAAGGTAGTTTAAACATAATCACCCATCTGTAGACTAGTGTTATTTATTGTTTAGTTAATCAAAATTTACAAAATACAACAAATAATTGCTCGATAGACATAAAGATGACTTCAAAAGATATAAATGGATTTGAAAAAAATTTTTAAAAACTCTCCATCTTTATAGTCCAATAGCATTAAAACTCTCCAAATTCAAGCACTATATAAAATAGTATCTAAATCAATTATAACTCTAAATTATAAACAATTGAAAAACTGCTTAGAAATGTAATTACAAATTAATCGCAACGTTCACAAGAAGTTTTGGAACTCTCCAAACCAATTTTCCTCAACTCAAATTGAAGGCTAAATTATTACTTAACAAATGTCTACAAAAATTTCCATAACCCTTCAAAAAAAAAAACGCTTAAATTAAATTTAAGTCTAAATTATTACTTTAAAAATGTCTACGAACTTAATAGTTCTTCCATTATGTTTACTTTGTTTAGAGAGTAGCAAAATCGACCTATTACATTAAAACTCCACACAAAGTCTACATTGAAAACTCTACAAATACAGTACACTCACGGTTCACAATGTCACATGTGCAGGGAACATTGTAGCGGCATTGCTATGTAAAAGTTAAAAAAAATAATATTTATTTAACTACTAGTATGTATAATTTTTTTCCTCGAACTCCATTAGCAGGTAGCATGTGGTATGACACTAAACAGCCATCATTGGCGGCGTTGTTGCCATCAGGCCAGAAACTGGTTTTTAAAACTGAACCGCCGCGTCGAACGACGCACAAAAACCAAACAAACTGTACGTAAACATATAAGCACATGTACAGTCAAACCTGCTTAAGTTGGCCACTCACTGTTCAAGAATTTTTGGCCAACTTATTAAGGGGGTAGCAGTTTTATATTGATTTTATGTTGTTACTTTAATTTTTTAAATTTTATATAATGCTTTATGATTGTTTTTAACATAAAAATGCATTTAGTCGTATGTTATGAACTAAATAGTAGAACATAAACATAAAATAGTCAAAGTTTGTTTCCAGAATACTGTAAATTCTTTCAAAATTCGAATGTAAGTTAAGAGAATCTTTTAAATTTGCTTATTAATATATAAGCTTTTGACTTTCTTTCTTTTGATTTTTAACAAATGAATTGTGCCATCTGGAATGATTTCATTCAAATTTCTATAAGCAACCTATTTCATTCAGTTGTAAATTTTGTCATGGATTAGGATTATTTTTATGATTTGACAATGCAGACTTCGTATTTTCATACATAATATTGCTGTGGTTTAGGCTCCTTTACACAATACAAACTATTAAGGTGGCCAACTTTTATAGGTTCAAATTGCATTGACAAAGTTCTAAAAAAAAATCAACAAAAAGATATGCAGATGCAAGTTAGGCAGGTAAAAAAAAAATATGAATTTTTGTACTAATATATTTTGGTTTCCCTGAAAAGTGTCCAACTTAAGGAGGTGGCCAACTTATGAGGGTGGCCAACTTAAGCAGGTTTGACTGTATATACTTACATAGTATGTATGTATGTATGTATGCTTATGAAAAAGCTAATGTCAGACCCAAACACTAAATACCACTTGAGTATCTAACGGCTGAAAACAACTACAACGAACACCTCATCGACATATAACCTTCAAGGTCGTTGCTTGATTGCAGTTTTGTTTTATGCCATTTCTCCCCCTCTCCGTCTTCATCTTCCATTTGCCCGTAACAAAACAGATTGGCGACGTCGCTTAATAACCTTTTTTCTGCCACCGTCTGTAGATAAATCTTTTTTTTCTCAGGTATTTCGCTTCATTTCCTTTTTCGCTAAGATAAAAATGCCCGCTCGGCAAAAGAAAGTCAGCAACTTTTATGCGGTTTGTTTGTGTCGTTGTTGTTGTTGTGTTCCAGGTATAATGATACAGCCTAAGGGAGCAGACCATACCGAGCCGTTGCGGTTGTAGAGCTACTTTTGCATATGTGCTCGAAAACTTTCGTTTTAGAGTGTCAACGTTGTAAGTAAGTGTTTGATATTGATAGGGAACCACACCCTGAGCCACGTCAATATCAATAATGAGCTAGTACGAAGGCTGTTCCAAAAGTACTACCCAGCCTCACGAAGACATTTCGGTTTTAATCAAAGTATAATAATTTTTTATAGAAAACTTCTTAACTGGCCATAACAACCAGTTACCGGTTTACTGCCTAATGTAAGACACTCCTCCAGGAGATGCTGCTTTGCGCACGATAGTGGGCTCTCTACTTGATACTTACAACGAAGACGTCGTCGCCTCCTTTCAACACCTTTTTCGCAGTAGCTTCTTCATCCATACGCACATCATGACGTAGCCAGCGGAGCCGCTGGATGTTAATTCGCTAGACTAAGTCAATGTCGTTCAGAGTACTTTTCGCTCAAGCACTCCAATTTCATTTTCATCAGACCGTGTCATCTCCCATGCTTCAGCGCCACAAAGCAAAATGGGAAGGATGAGTGTCTAATAGTGTTAGTTTCATCTGGCGAGAGTGGTCTCAACTACTATTTTCCTACTGAATACTACAACAAAGAAACATCTATTGGCAAGAGCTATTCTCCTCTTGATCTACATGTTGACATCGTTCTTCATGGTCTCATCAAAAGTATAGATTTCAACATCAATCTGAAAGTCCAACAGCTGTGTCTCTCTACTCGAAGAAAACATATACTTTGTTTTTTTCATTTCTAAAAAACGGCAACCCTTTAAGCGTAAGCTTTAGTTTAAAGTTTAACAACATGGTTTCTTTTCGTCAAAATGAGATACAATTCTCGAATTAAAAAAAGTCAGTCCTACCAATACGAGAGAGGAGCTGGATACTACTTTGGGAGACTATGCCCTTTCGCACAAAACAGTAAAATATCTTGGGTGGAGCTTAGACGAGGTCGTATTAACTGCCATATTATTTTCCCTGCCTAATGCGAGGGTTGTGTTTTTTTCCACATATGTTAATTGTTCAAGAAGTTGCGTAGACCCCAGATTGATGATAGCATCCCAAGCAGCGGTGAGGATATATCAATCAAGTGTCTTGCGATGTTGCAAAGCAATTACATAGTCCGAGCACATTCACTCAAAACTATGAACGAAACATGGGACTGAAAGTAACGGCTTCAATGAAGCTAAAGATTGTTTCATCAAGACGTGAAGATTATAGCTTATATGAATTTTGTTGGATACACCTTCAATAAGTGTCATTCATTCAATCAACTTTCGGTGTTATACACACTTATTGAATTTTTTTGAGTATCGAAACCAAAGAATCTGTATCGCTATCGCTAAATTCTATGAATTTAAGTGCGGATTGGTCTCTCTTTCATCCATTATCCCAGACTTTGTGGTAAAAGTTTTTGCTGGCAATACAGCTTTCGAGTCTAGAGGAGCTCCGCAAATGTTCCTACAAGGTTATCGTAGCAGTAGAACATTCTGGGCATATGCGAAAGAAAACTAGAGTCGTAAAACGGAAAACATATTTCCACCGAATTTTAAAGGTTTTCGTTGTTCGTCAATTTACACCTGAAACAACCCTCGTAAGTATGCAGTTTAAACAAAAGAAAAGCAAAGCTTCAAAATTTAAGCTTAAAACTTGCGAAAAACAGTCACGAATCGTTAAATAATCAACAGCAAAACGAAAAAAACAATCAAAACAAAAAAAAAACGCAAAATTCTATACAACTATTTAAATATTATGGCGCTTTTTTCAACTGAAATACAAAACTTTAAAATAGCTCACAGCAAAAGCTGAGGTCATCTAGCTTGAAAAATTGCAATTTCAATTGTGACTGGCAAATATGTACGTATGTATGTATGCCAAAGTATTACAAATGGTACGAACATGCACAAGATACTTACATACACATACAAAGCTTGAGAAATTGGTACATATATTAACAAAAATTATAGTCAATGAAACTTTAAGATCTACAAAAGCTGATAAAAAGTGACTGGAGGTTATAATTTGAAACGAGCAATTAAGCGTTCAAAGTTGTTTGATACTATTTTTTTTCATGCATGTATTTATGGAATGCAGTTCAGGCCAACTGAGATTCAAAAAGCGCGCGAGATGTAGGCAGAGTAAGAGAGTGGTACGGCAAGAGGCGCTTAAGAAACAGGAATTAATGCGATAAATGATATCTGGGTAGAGCATATGCAGTTGGTAATTATTTATAGACCGTGCAGGTGCGTTGGCGGGTGCTTGAGCCAGCGAGTGGGTGGAAATAGACCGGTGGATTCTGTTGAGTATGTTGACAAACTGGGATAAATATTTGTATACTAAAGTCTTGTATATAAGGCAATGGAACTGTAATGAAAAAAGCTCTTAATCTGGAATGTAAGTGGAATTCGCAAGGGTAGCATTGATAAAGATGCATCCACCTCTAACTCAATTCAAAAGAATTATTTACCTAGTCAAATTTAATGATTGCCTACTATATAAGTAGAAACACATTTATTATGTTTTATATAGAAAATCGTTTTTGTCGATATCTTTGGCGTCATCTATTGGAATTCGTCCAAACTTTGATAAGAACACTCTCCAACATAATGGGAAGCTATCCTAAAAACTTCATCAAAATCTGTCTAGTAGTTTTTGAGGAGAAGTCACAAAGAATTGGCTGATCAATAACCAGTAATTCCAATAACCGATTGTAGTATAAACGACTATTTTTTTATGAAAATGGTAAACAAAATACACTGAAACTAACTTTTATTTTCTTCGGTCATATAACCGATACTGTATATCAAAATTTGCATTGTTTATATAATTAACGAAAACATAAGGAAAATTTGCAACGTAACGTGTGTCATGTTACGCATAATATTATGACATGAATAATAAAAAAAAAAACGAGATTTTCCACAAAAAATTATGAACATAAAGAAACGTTGCGATTTGCAGACTTTTGTGTTTTTATAGATACACTAAAAAACCACATTCATTTTGTCACGTCACGTATCACTCTTTGCTTGCTAATATGTACTGCCGACGGCTCAGGCCTTTTTTCCATATTGAAGACGTAAGTCTGTCACGTGCATAACCATGGAAATGACCATACGTCCTCTATACAAGTTCTGGGTATAATCATAGATTATTTGCTTACTCGGTATAAATGCAAAAATATATTAAAAGCCTTACAGAGCTCTCAACATCTAGAATTTTAAATGTGACTATTTTCGTATGATTGTTTCTTACAACTTTCGCCGGAAATCATTAAGCTTAATTAAATTTTTGGCGATGGAGCACCATCGAAAATTACAGTATATATAGCATTTTGTGGATTGTAGAATTCAATAGTGGGAGCCACGACAGAATTTTTTTTTCGCCAGAATCTATTGGTGACTTATTGTGAGTTAGATTGGATGCCCTTTAGTTTCTCTAGTGTTCCTTCAATAATGCACATCTACATTTGTTCAGAAGAAGAGCATAAGTTTGTTTGCTTTGGATAGCGCATGATTTGCTGGTTGATCAATAGGGAGTTTCCTGTTAATTAATGTAATAGAAACTCGAAGAAATATGGCCGTAGAGTTTTAAAGAAGTTTAATAAATCGTGACAGGTGGTGAATCTTGTATCTATCCGTATGAGTAAATCCAACTAGTTGTTTTACGCACAAAGAACTTTGAAGCAAACGGTGGGGTTTCTTCGAAAAAAAAAAAAAAAAACATATGACCACCGGTACGGTAACTTAAGACGATCAATTGTGGTACACAATCATTTGTTTGCCTGAAGACTTCGATACATTGAAAAAAAAAAAAAAAAAAATACACAACTGCCACGTATGTATTATTCTTCACTACGGCAATACGAGCTCATCGGATCACTAAAACGAAACACTTAAAATGTCACATATGTAGATGGGTCATCCGCTGTATAATTCTTATTTGAATTCATATTATTCCTTTTGATTCCCGCACATCAAATTAAAAAAAAAGTTGCAAGGTCAACGTTTCTGGACTGGTAAAGAAGCGGTTAACGTGTTTAAAACGCATTTTTTAAACTATCTCATTCGAAGATTGATCTGCAATGCGAATATTTTATAAAACTATAAAAAGTTCACCGATAAATTTTTTTTTCCTAAAAATTAATAGGCATTGCTCTTATACTATATAAATATAAATACAGTTCATAGTTTTATTTCTGGGATTTGTTAGCTGTAAATGATTTTCAGTTTAACTGGCAACGAATACTGCGAATGATTAGAGCTGAAATTTAATTCCTTCATCTATGGACAGGCAGAATGAGACATAGAGTACTATTCCTTAAGGGAGTCCCCAATTGAGACTTCAACATTTTAAGAGTATATAATTTCTCTCTGCACTCTTGTCTATCGAAATTCCAAGGCACAACTAATATAAAAAGTAACATGCAGTTATTTTGAAACGTCCCCAATCATAGATGACAACAAAGAAGCTGGCGCAGATGGCCTGTCTGCAGACTGGTTCAAGACTGGCGGCAATGTGTTCGTAGAGCGCATGGACCAGCTCCTTTGCAGAATATATCAAGATGATGGAATCTTATTGCCCTGTCGCATTGTATCAGTGTATAGTGTGGAGCATATTGTGTAAAATTGCGAAAGATTTGATCAGACCTTATCAGTGTGGCTTCAGACCTGTTAAGTCCACACTATGTCAAATCCTGGAAAAGGAAAACACCCACGAATACCGTATCCCTGAAAAGTTGGTGCAACTATGCAGAACTATGCGTTGAGCAACACACGCAGCTCTGTCAAGGTAGGAAGGAGCTTTTGCGAGCTATTTCATAACGAGCGAGGCTTTAGACAATGCGATCCCCTCTCCTGCAACCTCTTTAACATTGCGATGGAGAATGTGTTGCGCAAGGCCGAAGTACATCGAAGCGGGACAATATTGAACTATAAAAGTGATGATATCGATATTATTGGTCGTACTAAGCGAGCAATTACTATAACCTGCCAGGGTGGGTCTGGTTATAAGTGAGAGTAGAGAAACGCAGCGGTTGGACTCTCAGATTTATGTAAAAAACGTTACCTTTGATGTTGTCAAGGATTTCGTCTTAGTAGCTCACTCGGCATATTGGTCATAAGCGTCCAAAGGTATGTTCATCTGCATAAATTTTCAAGGTTTCTGTTTCCTAACATTACATACATTTTTAACGATATATAATACTTGACCGTTATAATGGGGCGCATATTTAATAACTTTTTTTCTTATTATGTAAACTAACAGCGAACATCTTTCGATGCTTAAAAGCCTTGCTCTACATATATAACTAAACTGTTATATAGGGTATAACCAGCAGAAGTATCTATTAAACTGAAACCTGTTCTCTCAGCTTCATTGCCAAGAACAGAAACTCAACAAATAGTTTCCAGTTTTATGTAATGTCGGCATTATAAATTTCTGACTGACTTTGTAAGATTCGAATTGAGCAAATATATTTTAAATACCTCGTATATTAACCATAGTATTCACATATATTTCTTTTCAAGTTTCATTTTAACATTGTTGTACGCTTTTTATACCAAGTTTTGTTGTTTATCCAAGTGTTTTTTTTAATGAATTTTTTATGGGAGTTAATGTGCGCATATTAAATTAAACATTTATATAAAATTCTTTCATTAACAATAAAAATAAATATGCTGACGGGGTATTTGTCTTCGTCTCCGTATACTTCTCTTAAGCTTTGTTTCTTATTTTACTTTTTATGCCTGTGAACTACGTGAAGTGAGACGAACAAGTTTTCTGCTGTCTCAGAAGCTCCCTCCTCCTGCCACCCGATGACCCTTCTGGCCAGACGATTGCAAATACCTTTTTAATGAAATACACACATATAAAAGCGATAAGTTGAAAACTAAATAAACATGTCAGAACATAAGCAAAAGCAATGGGTGCCGAGGGGAAGCAAGACAAATTGTGCCAATATAGCAAATTACTGGTAAGACTATGACTAACTGAGAGCAAAACATTGGCCATATCACAAGTTGAGATTGCGTGTACTGATTATCTAATCAACTGCATATACTCTTCGCAAACAGAACCGGTTGGCTTTGTGGCATGCTACTTACCGGCACAAAGTGCGGCAAATTGTCGAGCACCTGCAGCTTGTCAATACGCTGCTTGATGCGCTCCCGATGGTGCGGATTCTTTATGCCTATGGCCGTGAGATCCTCAGGCGTCATGCGCGCAATGGTTGGCAAGTCATAGCCGGCGGCTATAAAGAGCTGCGCATACTCTTCGTGCTTCATTTCCATCAGCCAATCAATGATGAGCTCATCATTGCGTTGCCTATCGACGCTGCCAATGGAACAGGAGCTGACTGAACTGCAGCGCGGTGAGGATAGTGGTGCGCGAATGGAGGCGCCCGACGAGGAGACTCCAGTGAGATATGACGAAGCGCGACCGGAGTCTAGGCTGGCTGTGGAATGACGCGAACCTGAACCTGCAGAGCCCGACGATGAGCCTGGCGAATCGCGACCAGGCGATTGTGTTAGATCTATGCCTTGATCTTCCTGCAGCGCCAGCTGTTGATGATAGTAAACGGCTGCCTTGTGGGTAAGTGGCTCGCGCAGTGTGGCACAAAATACCGGCGGCGGACATGGCACTATGCTGGGCAGCGGCGCCTGCGCAGCAAGCGGCTTGACAGCCGCTGTGGCAGCTCCTAAACTCGTGCCGGCAGAAACACTGCTGACCTCATCTTTAATGCGCAGCGCTACGCTTGTCTCGCGTGGCAAATTAAAGCCGCCCTCCTCGAGCGAGGGCGACGATACAATGCTGCTGCCGCTCATGCTGCTTATGCCATCGTCCAGTTGCTGCTGCTGATGATGACGCAGCGGTCCGCTGAGCCTGTAGAGCGGTATAAGCGGCTGCTGGTAATGTGTTGTATGCAAAGACGACAGCTGATGATGACTGGGCGATAATGGCGGCTGATCTCCGGGTATTGTAGGTGGCTGTACCTTCTTAGCTTGTGCCGTTTGTGCGTGCGGTTTCAATGAACGATGCATGGCCAACGTTTTGATCCAGTTGTGGTGCAATGGTAGGTGGCCAAATGCTGTACGTTAGTAGGTAGCGTGACGCCTGCGGGTAGAGAGGAAAAATTTATCATTAGAAAATGTGTGCGCCAGATGTGTGCTACCGAAATAGAAATCTGCATAATTGGACATAAATTTTTATGCACGCGCTAAAAATAGGGTCACACTGGCAGGCACTAAGCGCACAGCTAGGGCAAATTTGTTTACGTTGCTGCGCCCCAAGTCAATAAACTGCAGCAGAGTCGACTTGACGCTGATGTTGTGAAAGGGAGGGGCATGCGACAACCCCAACCCACGTCAGCAGCCGCATCGTATTACAAATTTCATTCACAAAAACTAAACACACACAAACACTCGCCTACATACAAACAAGTAGTGCCACACTGGCAGTTGGCTGTGTCAAAGTTCGTTGACTGCTGCGGGTGGATTGGGTGAAAAATGCTGTGTGATGGCGATTGTGCTGCTGCTGCAGAAACTGCCACTGACACTGTCTAGGCGCGACGTCATAATACTACACTTGAAAATTTGCAGCTGCAGCCAATCTGGCGAAAAGTCACGAACCGCCGATGGGCCAATAATAAAGAAGAAGCAAATACTTGGAACTACATTAGATACGACAAGATGTACACAAAGTTTAAAACAAAACAACAACAAAAACTGTTCTAGCTTGAAATGTGAATACAAAGTGATTAACAACTAAGCAAGGCCTTTAAAAAGGTTATCGATAATGTCACAGCGATTAGAAAATCCCGTTTCAATTATGGTTGTATCCACGGACTAAAAACCAGAGCTGCGACCCAAAAATGTACATTACTTGCGAGGTTTGGCGGTCGGTATATTTGAAACAGCTTCAGACAACATTTCTTGCTCATCCCAAAATTCTCTTTGAAATGGAAAAATGCGTAGATCTTGTTGCAAAACAGCTAAATCAGACTGTACACACTTTTGAGAAGGAATGGCCGAATGCGATTTTTGGAACAACGGAAGCCTTCGAAGCCCAAATTAAAATGTGGCAAAGGCAAATTCTCCACATTACCAATTGCAGTTTTATTAATTTGCTACCTATTCTACGAATGCAAATGCTGATACTTATATTCCGTTTCTATAAAGACAAGGTCAAGGTCAGAGTCCAAAATCAATTATAGAGGCTATTAACAGTTGCAATAGAACACGTTGAGAACGAACGTTCGCTACAAACAACTGTAACTGGTAGCGTCGCGCCGATTTGCAAGAACCGGTAAACCAACGTACGTAGCCGAAATGGAGAGCAAAAGCTTAATGGTTTAACACACCTTAACATCCATAGATACATAGATGTTATCGAGGAAGTTCTATTAGATATATTGTCGAAAAACCGGGCTAACTCCAATTGATGACGCCAAAGATATCGACAAAAACGATTTTCCATATAAAACATACTAAATGTGTTTCTACTTATATAGTAGGCAAGCATTAACGTTGACTAGGTAAATAATTCTTTTGAATTGAGGTAGAGGTAGACGGATTTATCAATGCGCAGCGGACCGCGCGGGTTCAGCTAGTTATAATTAAAAAGATATAGGAAAATCAAAATTACATATATATATTTTGTCCAAAAAACACTGTTTTATACTGTCGATTCGACGAAGAAGAGCAATCTAGGGCTAGAGAAAGAGTAATCTGACCCACCGACGAATTGCTGTTTGTTTGAAATTCGGTTGAAAGAGATTTCAAGCACACCACACTAATCTCACAATTAAGCTGGGTCTTGAGCAGGTTATCGATAACGTCAAAGCGATTACAACCAAACACCTGTACGATTAGATTAGCGAGCGCACAACAATCGAGTAGTTTGTGTGTAGGTGTAAACGACAAATGCAAAACAAATGACAAACAACAGAAACAAACAACAAAAACAATACGTAAAAACGGTGGCAGTAGTAAATTTCCTTTGAATGCCTTTTTAATGAATTTGTGTGTATGCGACGAATGCACGAAGAGCAGCGCCAAAGCTGAGAGAGACCGACCGAGAGAGAGAGAGAGAGCGGCTCTCTGTCCTTGCAGAAGAGAGAGTGCATTGCGGGCAGAGCATAAGCAGCATAAAAGTACTACTAGTAGGGTAGTAGTATATGTGGGTTGCCTGCGGTTTCTTCGTTGTTGTTGTTGTTGTTGTTGCAGCCATACCAACCAACATATCCCAGACACCCCACCGCACCCCACACACGCTGCAACATTTCCAAATGTTGTTGAACTGTGCGGCAGCCGGCTTAGATTTTGGCTGCAATTTTGTACTCCTATTTATTATACCCTGTACACAAAGTGTAAAAGGGTATTATAGGTTTGTGCAATGTATGTGACAGGCAGAAGGAGACATGTACGTCTGTCCGTCCTTCCGTATGAACGTCGAGATATCAGACACCATAGAGGCACAAAAATGTACCGAAAGATGCGATTTACACCGAAAAGATGAAGTCGATATCTTGCCCCCTCCGTTCAATCTATCATCTCAAAACTGGACAGAGGTGTGCGTCGGGTTTATGTGCATCTATGTTTCAAAAATTATTGAAATTGAATAATAACATCAAAAGTTATAATCAAAAATATGATAATTTCACCCCCCCCCCCCCCCCCCCCCGCCAATAAACTGTGCCAAAATTGCACTGCATGTAGATATGGATGCTTGTGAGCTAGATTTACTTTGGTGTGGAGACTCGTGTGACCCAAATCGTTAAAACTGTATCCACCTTTTTTCAATAGAACCCCCCCTTCCCCCGCAATAGATTTACCTTAATTACTGCCACACACACAAATATATTGATTTGAAAATTGTCACAGACATTTATAAACGTATTTTTGATCTACGTTACAAAATTCAACGACATTGACCCAAGAATACTGGAGTAAGGGGCATAAAAGTAATTTTTACCCCCACTTCCCAATAGGAAAACTTGCCAATTGGAACTTCCCAACAGGAAAATGCATTCTGTCATATTCAAACTTCTTAAAAGAGACATAAAAGAAAATACTTTCGTTCCCATTTTACTGTATGCCGGATTTAGTGCTTATGGGGAAAAAAAGGGTACAGGGTATTCCACTGTCGGGTTTCTGCTCCCTTTATTGTTGCTGCACATTTAATTGCGAATATGCGGCCTGTTGGCCCTGCTTTTGCAAGATACAGATACATATACACAGATACATAAACACAGATACTAATATCTCAGCCGAAAAACTATGTATTGTTATAGTTGGGGGTGGTGAGTAATCATAATGAGCATAACACTTGCATGACCATGTTATTAAGTAACTGTGTGTGTGGGGCATTGTTATGGCCCAAGCATAAAAACTGATTGAAAATGCAATTTGACGCTGGGCGTCTACCCGTTTTCCTAGTGTTAGAGTATATGTATGTTATATACAAAGGGCAGGCCGACAAGGCGTGCTGAGAGATTTATTGATTGTCGTTAAACACACACACACACACTCCTTCATATACACACAATGAAACGGAGTTGCGGTTTTGAAGTTGGCAGCAACAAAATCGCTGAGCAACTAAAAATAATTATGCCTGGTGCTGCTTTAAAACACAGTGCAACAACAACAAAACAGCGCAATCGATATACTCTCCCCAATTTGAAGCACGTTTAATATGTCAATTAGTATAGCATTCGTTAAGGCGTATAAAAAAAGCATAAGCATTTTAGATACTTTTAATACACCAATTAGCATAGGAAGCGTATACCGATTTATAGGCTCAACAATTTTTTTACATGAGCTACTGTCAGTGCAAGCTGAAACGTTCCGTATTTCTACAAGGCTTCAGAATGAAGAGAATGAGTGAAGTACATGCAGCTCAGCGCAAAGATACAAAAGTATCTCTCCGAAAACAAACGAAGGATTACTTTAAATTTCGGCAGGCTTAGCTAACTTTCTACAAAACACTCATCCTATTCGTTTTGCTTTACGGAGCTAAAGCATGCAGATGGTTTTAGAGTGTTTACGAGAAAAATGCTCCGTAAAATCGTTGTCTTCTTCGAAAGAATGACGGTCACTAACATGATATTAACATCCAGCGACTCCGCTAGACAAGTCGGGCGCGTGAAGCTGGGCAGAGGTGCCTAAAGCAAGGCATTCCATCAGGCCATAACTCGATAACGGGTTGTTACGCTCAGTCAAGAAGAAAAAAAATATGCATGTAAATACACGCCAGTTACATAACATATATTGAGTAAAAGTTTTATTTGGAGACGGCAAAAATTAAAAACTTTGAGCGAATTTGAAAAGCCAATCTAGTAAAACACAGAATATCCTCACTTCAATATACGAATTTTTATCCAACGTTCAACAAACTATTTGGAAAAAATGTTATACAATGAGTAAAAAAAATCGTAAGACTTTCTGCAAAATACCTCATTTTATATAAAAGATAGATGCTTAACCAACATGATCTTACAATTGTTTTGATTTCCAAAATATTTTTCTAGAATTTAAAATTGATGTGCGTTTAACTAGTAATAATCTGAAATAGTAGTGTCAATAAGAAAACTTTAATAATTTGTTCTCTTCAAAGCTAATAAAATAAAGTTTGAAAATAACGAACTAAATTTTAAGTCAGCATAAACAGAGTGTATTTGCCGTCGGTGTGCTAGGAATATACAATTCCTTATTGTCATTTGCTGCTTTTGCTGTGCACCGTTAAAGTTTACTGGCATGAGTAATCAGCCAAATGGAGCGCAATAAAATGGCAACGGCAAATCTATCAGGACAGACCCATCAACATCACCATCAATACAGTAGTAGTAGTTGTTGGGGTTTTTGTTGTACTATTGCTGTTGCCTTGCCGAAGAGCCACCCCAGCCCTGTTGCAAAGGGGGAGGCTGAAATCAAATGAAGCGCAGCTCATTCTCATGTTTATTAACGTGCCCCAACTGCCTATCAATGTGTCGCACTATGATGTGTGTGTGGGAGTCTGTGTACTTGTGTGGGTGTCCTTAAGCTGCCAGATAAAAAGCATAGCAAACAGTTCATTAAGAATGGCTTATTGACAACAACAACAACAGCAGCAGCGATGACAACCCTTTAGTAATGTTGAATGCAGCTTAAAGTTTGGCTAAAAGGCACACATTTTGTCATAGTTTGTCTTAAAAGAAATTTGAAAATTTTTGTAATAACTGCCACAAATTTTGGATTGATGAATTTATAGATGTTTCGAAAATATTGATAAGGTCATCAATGAACTAAGTCATCCACAATGCGATAGCAAAAATCAATGATGCCATTAACTTTATATTTTATGTGCTTTCTGTAAATTAAAAAATCGATACGCTGTTGAGCTGCGAAAACCTGGCACAGTGAACAATCCGTCAAAAATTAAGATAAGATTTGGAATAGATCGCAATAAGACTTGGTATGACCCCTGGAAATAATATGAGATGAGAGAATCTACAAAAACTAGACCTGTGCCATATCGTAATAGGTTCTTAATCGATCGCTTTTGTTCCAATGCATATTCTATGAAAAAGTTTAAGAAAGATTCGAGAGCACCTATGCCATTTTACCTAGCCTCCACGTAACATCTTCAAATATTGGTTTACTGTTGGGTTAAAATTAAGTTGAAAGATGTGACTGATCTCATCTTCTGATTCTGATATTCAAGAGGGCAAAGTCCTATGTAAACTTCTATTATTGATATTCTGCTAACCTGATATGTGAATATCCACACCCCCGTATGATGAGCGGGTTGAAGAACACCAGCTCAGCAGGTCAAAGCTTACAATAACACTGGGTTCTTTCGAGACCAGTGGAGCCATACGAGGCCTTAAAAGGGATGTGGGACCCACCACAATTCCAATGAAAGAAAGTATTTCCATCAGGCCGTAACCCGATAACGGGTTGTTATGGCCAGTTAAGAAGAAGAATATATGTATATAAAAATGAACATATGTAAAGTTGAAAATAAACGCTGACCATTGCTACACTTTCAAAAAATATAAATGCAACTGGCTACACTTGTTTTTTTTTTTTGCAGATAGTATTATTGTAGATTTTGTTGTTGAAGCCCACATGCGTCTGCCAGTCAAGTTTTCAAGTGCTTTTCATAAAAGAGTTTTGTGTACATATGTATAAAACATTTTGGCAACCACGCCCAGTGAAAAGGAGTAGCTACCAAAAGTAGTAGCTATGACTGCACTTTGGCAGCATGTATGTACTATACATGGGTTGTAGTAGCTTGAAAAGTAACGAAAACTAAAGCATAGCTGCAAAAGTTATGCACTGCAAGAAACAACAACAATAAAGATGGTGTCGACTATGCTGCCTGCTAGCTGTCGATAGCTGAGATGTTGATCTTGCAACAAATGGCAGCAACAACAATTGCCCACAGGCAGCAGCAGCAGCAGCAGCAGCAGTTGCAGCAGCAAAAGCAGAAAACTTGTTTTGCCTGTAAGGGAGTTTTTTGAAGTTGAAGTCGTCGGTTGGTACATTTGAAAATGGTTGTCGTTGTACGTACTAGTTGTTGTAGTTGGTATTGTCTTTCCTTTTTTGTTTCAGGTTTCAGGCGCAGCCAGCCGCCTGACTGCCATGTCAAGAACAGCAACAACAGCGACAACAACCAACAATAACAACACGATAACCATAAAAAGCTCGTAGGAGTAAAATGCAACGCCAGAAGATGTGTCAAGAGTGTTGGTAAAGACGCTGCAGCCGCGTGTGGGCGGGCGGGCGGTCGGTTGAGTGGAGCAGACAGAGACATCTACGTGCAGCAGTTAACGGTTAATGCAAACGAACACGGCGACAACGACGCGTTGCGCATATGGCACAACCAGACGGACGGACGGACAGCAAACTTTAACCAAATAAGGCAGCCTGCACGTACGCAACAAACAATACGAACAATAACAACTGCAGCACCAGCAACAACAACAACAACAGACAACACCAAAACGAGGTATAAATTGTCATTTAATTTTGGTCAAAAAACGCAAACAAGTTGTAAGTTGTAAGTTGCAAGTGACAAAAAAGACAAAAGCGGTTACAACAAGACATTTACAGTTTTACGTTTTGTATTTGTACAGCACTCAATATACTCTATTAAGAAAATTCTTTTAAAGTCGTTAAATGTCAATCCATCCACTGTCAAGTGCGGCATTTACTACTACCCACTCGAACCCTTACACACACACGCACACACACACACACACACACACACGCACACACAAACATACATACATAGTCATAATCTTATTGCAGCAACTGTGCTAAAAATATGCAAATTACCATTTTAAACATTTTTATCGCTTCGAAATTTTTATGGAAAATGCAAGAACACACGCGAAATGAACGTTAACAATAAATTTCACTTAAATTGCAATTGATTTTTCACCAGAAAATTGCGTATAAAAATTCTGTGCAAAATTTCTTTTCCTCATACACACACACACACACACTGTACTGTATACACGGTATACCAAAAGCCACGACGACGACGACGACGACGATGACGCGGGCAGAGCGCAGAGCAGAGCGTTGGTCAAAAAACAAGTAAGCGCAGGCAGCAGAAGAAGAAGAAGTAGCAGCAAAAAACGTTGCTGGAGCCGCCGCTGCCTTGGAGCTTGGAGCGAGCGCACGAGCCGACGACAACCGCAAGTCAAAGCGTATTGAAACTTAGCTCCGACCTAAAGTCCTCCGTTAGGAGCAAAGCGCTTTTTAGTTGCACAAGCCGGAGAGGAGAACACAAAAACGCTGAGAGAGACCGACAGAGAGCGTGAGAGAGTGCCCCATTCTGTGTCGTGCGCAGCGGTAACTTCAAATTGTTATTACTTTTTTCTACTCGTTTTTTTTTTGTGTGGCATTCAATTTGTTGCAATTGAAACAATTCCATGGCAATTTGTTGTCGCTGGCAAATTAGTTAATAAATTGCCAAGGGAGCAAGGGGAGGGAGCCCCTTGTTCTTTTGCTTTTGTGCTCTTCAATGGGACAGTCGGTTGTATTTGCTCACCACAAGTTGAAGCAAGTTAAAATGCAGCCATTTAGCGTTGCACAGTGGTAAAATAATACATTTTATTTATTCTAAGTGTGTTGCCTCGCTAGAAAATGTTTAATAGAGCTTGCAATGCTTGGCCGAATATGCTACTACATGAAAGTTTCTCTTAAGCAATTCTGTTACTGAAAAACAATAAAATACATATTACAATACTGCAATACACTGCAATAATTCAAAAAAACATTAAAAGTTAATAAAAGCTTGTATTCATGTTTAACCGAACTAATGAAATGTTGTTAAATCTTATTATCATTTATAAATATCTGTGACAATTTTTAAATCAATAGGTTGCGAGGTGTGGTAAAGTAAATCGATTAAATCGGGGGAATGGGGCTTCTATTGAACACAATTTTTTTTCGATTTAAACGATTTCGGTTTTAACGATTAGGGTCACACGAGTCTCCACACCAAAATTTGTAGCTCTAGTTACGTATTACCATGTCTACATGTGGTGGAATTTTGGAGCAGTTAATAGGCGAATGGGGTGAAATTAGCCTATTTTTAACTCTAACTTTTCATGTTTATAAGATTTAGAAAAATATAGGTCATTTTTTTTAAGATATGTGTACGGGGTATAAATATATCAGGCTGTAACAACTTCGATTGAGGAAACATTCGCACAAATTTAATCAACTGATTAAAGGGTGTGTTGGTAAAATCTTGAAAAAGTCGCCTTGTGTTAATTACTGCAGCGAAAATCTCTGCTATGAACTTCTGAATTGTTTCATTTAACATATGCGGTTCAAAATTATTTCGCCAACGAAAAACTGAAATATTTTCTATAATATCCTGTACTCCTGGCTTGAGCCCAATTGAATGGTTGTCCTTCGCTGTAGCTATGTTTAATTAATAAGGGAGGGTTGAATGATTTATAAGTTAAAAAACAAAAGCTAAAAAATATCAAATCAAAATATTAGGGTGTTAATTACCATCTATTTGATATGACAATAATTAGTATACTGATTTTGAGGAATAGTTCATTGCGACGCTTGAATCTTTGGGTGCCGATGTGATATGATTAAACGTTGAAAGCAAATTGCTTTGTTGACACAATCTTACCAAGTGATAAAAACCCTTTAATGTCTGAAAGACTAGAAATTTACAATCAGAAATTATCTGATCGTAAGATCCAAATTTTGCCCCGTGATAGTGTCTTATTAAAATTATAGATTTTTAACACTCTCAAAGATATTTCTGTCAAATGTTACGGATTTCTTCAAAGACTAGCATCTTTGCTGTTAAAATACTCCTAGAACAGATAGCACATATATATTTCAATTTTAAAAATTCTACAACCTATTTCCAACTACGCGTTTGCTTCCGAACATTCTATCCATTTAAAAAATATAAAATTACTAACTGAACCTGCGCATTGATAAAGCCGTCAATAAATTCATTATATAAATTAATTCTTCCCGTTCCTCTTCCTTTTCTTTCTCTCTCTCTTCTTCATATCAAGTCAAGCTGCGGATATGGTACCAATATCTTTATATCCTCTACCTCTACCACTATCTCTACTTCTACCTCTACCTATACCCTTACCTCTACCACAATTCAAAAGAATTATTTAACTTGTCAAAGTTAATGCTTGCCTACTATATGAGTAGAAACACTTTTAGTAGGTTTTATATGGAAAATTGTACAGCAATATCTCCGGAACCCCTAACTTAGATAAGAACACTCTGCAACATAATGGGAAGCTATCCTCAAAATTTAATCAAAATCGGTGCAGTAGTTTTTGGGGAGAAGAGTCACAAAGAATTGGCAGCCATTTTTGTATATTTAGATAATTATGTTTGTAAATGTGCATTCGATTGAAGACTCCTGGCCCACTGTGCTCCTTGTGGCACAAAGAAGACAAACAACTCCAACCAACAAAGCTAGTCAGCCAGCCAGCTTTGCTTTTGTTTGCTGCACGAAGCCAATAAGGCTATGAGCGAAAAACAGCGAGTCAGAGAGCGACAAGAGTTGAAAAGAGCGCGCGCAACTCGTTCGCTTCAAATTACCAAACTCCAAAAAGTTGTTTAACTAGCGGCAACTTGAAATGACGTGCGCAGCACAGAGTTGTCACGCGCTCTCAACACTCTCTCAACGAAAATGTCAACGGCGCAGCGCTGTCCCCCCAATCAGCTCTCTGCACTCCAACAAGACAACTATAAAATCTAACACTTCATTGGCGCAGTCGTTGTAGTTGTTGTTGTTGCGTTGCGATGCGACGCGTCCAGTTATTTGATTCCCACACAAATCTCGGCATATTGAGCGAGTGAGAGCGTCGCATTATGGCAAGTGAGTTATGTGACGTTTATGTATGTAACGTGTACATATATATATTTATTTATGTGTGTACACTGCGCTTTCTATTGATTTATATGAGGTTTATGGCGCAATTTTTGCTTTGGAAGCAAAAACAACACCAAGTACTCTCTATCTGCATGGTGAAGCCGATGACCGACTGAGCATGTGAGTGAGTGAGCCAGCGAGCTTTGAAGGAGATAACACCTAATTGGTAACAGAGTCATTTTGTTAACACGTTAACATAAGCTCACTCACACACATGCAACATAGACTATGCAAAAAAGCAAAACAAACATGCAGCCAGAGTTGCCATTGTTTAAAAATTCACAGCACGCGTCAGGCGAATGCGCAACGAAGCATAACGCGTGACGCCGCAGCCAACGCAGGCACGTGTTAAATTATTAATTACATAAGCAGATGCAGCTGCATTTTTCCTTTCTTAAGAAGGCCAAAACTCCATTTCCTGCACAAAGACAGCATCGGCAGATGGCAACGCTACCTAAACAGCTGGCAGCCCCTGCGCGTGCAATTGCGCACACCAGAGCTGGTGGCAGATGGCGGTGCTGCACAGTGGCCGCAGCAGAAAATCCTGCGTCGGTACACGAATTGTCAAATCCTTCCAATATTTTATAATTTTGAGAAAACCAATACGCCTCCAAAATTTTTGTCGATTTTAGTTACATTTTTCTATCGGAAAAGGGCAACTCTATCGATTCATGTCTATATCTCACCCTCTTCCCCCATGACGATTTTCACGGTTTACAGCCGCTCCGTTGAATCTAAAACTTGACAGAGGCTTGCGTCCTGATTATTTGCATCTATGTTTTAAAAATGATCGAAATCGGATAAATACATCAAAAGTTAAAGTCAAAAATATGCTGATTAATATGCTGACCCCTTCGCCAATAAACTGCTCCGAAGTTCCACTACATGTAGCTCATACATATGAGCTAGAGTTAAAAAATTTGGTGTGGAGTCTCATGTGAGCCAAATCATTAAAACTGTGTTCACCAATTTTTATTAAAAGCCCTCCTTCCCCCGCAATCGATTTACCTAAATTACTGCCGCACCACGCAACATATTGATTTGAAAATTGCCACATATATTTATAAAAGTGTTTTTGATCTATGTTTCAAAATTCAACGATATTGGCTTAAAGATACTGCAGTTATGAGCAAAAAAAAGCAATAGGAAAACATGTCAATTGGAACTTCCCATTAGGAATATGTTTACAGGCATATCGATCTTATGAAAAAGACATAAAGTGGATACTTCCGTACAGGGGTACAGATATTCCACTGTCGGGCAACGTCCCGACTGTCTGCATCAAATTTTTTTCCAATAAAAAGCAAAAGCGTGCCGTAAAAATTATAAGGTGTACTTTGTTTGGATACATGAAACATGGACCAATTAAAAATAGATCAAAATTCTTTGTCACACTATGTAAAACTTATGAAAACCAGTGTAAATTTGCAATCCGAAGATTGTGGGATGTTCATAATCACATGATACAAAGCGGCGTACAGAAAGAGATGAAGGGAGAAATGAAAATCATAATATTTTTCAAATTTTTGTCAATAAATCGATATACCATAGAATTTAGCATTTAAGCTATCTCATTTAGGCGAATCTAACGCTAAACATTCCACATACTTGAAAATGGAGGTGCTTCTTATTGGTGCCCCTGTTGAATTCGCAATACAGTGCAGAAATGCGGAAGGCAAATACTATATATGCTCAATCTACGATACAAGCTGTGTTATGCAATTGAGATATTTAGCTGCATATACAATATAAATTAAGAAAGCAAACTGATGGATCGCAAATAATGAAAAGATTTGGCACATGACTTGTGGATATACCATACACTTAATGTAGGAGCTTTCCGGAAATATTCATTAGTCTTTGTTATTGTAGCCATGGTTTTATAAAAAAAAAGAGCAATACTTTTTTTAATTATTTATTTATCGCTACGAGATTGGCTATTTCACCCACTGTGCGACGCAGGACCACGGCTTTGTCATCAAAACAAAAACATGTGTGTGCGTGGGTGTATGGGTGCATAAATTGTGCGGCATTTTTAAGCCGCTTAGAAAAACAAATTTATGATATTGTTATTTATGCAAAGCAAATACATAAGTTATATACACACCTGTGCGCAGTGTTGGCTTGAAAACTTTCGAATAGTTTTCAATTTTTCGTGAAGCTGCTGGAAAACTGAGGCACATAAAACAACGAAAGACAGACACAAACACAGAGTAAACACAATGTAAAATTGTGGCAGGCATTAATCGTTGATGTTGTTGCTGCGGCCGTTAATGAATTTCACGGTTTTTTATGACATTTTCTACTACTAGCACACTCCGGCGACAGACAGACAAACATATAATTCAACGTTACCGCCTTGGCGTTTGTTTTTCATGATATTTCATTACGACGGAGCGTACGACCGACAATACATAAAGTCAAACATAAATCCAGATTAATTCGTGCAGTCCAACAGAAAAAAGAGCTTAAGCCGTGTTGCTGCTTACGTAGTTGTTTGGTTGTGCTTGTATTTTATTATTTACTGCGCCGCCATTTTCTTTGCGCCGCAGTGCGCTTAAATTTTGTTTACTAATTTAGACACACTGCAGCGTAGTTATATTTTTCGCACAACTAAGCCATGCATTTTGTTATGTACAAATATTATATTCACAAATTTTTGATTAATGAATTAAGTATTGTTTTTTTTTAAACAATTTCACTGCCGTGCCTAATCAAATGCGGCGCATAAACGAACGACAAACAGGCAAGACAACAAAACAAAACTAAACTGTAAAGTGAGAAGCAGACAGTCAGAGCAGTGCTGCAAATGGTTGGTTTAACATTTGTCAGCTTACAACACTGGAAAGTGTTTACCATAAAATATGTTATCGATAAAAATGTTATCCAATTTAAATTTTATTTATTTATTGCCGAACCGGTTCTAAGCCCACAAATGTTCACATAGAAAATATAAAAAAAATATGAAAAACGAAATGCACTCGCAGATATGAATATAAATAAATTGAAATTATTCTAAAACCAATCTTACATATTTGACTGACTCTACAGTTTCATTTGGGTCGTTAGATTTTAATCGGATGAGTGGAACTGTAGATATAGTCAGATAATTGTACGTAAGCCTTACATAAAAATTATATCACCGATTGTGGAGTTTTTTAAATTGTGCTAGTTCGGATAGTTGTTTGTTGTTGCAAATAATGCATACATGTGACACAGATACAGAGACGTTTATTTATAGCTATTATTTCTGTTTTAGGTTCATAGGGAGGGTAATAGATAACCTAAAGCTCTTCCTATCTCCACCAGTCGTCCAAACGATAACTGCTGGGGTTTGCATTTTTATTATGTCACCAACATGCCGGTTTCTTCATAGCCATCGGCATGACCCCTGCGCCCGCGATTGCCACGGCTTGCGTCGGCCGGCTCAGGGCGAGTTTCGACCCGGGCACACGGGTAATCGGTTTACAACAACAAAAATTTACATATCCGTCATCACCAGAATTTGCATATCAAATTTTTCCTTCAGGGGCCACTACTCCTTCACCCACCTGCCCTGGATTCAGTAAATGGTGCCTTTCCCGTTTAAAAAGGGGCTTGTAATTTTGGCAATTCTGGTATGGATTCCGATTTTCCAGTTCTTCAAATATTAGTTACTAGTTGTCTTTTTTTCTTTTTCATAACTTCCCCCTTTGTTTTTGCTGCTGCCACTTTCGATCGCCACTTAAAGTCCACTGACTTTGGCAAAAAGGTCGAGCCGAATCCCGCACTTATGCCTCAGCCAGTGGAGTCCGCCCAGGAGTATGCTTCCCTCATTGTACGACCTTGTGAACCGGGAAGTTGATCTCAACGGCCGCCACACATCGCATCATGCCGATAGGGCCACGGCTCACACATCGATTACGCTGTTAAATGTGTCTACGTCTATCCGCCAAACTAAGGCGCACATAACAATTAATACATTTACTTCGTTATTGTCGTAAGGATCTACAAATTGTGTTATTGTAAAATTCTGCATAACGTATTAATATGCCTTTGGTAAGTAAGTCTATTAAAGACTAGAATCGTATCTATAAGCTTACAAGGCCCACAAATTGCATAGATTTCAAAAATGTCTTATTGTGCGAAATTGCGCGCAGACTAGTGCTGTAAATTGGCGGTTAGTTGTTTAAGCTTTAAACACTGATTTAGTTCCTGCAACGATAGCTTTCGTTTGCTATCGGTTGGCAGTCGGCAGCCATTCGATAGTCACGTCTTAAATTTTTTTGTTAATTTATTTGCCTGCGCGTAATCCCAATTAAAGAAATGAATTGCGTTTGCTAGTATTAATTAAACTTTTAATTGATTTTTTGTTTACTATTGTAAATAAAAATGTGTTTGGCTTTTTAGTTAAATTTAACGTTACGTTTGTGTGAGTGCGTGCGTGCGTGTTTTTAAAGTTTTCATTTAGTGTTTGTGCGGCATTTTTTGCTTTAAAGTAATTGTTTTTTTTTTTTGGCCAACCAAAGTAAGAATAGTTAAGTTAATTAAGTAATTAAATGTGCAAAAAAAGTCACTAAAAAGCAACACAATTGAAGCGGTAACGTTGGCGGCGTCAGCGGCACAGCGCGAATAGAAATGCAAATGACAAAAAAAAAAAACAGGTTGTCGCTGCGCTGCCCGCTGCCATTACCTCTCGAAATGCTGCTTTGGTATTTGTTAGTTGTCGCCCCGTTATTTATGTTCTTGTTGTTGTAGCCGCTGCTTCAGTCGCTGCCCGCTGCCCACAATAGTTGTTGCCGCCGCCTTGTCTTTGCTGTTGGTCAATGCACGGCGGACGGTGTACGGTGTACTTTACGTTAAGTAAAAAAAACGTATCCGATACTTTAGATAGTTTTTCTTTTGGCGTTCCACTTTGTAATAAAACGCACTGTAGTGGGCGTAGATGGTTGTGTTGTTGTTGCTGTTGCTGCAGCCACACAGCATGACTCATAACAATAAAATGTTATTAATTTCGGCGGATTGTATGTGTGTGTTAACTATTTTGCTGACTGCATTTTATGGTATAAGGCAACAACAACCACCTGTGGCTCACTTTTGTTTTGGCTCAAGTTGTAGGGTTGCCAGGCGGCGGCGGACATACAAGAAGGCCTAACAAATGTGTGGACGTTGAAAAAACAACCTAACAAGAAATAAAAACATTCTCTGAAAAATAATTCATATAACTGTTATAGTGGCACCGTTTTGGAATTAAAAGCAGGAAATATCTAAATAGAAACTACCGGAACAGGACAATAGCGACACTATCGGATAGTCAGGCCGTCATAAGGGTGGTTGCAGGAACCAGAATAAACTCTAAGCTGTTTCGGGAAACCCGACTGAAGCTGGACCTTCTGGGACAATGTAATTCACTATCACTCAGATGATCCCTGGGCACACCAATATCCCTGGGAATGAGCTTGCGGACAAGCTAGCGAGGCATTGTGCTGCGCACCCACTGACCAGAACCTTTCTGTGGCATTGGCAGACACACCATCAAGCAACTTCTGAGGGAAGAGGAAAGAATAAGACGAGCCACGAACTGGATAATAACTCCAGGTCTGAGACAGGCCAAACAGCTACTTGGGTCTTACAACCAGTTTAGGTTCAAGAAGCTATCGCAGCTTGTGAAGAACTCTACTAGAATTCTTGAAAAGGTCACCTGAGCACGCTGGGCGTCACCGGACCTGCCAACTGCAGGTTCTGTGAACTTGAGGAGGAATCCTCCCAGCACATTCTAGCCGAGTGTGATGCCCTGCCAAGACGAAAGCTGACTCTCCTGGGCGGATACAGGATCTCGCTGGCCGATAATACCTGGCTGGAACCATCCCATATAATTCAGTTTATAACAGTGATAGGACTGAGAGAGGGGCTGTAGGCTCAGTAGGGGGCACAATAGATCGCACAGGTCGCGGTGCAGTAATCCCCAATAACATTATTATTAGCAGAAAATAGCAATACTACTAGATAGTCAGACCCCTTTTAAAGGTAATTGCAGGAACTAAAAAACTAAATAAACTCCATGTTGGTTTGTAAAATCCGACTCAAATTAGATCTTCTGGAACGACTAAACATAATCTAACTTTGATGGGTCGCTGGTCACACCAACATTCCCGTGTTTGCTTTGCACAAACGTGAATACTGGCAATAAATTCAGCTACTAAATTGAACGGTCCGACAGCAGATCTGGTAGCTCAGAAAATCTTTTTCATTTTAAATCTTCCTCCAATCAATTTGTATGTCCATTTATACCTTGAATACACGATTCGTCTTCTGGATCGTCTTCAGTTTTTTTTACTTAAATCTAGGAAACGATCTTTTACTGGGTCTAATATAAATTTTTCTTTTGAAATTCGCGTTTCAAATGCAAACAATAAGTCAAATTGATAAAACGAGATTTCATGGCTTATGTTCTACATTAAGAATTCTTTACAGAATCAAAAAAAAAAATTATTCTTCTCTAGCTTTACAGGATTGAGAATTGGTTGTTCAAAAATTCACCAAAATCTCTTGTAGTATTTCAGTGTTACCCCAAATCTTTCGAAGTAAAAAAAGAAATCATAGTTTGAAATTCTTTTGTTTTCAATTTTCGTTTATTATTACTCAATGACAAGTTTGATCAAAATCAGCCCATTATGATAGGCCATAGAAATAATCGAAAATTGTGATTCCTTATTTTGGAGATTAGTTGTTTTGTCAAATGTACGCAATAATATTTCTTACACTTTTCTTCACAGTTTACTTTTATATATTAATTCCCCTTATTTAACTTTTTTTTTCTTTTTCTTTACAGCATTTTGTGTATTTTTATTAAATTATTTGGCATGCAAGGGCAAATGCTGCATGTATTTTAATAATAATTTTTCATAATCAATTTACTTAAGAGAAAATCGTACTTAATTACATAACGCAACGCGTCCGTCCAAATGCAGAAAATGCCCTCGCAAATTTTAAACGAGGGAAGCGGCAGCGCTTTGAGCAGTGGCGCTTCGATGTTAGGCTCGGCGAGCTCCCCCAACAGCATTACGGTTAAAACCGCCTACAATGGACAGATAATTATAACGACCATTAATAGGGATATTAGCTATGAGGAGCTTTGCTACGAGATACGTAATATATGCCGTTTTACCGTGGATCAAGTAAGTGTACATAGCTTTAATTTTGCAGTATATACAGTTTTTAAACTTTTTTTTCTTTGCCTTTAGCCGTTTACCATTAAATGGGTGGATGAGGAAAACGATCCCTGTACCATATCATCAAGCATGGAACTAGACGAAGCCATACGATTGTATGAAATGAACTACGACTCTCAGTTGGTCATTCATGGTGAGTCAGTGCTACATATAAAGCGACTTTTAAATGTTGTGCCAAAAATCTCTTTAAATTTGATTTTTTTGGGTACCTGTTTCATCCGAATTTGCACTCTGTAACATGTTTGAGAGCATAGAAAATCTTTCATAAAAGGTTTCGATCAAACCATTTTCACAAGACATAAATTGAATTTAAAGCAAAAAATGCATAGAGATTTCTGGCACAACCCTAAATATATGCTTATAATTCTTTTTTTATCTTTATTAAATATTTACACTTCGCTGCGATAAGATCGAGTAATGTTGATGTCTTTTGCTTGCGAGTCATAGGCATTTTGGGTGTGGTAGATTCTGAAAACAAGATTGAGGTTTTTTTTGTCTTATGAAATTTTTTGAACTTTTGTTTTATTTATATTTTTATTGGCAATCAGCCTGCAACAAAACTTAAGCTTTAATACAATAAGTAACACAAAAGACTTAATCGCTACACACTATTAAGTAGTGTGATCTAAGGTAAAAAAAAAGTATTTAAAATATTTAGAAAAAATAAAATGTGGAAAATCATTGGAAATGCTGTTGATTAAATCAGTGGTCGACGTCTGAGATCACATGAATGGAGGCGTTTCAAACGTCTTCTTGGTCTATGACCGGCCAGGGCGCTGGCAAGGGAATTGGCGTGAACTCGTAACCGATCCTCATAACTGCCGCTTAATTTATTGTGCAGATTGAAGTTTGTTTTTGTGTTATGAAAATTTACATTGTTAATTTCGGCAAAATCTCTTTTTAGTTGAGGTACGTAGGTAATGCTACGTAGGTAATGCTGTAGAACGTCTGTTGCTTCGTAACCACAATTGTTTCTGGCCAGGATGGCCGTGTCGTCAGCATAAGTGGTGATGAGCAGGTCCTGTGGGTCCTCTAAGGCGATGCCCTGAAGCATGTTGATAATTCTATAATCTTAGGCTAAGTGAACCATCATCTTTTGGCGTTCAAAATACTTAGATGCGTTTGTTTAAGAAACTGGTTTGTCTCCTGTAAGAAGAACAGAATTGCTTATCTTTAAGCCCACTTTCCGAGGAAAATTCACAATATGTAGATCTCTACGAATCGATTTGCATATTATAGGTTCACGTGCACCATGGGTGTTGGAACAAATTTTCGTCGATTTTTCTGGTTACTGTTATGTATTGTCTATATATAAGGAATGCACTGAATGGATTTGCAGAACTTTTAGTCAAAAAATATTTATTAAACTGAAATAATATGTTTTATTTAGCTGCAGTTTCGGTTTATTCTGGATCTGTAGTACTAGTAGCGTCTGTTGTTGCACCGCCAGTAGTAGTAGTGCCTGTTGTTGCACCGCCAGTAGTGGTAGTAGCGGGTGTTGCACCATTGCATGCTCCGTTAACGCTAGCATACTCGGTCAGCGAAGGATTTCCAGAGGTTGATACACAACCCTGTTGTTGCTCGTTGAAGTAAAGTCCCCCAGTGCAGAACTCGAGTTCACCGTTACCGTTGTTGCAGTACAAGTAACCTTGGCAGCCATTTGTGCCGGCAGCATTGACCCATGTCGTCGTTGCGTCTTGACATCTATTACATCCGGGAGTTACAATTGCCGCTTGACGTCCAACACAACTATTTTGCGTAACATCAAAGTATTGACCAGTTGCGCAAGATTTGGTCTGATTAGTACCTCCAGTGCAGAGATAATAATTACCGCATATTTGAGTATTAGGAGTGATTTCACCCTCGTTGCTGCACACGCTATTAGCACTATTGTCGATTCCTGTTACCCTACTGCATACTGCAGGGTTGTTATATCCGCATTTTTCAGATTGTACATTAAATGCCTAAAACAAAAGACGATTAGTTATTTCTAAGAGATGAAGCATGGTGAAATAACTTACAGTCTGAGCACCATCTTCACATACGCCATGTTTAAGTTGACCTGATGTGGTGCAATAGTTCCAGATGGAGCAATCCTGAGTGCTACCAAAGTAGAAGCCGGGTGGAACCACTTCACAGGTGTTGCTGAGGCTGTTGTCATTTGAGTTTCCGCATGATCCTGATACACACTGCTGCAGTGTGCCGCTGAAAGTTTGTCCTGCTGGACAATGTCCGCGACCACTTTCCTTATCATCAAGGCAATAAATCCATCCTGTGCAATCGCCACCAATTGGCACCCAATTTACACCACTTTTTCCAAAGCAGGGTTGCGATAAACCATAGAGACAATTAACTTGTCCTTCGGGAACGCACCTCTTTTGGGCCAAATCAAAAGCATAGGTGTCAATGCAGGTATAATTTACTGGTCCATTGTTAGTGCATTGGTAGTAGTAAGAACAGGACTGGGTTCCGCCAAGTAGTGTGCCAGTCTTCACCATGGTGCAATAAGCTGTCACGTTGTAGCCGCCTTCCATGACGTCGGCGCCCATGGCACTGCCGAGTACCAAGAATAAAGCGCAGACGAATATGTGTTGCCCTGAAATATTAAAATATGTGTAAAAAGCTGCATTTAAAAAGGATCAAATGTTTTCGTCCTTCCACAATATGGCTTACCTGCCATTATTTGTTGTTTTGCTTTTTTTTTACCGTTGAACTAATTCAACTTGCGAGTTGAATACACATTGACTGAACACCTTTAGCACAACTGTCTTTTATGTCTGGGCTCCTCTGCCTAGCCTAGTAGTGTCACTACATGTTTTAGGGAGCCAATATGGTTGATAACGCGCGATTTCTAAAGAAATATAGTAATCAAAAGCGATCAATTAATTTCAATTTAAAACATTCTATATGTGTAAATCTGACACATCATATCAGTTTAAAACACCAATTTTAATTAAAAAAAAAACATGTAAAGTTAAGATAACTCAACTACACTAAATATAGTACTGAAATAAGTTTTCGTCATGATTAAGCAGCTACTAATTAAATTATATAGATGTAAGCGGTTGAAGTTTAACGGCAACAACCATATCTGCTTTTGAAGGAAACAATTTTGTTAGTTAACAATGAATGGTTCATTCAAAACTTGTTTCAGCTGATGTATAAGAGCTTGCATTGTCGTGAGGAGAGTCAATCCGTCTTCGCCGATTGGTTTTTCTCAATTCTCTACAAACTTCTGGCAAACAAATGGTTGTAAAGCATTCAGATTGTTCCCTATTCGGATATTTCTTGGCACAGTTCACACCCCCTTTTTTTTGGGCAATCGTCAAGTTATGCGCGGTCCAACGGGAATGCACTCCTGGTCACTTGAATGGCCCCCCTAATTATTTTTTTTAAAAGCCCATATTTTTTAAACTTATTATCATTATCATTAAAGATAACTTAATGAAATAAATTTTGTTCGATATATAATTATATTTTTTACGCAATTAAAAAGGATTTGGCTTTCTATCTGACTTAGTTTAAAAATAACAATTACTTTTGTCGACTAACAGCAAAACACTTTGACTAGGTATAATTTCTAAACAAAAATGCTATGTTAATGAAATTTTTCTTAAAGAAATAAACCGTCCAAATAAAAAGCGCACCAAATATCAGTTAAAAAAAATTTGATGCAGATGCCCGACAGTGGAATACACAGGGTACAATTTTTTCCATGAAAATCAAATTTCATGCAAATTTTTGTATCGATGCGTTGAACTACGGGGGTAGGCGGCATTGTGCGGAAAAAGGTCAAAATTGTCTGGTTTATAAGCCTAACGTACCACATTTGGTTAACATAAAGGTTAACTTTAACATTTCTGTAAAATGTGAGATTCTGTTGCAGTTCATTGAAAATTGGCCTAAAATTGGCTATATATTATGTATATCTTCTAAAGTTCTTATCCGGTATGATCATTTTTACACTACACATGCACAGTAATAGTGTGCATAACTGTGCCAAGTTTGAATTGGATAGCTTTTATGGTGTTGGCTAAAACCGCGGTTAAAAAAATCTGTCACAGGGGAAGGGGGTGAGATATCGACATTATTCGACAAACTCTTTTGCTCTAGCTCTTATAGTCTCCGAGAACGGTGCGACAACACGGACAGACGGACATGTCTATATCGACTCGACTATTGCTCCTGACCATGTTTGACCATGGATCATATAGTCTTCTATGCCTCCTTCTGCCTGTTACATACATTGCACAAATCTATAATACCCTTTTACACTTGATGCAATTGCTCTCTATGGAACTAGCTGCAAGCAGACCAATTTGTTTCTCAATTGTGAGTCGTTTTACTGTGCCACGTGCCTGAGAAATAACCGTTCGCATAGTGATAAACACTGTGAATCACTTTTTGGTTTTCACATTAGATGTTTTGTTAAGATATGTCAATAACTCTATGTCTTTTTCTATCGCAAATTATGTTTAAAGTGACAAGGTCGGAAAGCAATCGAATTATATCTCAAGTTCAATTTCATAGGAGAGGTTCACGCAGTCGCCCAAAGTTCTCGATGAGCACTATACCCTTGCGAAAGTATATCTCTCCAATACTCATCGATGTAGCCACTTTTAAAATGTTTTTAACACTGCTCCAAATAAGTTTAGAATTTGTTGGGTCTAGGTAACGCCCGCTCATCTGGCCGTCTTCATCAACCTTTTGGTACAATGGTACAGAAAGTGTTTTCCTTTTATCCTTGTGTAATGAGGGTTCTTTCAACGTAGCCCTGACAAGGCTTTTAAGTAGCTCGTCAGCGAAGGCCCTATAGTAGTCCGAATATCCGTATATTTAGAAAAAATGAGTCGAACATTATTTGTTGTAGTACATATTGTCCTTACGGACACTGGGTAGCAGTGATAGGTCAACATGTTTATGTTTATTATGTTCAATGTTTATGTTTATGTAAAAACATGCCTACCTACATGTCTTTTTTTTTCAGTTTACAGGAGAAGCGTTTTAAAATTGGTACATTATGGCCCATATTTTTTTTAAAGATTTCGTCTGATCTTATGATTGTGTCATTTTTCTGCCTGCTAACTTAAATAATGTAGCTATAAACTGAGAAGAGTCTCCAAGGGTGACATGCACACATCATTTTCGTAAAGACAGGCGAATTTTTTTCAAAATTAACAGCCTACGTGGCATACCCTGTACACATTTTTGCGAAAAGGTGAATTTGAGCTTTTGCCTTCCGCCTGGATGTTTGTGCAGAATTGTATTTCCTGTGTCAAATCGGCAAACAGTTTGATTTAAGTGCATGTTGCTCAAAAAGCATTGCCTAACATGCGAGTTCACCAATATGAGGGAAGCATGGTAAAGCTGCTATATATACTGTGGAAATCACTTATTACAACAATGCTTACTACGTCATATTGGTTAAAACAACCAAATTCCAGTGTTCCGTTCCGACAGATGATATCGCTAACTAACGAGGTTGTGCAAAATAGATTATTGCTAACTAAAATGTTCAATACAATCATTAATCTCGACTTATCAACATGTCTTCAATAAAGGAAGATCAATGAACACAAACCTTTTGGAGTTTTTAGCTAATATCATTAATGCCTTTTCATTTTAAAGAACATAACGTAAGTATTTATGGTTAGCTATTATCCAGCGTGATCAATGTGACTTCTGGAGTTGCCCATGTTAGTCACCTTGACGTTATCCTGCTTAACATATTTATTAACGATTTGCCGTTAGTTCTCCGTTTATCGAAAATCCTGACATAGATGTTAATCACCTTAATGTAATCTGTGAAAAAATTATTACTCACTTCCATATTAACCTTAGTAACACCCATCAACCCCCATGTGGTGAGCGGCTTAGAGAATACCACCCCAGCAGGTCAAAGCTGGTCGTATGAGGCGACTAACAATGACATTGTTTATACCCTGTAAACGAAGTGTAAAAGGGTATTATAGATTTGTGCAATGTATGTAGTTCCATGGGCAAAAATGATCAAAAGCAATAGTCGAGTCGATATAGATATGTCCGTGTGTCCGTGTTGGACCAGCTTTCTCCGACACTATAAGAGTTAGAGCAAACAAATTTTACCAAAAGATGCGCATTTGCTCAAGGCTGAGGGAGTTTTTCGAATGAAGTCGATATCACAGACACGTATAAATGTATTTTTGATCTATTTTATAAAATTCAACGACATTGGCCCAAGAATATTGGAGTTTCAAGTATAAAAGTGAATTTTGCCCCCAAAAATAGTGAACTTCCCAATAGGAAAATTTGCAATTAGACTTTCCCAATATGAAAATGTTTACAGGCATATCGATCTTATGAAAAGAGATATGAAAGTGGATACTTCCGTTCCCATTTTACTGTATTTAGTGTTTTTAAAGAAGAAGTGTACAGGGTATTCCACTGTCGGGCACTGTCCCGACTGTCTGCATAAAATTTTTTCTTTTCGAAACCAGTAGAGCCACCCCAGCCCTTAAAAGGGTTGTGCGTAGGGTTTAGTACCCACCACGTAAAACGACAATTCCAATGAAGGAATGTATTCCTGGACATCAGTCCATAACCTGATAACGGGTTGTTATGGCTAGTTAAGAAAAAAAACAACCTTGCAAGGAGTTGCAACGTGGGTTTATTTAAGGACTTGGGAGGTAAAAAAGAGGTGATGGAAAGAGTGTGCTCAAAACTACAAAGCCCTTGTTAGTACAATGCCTGAAATCGCAGGGTCAAACTTTAAAATACTTGTAATATATACACATATATATATTAGACCATTTATTATTTTAAATATATTTATTTCCTTTTGGTCTAAAAACCACCAATATAAAATTTGGTCAGCACAAAGTTTATTTAAAAACGACGATTTCAAGACTAGTAATATAAATAAAATTTTTTTTTGCTTAAATAGAAGACTTTTGATTAAAAAACCCATATTCCCCCCCCCCCCCCATATAAAATGTTATTTAATATTCCAATGTACTTTGGGCAGACCTTAGCGTTATCCGATCGGCACCAAATTTTATATTATAGGCCGAATGACAAAATTTTTAAGCCCGAAAATCAAGGGGCGCAACAATTTTAATTTCTTGTCTTATAAGCTATAAACGGTCTAATATATATATATATATATATATTTTTAAACCCTGTATTCATAGTGTAAATGGATATTATAGATTTGTTCAATGTCTTCAACAAATTTTCCTTTTATTTGATGTTTATTTTTTTTATTTTGATATTCGATTATTGTTTTTGGTCCTCATTATTAAATAAATAAATAAACAGTTAATGGTCTGTCATGCCATCATCCATCCATACTATACTTGACTCTATAAGTGTAGGGTACATACATATATCCATACACATTTTAGGTTTAATAACTCAATTAACTAATTTAAATAGATTTTAGTTTCAATAACTGAAGCAATCAGCTTTTGGTTTATTGGCTAACATAAAGTTTTGGCGCTATGGCTATAACTTGAAGGCGTTTCCAACTTGGGAGCACAGTCTCAAACCAGCTGCCATGTTAATAACATCAAATATTAATTAACTGGTACGGCTCAAAGACACAAACACACACATGAGCATATACTATATAGTATATGACTTGGGGCGCGTGTGGGGCATGCTGCGGTTTTTGTATCTTACTCGTTGGTTTGTTGCTTTTCATATTTCGCACAGACCTTACTACCTCGTTTATAATTCATTATAATTAAATTGTTTGCTGCCAGAGCAAAGCCTTGTTTGAAATTCCATTTTTTATACCCTGTACACAAAGTGTAAAAGGGTATAATAGGTTTGTGCAATGTATGTAACAGGCAGAAGGAGGCGTGGCAGACCATATATTCCATGGGCAAAAATGGTCAGGAGTAATGGTCGAGTCGATATAGATATGTCCGTCTGTCCGTCCTTCCGTATGAACTTCGAGATACCATAAGAGGTAGAGGCACAAAAATGTACCAAAAGATGCGCATTTAGTACACCGAAAAGATGAAGTTTGAATCAATCAATCGTCAATACAGCAATCTATCATCTCAAAACTCGACAGTTGTATGCCTCGTCTTAATGTGCATCTATGTTTCAAAAATTAAGAAAATCAGATAAATACATCAAAAGTATGCTAATTTCACCCCACTCGCCTTTAAACTGTGCCGAAATTGCACTGCATGTAGATATGGGTACATGTGAGCCAGAGTTACAAAATTTGGTGTGGAGACTCGTGGGACACTAATCGTAAAAACTGTATTCACCTTTTTTCAATAGAACACACACACAAATATATTGATTTGAAAATTGTCACAGACATTTATACAAAGTTACAAAGTTTAACGACATTGACCCAAGAATACTCGAGTTATGGACATAAAAGTAATGTTTACCCCCACTTCCCAATAGGAAAACTTGTCAATTGGAACTTCCCAACAGGTAAATGCATTCTGCCATATTCAAACTTCTCAAAAGAGACATAAAAGAAAATACTTTCGTTTCGAATTTACTGTATGCTGGATTTAGTGTGGTGGTCGGGTTATGAGGCGTATGAGGCGACTTATAATGACACTGGATTCTTTCGAGACCAGTAGAGCCAGCCCAGGGTTTTGCGTAGGGTTTGGAACCCACCATGTAAAAGCCCAATTCCAATGAAAGAAATACATCAAGCCGTAATCCGGTGACGGGTTGTTATGGCAAGTTATGAAGAAGAAGGATTTAGTGTTTATGGGGATAAAACGGGTACAGCGTATTCCACTGTCGGGCATCGTCCCGACTGTCTGGATCAATTTTTTTTTCTTTGTGACTTGTGTTGTTTATATTTTTATGCATGCCTGAAAGCATGCCAGGGGCACACCTACACACGCACACAATCTGGCTGCTTAGTTAACTTTCGGTGCTTAATTATGCTTGTCGCAAAAGTTTGCCTAATGACAAAAATATACTTAACCCACACACACACACACACACACACACACTCGCATACTTTGACAACAAAAATATATTACAAAAATAAAGTGTAAAAAACAACAACAAAGTTCAGTTTTGTGGCGTATTGTTGTTTTTCCTGTGGTTTTTGTTGCTGATTGCCATGCCTGATTTGTTCACGTCTTTAACGCCCTTAACGCCCTAAATGCTGCAACAGTTTTTGTTTTGTGGCCACGTGTTAGAAAAAATGTGGCTTAAAACGTATTAAAAGCATATTTGTGAGTATGTGTGTGTGTGTGTGTGTGTGTGTGTGTGTCAAGGCATTATTTTACCTTTACAACCACACACATATGAGTCTTAAAAGCATTACACGGCATGACTGTTGATGTTTTTCCTGTTTTATGTACACTCCGCGGCACTTGAATAGTGCCACGCCATCACACTCGACTATAACACAAATACTGTAGAGCTTTATGTATAATAGGCGAAAATTTTCTTCTTATTAACTAGATAGTTGATGAACGGTTTTACCAGCAGATATTTTTACCGTGCAGAAAATCCGATGGTAAATATGTAATTGATAAGGTCTCAGCATAAATTGCTTTAATGATATACGTATGGATTTACTCCTGGTAATTATTTAATTAGCGACGCCGGGTGGTATCATGAAAGACTACGGCGGCACCTTAGAGCTTAGAGCATTTGTTTTCTAGAACTCGTATTCATACATACAAAGCCGTATACTGCTATACTTAGAAATAAATGGACTATTTCGAAACACTGATAGTTGTCAAATCATGGGTTGGAAGCCAGAATGTAAAGTTGATGAAGTGGACACCAAAATGGAATCCAAAAACTGAAAATTATGAGGATGTATGGAATTGGCTTATGCGCAACGTCTGGGGTGTACAGAAGGCTATATTCAGATAAAAGCTAATTCGTTGACCGGTTTAGTGCGATAAAGCGGGTTCCATAATCCGGGTTTTAAGTGAGCCAAAATTTACGTTGTTTAATTTAAATTTCTCTCTAGTTTTATAATAGTCATATTTCAGTGTCCTAGAGTCTATGTTCGTACCGTCTGACTTTGTGTGCGCTGGTATTTGTATAGTTATTGTTATGAGCATGTGTGTGCACGCTGCTGTTGATTAGTAAATAGCTGTGTGTGTGCCTGTGTGTGTGTTGGCTCGTTTTTATAAGCCGTTGTTTTGTTTGCGTTGTGTTTTTGCGCTACCTTCCGGTTTCATCTCCGGCTAACAATAACGACCTGCAGGGTCGGGTCTCTCTCTCTCTCTGTCTCTCGCCTCTGCCTTTTGTACACAGACACGCTCACCATCATCTATCTAGCGTTATAATTTATGCGGCTGCAATATGGCAACCCTGCTGCTGAGCACAGCACAAAAACAAAAAGTTTCGTATGCCCAGCCTGGGCTTCAATAGGTCGATACCCAACATGCCGTTACACTGCCACACGCAATAGAGAGAGAGCGAGAGAGAGCTGAGAGAGCATTTCCCTGTTCAAAAAACAGCTGTGCCTGCATAGTGTTGCCAGTTGCTTGCACAGCTGGCAATGCCATGGCACTCACACAGGCACAGTTGCCGTCACTTTTTTCAGTAGAGCAATGTTGAAGCGATAAACTGCGTTGGCAACTTTCAAAAATTGAGCGCAAGTGCAGAGCGAGAATTCTGCGGGCGGCCAATGCTGCTGTCTGCGTCACCTGACATTGAACAGGGGCAATGTGTGTGTGTGTGTGTGTGTGTGTGTGTGTGTGTGTGTGTGTGTGTGTGTGTGTGTGTGTGTGTGTGTGTGTGTGTGTGTGTGTGTGTGTGTGTGTTAAATATCCCTAGCATACTTTGCTGCGTCCGTGGCTGTCGTCCTGTCGATTGAACATTCGCGCTTTAGCTTCTGGCCTGTTAGGAAGTGCCGTGCGGATTAAACACCACGGTTTTTGTCGGTATAACGGTATAACGCGCGCAGCAAATACTCACACACACACACACACACACACACACACACATACACACTTGCAAAGCTACTGAAATATACATTAATACATATATATACATACTATACATAACGGCATAACGAATTTTACATTGTGTTTGCGTGGTAACAACAGTTTCGTTTGAGTTCATAAAATTTGAAAACAGTGTTAAAAACAAAAAATTAATTCTTTGATCAAATTGTTACCGTCAAATTTGTGTCTTGGCAAGCAACATAAAAGAAAAATCAATTGCCCCCTAGGCTATGCAAAAGAAAAACGAAAAACCATCAAGAAATAAAAAAAGACGAAAAAAGCATTGCCTGCTGCCAGGCGTCACGTTTGATTAGTTGCCGAAAATTTTCGTGTAACAAGGCTAAAAGAAAATTGTGCCAGCCAAATTGTGTTTCTTCAATTCGAATTACCGACTTTCGAGAGCTAATTTATAGATTTTTTGCTGTCTACGTTTATTGAGTTCTCAAATTTGTGCAATTTCAGCTTAAATGTTGTTGCTATGAATTTGCATAATGTTTATTGTACAAATTGTTGCCTGGCTTAAAAATGTTGCCAAGCCGGTGTGCAGGGTATATAAGGTCAAGGGTGTTATAGATTTGTGCAATGTACAAAACAGGGTGTAGTTGTTGTGGCAGACTATAAGCTTTTTTTTTTGGCAAAATTGTAATCTTCTTCGGTCTGTATGAGCACCTAGATCTTGAAGATTATTATCCATAAGCAGGTGCAGCTTGTAGAGTGACTGATATCTGAGTTTATTTTGCAAGATATGTTTAAAATCTAGTTCCACGAAATTTGGTATTTAGGCTTATCAACAAAATAATGTTGATTTCTTCCGCATTTCATTGGCCTTTTTTTTCCCTTTTTCATTCTCCCTTTCCTCTTTTTTTTGGCAAAACGCGTACAGAGTATCCCACCGTCGGGCACCGCCCATACTGTCTTCATCTTTTTGATATATGCAATGTTCGAATAGGTTTACTTTCAAAAAAGTGGCTAAATCCTGTAACTTTTGTTGCTCATTTAGACTTAATTCAGCTTGTTACACTTGCAACATAAATTTTGCTGCTGTCACGTTTGCTACGCTGCAAAATCGAATCATTGATTTTCAGTCAAAGTGTTTGATTTTTTTCTTTTTGTGTACTTGCACACATTTGGCTGCTCTGCCAGACACATGCAAACACACATACACACAAGTGCCGCAAGTTTTGTTGGCGGCACTTATAAAAGACACACATGCACTATATATATATGTGTGTGTGTGTGTGTGTGTGTTTGCATCCCCACCCTAAACTTGACCCCAGGCATTCATTTTGCACTTCATCAAGCTTTGAATGCTGGCGATGGCGTCACAATTTGCCTGCACTCCACTTTTTTTGTGGGCTAAACGTCTAGGCCAAAAATGCCTAAAACTTAGGCTTGTATGTATATACACCCACACACATGTCCGCAATCTGAGTCAGTGGGCTGGCTAAGATGCTGCAGGGCAAAAACTTTTGCTGCTTTAAATCAAAGCCAAGTTGTCCGGCAAGTGTATGTACATATAGCTTTAGCTGAATTTAGCGTACACTTAAAACTTTTTTTTGGCTTTTTCCTGCCTGTAGATTTGTTGTTGTTGCTAGCAAGTAAAGTAACAGCAAAACGTCTACTAGAACCAAGAAAATGAACACATTTTCGCGTTGCATACTTTTAGGCATTTGGAAATTTACTTCGCTCCACACACACACACACACACACACACACACACACACACACACACACACACACACACACACACACCCATGCATGTATACATGATTCGTGCTGTTCGTACTCAACTGCTCGTCTCTCTGCTCGAATCCGCTAGTCTCGGCCTGGGAAAGGTTTTTCGGCTGCTGTCTGCTCGACTGCGCTGCTGACGTCTGCAGCACAACACCCCCGCTCTGGCCATGCCCTCTGCTCTGCGTCGGCTGCTTTGCCAAATATAAAAGTTGGTTTTGGTCCGTACCGTGTATCCTTTGGAGATTCATTTTAGTGCGCATTATGATTGTTTGGCATATTTTAATGATGCCATTGGGCTTAATGAAATTATTGTAACGCCAACCGAATAAGAACCATTGTGACTACATTTACTGTTGGTTCTAGTCTCATTAAACAAACACATGATATTACATGGCTATCCCCTTTTAGAAGTGCTCGCTGTTAAGTAAAGTGCCACACTATTCAGTGGTGTTCCACAAAACTTTTTCAACCCAATTTCCACCCAAGAGCCATTCATCATTGGATTAGCCTTCTTCTTCCCCTTGCTTTCTTCACACAAAAATCATTCCATCAATATGCACGAAATGACTTTGATCAAATAGATATTTAAAGAGATTTCCTTTCTGACACAACATTGATTATGCATAGACCAAAATTAAATCAAAAATACTTGAATCCCTATAAAAATTTAATTTTTTGGCAATAATAAGATTAATTTCGATTTGTTTTACGGCTCATTCCCAAAACTATCCAAATATGCGGTGTCCAACCATTTAAAAGCTCTTTTTATTTTAATTTTTGCTATTCTAAATGGCTCCTGAATGTACGTCAGACCAATCTTGTCTCTACTCTCCAGTTTGCTGCTCACTGCATTAAAACATCTTTTGCGGCGGTAAATGTCCATTTGCAACACAATTTTTAAGCAAGCAAACATATCTTTTTGGAAAATTGTTTTCTTTTTATCGTACCTAGTAAAATTTTACAGCTTTGTGCTTCGCTTTTATGGGCCACGTCTTTCATCATGGGTATAATATTTGCAAATATTGGCATCAGGTGCCGCCTTGTCATAGGTAGTAGTATTTAAATGCAACTTTTCTGACATTTGAAGCCCAGCTGCTGTTGTATTCTTAGTTCAGTGTGGACGCCATCTTGTTGCTTTCCTTACTAAAAATATATATATTTTAATATTTATGCTAGATAGATATTTAAGATACAGTTTTACCGACGCTTTGTGTCGACGCTGTTATCGTTATTTTGGCATCTAGTCTAAGTAGCTGTACAGGGAAGTGTCCATGGTGTAGACTTGAGCACATTGCAACAATTGAGCTTTGCGGCTTATGACTAGTTAAATATTGATGATGGATCATAAATACTTGTAGATAAAGTGCTTGTCCAAGGCATGCAAATCGATAAAATATTTATAGTGGAACAGAAACATAATTTTAATAATTTAAGTAACTAATTACGTGGGCTATCCCAGAAGTTCACGCAAAAGTGCTCTTCTAGTTACACCACTAGTAAAGAGAATTGTCAGAGAATTGCCTCGAAAGAGCCGGACTCTATATCTTTATTATTGGCAAATCTTTTCAAAGCTGGGCACATAAAATATTTTACGGAAGCGGATTTTGACTAAGATGAACGAGGGAACAATTCGAACTTAAACTAATGGCCACACAACTTTCTTTTCGATAAATGATAAATAAATACTTCGTCCCGCTCTTCAAAATTATCAATGAATATTTTTCTACAGGCATCCCGTAATATTGATGCCAAGGTTTGGACTGTTCTTTTGAATCAGCTCGGACACAGTAACGTTTATCTTGGATGTTTTCACGACCTTGTTGTAAGCGAAGGAGCATACTCTTCTAATTATAATTCAAGCACAGTATTACAATTGTAGCATTTCTACAAATTCACTGAAATGTCCCTTTTGGCATTGGGATCGTGGCTGAGAATTTGTTTTAAAAACGAGGATTGCATTATAAATGCAATAACGTTCGGTAGGGTCCCGGATATGTATATAGATTAGGAAAAATTCATATTTTTCTCGGCAAAGTATGTTCTCTTTTCGCTATTTGTATTTTTCATAGTCAAGACTACAAGTAACATGCTACACTAATTTCCCGAAATTAAGTTCATCTAAATCGGTAATAACTTGAGAATATCATAGGCATTAATTCTTTAATATACACGTCTTGATGCAGTAACGTACACGTGCATTTATGATCCGATTACAATATTTACTTATAAAAGTGTAGACGAATGAACAAAAATTTGGTAATCTCTATAGACCGAAATTCGGGTCTGTCTCTATCTTATAGTAACTAAAAGAACCATGAATACCAATGTAAAGTTTTGCTAGTTTAACTCTATATATTGAGGTTGGTAGAATTTCTGAGTAATTGAATTACAATTTTCATCACTTTCTTTTCACCTGATAGTGGAACTAATAAGGCTATAATGGGAATTCGGCAAATCGAAATTAAAAGCAATTTCAAAAGATATTTTGATAATTTACACTACAACAATATGAGGTCTTTCAAAAAATATTCCTCCTTTATACTCTCTCTTTCATCCTAGTTCTAAGTTTCTCTTTAGTAAATCTTCACTAGGCCTTTATTTGGCATGCTTTATAATGGCAACTATATCAACTTGACACAAACTCAAACAAACAAACGCACGTCGAGCTCACAATTTGAAAAGCAAACATTTCATAGACGTTGTGCTGGTGCTGATGGGTTTAGTGATTGATTTACTGCATCCAGTGCCTGCGCTTGGTGTACACAAAATAACTGGCAGGCTGGCAGTCAGTCAACCAATATTCATGCTCCAATTGCATCCACCCAAAACAATGCCGGCAGTGTGTGTTTATTTTTAGCTAGCAACGGAGCAGGTCTCTGGATGCACTTTGCTATGATGCTGTTGTTGTGCAGTCCAACTGACTGTGGTAGCACTTGAAACCTCTAACCCAAACCTAACCCCTCCGCCCGCCCTGCTCTACTCTAGCTTGTTTGCTTGCTTGTTTCCTTGGCATTTGCTTGCATCAGCAGAAACACAAGATACACTGAGTCGCTTGGCCCGTTTAGTGGCATAATGCAAAACCCAAGTGGATACACAAACAAAGACATTTCAGCCCCCTTCTCTGGCCGTGTGCCCTCTTCTCTGACAAACGCAATGCAGTCAAGTAGATGTTACCCTAGCGCCGTCCCTGGTCTGCGTCCTGGTCTGCCAAGGCCTGTCCTGGCGTCGTTAATCATGCGAATTATGCATGAAAGTAGAGTACTTAATTTCAATGGTCTAAACAACAACGCCAACGACAACAACAGCGACAAGCAATTTCGATGACCTACCAATACACTTGAAGAAATACTTTTTCTTTTTTTTTGTATTTACACTTGACTGCACGAGAGAAACACGGCGCGGTATGCTGCGGGTTGAGAGTGTTGTGTGGCATAATGCTTGCATAGTTTCGGGGATGAGCAAATTTCCCTTGTGCGCGTCGACGCGTACTTGTGCGCTCTCTTTCGCTCGTTTGCTTGTTGTTCGCTCTCTTCGTTGTTATTTACCGCTGGTTTTCACGCCTTTGTCAATTTGCAGCAACTTGTGCGCTCGTTTGACTTGGGTTAAATTGTTTGTGATTGTCGCAGCGTCTTTGTGTGTGTGTGTGTGTGTGTGTGTGTGTCGGCAGAGTTGTCAGCTGTTTCGCTTGCATGCAGCTGCCTTGCCGTCTCACTATTATTACACAATAACTGTGCGTTTTTTTTTTTTAGGTGTGGTTTTTGCTTCACTTGTGCGGCGTCTTTATAACGCCCACCAACAACCACGCCCACGCTGACACACACACACCACAATAGCGGCAACCCACTGACACTCATGGTCGATTGCATTGTCAGTGCAGTGGCTCCAACCCGCCCACCCACCAGTTACCTCCCACAACCCGTTTTTTAATCAATCACCGTTTTGTCGCATGGCTTTGAAACTTTTGAATTGCACAGTTTTAGGCGCCGTTATAGTTTGTGCCATTTTAAACAGGCATTGCCTTGAGTTTGGCCTGGCCTATTCTATTTGTTATTGGTGCCATGTGCCATGTGCGCCATTTTGCACTCGAGACACATTGTCGTCGCTGTAGGCATCGTCGCCGGCTTCAAAGCACAGTGGGGCCAAATGCTTTTATGTGCAGATTTTATACAAAGTTTTTACAAAGTTAAAAGTAGTTGTCTACTTATTTAGGTGATACAGGTAAACGGTAAATTTAACGAATACATTTGCAATGCCGGACGTTAGCTTTTTTGGTCATTGTTTAATTCAAAAGTTGCCTAATGCTATTTTGTTGTTGATTTTATTATTCATTTTTCAGAAGTACAGTTTTAAAGAGTCAAGTTAATGCTACAAAACTTAAGTTTTTCAAGATTTTATTGAAAGCAAGCTTTTTTGTTGTTTTAGCGAAACTTAAAAGTGTTTTACTGTGTTTTGCGTTTCTGCTTCGGGTTTTTTGGACTTGCTAAGGATGTTTCATTTCAAAAACATAAATTTACAAGCCAACGAAATAGACCCCTCAGTGCAAAAACCAGAGTTCGCTTTGCACTACACTCGTTTCAATTGAAATTCAGTTTTCGGACGAATAGAAACAAAACCAACAAATAAGATTTAAATGTCAGCAAAATGTTTTTCGCCCACTGTACGGTATCACTGGTGCCGTGCGCCTTTTTTGTATGCTAAACTTTCTTGTATTTCTCTGTTTTGATTGCTGTTGACGCCGCCTTGTTGACATTGCCAGTTCAGGCTCTTCTGCAATCCGCTGTGTACGAAAATTTGCGGCAATTAATTCAACAATAAAAGACATTCAAAACAAAATAGTATTGTGAATAAAAGTTGCAAGTGCAAAACTACGACAAGCAAGAAACAAAAGTTGCAACATGGCCTGGGGCTATTGGTCTGCCACAACCGTTGATCGCGGGCGTTCACCGCGTCGTCTTACACAATGCACACCGCTGCCGGTCAATCTGGTGCAGCAGGAGGACGAAGAGGAGCATCCGCCACAACAGTCACAACAAACGCAGCAATCGCAAACCTGTCCGAGCACACCTTCGGCGAATCAACAACCAGCAGGCGATGGACTCTGCTATAGTCCTACGTGTCGTTCGCGTTGCTCCAGTCCCTGTCCGGGATCACCATGCGGCTCCATAACACCGCCGCCGCCGCCGCTGCTTACGTCTTCGCAGCAGCATTTGCATCAGCATTCCAATAAGAATTGTCCGGCAGCACAGCAGCTGCTTAGCCATTTGGACAGCTATACAGCACGTCGTCAGTCGCTGGATCAGCTGGACAGTCCACAGGTAGACCAACTACAGCAGCATCAGCCACAGCTCAGTCAGCCGCACTCATCAGAACTTTGCCTTTGCTCTCTTCCACATCAGTCCAAGTACTTTGATATACAGGCCAATCAATTGTCGGATATCATGTGCCGCGGCGCCGTGGTCAGCTCCATACAATCGGCTAATAATACGCTCACCCGTGGCGTCTCGCTGCACAGCCGCAGTGGCAGTGCTCATGGCAGCGTGCACGGCGGTAGTCATCACAGTCACAGTCATCATGGCAGCGCGCATGGCTCACTGGGTTGCCTGCAGAGCGGCATAGGCACTGGCAGTGGTGGCATAGCTGTGGGTAGCACTGGCAGCATTGGCATGCTGTCGGCCAGTCATATTGATACCGGCGACTATGATGTGCCGCATCCGCATCCCTATACGCATCACTATATGCAGACAACAGCCTCGGTGACGCCGCCGCATGCTACACTAAGTCGGCCCGGTTCTGCGGGCGCCGTCTGCGCTGGACACGACTCGGGGTCAGACTCTAGCCAGGGCTGCGGCGGTTCTATGATGGGCGGCATGCTGACCATGCATGGTCTGGGCGGTGCGCCTGGTCACATGGGCAGCCTGGGTCATCATAGCACGGGCAGCGGCTCGCTAGGTCGTTGCTCCAGTCGCTGTCACAACACGAATACCACCACCACAGATGACTCTGGCGGCGGCAGCAGCGGCGGGGGTCCTGGTGCTGGCATATTGCTGGACTATCATCATGGACGTGGTGGCAGTATTGGGCATCATAGCGGCAGCGCTGGCAGCGGTTTAAACGGTTGCGGCGCTGGCAGTGGCAGCATCGGCGGACGCAGCAGCGTCCTAGGCACCATACACAATGGTCATGGCCATCATCACCAGCAATATCATCACGAGTGTATACACTATGAGCGTCTGCCCATACCCGTGCCCATACCCACGGTGCCCGTTATGGCCTCAGCGCAGCAGCAGCCGTTGCCTCTGGCCACGCAGCATCTGCTGCAGTCGGAGGAGGAGATCGAGCCAGCCTATGCGACAGGTAAATGTATATGAGTGGGTGTGTGTGTGTGTGTGTTTGTGTGCTATCTAATCGCGCCGCTCAATGGGCATTACTTAGCTCTCCTTTGCCTGTCTTTTATCTCTTTTGGCAATTTGTTGCGCTCTCACTTGCTCCCAATTACTAGCTGGCGTTCAATTCTAGCGACAATTCAATCGCCACTTGAAACGGTTTCTTGTACTTTTTGTTGTGTTTTTATTGTCATTGCGCCCATTGTTGCTTTAGGTTATTTTGCTTTGTTTGGTTCTGCTTCTTCGTGTTCCTCTTCTTCTTCTTCTTCTTTCGATATTATTGTTTAGTCGTTGCGTCTTTGGTGTTGCGTTCAGTGCGCTGCTGAAATTCGCCTGAAGTGCTTCGCGCGTGACAACTGCAAAAGAGGCAAATTTGTTGTTTTTTTTTCTATCTCTTTTTTTTACATTTCTTTATCGCTTTTCCACTCATATTCGATTAATTGAAAGCAGTTTTATGTTTGTGTGCTGGTGACCTGCAGTGAACTTTCCTCAAGATGATCATCTGGAGCGGTTTCTGTGAGGCAGCTCAAATTTACAGTACACAAACTGCCACATTTATGAGTGGTGGACCATCGTGTTAGTAATCAATCGAAAAGAATTGTTTTAAATGAGTATAATTATGGTTTATTGTGTGTGTTGTTGTATGATATCATGAGAAGTGCACATAGATACAATTGTATTGCATAAAAAATATCAATTGATGATATACAAGTTGTGAATTAACCCTTTGTTTGGTACCGTGGTCCAGCCAGACCATTTTAAACTTTGGCTGTAATTATAAGACAGTTCTAATTGAGCTAGGTACTTGAAATTTCATTCACTGTGGTCTAGCCAGACCACCAATATATTTGGGATATAATACAATTTGAACATATGACTGCGGTTTTTTCTTTATTGTTTTATGTATTTTTGTTCAAATTGCTAATATAATATTTCAGAACTTTCGTAAATATTTAGACGTTCTTATCCCGCTCTTTTCTATTGTATCTCTGAGTACTCATCGTCAATTGCTTGGTGAATTTTGAAAGCATAACACATCACAGTGCAAAAAAAAAACTATTTTATTTTATTTGTTTTTTACAAAAAATGATCAAGTGGAATATGTGTATAATACTCGATTTCGTAGACAAAGTTTAGATGCTGATTTTTAAATGAGATTGGCATCAGCGATGACCAATCAATTAGAACGTGCTTTCGAAGAAGAACAGCGCGACGAACCCGATCCATTTGATGACGGTGATGACGATCAAGATGAAGATTATGTGCCTGAAGACGTTGCATCAGATATTGAAAACTCTTTGGTGCACTCAAAAAGCTCCAAATATATTCTTGTATTGTGATGCAAAGAGATTTATGAGTTGAGTTTGAACTTATATGCGCTTCTTTATCTAATAGTATACCATAAAATGTGTTCAAATTGGGTTTTATATTATATATTTATATATATATTTTTATATTTATATATTTTCTAGCATAAGGGCTATAAAGAATGTCTCGTTCATACTGAAAAGGAAATGTTCCATGCTTTGAAGATTGCGAATTTGCTGGTAGTAGGAAACCCAAACTCTACTGTTTCGAAAGCCAGATGAAAATGGGCCACATCACGCACAACAATTTTGTGAGAAAAGTTTCTTCCGATATCATGACGCGTGTTAAAAACACCAGACAAGCATTTGGAAAAATCATAGTAGGATTAGAATTGCATCATCAGAACGGGTACAATCTCTTGTGAATGGCGATATTGTACATATCAACTATCCTACCTTAAAGTAACCTGTACTTTTTGTTAAGATGAGACATATCCATTTTGTATAAAAAAATACATTTGTATAACACCAAAGATGTTTTTAAAACATTTTTATAACCTCCATTCGATTTCGGGTACGTGGAAGCTTAATATCTGAATGAATTTTTATACCCTGTCCACAAATATTGATTTGTGCAATATATGTAACAGGCAGAAGGAGGTGTGACAGACCATATGTTCCATGGGCAAAAATGATTAGGAGCAATAGTCGAGTCGATATAACCATATCCGTCCGTCTGTATGTGTTGGTCTAAGTTAAGTTATGTTATCAAAAGATGCGCGTTTTCTCTAGGCTGAGGGAGTTTGTCGAATCATGTCGACGTCTTACGCCCTTCCCTCGTGACAGATTTTCACGAGTTTACACCTAAACCATAAAAGCTATCCAAGTGACACTTGGCACATCTATGCACACTGTTACTGTTAGTGTTATGCGAAAATCATTAAGATCGGATAGAAACTTTAAAAGATATAGGTAATGCTATGTAAATTTTAGACCACTATAAACTGCAACAGAATTTCACTTTTTACAAAAATGGTAAGGTTAACAGACTCATGTTCGGCTTACAAACCAAACAATATTGATCTTTTTCCGAATCATCCCCCATAACCCCGTAGCACAGAAATTGGATTTTCATTCATAAAAGCTATCCAAGTGACACTTGGCACATCTATGCACACTGTTACTGTTAGTGTTATGCGAAAATCATTAAGATCGGATAGAAACTTTAAAAGATATAGGTAATGCTATGTAAATTTTAGACCACTATAAACTGCAACAGAATTTCACTTTTTACAAAAATGGTAAGGTTAACAGACTCATGTTCGGCTTACAAACCAAACAATATTGATCTTTTTCCGAATCATCCCCCATAACCCCGTAGCACAGAAATTGGATTTTCATGGGAAAATTGGGTAAATGGGTACAGGCTATCCCACTGTCGGGCACCTTCTCTACTGTCGGCATACAATTTTTCTCTCTGTGTAGGCGAGTTGTGTAAAACATTTCCATATGCAACAGATTTTTTCGAAAAATAAATAACATTAAAACTCTATTTAAAACTAATCGTCAAGAAGGAAAGTAAAAAGTTTATCATAAGATTCGTGATTCTGTGATGCGACATCATCTGAACGCCAGTAGGAACTCAGTTTAGGAACTAATTAGCTTATATATCTAAAAGTTAGTTTAAAATTTCTGCAATGAATTCTCTAGTCACAGGCAAGCTACAAGGTTTCGTATGGAAATTCAGTCTAGAAATTACAAGTTTATATAGCTGACATGACTAAACGTGACCCTCGGTTGTTTTTATTTTACCACCCTGTTAGCCAATACTTTTGGCCTAGTCAAACAGCTTATCGCAAACAACTTATACAAAAAAGGTCTGGCGAGTTGCTTGCTGTTAAACAAGTCATAACCAAACAAAATTTGTCAGCGCTATCACAGAGTCATTTGATAAGAGAGTATATAAGCAGTGAGAATATTATTCACAGCAAAATATAGTATATATATATAGTATGTATCCATTGTAGATATGAAATATTCTTTCTAGGTCAATGTAAAAAAGTTAAGTCAATTCGCCAACTTGAACTTGTAAACAAACAAAAATGTTGACCCCCAATAAAAGTTGATGAGCAACAAATGCTCGGACTAATTGAATATGAATGATAGCCAGACCATAGACCCTCCCCCAACCCGCCCAACAGCTGCCCTGAAAAAGATTACTCTGATATGTTCCAACAACAATTAATTTCAATTGCGACAGGCAAAGAGTTGGTTGAGCGAAATTCAGGGGAACCTCTTTCAGTGCCCAACGGAAAACTTAATTAACTTCTGTGGCAATGGAGATACAAGAGTCTCTCAGTCTCTGTGTGCGTATGAGTGGCTGCTCTTTGTTTTAATGCCATTGTGCGTGGCACTGATAAGCCGGCACCGAGACCCTACTTACTGCTGACTGCTCTCTACAAAGTCAGTCAGTCAGTCAGATACCAAGTTGGAGCTGTCATGTTAACGTGTTGCGCACGGTGGCCATCAACGCAATCAACCGTTAATGTGGCTGGGCAAAAATCCATTTATAAGTAAAATACACTTGCCAAGGCTTATGCAGTATATACTATATACATGTATTATTCCAATTAGACTGATAAGTACCTTTTATTTTGCGCCTAAAAGCACTTTCACGTATTTTTCTCCTCTTGCAGTATTTCCCAATGTTCCTCAAGCACCAGGCATGTCCTGCGATGGCGAAGATCGTAAGTAAAATCACAATATTTTAAAAAATTGCTGTCATATTTAATTGGTTTCCCGGTACAGGCAGCATCTATAGACGCGGAGCACGTCGCTGGCGTAAACTATATCGCGTTAATGGGCACATTTTCCAGGCTAAGCGTTTCAATCGGGTAAGTACCAGGTTATTGATAGTGTAGGGTGATTCAACAAGAGGCTTCTCTTTTCAAATACATAAAAGAAATAACCTATATCGAACGTTCGCAGTGATTTTTTCCTGCTTTTTCAAATCTTCTAGTAAGCCAATATCTAGGAATTTGTTGATTACTTTGAACGCGAATTTTGTAAAAAAGTTTTATGTTTTCACTCTGTAGTAAATTACCCAAGTATATAGACGACACCTGTTCACATATTTCAATAATAGGTCTTCCAACTCTAAACCTCTTGTTGAACCAACCTTTATACACACCTTGTCCAGCTACTAATATAACTTTTTATATTTTGACAGCGAGCTTTCTGCGCCTATTGCAAAGATCGCATATGGGGCCTGGGACGTCAGGGTTTCAAGTGTATACAATGCAAGCTGTTGGTGCACAAAAAGTGTCATAAGCTAGTGCAAAAGCATTGCACGGATCAGCCGGAACCACTGGTTAAGGAGCGCGCCGAAGAGGCTAGTGATCCCATGCCCGTGCCGCTGCCACCGCTGCCTTACGAATCAGTCGGCGGCGGTGGCGATGCCTGCGAAACGCATGAGCACACGCATATTGTTGCACCACCACCGCCCGATGATCCGCTAGAACCTGGCACACAGCGCCAATATTCATTGAATGACTTCGAGCTGATACGCGTCATTGGACGCGGCAGCTATGCCAAAGTGCTGATGGTCGAACTGCGTCGCACGCGTCGCATCTATGCCATGAAGGTGATCAAAAAGGCGCTGGTCACCGATGACGAGGACATTGACTGGGTGCAAACGGAAAAGCATGTCTTTGAGACGGCCTCGAATCATCCGTTTCTTGTGGGCCTTCACTCGTGCTTTCAGACGCCTTCGCGCCTGTTCTTTGTTATAGAGTTTGTGCGTGGAGGTGATTTGATGTACCACATGCAAAGGCAGCGACGTCTGCCCGAGGAGCATGCACGTTTCTATGCGGCGGAGATTAGTTTGGCGCTAAACTTTTTGCATGAAAAGGGCATTATATATAGGGATTTGAAGCTGGACAATGTACTGTTGGATCATGAAGGTCACATTAAGTTGACGGATTATGGCATGTGCAAGGAAGGCATACGCCCCGGTGATACCACATCTACGTTCTGCGGCACACCTAATTATATTGCGCCAGAGATATTGCGTGGTGAGGATTACGGTTTTTCGGTTGATTGGTGGGCTTTGGGTGTTTTGCTTTATGAGATGCTAGCAGGACGCAGTCCATTCGATATAGCAGGCGCTTCTGAGAATCCCGATCAGGTAAGTTTTCGTTTTATACAAAAAAATGTACCAATTTCTAACAACATTTTTTGACTTTTACCAGAACACTGAGGATTATTTGTTCCAAGTGATTCTGGAAAAGACCATACGCATACCACGCTCTCTCAGCGTCAAAGCTGCCTCGGTGCTTAAAGGGTTTCTTAATAAGAACCCAGCAGATCGTTTGGGTTGCCATCGAGAATCTGCTTTTATGGATATTGTCAGTCATCCCTTCTTTAAGGTCATTGATTGGGAAATGGTAAGTGTTTGTGCGAGCGCGCTTCACATAGTCGAATTGTGCCCATTTGTGACCATGTTGTTGATGATGATAATGTACCAAGTAGTGCTCAAACTTTTATGCTATAAGGTTATCCAAAGAAATAGAGCTTACAGCAATCCACAGCTGTTATATATGAATGCGCTCGTAGTTTCGTCTAGTAAAAAGTTCTGAACACATTTTGACAATAATTGTTTTACTTGTCTAATTTTATTTTTTCTTTTTCTTTTTTTTGTCAAAGCCACGACATGAGCATAGCTATCAGGTGGAATTGTTAGAGTTCTTTAATAAAATTTAAAGAAAATCTGAGAGAAGACAATCAGATAAGATTTATGCAAATTCTAAAGTATTTGTGGATGATACGTTGAAATTGGGAGACAAACAAATGGAGAGCTTTGATCGATTTTGTGTATCACTCTGCAAGAATAGGACCACTATTTATGGCATAAAGATTATTCAAATTCCTTTTAAATACTATATCGTTTTGCCTACCAACCCATCAAAGTTATGTTACGATCTTCATAGGTCGAATAGAGGTGCCTCGTCGCAACGGCCTTTTTCTTACAGATCGGCAGTTTATCGTCGTCGATGATATTCCTTTTGCTGTCCAAATGCATTATGAACTGGTATGGCTTAGGTATTGACAAAGCATTCTTAAGATTGCATTTTTTTAAGGAATGTTGTCTAAAGATTTTGTCTGTTTGTTACGGCATTCATAAAATTGTTGCGGCTGCTGTAATAGGAATGATAGTGTCTGGCTGAATCGGCGTAGAAATCCAGCAAGGAATTTTATTTGCTATAATTGTGAATACCGCTGCGTCCAGGAACCTAGTTTAGAGACCCTCTAGGTCTCTCGCAGCATTTACATTCTAACAATTCGCATGACATCCGTGATTTTTAGTAAATTTGTTCATGTAGGGTGAAGGACCATAGTTCTTGATGTACAATCTTTTGAAATTCATTCTGCACTGTCAGAACTAGTAGTACTCCTATGGTTGATCCTTATACATATACCGAACTTGATAGAACTGGGCACTAAAAGAATTAAAACAACCAATATCTTGCACTTGCGTACTAAATCACAAGGAATTTCATTTACCATAACAGTGAATAATGTTCTCCAGCAAACGTGTCCTTGTAGGTTGGTCTGTAGTGTTGAAAGTCACAATGAGGTTGGTCCATACAAACTTGCTAGTATGAAGGGTCAATCTTATATACTTTACTTGATTGTAGGAGTGCCCTGCATCAGGCCGTAACCCGGAAACGGGTTGTTATAGCCAGTCAAGAAGATGCAGATCTCCCAAACATCAAAGAAACGGATGCCCAAATATCTTAGACAGGACAACCCCAACCTTTCTATGTAACTCTATTGCGCTGATAGCTTCCTTCAGTGAACATACAGGAGCATGTGTGCTACCATCAACAACATTTTTTTTTGTATCATACGTTTGGGCTACTGAATTTAAAACTGGCCGTCCCTGCAGGCGCTTAGAGGAAAGACATGGGTCTGAAGTACTTATTAGTGTAGTCTTAAATTATGTTTTATTGAAGTCAAATCTTTACAGGGCCAAATTCAAATGAAAAATCGTTGAAAGTATGTTTTAAAAAAAAACTATTATACTAATTTGAATTCAATTATACGATAAACTATCTTTCGACCCTTTTGGTAGCTGGGTTTTTTCCTCATAGGCAAGTGTGGCTGGTTTTTCTTTTTATGTATTTCATTCTACTTTTATGTGATTTAAATTAATCATTTTATAATCAAATATATTTATAAATGTCATATAATTGCGTGCGTTTATATGCAAAGATTGCACAAAAGGAGGTACAACCGCCTTATATACCAAACCTAGATCCTGGCGATCCGTATATGACTACAAATTTTGACGTTCAATTTACCAGAGAACCGGCTGAATTGACGCCAGATGATCCGTAAGTTTAAGTCAACCAACAAAAAAAAAAATATATAGCAAGCTTAGTGACAGCAACGGTTAACTTACTTAATTTTTTTTTGTTTCAAACGAAACCTGCATGAAAAGATTTCCCGTCCTTTCTAATACAATCCCAAATGCAATAGGGCTTACTACTCATAGTGATTAGTGACCCAGCTAACAGGTAAAGTGTTCGTATTCAGTCAGCCACATTGTAAACATTCCAAAGCCAGTCTCGTACTTATCATCATCTCAGACACACAAACATATGCTACGTTTATGCAGTGTAAGAAATTCGTGAAAAACAACTAAACAACTAACGAAACAATGTTACTTCGATTTCATTGATATAAAACACTTTCAAGTTTATTTCATAATCTACTAGATTTATTTGGAATTCATTTCACGATTTTCTTTCCTCGTGTAATAAACTGTGTAAAAGACACATAGATATGTGTCTTTTAACTGTCTGTTTGCTTTTGGGCTAACGAAATTAGTTTTTACTTTAATTTTGTTCAATTGGCTGCATTTCCCTATATATAACAATTGCAATTTTTATTTATTTTCTTTTCAAACCTACACACACACACTCGCACGCATACACATGCACCTACAAATCCATGTAGCTCGAGCGCAAACAGGTTTCGCCACCATTTAAGCCACGTTTAGACTCAGATCGTGATTTGGCCAACTTCCCGCCAGAATTCACAGGCGAGGCCGTGCAATTAACGCCAGATGATGAGTAAGTCTTTAATTTATTTTATTCTCTTACTCTTGTCTACTATATTTTTGTATTTGTTTAAACTGTGTGAACTAACATTTGTTATTATTCTATTGATTTAGCCATGTAATTGATAGCATTGATCAATCGGAGTTCGAGGGCTTTGAGTATGTGAACCCATTGCTAATGTCCTTGGAGGATTGCGTCTGACACCACGAGACGTGTGATTTGCATCCCTATAATATGCGTGTAAGTACATATGGTTATAAAAGTCGTACGACGAATCTTGAGCTTCGAATCGTGGAACCATCTCAGAAGATAAACTTAGAATATTGTCGCTCTGAGTCGATCTGTCATATGTTGGGGTGACAATGCAAGTATTTTGTCGGAAGAGTAATAACTGGAGCTTAAGAGACATCTTCTGATATGACTAAAACTATCACGTTTGTTGTGATGATAACTTTATGAGCTAACATAATAAGGTCCAAGCCAAGAAGTCATAGCTTCAGAGTTTGCCGGCAAGAGCAACAGCATAAAATGATCAGAGGGTTCCAACCAGAACTTTTTTTGTAAAACTCAATATAAAGTACTTACTTGTTTATAAATAAATTTTACAATCTCTTTATCCTGACAGTACTGAAATTTGACTTTACAAATACGTTTAGAATTTTTACCCAGTTAGTCAGCGGCTCGAAAACATAATTACTTATTCTCTGAGCAGTTGTTTCATGAATTTTCTAAAACTTAGAGATCATAATTTATATATACAAATGAAAAACCGTCGTTTTCTGAAATATGTCTCAAAATAAACAATTTAAGTATGAAAAAACTTTTAAAAAATCGTTTTGACGAAGGATGACGTATGAGCATTTTGGGTATTTGACAAAGTGTGAAATCGCGTTTTGGTTTAAATCACGATATCTCGAAGTCCGTGAAAGATGTTTATTTTAGCCAAAGGTCTTTCTTTAGACTAGAGAAGTTCCAAGCGAAGAAAGGATAATCCTTCGGCATAGCACATTCTTTCCCCCCTTGAATCCTAAGATATTCAGGCTTGTTTTGATTTCCGACTCGGAGTGAAACGTAAATTCGTAGTCATTTCGAGTCGTTGTGTTCTGGATTCCGTGTGACTTCGAATCGGAATGGCTTCGTTTACATTTTGGTTCGATAACAATTGTTTATCGGCTGCAACAGCTATGTTTACGTTTGCACCGGCAGCTGTTATTTTTAGCCTCTCTAATACCGATGTTCGCGAAGTTTTCAATAGGAAAGTTAGTCGGAACATCATTATCCACCAGTGCCACCCATTTGAAGGCATCAATGATCCAAATTTGCCCAAAAGCTTTGACTGCTCAGTGCAACCGTCACGGATAGTTTAGATTTGTGATGGATGCTATGGCTTATCAGAAAAGGTTGATCCATACCTAGCACTCAGATAGCCTTGCCCATTTTGCGATGCCCGATATAGAAAGTTAAGAGAGAGAAATGACAGTTGAAATTATAAAAAAAAGTACGAAAGCAGTAGGCTTACATAGAGGTCCCCTATTCACACAATCTTTCCACATCCCGTAGGAAATTGTGACGACTGCGTAAGGGGAGAGTGTACACATCGCACATGTTGAGTGTATCACTTCCCAAAACACGCTTTCGTGTCCTTGCAAAGGCCGGACAGAGAAAGTGTTCTGTGTTGGGTCGTCAATTTGGCCCATATTGGCCAGAAGTTGTCCAAATGTGTATTTACCCTTCTGACGAAGAAGATAACTGGAAGCTTTTGCACTGGGTTCTTTCGAGCGTTTCTTACAGATTTTGTCTGTCTATCTTTCCAACCAATTCTGCCACGCTAACAGGAATAATTGGCTTAGGCCCTATTGGCTGTGACGACGAGCCCTTATTTGTCGGCTAATCTGCCATTTCATTGCCCTGGATACCTGGGTGCTGAAAAAGCTAGTATAGACTGACTTTGTTATGACGTGAAATCATGTTAAGTCTGGTCTTAAATATACTTAGCATGATCGAAGTTGTGCGAGGATTCCTCTAAGGACTCAGCCTGACTGTTACTACAGATCCCAACGGTTTCTCTACGCAGCTTTCAAGCTCGCGATATTCAGAAATACGTAGATTTCCGTTTGAAAAACCGACGGCAAACTACCTGTTCCGCATGAATACCTTGAACCATCTTTCGTTTTGGAACAGCCCTTATTACCCCTTCCTATGAGTCCTGGGTCGCTTCAGTACTCTCTTGTGGGAAACATCACATATCTGCATCGTAACTTCGCATTTGGTACAACACTATAGGAATCGAAAAAAGCGGGCACTCTTCCCTTAGCTGGCTGTCTATTAGCGTGTGACTAAATACCAGTTCGTTCGTCCTGACTCCGTTGTTGTTGAGGCTGGTAGCCGCTTTCATAGCCTCTTGCGGTACAACACGTCAAGCGGGGTTAAATTTAACAGTGTGTTAATGGCATCACTTGAGGTCCTTAAACAGACATGCCTCTGCAGTCTGGTCAGAAGAGCGGCGCTGGACTGAACCACTAGTCTATTCCACCAAACCACTGAGGCGTATGCTACTACGGGTCTGTTCGGCTTCAAACCTCACGTTTTACTAAAAGTCCGTCTGCACTGCCACTAAACACGTTCGGTCTTCCGTTCAATGTGCACTTTCCCGTTCCGCTTAGTGTCAAGGATCACTCCATGATACTTTACATCACTGGACAGAGCCAGAGTCAAACATTTTGGCATTGTAAGGATCAATCCAACCACGGTACGTTTCCGAGTTAAGAGAACCAGGGTAGTCTTACTTGCTAGAACTTCTGGTGTAACTTTGTGTATTGCGCCAGGAGCGAATTCTATCCAGTGCAGCCTGCATTATGGTGGTAACTGGTCATCTATACTAGCACGTAAACATATTCATGGTATTTCTAAGAAATATAGAAAAAATCCATTCCGTAATTCATTGAATTTAAGTGAAATTTTAAGACAATATTTTTGACACACATGAGTTTGATTGCACAATTATACTTTAAGTAACTATATACGAAACAAAAGTCTAAACTGTCTTTTTTTCAATACATATTTATGCAGATCTATGGCGAAGACTCCAGTGATTATGATTCTGTGGCCGATGATTTGAGCATCTTGCATTTGAATAATGCCAGTGCAGCTACCAATACCAATAATAATCTAAGCCAGCAACTATATCGCCAACAACAACAGCAGCCGCAACAATATCAAATGCAGCCTGTTTATGCACAGCAACAACAACAACAACAACAACATCAGCAACAACAACAACAACAACAACAGCAATTACATCATCATAATGGTAATAATAATAATCATAATAATCAAATGCAAGCAAATAATAATAAAAGTCTACTACAGCACATGTTTTGCCTTCCATTGAACTAATTAAAATAACGAATTAAAATGAACAACAACAAGAGCAACAAGCAACATACAACAAGCAGCAACAAACAAACAAACATAAGCAAAAAGTTTCAAAAAAAAATCTATTATATATACAAATATATGCAACTAAATACAAATTAAAAAAACAAAGCAAAAGTTAAAATAAAAACGATTTTAATACCAAAAATAATAAAAAAAAAAAATATATATAAATCCAGAATTTAGAAAAAATTGTCACAAGTTGCAAGTATTAGACGAAACTGCAAAATAAAAACTTACTTTACTATTTAAGCACTTAGGCAGCCTAAAAAACTGAATGCAAGCAAAAAATTTAAAAATTAAAACAAAAATACAACTAATTTTCAACTCAAATTAAGACTTTCAAAGACAAGCTAAATTTAAAATATACTTATGATAAAAAATATACAAAAAAGACACAACTCAAAGTACTTTTTGAGATCAATACACACATACATATGCGCATATATAATTTAAAATTAAAACTTTAAAATGCAACAAGACATTGTTTTTAAATTAGCAAAAACAAAAAAAAACTAAATATAAATACACAACATAAAACATACTTTAAGTGCAGTAATTATTATGTAATACTATGTATGTGCGTGTTTTAGTGTTAGTGTGAAGCATGGTTTTTAACAACAACAACAAGATAATGACAAATTACTATACGTATATGTGTGGATGTTAGCTAACAAATTCATAAACTACAAATTTCAAATCAAACATTAACAAAAACAAACACATTTTTAGCCATAACTTTAAATTGAAATTAATTTAAAAACAAAAGCCAATTAAAATATATGCACGAACAAAGCACAGTTAAACATCTTATACATCTGTATATTTATTATTAAACACACAATTATTTATTTTGTATTATTTATTTAAAAAAAAAATTAAAAAAGTCCGTCTCTTGGCAATATTTCTGTTAAGTATTAAAAACTAAACTAAACGTTCTAAACGCATTCCATTGTACTTACGCTTTACATTTTTAAATGTTGTTGTTGTCTCGTTACGGCACGTCACAATAACAACAACAACAACAAAAAAAAAGATAGAAAACGCTGTAGGAAAATTTAAAATTTGCAATATACAAAATTTTTGAAAAAAAAAAAAAAAAAATTACCAACAAACACATACATTTGATATACATAGTATAAATTTTTGATTAAGTAAAAAAATATATTAACCTAATTACAAAATCAAACACAAATGAAAATTGTTTAAAAAGTTAAAAAAAAAAGAATTTAAACAAAAATCAAAATATTAAAAAAATTTTAAACAGCGCTGCTTTTTTGTTTTGTTAATGAAATTGTTAAAAAAAAAAATTTAAAATTAACTTGCGTGCGTTTTAAAACTTCAAAATAAAAAGTTACAAATGCAATTTTTATGAGAATATTTGTTTTTTTTTTTATAAACAACAAGTACACACACATACAATATATTAACTAAATAGTAATAATGTAAGTAACATTGTGTTAAAAAAAAAGAGTGCAGAAATGTTAAAAGTTAAAACAAAATCAAGTGCAGCATGCAAAAGATTTAATTGAATTAACAATCAACTAGAAAGCAGTAAGATTATTTAAATATTATATATTCAAAAGAAAAGAAAAAAAACCTTAAAAATTTAAACAAGCACATGTGTATTTAGTAAAGGCAGCAATAAATAGACAAACAAAAACGAAAAGAAAATTATGTCAACTAAAAAATATATAAATTTTTAACTTTTATCTTTATATAATTTAAAATTTTAAATGATTTCTTGAGGCGCAATTCTTTTTTTAAATTGTACACCGCAAAACATAGTTTAATTTTAATGCTTTTATTGAGTATCTTTCAAATTGTTCGTATACATGCTTAAAAAATTATTCATTTATATGTATAAATTATTATGTTTTAACTTTATAGTATTAGTGTTTCATATATGATATTTTTGGATTTTTATATGCACCCTACATAGATACATACAATATAACATCATAACTATGATTAAAAACGTTTTATGTTGCAATTATGCAGAAATAAACAAAAATCGAAAACGAATAAATAACATATATATTATATGTATAAGTATTATACGTTTTGGCTTTTCATTTTAGTTTATAGTAAAGCCCAAGAATGTCTTCATAAAATATTCTTTGACCAAATGTGTCTTAAGATTTCAAAAGAGAGTAAGAACCGGTGTCTGATGATACTACCGTGGGCAAAAAATACCCGGGAAATCGTTTATATATCAAAATATCTTTATCTAAACTACAAAAATTCATTTCATCCCCCTCAAAGTAGTCCCTCCTGGATGCACTATACTGGTGACAACGTTTTTTCCAATTTTCGAAACATGCTGCAAAGTCCTCTTCCGGTATAGCCTTCAATTCCTTCTTCGTTTTGGTTTCTATCTCATCTATCGATTCAAAATGGTGTCCACGGAGCGGTATCGTGATGCAAAAACCAAGAATTGTCTCTCCACAAATCCGGTCCTTTTTGACGCACAGCATTACGCAAACGACGCGTAACACCCAAATAGTATTCTTTGTTGACAGTTTGGCCGGTTGGAAGGAATTCATAATGCACCACACCACGATAATCGAAGAAAACTGTCAAGGCGTAGATCCATGTCTCATCTCCCGTAATCAGGCATTTCATCTTGTTTTGATAGTCGAAAAGCATTGTTTCACAAACTTTAACGCGGCGCTGTTTTGCCATGAAATTCACTGACCCTTCGAAATTCCAACAAGGCTATTAAGGTCTAGGACCGCGAATCGACGATTTTCGAGCACCAATTCTTTAATTTTGTTAACGTGTAGCTCATCAGTTGATGTTGATGGTCGTCCTGGCCGTGCCTCGTCTTCAACGCTTTCTCGACCCTCTTTGAACATTTTGTACCAATCATAAACTCTTGTTTTCGATAATACTGTCCCATTCCGACGTACTTCGTTCTTTACACAACGTTTGGAGTGGAATTTGGATTGAATGAAAATTGTTGTGGACAGTTTGTACGAATGAAGTTGAATGAATATATATAAAGCGAATTTCGGATCTCGACTACCTCCTTTCAAATTAGCATACTTTTTCCAACCGTTTGCACCGCTCTGCATATATTTTTTGCTCCATTCCAGTATCTCTTTCCGGTGGTGAGCATTCATTTAGTGTATTGGCAATCCTGCTCAACCTTGGTTAAGTGTTCTGCTCGTCTTGTTTGAACACGCGCACAACACGTCTCACCTCATCTCTAGCATACAATCTAGTCTCTCGATATCCACCGTCATTCTCCAAAAACTGCACGGAACACCATTCGTTTCGAGTTAATGGTTTTTATACAGCTTTAATATCTCAATGTCGGGTATAGCACAATGGGAAAGACTGGCTGAGTGATAGGGATGGGTTAACTATCTTCGATTCACCATCTCACCCACCACAAATCTAATCTCAATGTGTTCATACAGCATGTCGTAAAGGTTCAAATATTCAACGGAGTACTTTCAACCATGCTTCAGCGTGATAAATAAAATCGGAGAACACAAACGTTTTGGAATTTACTACTGACTTTTTGGTCATTCTGACGTTTTGTGGTTCCCGACAATTTATTGACAACATCGATATTATAGTTTTCAACTGTGTGTCGTGACTCTGTACTTTTATAATATATTACTTTATTGATCCTCGTTCAGAAGTTTTCTCGAACTGTCTTGTCAGCTTGAACCCATCACCAACGTAGGTTACAATCTTTGAACCGAAATTGATAATATCACATTCGAATATCACATTCGTATGTGACGTCAAAAAATCAAAAACTGCTAACGGTATTCATAGAAACTTAGTTCCTTAGTTTTGTAACAAAGTAAGTATTTAATATTTTATTCAAATTAACTTTGTCAAAAGTACAATTCGAAAGAAAAATAAGAAATTCCAAAAAGATTTACTATATTTGTCATAATTATGGCGACCCCTTATAATTGTAAAGTTAATGTCTTTGTGTCTTTGGTTATATTGGCAGGCTATGTATGCGCGGTCTTGTATCCTCAATTTTTCGAGGAACTAATTTGGCAGATCAAACTGGATTATAAGGAATCTCAATCAAAAGGCTATGTCCTGGACCTAGACGGATATACTTTGAATTTTATGTTGTTCCTTTTTGGATGTGGTTATTTTGTACTTTCTCGTCTGCAAGAGAAACTGCGTGCTAACTACGAGAATTTATTACGAATTTACTACGAACAGGCTTTACTCCAATTTCGTTTGCGCAGGGAAGCCGTGCAATTCAATTGATGTAGATGCAGATGATTTTGAGCAGTATACGTCTTTTGTGGTTGGCAATCAAAACACAGTATTAAAGCTGCCATATGTAATACAAAAAAAAAATTGATATATGTGCTCGTATAGTTGACAGTTGTCAACCATTTCCACAACACTCGCTAGTAATGCGCTCAGCTACAGCTCTCTAGCGATCTAATCCTAAGTAGAATTAAACGTGCTCGACTGACATTCTCAAGATTCGCTCTTAAGTAACACATCCACACATAAAGAAGAGCAGCTCAATTTACGCCATGTTTTGTTTCTGTACTTAAAATAAATTATGATGTAGTTTTTATTAAAATTTTTGATTAAAATGTTTAATTTAACACTTGGCAACACTGTCGCAATAATCAAGTTCGACGTTTCATCGGGTGCGGTTGTCGTTGCCAACACGTAAAGGGCCAAAGATCTTACGGAGTACTTTCCGCGCAGACACTCCAAGGGCATTTTCATCAGACTGCGTCATCACCCATAATTCAGCGCCATGAAGAAAAACGTGAAGCATTACGAAACGGCAACAAAATTTCACTTTTATAAAAATGTTCAGGTTAACATTTATGTTAGAGCCACCAAATTTGGTAGTAAGACTTATGTTAAGCTTATAAACGAAACAATGTTGACATTTTTTTCGAATCAACCTACCACACTCCGCAGCTATTTACGTTGTTAACGCCCATACGCTTCAACGCTTTTATATACAAATCATGGGAAAAATGGGTACAGGGTATCCCACTGTCGAGCACCGTCCCGACTATCTGCACCAAATTTTTTGTACTATACGTGTAGGTTATCTGCGGTGAAATGCAAAAACATCACAAAGGATTTTCACTTGCTAATATATTTCTTTTTCCTATAATATCTTATCTTTTTATACCCTATACACAAAGTTTAAAAGGCTACTATAGATTTGTGGAATGTATGTAACAGGTGGATACTTCCGTCCCCATTTTACCGTATTTAGTGTTTATAAAGAAAAAGGGTACAGGGTATTCCACTGTCGGGCACCGTCCCGACTGTCTGCATCAAATTTTTTAACTTTATCATTCTATTTAAAAGTAAAAAATCGTTTTTAAAGTTCGCTGGCTCTAAATTTATATTTCATTTTTTATTTCTTATAAACTAATTGAATATTTTAAATATAACTTTCCTAAGTATTTTTGGGCTTTGCCGGTGCTTTTTAATTTTTGAAAATAATTTTTTTTATTTTTATGCAGACTTCAGCTTGTCTGCAAAATGGAAACCGGCTCTTGCATGATCTCCTGAATTTTGGCCTCCGATACTAGCTCCCCATTGGCCAGAAGAGTGTGCACAATACCAGCATGTTTGTTGCCACTGGAGCGAGCTTGTAGAACAAATTGTGTGTCGTCCAGCGTGAATTCTGTGTCCGTCCCGCCATGTACGAAAATCGCCTGCCAAAAGTGGTCCTGATTTAAATTAAGTCAACTTATTGCTGAAATTTGGGATTACCTGCTCCTCGCGAAGATCATCATTTACATATAGACTGAGCGTGTCCAATTTCAACATGATGCGATACTCATGCCCCGAACCATCTCCGCATGTCTTTAGCCAAAGTCTATACTGACGTGATAGTTCCTCGGTGTATTGAGCATGGGGTTTGCCATCGATATAGAGAGAGTATTCGTATTTGAAACCTGGTGCTGGATCAACTCGTATAATGCAACGTGAATTCTCAATGTGAAACGTATCCTCGCCAACAAGCTTGAACATCCAATCCCGACGCAAAACCTCCTAAAAAGAGGGATATGGCAATGAAAGAAAAAAAATTGTTGCTACTTGTTTTTGTGATATTGTATAAGAAGCATATTTTTTCATTAATAATTGTAAGAGTATTCTAAGTCATGAGTTAATATAACGCACTGAGCTTCCTGACTAAATGAAGAATGCAAATCGTGATAAAGTGATAAAAAAATAACTCGAATCTCATGTTATTTGAAACCAAAAGTTCAGTATTAAGATAACAAAGTTGGACTTTATTTTAATTATAAGGGAATCAGACAAATTACTGATTGGATCTATGAAAACCAAAATTTTTCAAAACTCCCTTAGGAGACTAAACGTTATAGATTGGGCGTCACCAGCTCTAACAAGAGTATGTTTTTTGAACTTGAGATTGTAGGGTATTGTTGAAAGAGATAAGCGAATTTGAATCATCCAAGATAATTAGTATTCTCTGGGTATAGAACTGGTACCCCATAAGCCACAAACTAACCACTGCGTTTGAAACTAATATGTCCCTGACTTCAATAACTCTCATCAGTTTATATTACAAAATTAGGCGTGGTTTTCTTGTTCTGGAACTTCTTACACAGTGCAACAGTCGATCTGCTGCCGATATAATTCCAACTCAAGGTGATAGTGCTAGGTGATAATAGTAGGGATTTTGTGTTCTCTAGGCAAATTTTCGTTTCATATTGTTTTCCCAGTAAGTCATATATTTTTTTATATCTTTATTGAGCATTTTGCGATTTGAGACCCAGTATAGTACCTGGCAGTTTTCCTATCTACAGAATACAATAGTTTTTTTTAAGAAAGCTTGGGAAAATATTTAATTTATCTAAGTTAAAGTTGATTAAGGAAATTCTCTTGGAGCGGAAATTGGTGAAGTACTAGGTTGCATAGTAAAATGGTTTCAGGTACTCTCTTTACCCCTCATATTTTGCACTTATTAAAAGATTTCTTTGATTTTTAAATTCTACATTTATGACTAGCAACCAGAAAGTCAGAAACTTTCTTGATACGCTCTCAACATTTATTTTTTTTTTGGCAGATTGGCTCAAATTCTTTAAAAAACATATCTGGCATACCTACAAATTGCCATTGGGTTGATATATGATGATATTCTGTTGAAAGAAAACACAAATTGTAAAAGGGTATAGATTTGTGCAATGTATGTAACAGGAAGAAGGACCATAAGTTCCATGACTAGAAGTCTTATCATTGACTCGGGTAGCGATTGGACCATGTCCGTCCGTCCGTCTGTCCATCCTTCCGTATAAACATGGAGATCTTGTACACCATAGGATTTAGAAGCACACAAATTTCCCCAAAAGATGAACATTTTTGTCAAGAAGATGAAGTTTATTGATTCATGTCGATATCTTACCCCCGTGAGTGATTTTCACAAAATTAAATCCAATTAAAACTTGTCAGAGTTATACGCAGTATAACTGTGCATGTGCTGTGTAGAAATTATTAAAATCGGATAGAAACTTTAAAAGATATTGGTAATAATATGGCAATTTTATGCCCCTCCTCCTATAAAGGTCAACAACATTGAGGTTAACTTTTATGTTAGAGCCACCAAATTTGGTACGAAGACTCATGTTAAGTTTATAAACGAAGCCATGTTGACATTTAGCAGAATCAACCCCTCAACCCCCGCAGTGCAGTTTATAAGGCCCATAACCTAGATATAAATATTTGCACAGAAATTCGATTTTCATGTGATTCGGAAACTATTCCACTTTTTATATTCAAGGATTACTCCGAAATTTTTGCGAATCGAAATCGACAGAAATCTCTGTATAATTTGGAAAAGTTTTAAATACAAACTTATTATTACTCTGGTGCAATTTGTGGCATGTGTTCCTCTAAAGACTTTCGAAATCTCGCTGTTAAGAAAGACTTAAACTCTTAAACCGTTTGTTTTGGTACAGTTTTGTATAATAGCGCAAGTTTTTTTTGTCAGAAAACTAACTTTTGAGTTAAATAAACTTTTAACTCATATCATAAAAGGCTCCACAAGACAATAAAAAAAAATAAGACAGAATAATGTAAAATAAACTGAAGACCAAATCGACTTGCTACTTAGTTTCAATACTCATGCGATTTAATAGTACTTTCTCGACACTCAACTGCTTAAAGTTTTAATTTTTTGTCTATTCCCATTTATACAGTGCTTATCCAAATTATAGGACACTTTTGAAATTTGACTTTGAACACTCGTTGTATAAAATCTTTGGATAATATAACTATATTCTAAAATAAGAAAGAAAATATAAGGAGTCAAGAGTTATAGATAAAGCACCGTTAATTTTATTAGAAATGTTAGTTTTTACACTTAGCTTCAGTCGTATTAAAACTATAGGACACTTGACGAAAAGTGCGTTGTACATTCACCCATTAGTTTCTTTTGAATTAAAATAAGAATAGTTTCATAATTCGGTGAGACTAAATAAAAATGATTCTAAAATAACGATTATCTGATAAAGAACCGGTATATATATGGCACATTTCAGTTATGGCCATTTCCTAAGCACGAACACGGAATTAATAATAAACTTTTTGGTTGATTTCACTTCTTTTGAAACAAATCAAAGTTCCAAATGAAAACTAGAGCTCTCAGAACGAGATAGACATCGTATCTTTAAAGAAGGGAGCAATTCAATAGAACCTTGCAGTCTACTATCTGCTCTTACCAATGTCCCTAAATCTCAAAAGACGGTGTAACTCACTTAAAACAGCACTGCCAAGCTATGAGGAAGAAACTTCCATCTTTACTACCGCTTTACAAGTCAGCGCGCCTTCAATTTGTTGAAAAGCACTTCATACTGAATCAATAAACAGACTTTTACGTACTAAACAGTAGATTTTTATACCCTGTACACAAAGTGTAAAAGGTGTGCATGTGCTGTTTATTATTAAAATCGGATAGAAACTTAACGATATAGGTAATAATGTGGCAATTTTAGGCCCCTTCTCCTATAAACGTCAATAACATTTTATCTTTACAGCTACCAAATTTGGTATGAAGACTTATGTTAAGCTTATAAACCAAACAATGTTGACATTTTGTCGGTTACCCTAATAACGCCGATAACCTTCAACGCTTCGATACAGAAATTTGTAGAGAAACTCGATTTTTCCCACTGTCTGCATCGAATTATTTAATGAAATGAAGCCTAACATAGAAAAACCTGAAGCGTATATTAGAAAGATTTGAGATCCTTTGCATTTTTTTGGGGCTGCATATATGAATTAGACAATTTTTGATTAGAACAATAACAAGTATGCACTTCGTAAGAATGTAGATGAACAATTTTGTTAGGATGTTACATCATTACCCCTTCTATTCCAGAACAAATCTCAAGAAAAGGATCATATTTGTGTGTTTGTTAGTGCGCTAATATGCACAAGTCGATCAAAAACTGCATGTCTAGGAACATGCTGTGTTGATACTATGAAGTGGTCAGCCTTCCGACGTGTCCAAAATCCTACCGAACACATCTGGCCACACTTGCTAAGCATATTTTTGGCAATATCAGAAAATTCGTAAATGCGATATCTATGGATATATTAATATAAACAGTGTTATTGCCAAAAATATCTAAGTGTCCTATAGTTTTGATACGATTGCAGCTTAGCACAAAAACCAGCATTTCTAATAAAACTAACGGTGCTTTAACGGTTACACCCCAATATAACCAGCACCTGGTCTCTATCACTCTTGACTCCTTAATTTTCCTTTATTAACTTAGAACAAAGTCATAGCATCAATAGTTTTTATATAGCAAGTGTTTAAAGTCAAATTTCAAGAGTGTCCTATAGTTTTGATAAGCACTGTAGTTTAAAACCAGCCAAACTTCCAATTCAATGCACCTACCCGGCCATTAACCCATATCATGCGACGCCCGCTGGTAGTTCCATGCTCCAGCTCTATGCGATACAATTTTCCATTGATGGGCGCACACCACTGTGCCACTATATTCTGCTTATTATAACGTTGTGCCTCCGGCACATGATCTAGACTCATGATGGGTTTTGTTGGAAGGTTCTCTAGGCGCAACGTAGGCGACAAAAATGACATGCTTTCCGCTCTACAATCGATAAAGTAAGTTATAATTTAGTAATTGCATTAGAAATGCAAACAATTAAACGCATAAAGAGCGAGGACGCGAAATTACACAACAAACCAATGCAAATAATTGCATACTTTTAGGGGCAAAGTTAATTGAACTTTTCAAGTGCCGGACTCGCGCACACATATGCCCGTACAACAAAAGCAATAAACGGAACAAAATACACCAATTTCAAGCAAATCCAACAATTGTTTAATTCATAAGCGTTGCTTCACAATAATCGTGTAATTGATGCGCGTTCAACTCGAAACAAAGGCAAGGAACATGCAACGTTTCCCATGATCTTTAGACCAAACAATAACTCAGAGCGCGTTCCGGGGGCACTACTAACAAAACTGAACCGTGCGTTGTCAGCGTCAATAGCAAACTAAACAACACCATAAAAGCTAAAAGCCAAAGCAAAACCAAAAGTATGGAAAAAATACAAATTTGATGCAGACAGTCGGGACGGTGCCCGACAGTGGAATACCCTGTACCCTTTTTCTTTATAAACACTAAATACGGTAAAATGGTAACGGAAGTATCCACTTTTATATCTATTTTCATAAGATCGATATGCCTGTAAACATTTTCCTATTGGGAAGTTCCAATTGACAAGTTTTCCTATTGAGAAGTTGGATATTATGGGGGCGAAAATTACTACTTCTTGGGCCAAAGTTAGAATATTTTTGACTATAACTTTTGATGTATTTATCCGATTTCAATAATTTTTGCAACATTGATGCACAAAAACACGCACACCTCTGTCGAGTTTCGAAATGATAGATTGAACATAGCGGTTGTAAACCGCGCAAATTTGTCACGGGGTATAAGATAAGGTATCGCCAAAATCAACAAACTCGTATTTTTCCCGGCATATGCGCATCTTTTGGTAAAAAAATGTTTGAACGAGAACGGTGCGACAACACGGACCATTTTCGCCCATGGAACATATAGTCTGCCACGCCTCCTTCTGACTGTTACATACTTTGCACAAATCTATAATACCCTTTTACACTTTGTGTGCAGGGTAGAAAAACTATATACTAGTTGGCGGTCGCTGTGTGAATAAAAATGCAGAGCGGTTCGCTGTCGCCGTCGCTGCCGCTGTCGTCGTGGACATGTATGGTTGTGTGTGTGAGTGTGTGTGTGTGTGTGTGTGTGTGTGTGTGTGTGTGTGTGTGTGTGTGTGGGAGTGAGGGTGAGGGGCTGGCTAGCATGGCGCCAAAATAAATAAAGTTGATTTGTTTCAGCTCGAGCATGTGTGTATGTGTGTGTAATGGCTCTTAAAGCAGCGGAGAGCAGACCAGCCGCACTTCGTCTTAGCTAGTTGCCGTTAGCTTCGACTTGGCCTGCTTAACACATGCACCGGCATTTGTTAGACCCAACAGACCAAAACTTGGAAAGCTTGCATACGGAGCGAAACTATTCCTAAAGAATAAATTTTGGACCGTTCGTTGTTCATCGATCATTTTCGTCAATAAAAGAAAAAAAATGGTTTTAAGCCATTCAGAATTGAGCGTGCTTCGCTTCTTATTGCTTCTCTCCGGAAACCATTTCGTTAGATTTCTGTCGTCTTCTAAACCCATGTTTAGTTTCGGTTTCATACGCATAGATATGCATGAACGACTTTTGAACACAATTTGTTAACTTTTCTTTGCATTTATTTTTTGCTAAAAACTGTCAAACTTCACGATCCAGATTTGGTCATGAGTGCCCGTTCCAGAAATATAAAAGGCATCTTTCGGAGATCCGATCGCACACAAAAAAATACATAAAATTAGACTTGATATTCATATTTAAGTATTTTAATTTAATATTATTGACGCCCCTAGGACTAAGATCGACTTATACAACGTCACGCTCGTATGGTATTACGCAGGATGTTATGACACTTGCATGGCTGTATTTCAATGCCATTAAGACGGCGTTATCAAATATTAATGCTACATGACACTAGCATATGCAGTTAGAGTTAAACAGCTCGCACCCGATTCGATAACAAGAATCGAAGATATAGTGCATCGGTTGGATAAAAAGTGTAATTCGATCGAGCTAGTTTTTTGCTTACCAATCAATTTTCATCTATGAACACGCCTTGGGGTATAACCGACATACATGTGGCGTACATGTCGTGATTTAAGCTCATCCATAGCATAGAAGCATGCAAGATGAGGCTAGCATAAGCGCAGGCTAGATGGCGCCACATTAGATCATGTCACGCAATGCCCTGCGCATCTGTTATTCGTTATTTTTCTGAACGTATTAGGAAATGACTGAGCGTGACGACAGTAATTCACATTTTCGATAATTTGTATGTCAGCTGAACTGAAGCTGAACTGACATAAGTATGGTATAAGCGGTATTTAAAGAAAATAAACAAGTTTTTCTTACCTGAATTTCTTTCAATAACCAGAAAAATTCGATTTCAATTTCACATCTGTCAGACTTCCGGTAACGGAAAACGGCTTCTTTTCTAAATTTTGAAGAGCTCGACTTGTAAAAGCATCAACAACGTATTTTTTTCACCATTTTGTCTATTGGGTTTTGTACTTTTATGTTTGTGTGTGTGTGTGTGCCTGGGTGTGTGTGTAAGCAAACATTAGTACTTGTGTTGCTTTGATTGTGTACGAAAATAAACTTGCTTCAGTCTCATGTGTTTTTACGCTTCGCCACACATTGAGTGTTTTGGTTAAGAGAGAGAGTCGGAGAGAGCGGTGCGCCGCCAAGTACGCAATTGTATTTTGCATTGCAATTGAAGTCTTCTGGCTTGGTACAAAAGTTTTTGGCCTTAATTTACCGTTAACATGGCCAAGACATATGTGACAATTATATGATGACTGTCAATGGGCTGGTAGGCGGCATAAATTTGCTGTCAGTAAAAGAGAGAAATAGAATAGGAAATAGTGAAACAGGAAAACAAAAACCAGAAACCAGAAACCGAAATTACCAAGTTATGCCAAGGGGGGCAATTTGTCGCGCTTTGTTTCGTTTTGTTCTTGTTGTCGTTGTTGCTTGTGTCATGTTTATGGCGCAATATTTTTGGCCATAAATACTCACGCAAAGCAGGAAAATTGAGGCAGAAGGCAGGAAAATGCTAATGCTGTGTGTGTGGAAAATAAAGAGCGCTTTTGGGCGGCGCTTTCGGGCAACGCATTCAGCTTTTGGGCTAACTGAAAATGTGTGAGCAACAGCAACTAATATTTCAATCTTTGTATAAAATACAATAAACAATATACTATTGATAAATGTATTTGGCACACAAAAACAAGTAACTCTTGAAGACACATCATATATCAAATGCCTCCTGATGGATGGTTAGCACTTGAACACACACACACACACACACACACACACACACACACACACACACACACACACCCACAAACATTTCAATTGAGTTATTGAATAAGCGCTTTTGTGTGAATTGACGGGGTTCCCAAGAAGTGCCATATATGAGCAGTACCCACTGGCAAGTTTTTTTTACGAAAAACTACCATATGCCAAAGTCAAAACACGCGAAGGTCAATGCAAAGCGGCGTAACCCCCCTTTGAAGTCAGTTATAGTTACAGATTGTACAGTTTACACACACACACACACACATACTTACTGACACACATACAGTGTCAACGTCACAGCCTGGCAATGGCAACACAAGATAGTGAAATTGTTTGACAAGGACAAGTCAGGCCACAAAGCGCTGCCAGCTGGCAACTTATATAAACATGTGTGCGTGTGTGTGTAATTATTAGTACCATTTGGCTGTATATACAATATAAACATCTATTCAAATGATATATAATGTAAAATACACTATTTTTTTTTTTTTTTTTGGCTTACTAGCATTTGCGCGCTTTATGAATTGGTGGTCAAAAAAGGGATAAGTACTCTATAAATGTTGCACAATATTTGGCACAAGGTACATATATTTCCAATAGAGCCTTGCACAAATGCATTTGAAACGGCAAGCAAACAGTAAAACTACACTAAAAGAAAAATATAGTACAAAAGTGTGTTTATTTGAGACGCATTATTTCAAAATGCCTTCCATCTTTCCCTAACCAACTGCAGTAGCAGACACTATGATATTATAAAAAGAAAGAAAAAGTTATTTTTCAGGGAAAAAAAAATATTACGAAACAAATATTTTTGTAGAGAGGGCAAGACAAAGCTTAGTGCTTATGTTTGAGAGCGAAAAAGAAGCCCGGTATAACAAGTAAAGGAGCGATCACTCTTCTATATCGAGGTGCTGGGGTTTATGTGATCGTGGCAAAAATCTCTACACACTATAACTCTTAGACTTGAACTGAAATCTTGGCACCTTAAAAGAGGCAACTTTTCTGAGTGATCGTACCCTGCATAGCCCCTGCTAACAAGCGCTGCTAGAAATAGTTCAAAAACAAAATACACAGAGAAAAAGAATCGCTTTGTTCCATTTTCGGAACCTTCTTTCACTGATTTTCATTGAATGCAATCAATTAAGGCAATAGTCTCCAATATCCTGTTTGCCATGAAAATGATTGGTTTTCTTCGTAAGCTAGTTTTTTGAATCATAGGCATTGCAGATAGAATTGAATGGCAGTCAGGTTATGTTCCTGACATACTGGGGTCGTAAATCAGCCCACTTTGGTAACGTAGGATATGTCGCTCCTTCAGTTGAGCAGTCACCACATCACAGTGAGAAGTCTAAAAACAGGCAACACGGAGATGCTATCCAGAAAGTGGCTACTGAGGTATTTGACTCCTCATACAGAGTGGCGAACATGAGCATATGGAGTTTTCAGCCGCTTCCTCCTTTTCTTTGTCACAGCTTCTACGAAAATTATTGAAAGGGACAAAAACGCAATGCCCTGTAATGTCCACACATCTGCAAAACCGAAAATGATAGCCAAAAAAACAGAACTATGCTGTGCTTTACAGGAGAACGAAAATGTTGTACCTTTGGGAAAATAAAGCATGTTTACCTATGTTAGGTTGTTGTAGTCATCGCATTAGCATATATATAGCACTAAGGCCAGCTCGCCGGCTAAGTTTTTCTTCTTCTTAACTGGCCATAACAACCCGTTATCGGATTACGGCCTGATGTAAATACATAACTTCATTGGAATTGTGGTTTTAGGTGGTAGCTCTACTGGTCTCCAAAGAACCCAGTGTCATTGTTAGTCGTTCAGCTGTTTTGAAAATACTAAGAGTATTAAAGGGTGTGATAAAGTAATCTACGTACACATTTGTTTGTTTTAGGGAATCAAAAGCGCAGTCTGCTAAAACGGAAGGGTGAGCGGTGTTGAAAGCTGTTCAGAAACTAGAAGTATATTTTGAATGAATCAGAAGGTAAAAGGGAATACAACAAATATGACTTAAATTTTTGATGATTTTTGAATCATCTAATGGTGTGCACCGATCTGTTATTATGAGACTACATATGTCGGCACAATGTGAATGTTGAAGTCTCAATATTTTTAAGCTTTTTTGAATTCTTTAAACAAAGATAATATAAAATGGAATAGCGCAAAAAGAACGTACACTGACCGTGTTCTTAATTTTTTTCAAGCAATTTCGATTACAAAATTATTTAATCACATTTACCCATTGTGCAGCGCTGTGCTTTTTTCATTGCCTACTTTTGTGCTGAATTTATGAATCGTTGCGCATATTTTGCACGCTTTTTGTATGCAAATATTATGCCAAAGTGCCGAAACGTTGTGCTCGTGTCTGTCTCTGTAATGTCTGCGGACCTGCCCCCGAAACTTCTGTTGTCTTTATGTATAGTAGTAGTATCCTTCTGCCGTTTACCATGTTTTTCTGTTTGGCCGTATCCTTTAACATTGGCCTTTAATGTGTTATGCCCTGCGTGTAGTGTCGCTAACAATTAATTCTCACAGATAATTGCCCGTCGATAACAACAGGAAATAATAAAAAAAAACAAAAAAAATGTCAGTGTTGGTTAAGCCATCCCAGGACATTAATCAAAGTGACAGCTAGGGCTTTATGAGCGCAACGATTTATTATAGAACATAGACAATAGTCACGATTTTTGGACTATTGAATACTCTGCGCTTAGGTCAGGGATAGTTTCAAGTATACACTTCAGAACTTATTGCAGACAAGGCCCGAAAAAGTTAAATATTATCTTCTATAATATAGAGTATAACGACTTCCCTATTTCTTTTAAAGTTTCTATCTGATTTTAATCAGATAAGATAGGGAGATGAAATCACCTGCAATATTCAGGGGGCAAATGTTTAGAATAGCATCAAACTTAAGTGATATATTCATAGTTAAGCAGCTCGCTGTGGCTCTGTACCATACCAAATATTCGAGGAAATACTTGACGAATTAGGATGTGCACCGACTCACATCAAGAATGCACGATGAGCAGAATCAATAAAAGACAAGATAAAAACGAAAATAAAAGGAAGCGAATTACTAAAATAAAGAAAATTATAATATTCAATATAACCTATATATATGTATATATAAATTAATCCAAAAGTAATCCTTAAGATTTTTAGACCTTTACGCGTGGGCAACGACTATCGCATTCGATGGAACGACGAAATCTATGAGTTTTACGATGACATTGACATAGTCAAGGGAATGAAGATCGAGCTGCTCCGCTGGCTAGGTTATGTTTTGCGTATGGATGAAGAAGCTCCTGCGAGAAAGATCTTCAATGCGGGTTTCGAAGGGAGGCGACGAAAGGGCAGACAATGCCTCCGCTGGAAGGATTAGGTAATGTGCACACTAGCTACCTTTGGTACTACCGATACGCCTGGAGGAGAGCTTTACATCAGGCCGTAACGAGGTAACCTTAAAAAGAAGAATCCAAAATTTCATACGTAAATCGGGTTGATCCATCTTTATACCTTTGGAATGAGGCATGTTGTTACAAATGAAAATTTGGAAAAAGTTGTATTTTTTTGGACAAAAAAACGTAAAACTACAAAAAATAACATAAAACCTCAAAGCAATGGCAGGGGGCGGAAGCAAAATTAGACCAAATGGCGGGTAGCTCTCAAGGAAAAGAAAACCTTACTTGGCTAAGAAGATGAGAAGCATTAGATTAAGAATCAGTTTTAGAGTCTATTATGTTAGGAAGGCAATCGGATATTTGGATTCCAATTTAAGATGCGAAGGGAAGAAATTGCTTTTGAAGTGACTCTTATCATGTCTTATCAAAGACGATATTGTGTACTCTATACTTCTATGTTTATACCCTGTACACAAAGTCTAAAAGGGTATTATAGATTTGTGCAATGTATGTAACAGGCCGAAGGAGGCGTGGCAAACCATATGTTTCATAGGCAAAAATGGTCAGGAGCAATAGTCGAGTCGATATAGTCATGTCCGTCCGTCTGTCTTTGCGTGTTGTCGCAGCGTTCTCGGAGACTATAAGAGTTGGAGCAACATTTTTTCACCAAACGATGCCCTTCCCCCGTGACAGATTTTCGCGGTTTTAACGCACACCATAAATACACCTATCCAATTGAAACTAAGCACAGTTATTCACGCTGTTACTGATGCACAGTGTGGTATAAAATTATTAAAATCGGATAGGAACTTTAGAAGATATAGCTAATAATGTGGCAATTTAAGGCCCCTCCTCCCATAAACTGCAACAGAGTTTCACTCTATACAGAAATGTTAAAGTTAACATTTATGTTAACTAAATGTGGTACGTTAGGCCTATAAGCCAAACAATGTTGACCTTTTTCCGCAACCATCAAACTTTACACAGAAATTTGATTTTTATGAAAAAAAGTGTCCGTTGTCGGGCACTGTCCCGTTGTTCCAATTTGTCTTTTTTCGAAAGTTAAAACCTTAAAAATCACGTTTTTCTTTTAAATTGTGTTTTATTTTTTTTCTTTTATTTTATTTCTCTTGGTGATTTTTTGTATTTTATTTTTTTTTTCAACGATTTAAACAAATTCAATTTGTAAAATATGTGCGAGCTTTTATAAGCTAGATTTGTATATATATATACGTATGTATAGTAGATATATAATGAACTTTATTTATAAATATATGCAGATAGAGCATGTTTAAACTTTGCATAACTTTTGTTAAGCAGTTTTCAATCGACTGCTAAATAATAATACTGTGTTTACAACGCCAATAATTTAGTTCCACAATCTAACAAAATGCCAATATGTAAACATACATGCATGTGCATATGCATATGTACACATGTATTAAAATTGCCAATGCTGCACCATAACAACTAACTCGTGGTTAAACGTTAAACTTAACATAAATAGCAGCGATAATATCTCTCTATAATATCTATAAGTAGTTTAATATTAAAATGTTGCAACGTATTTGAACAACTTGTGGGCGTAATTGGGGCGCTGGTTTACTGTAGAAGATACCAAAACGGTAAAAATATACATATATACTCTATGCTAATTAATATATAAAAATTTAATTGCACTAAATGCGACCTATTTGTGAGGCGCTTGCTAATTGCTGTGAATAAACTGAGGCTCTGTAGAATCGCAACAGCAACAACAACAACAATATTGAATATTAAAACTAAAAAATAATACATTAGTTATTTTTAGCCATTTTGTTAAATAAATGTTGCACATTTTGAAGATATAAATTGGAGTAATTGCTTTTTTAGCATAATTATCTATAGTTTTCTTTTAGTTGGCACTGTGTGGGTCTATACTTATTTACTAGTTATATCATAAGCACATAAAATTAAAACAAAATAGAATTGCTTATTGGGTAAAAAAATATTGCTTATTTTTCTAACGTTAGACAGTTTTTTTTTAATATTTGTTTTACTCTATGCATAATTGACTTTAAAAATTTGCGAATACAAAAAAAAAATTTATATAAATTACAAAAAATAATAAGTGACAACTTTAGAACAACTATAAATGCTGTTTGTACCAATTATTTATGGTTGCCCTCGTATAGTACTTAATTTATAAAGTTTTGGATTCAAATATTGCTTGTATTTACGGGTTTTCTTTTTTAAACATATTGATTAGCATTAGTAAAAAAAAGTACTTAGTTTAGATCTAAATTTTTACAAAATTTTTAATTGAAAATAGAAGAAAATGATTTCATATTGAATAGCTAATATTTGTGGTCACAAAAATGGAATATTTTATATTTAAAGCACTTTGAAATAATACATTTGTTATTAAATAATAATCATTATTTTACACTTATAGCATTGAAAATAAATGCAGTTAATTTATGAAATAAAATATAATTATAACATTTAATGCTTTAATATGTGTTCTTTTCAAGGCATATCATCAAATTGTTGTTGTTGTTGGAATTGCGATGTTAGTCGAACCCATCAGTGCAGATTATGATTATGGCTGGCTGCTGGAAGTGAGTTTAATCCTAACAACTAATATTATCATTGTAGCTCTACTTGTATTTAGCTAAGTAATTAGTAGTATGTATGTATATGTAGGTATCGTATCTATAAAAAATGTGGCGGTGCAGCTTATTGCGAAATGCTTTTTAAAAATGCTTGGAAAAGTCTTGGATCTCGTCACTTGCGGGACAACATTATATTGATGACTGTGCCACAGTTGAGGAGCACGCGTTTGGCATCGTTTAGCGTCATATTGGTTAAATCGTAACCATCGATTTCAAGCAGCTTATCGTTAAGGCTAAGCAGCCGGGCGGCATTGGAGTTGGGCGTGACGGCGCTGACAAAGATTCCCACCTGGAAGAACATAGAACGCGTTATAGTTTTATTGGACAAAGTTTTTAAATCAAATGATATAAACAAATGAAATAAATCGCAATATCGATTTTAAGCAAGCCTTCATTGGTGTGGAGTTTTTAAGCGCCCAATCACATAAACCAAAAGGATAGTAGGAGAGCGCGTACTATTATCACCCTCAGCACGAATTTTCTCACTACACCTGCACCAATTTTTCCAAAACAGTTCCTAAGTGTTAAATTTTATATTACGATATTATGCTAGCAATAAGGACTTTTATGCCGAAAGTCTTTTACAGCATCCATACGGGGAATCGGATAAACAAAAAGTCAATTATTACACTTACACGAGTCTAAATATTAAATTTGGTGACTTAAATTCATATAAAACTTAGGGGGTTCCGCCTGTGCTACAACCTGTTCCCCTTCCCGTTTCTTTTCTACTTCCTCATACTAAGTCCATCTGTGGATATTCGATTACATAATAATCCCTGCGCTGAGATAAACGGAATTATTAAGAATGGTTCTAATCGTGCTGCATCGGACATAGATATTCTATAGCCTAAAGGGACATTCTTCATCTAGTACACGATCATTCCTTCTCAAGTTTACAAAATCTACAGGCATTGGTAATGCCCAGCATGTGTCCCATCAGCCTACAGTGTCGAATACGCAGACCAGTTAGAATTATAATGGAATTCTTGACCAATTACGAGACTTTCTTGAACCCATTTAAGATATAGAATCTGTTTGACCTATTTGAGGCCTTTGCACAGAACTTATACACCAAATAAAAGATTTTGATTTTGAGATTGCAATCGCAAATGTTTAAGCCAAAACGATAATACCTTCCTTACCGTTGGGACGTACCCAGAAAAACCCGAAATAATGCATTACTTACGTGATTGAGCAATTCGGCTATGTCAAAGCCAATGCTATGCTCCCATTTGAGTGTGACCTGCTTAACTGTGGGATTCTTGTGCACACCAAAGATCCAGGTGGACTTCTTATGGCCTGACCTGTATGTATTGTTAGTGGCTGTTGAATTCATGGAGTGCTGTGAAAGCGTATCGTCTAGTTGACTCAGCTCCTCTTGCTCTAAGTCTGGATCTTGCTCCTCCTGTTCTTGATCTAACAGTTGCTCCTGACCATTGCTCATACTTATATTGTTTTGGTAGTCAAGCTGCTGCTGCTTCTCTGGCATGCTATTTATGGCCGTTGTTTTAAAATTGCTATTAAGCGCATCCTGATAGCTGCTGTTCTGCTCATTGTTGCCATAATACTGTGGCTCCATCTGCGTGGATTGTTGTTGCTGCTGCTGCTGTTGCTTTCGCTGTCGCATAGATTCGTACAAGGTGAGATCCTCTGGCGTTTTCTTGGTAAATACGCGAGCTATGTGATAAGGCGGTGGCTCCATGCGTGGCGTCAGCATAAGTGGTTGTTGTTGCTGCAGTTCATAGCTCTGGAGCTCGCCTGCGCTATCCACTCCATTTAGATGTGTTGTGGGCAGCGTGGCGGCATCCACATAAAGTTGCTGATAATGTGCCTCATAGTTTACCAGTGGCAGTCCATAATACTCGGGCTGCACTGTCGGCTGTTGATGCTGCTGCTGTTGCTGGTAGATACCATAGATATGCGCAGCCTCTGGATGGGACTGCGTGGTTGTATATATTGCACTGGATGTCGCCGCTTGATCCACAACATCCTGGTTGGCATTGTTGCTATCACATTGTGCTGATGCCGTGACCACCTGGCCATTGGGCACCACACGCGCCTCACGCACTTCGTTGCCATCCGCATGCTGCGGCGAGCGCGACGCATTGCCCTGCTGTGCCTGCCGCACATATTTGGCCATTTGGCGCAGCTCCTTGGGATAGGGCGTGGGCGAGCGCATCAGACGCACTGAGCCGGCTAGCTGTTCATTCAACGATGCTGCATTGGCTGCAGCTGCTGCCGCCTGCTGTGCATAGTTGCTGGACGTTGCAGCATAGCTGGGTGTCGGCTGGCTGCTAGCTGCAGTCGGCGGATTATTTCCGCTGAGTATGATGGCCTCCTCGGCAAAGCATATGCGACGCGAAGGACTGGCGGGCATGACTACGCTGCCGCCCTCACTGCTAGCATGTTGCTGCTGATTGGCATAGACAAACTCGTATTGCTCCTGTTGCGCCTGCTGTTGCTGCATGCTGCTCATCTTGAAGGTGACCTGTGGCAGCATGAAGCATGTAAGTTGGGTTTTGGTATTCGCATCCAAATACTGCAGCGGCACCAATGGCTGTGATTGATTATCGCTAAGCCAGAGCGAGGTCAGATTGACCAAACTAAGCATTGAGACAGGCAGCGAGCTGATATAGTTGTTGACCAGATTAAGTACCTTCAGCTTGACAAGATGGCCCACGTTCTGGGGTAGCGCTGTTAGCTGATTGTTGGCCACGCTAAGAACACTCAGCTGGCTGCAGCTACATAGTTCGTCGGGCAGCTGGCGCAGCTGATTGTCATCGGCAAAGAGAAAACGCAGACGTCGCAGCATGCCAATGGTAGTGGGTAGACGCAGTAGTTTGTTGTTGCTGATAACCAGCTCCTCCAGCTGCTCCAAAAAACTGATACTGTCTGGCAGCTCTGTCAGGCCGTTGGATTCACATTTGAAGGTGACCAGCGATTTAAGCATGCCCACGCTGAAGGGAAAGGCTTCCAGATTGTTGGCGCAGACGGACAAGACCTCAACATTGCGCCAGTGACTAATCTCGTTTGGTAGTGTATCTAAAAGATTGCCGTTGGCCTCAAAATGCTGCAGCTCTCGCAGTTTGCCAATGTTGGTTGCTACGCGGCGTATTTGATTGAAATCAATCCAGAGTTCGCGCAACGATTTTAGTTCACCAATGACTTCGGGCTGTAATTACACAGTTATATAAATAAAAGAAGATTGCATGCGCTTTAAACTTATATCATACCAGTTCAGTGAACTCATTGCCACCAATGTCGAGACGCTGTAAGCTGGCCAGCCGTACCATGGACTTGGGCAGTGTTATCAGATTATTTAGCCGCAGCTCCAGTATGCGCAAATTTATTAAGCGACCAAAGTTAGCAGGCAAAAACTCCAAGTAGGTTTCATTTAGCAACAGCTCCTGCAGCGAAATAAGCGAGGTGATGGCTTCCGGCAGCCGATGCATGGGATTGCAGCTGAGATCCAATCTGGTTAGATTCTTGCATGACTTTATCTCGTCGGGCACATTGGCTATAACTGTGCAAAAGGATTACTAAATGGGTCTTAAATGTAGCCCGAGCTTGCTTACGATTACGATTCAAATCCAAATGCTGCAGTTGACGCAGCGAGCCAATGGCTTGTGGTATGCTCTCCAGGTTGTTGCTGTTCACGTGCAGCACGCGTAGTCCCTGGCAGTAGAACAATTGCGGCGGTAGTGTTTGTAGCTGTGCGATAAGTTTAATGTTATTGGTCTATTTTTGTATAGTATTTCACGGACTTACCCGCGTGGAGCTTAGCTGCAGTTCCTCGAGAGTGCGTTCATGCTGCCAGACCTCGGGAAAAGCGTCTGTAAGCGGCGTATTACTATAGTCCAGTTTGTCAATTACTTCTTGATGTTTAAATTTAAAGCATGGAAAACATTTATTTAACAGTGACATGTTGTTGTTGTTGGCAACTTTTGTTGTGAGTTTTTATTGCAATCTGGTCGTCAATTCTAGTCCTGGATGTTGTTGCTGCTGTTGGTTGGTCGTTATTTGTTGTTTTTTTTTTGTGTTTTAAGGCACGGCCGTTGTGTTGCTGTAAAGCGTATACTTATATATATATATATTTATGAACGTGTGTGCATATTTGGGTCGCCTTAAGCCGCATGACTTACCTATGATTCATCGCTGCTGCTGCAGCACAAAGACAGCGCCAGCAGTGTTAGGTGTTGTGGCTGTCCGTTCATGTTCATTGGCATTTTTTGGGGCTTGTTATTGTTTCATACACATCATATGCCCCCATACATACATATTGGAACACCTACACACGCACCTGACCTGCGCTTTTATTGTTTATCGCGGCCCTATTAAGCCGCCGTGCAGCTTTGTGCAAACGCGCTGCGCTGCACTATTTGTGATTAAAACTTATAATTTGCTTGTTGTGCAGTTTACTTTAAGTTTTCTTTAATGTTTTTGGCTTTGAACAGGAAAACTTGTAGTTGCGAGTTGGCAGTAGGGTTGTTGAGTAAATATTAATTTATCGATAAATAAATTTTTGCTGATAGTTTATTTTGATGACATGTTTAAGCCATACGATTAAATCATTATCGATGTTTTGCATATTTGATAAATACGTTTTAAGTTTTCCAATTGCAATAACTACAATAAATACGATTAGGCATAAAAACTCAGTTTTGAATATAATCTAATAGCAATATAAAAGCGACAATTATTGTGATACAAAAGCATTCTCTGAACTTTACAATAGCCTTATAAATGCTTTTGATTCTAGATGGCGCTTTAAATAGCTTCACACAGTAGTTGAGGCGTCGCCATTTGGCCTAAAATTAAATGCTAACACTAGGTGGCGTTTATGGCGCATTACACGAGCGGGTTGAAACTACATTTGTTTAAATATTTACAATAGGTGTCGCACAACAAATTTGTAAATATTAAGAGCAGTTATAAATAAAATAAGTTATGAAACGTACAGCAATTATTGTTGCGACTTAGTTTGAATTTTGAATGGTGGTAAATCCCTGCATGGCAAGTCTAGTGTGTTGTGTCGCTTGAGCCTTCTGTTGGCATCCCTGTTGCAGTACCCTGAAATACCCTCCTACCTTCCGGTTTCTGGCAACTCAACTACCTCATTTGGTACTTACATATGAAAATTTTGATTGCCATCCCATTTTTCTATAGCATCATTTTCTATATGGAATTTTCGATTTACTTCGGTTACATATTTGATACATTTTAGCCATGCCATTTCAAGTTCAAAATAGATCTTGTTATCTGTTTATATCTAAATTATTTAAATTCGCTGAGAGCCTCACAAGCATGTATGTGAGGAAATATGCTTATTTCGTCTTGTGTGCCGATCTATTTGATGTGAGTTGTTCTGGAGCTGGTATAGAATTCAAATGTTGGAAATGCTAGTAGTACTCTATGTTTGAGTGCAGTATGTCCAAGCCGGTTTAAATATGGGCTTGTATAGTGTTAATTGTTTATTGCTTAAGGAAATGACCTTCTTTACTCATAATTAATTAAAAATCCAACATTACAAAACCACGCGTGTAGTTGAAGGGAACGTCGTGCCAAAATGTAGCAAGCAAACTTAATCGGTGAATAGCTTTAGGAAATTTGAGACTTTTAAAGATTTGATTAGGGATGTGCCAGAAATCTCTAAACGGTCTTGCCCATAGTTTTATTTGAATAGATGGCATATTGACGAATCGCAATACCAACATTGCGTACACTCAAATAAAGACGCCTTTTCGATGTAAGCAAAAAGAACAGCTAATTATGTTAGTTGCGATTAGTGGTATTGCCAGTGGCAACAAATTAGTTGCGGCTAGTGGAACTAGCGCCTAAGCGCTAGATCAGAAGTTAGACATTAAATATTGTTTGTTATCAACGTGAGATAAATGACAGTTTTTGTCCGCTATAGCATCACAGCGCTATAATGTACTAAATTAGCTACACACAACACTTGCAACAGATGGCGCTAGTGCGCTTAGCAAGTGACCGTTGCTTTCAAAGTGCATAATAAAAAACAAATACAAAAAGGTGTCGACCATTGAAAATCATTATAAAATGTGCAATATGGTATTTACTATGCAAATTCGTGTGTTCGCATATTTGTTTGAACTTTGTGGCACTTCCTAGCCACCACATAACTCTATGTAAATTTGGCCCCTTTAATTTTCACACATTCAATCGTCAGTTGTTCAGCTGCTCAGCTGCTGATGAAAAGCGTAAACGTCAAATGCAACAAAAAATCAATTGAGCGGCTTTTAACAAAGTTCAAATAAACTATGCACATTTTGTAGTACATTCAAATACAAACAGATACTTTAATGAATTGGTGTGACCTCAGCTAAAAAGAGCGCGCCTATGAAAATAAAATGAAATAAAATACCAACAACAGTGTTTTTTTAGTACTTGCTAGTTGTTGTAGTTGCAGTTGTTGCTGTTGGTTTGGTTTTCGTCTTGCTTTTCGACAAATCGACAAATTTACACTTCAAACAATAGTAAACCAACAAAGTGCAAATAAATACGTAATAAACATTTCTTGTTGTTGTTGTAGTTGTTTATATTTGCAAGAGAAAATAAATTAACAGCAAAACTTTTGACACATGGCATGCAATTTTATTTCACTCGTATTCCGAGTTTCAGTTTGGTTTTTTGTGTGGCTGCAGTTGGATTTCAAATTTTATGAGCTCCTGTCGAGGCGGTAATTGCCGTGACTTGAAGCTCACTTCAAAGTTGCACAAAGTATTTTTGACATTGGTCTTTGAATAAATAAACAAATTCAATTTAAGTTTTTAGTTGCTCACTTCAAGCTAAGCCAAACTTGTTAGTTCTTCCTAAAGAAATGGGTTTCAAAAAGAGCACTCATCTATTTAAAGCTACTATAAACGTGAAGCTGTATGTAAAATCCGTAAAAGTGAAATTGAGTGAAGATTTAAAAGCCAAATAAATTAAGCTCATAAAAATAGTACGTTTTTCAAATTACAAACAACCAGAGTTATGTGTTAAGGCAAAGTAAGTGTAAGTGTTAACGGAAAAAATTTTGTTAATATTGTGTGAACTTTTTATAACATTTTAAATAAAAGCGTCAAAAAGATGCTCCGAAAAGCCTTTGGTATTTAACAAAATAAATCATAAATCTGTAGTGACGAACCAAGCTGAAATGTATTACCCAACAATCTTATTGTGTAAGCAAAACAAGCCTTCAGTTTTCGCTAACTTGTCTTAAAATCATGGATTCTTACGGTTACCAACAATTTTTATATTCCTTTAACACTGGAACTACCAAGTGGTCAAAATGACACTTTTCATAAATTCATAACAACATTTTGTTCACTTTTTTTTGTTTAAAACACATTGTTTTCCCTAAATTTAGGTAAACTTTAATATTATAAATTGTTAGATTCGTGCGCTTTTATTTTACATAGATAAGTACATACATATGTGGAATACCTAATTATACCAACGGGTCATTTTGACGAGTATATAAAAATAATACCGGAGTTCACGATTGGCGGTGCAAATGAAAATATTAATACGCATTTGCAACACAGTGTGGCATAACTTTGAGCATACATAAAGCTAAAGAATAGTTTTTACTCTGATTATTCGAGTTTCCCGAATCTAAAAATGTGTACTTTTGCGCCTATGTAATTTCATTTTCTTTCTTTTATATTGTTAAAAACTAATTCATTTTATAAAATATTTTTAAAATATTAACATTTTTTCAACTAAACATCAAACTAGTCATTTTCACCCGTTGGTAGAAATAGGTATATAAGAAATCCCGGTAGTTCTAGTGTTAAGAACTTACACAATTTATTTTTTTTTTGTTTCTTTGTGAGGTTCATGTTACACAAATTATGTTTTAATAAATTTTATAGTACGATAATATTTAGAACTTGCGACATATTGTGCTTGAGATAGGGCATATTGGTACAGTATACTATATATATGGCTCTACGGCAAACTGTTTTACGTAAGCACCTTCCATGCGTGACTTAATCTCATGATGTTCGAATATGCAACACACGGATTAATACATTTCGTCAATCAACGATCGCATTGGATGGTATTATGGCCCGATGTTTATCTAAAATCTCAGCCGGTCTCTGGGTCCCAGCACCCGGTTGGTTAGATGCAACTTCATACCGTGTAAAAAAACTTCTCGCTTTTGAGTCTAAGCCACAGCCACCACGAAACTCCCCGAAGAGCCACAACCATTAGTCAGCACATAGCCGCTCCTAAAAAGGAAAGGCTATGCGGGACTCACTAACTACCCGTGGCACTAGTCTAAACTCCTGGCGCTCCATACCCGAAAGTACTACAAATTTGAAACTCCCAACAGTTTACTGGACTTCTGTTTGATAAGGTCCTCTTGATGCTTTTGGCCAGCTGTTATCCTAGATCAGGTGTATTGGGAGCCAAGATAGTGGGATGGCTGGCCGCCAAGCCATTGGTACAGTGAGATGGGATGTAAGATGGGTGTCTGAAAACATACCACAGAAACACCTGAATTTGGTCATGAGTCAGAAGAGCATAGAACGGGGGAAGTTGTGGTGGAACAACAACTTTACGCGCCTATTTTTTTGGAATTCATCTGAGTGGTCGCAACCCCTTATATAAGCATGCATTACTGCTCGGGGTCCCTAGGGGGTGGCAACCGATCAACAAACCCTTGCAATCCAAAAAGTCCGTTGCCAGGACTTTTCTCGATTTTGGCTCACCCACTCCTTTCCACAGCATGCTCTGTATATTGGGTTGGTGCGTGCAGTAATGTTTCCTAGTCTCGTCTTCAGTCCCTATTTGGTCGAATGAAATGCCTTTCTTCTTCTTCTTTAAAAAGATTTTGTATTTTATGACGTCACAACTTGCTAACAATGGTTTGAGGCTGGAGTCTACCTGAAATTTTGATCGACTCATTTTCCATCGCATTGGCTACACTCAGATGAAAATTCACTGAGAATTCCTTACCTTTAACGCAATCCACATGGATTAGTTAGTTTTCTCGACTACTTAAAGCTAGTCAAAGTAGAATTTTCAAATTTTTTTGCACTGTACTAGTTTTTGATATGTTGTCTGTTTGGTTTAATGCCTTAAATTATCCGTAAATTCGGGTTTAAAGCTTTGCTGCAGCTTCTTCTTCTTGATTAGCCATAGCAAACCGTTACGCGGTGGGTGGTGTTTAGAGCAGTTAACCAGGGTGCACCATATGGTTGTCCCACAAGATAAGATAGATACAGGATGATAGCGATAATGGCAATTACTTTACCCTGTCTTTCTCGAAGCCAGGCTCGCCTATACATCCATTTCAGTGGCGTAGACAGCGTGATATGACGTAAGGGCATAATATGTATATATGTAACAAGGTTTTTCTTAAATTTTTCAATCACTCACCCAAAATGTGCCACTGCAACTTGCAATTACAATCAAATTACGCGAATTTTTGCATATATGTATGCTTATAGAAATGAATATATCAAAATTGTAGTTCTTCAATAAGTCCCTAAGTCTTCTTCTTCTTAACTGGCCATGTATTTCTTTCATTGGAATTGGTGTTTTACATGGTGGGTCCCAAACCCTACGCACAACCCTTTCAAGGCCTGGGGTGGCTCTACTGGTCTCGAAAGAATTCAGTGTCATTATAAGTCCCCTTATACGACAAGTTTTGACCTGCTGATCTGGTATTCTCTAACCCGCAAGAATTCAAAAATGAAAGTAATAGCCACAATATCAAAGTTTGTATTAATTAAAAATTAACACGCAGCTGTAATACTTTCCATCTAATTAGCACAATGTACTTGTAAATGTATTCACTCACAACTCGGTTACCAGTTAGGGGTTGACCCTATTACAACTAGACGTAAAACCATTTCTAGTAATTGTTAACACTTGTCGTTCATTGAGGAAGTTAACCAGGTCAGCATAATTCATTCAATAATTTCATGACTCATGCATTTGTAGTTAACAAGGAGCGAGAGAGGAAGTGCAAAGACAACGCTTTGAACTACCCCGTTATCTAACGGCGCATATTTACTGTTAGCCCTAAACACCCCAAAATGAGCAAAGCCGGCTGAACACTGCGCAGAAGCAGAGTTAAGCACTCAAGAGAGGAAGCGAGCGCCAGTGAGCAAAAGAGCACAAGAGCGTTAACCGTTAACTTTATTTTTAGCTCTAACTTTGTTTTATCTGTCAAATTTCATCTAAAAACGATTTCACACACGTTTCAGTTTGAACTAATGGTTAGCGTTTTATTTAACTGCTTTTAACGGTAATTTCGCTTAAATGTTGTGTAATATTTGTATTAGCTTTGTAATGAGCTTTGGATTGTAGCTCTTTGTTACAACGGAAATGAAGAACGGCATGATTTCTACTTTTTAGCCCTGTCCTTCTTAACAGTCTTTGCGGTCTTCTTCTTGGCGGCTGTTGTCGTTGCCGTTGGCGCACTGCTACCCACGGGAATACTGTCAGAATTTGGGGCATCGGATGTACTGGGTCCACTTTTGGTAGCTGCCGTTCCAGCCTTTTTGGCAGTTTTGGCTGTTGCCTTCTTTTTTGCCGGCATGTTGCTGAAAAGCTTCAAATGCATTTTAGTATTCAAAATGAGGATCTCCTTTTACCTTTATATGTATATTTTACCTATGAAATTGAAGTATTTAAATTTTTGATTTCCCAAACAGTTGTTTAGCTCTCGAAATTTGGAAATAAACTGATTATATTAGCGTACAACTGTAAAGCATCATTTCTCAAAGCGACAAAAATGTCAAAGCTTGCTGGAATTTGAAATACAAACGAATTACACTCCAAAAACACTGCGTCGATTTGCCGAAAATACTTTTAAGTGCATTAGAATTCTATCACAAAACGTTTTAAGCAACAGATTCTTCAAAAGATTTCTGCCTAATCAGATTTATTTTGGGTTTTGAAAAGTTGTCAACGATAAACCGTTTCGCTCAAAAAATGCCACTCACTCTATTACTCTCGCGTGCTCACTGAGCAACCCCCGCCCACAAGTCTCTCGCGCCCCAAATAAATCTGCGCCCACTGCTCTGAAAAGCGCTCATTTTTCTTTAGAACATTGGCCAAGCAGCAAGCAGCTGCCGCAAAGAAAATTCCTAGTGCAAATTTGTATTTAAAATTTAGTTAATAGCAAAAAGTACACAAATAATTAGCGTAAAAGCAGAAACTTGTAAAAATAAATATTAATAAATAAATTAGTGTTAAACAAAAGCAAAAATAGCTTGCTCTCAAACAAAAAGAAAACTCGGCAAGCGGCGACAAAAAAAAGTAAAAATCGATTTTCGCGTTACAACAAAACCAAAGACAAAAAACTAATTTAAAAAAAGGCATTTAATTAAATGTGTCAAGTTGGGCTGTGCAATTGAAGCAACAATTTAAGGCGTTTTGTTAATTAAGTTAAGTAAATTTATAAACCAATAACGGCATTTAAGGCAGCTTAAGCAAAATGGCGGCCAAGCGCAATAATGCAACAACAAATACAGAAAGAGACAATGCTTTAACCCTTGATGAGCGTCTGGTGCGGCAAGTGGACAGCGTTATACCTAAGAAGCGGTAAGTGCAGCTGCAGCTTGTTATGTTTTAACGCTTAAGGAGTTTCTGCAATTACAGACAGGAAGCGCTGAAGTGGTATGGCTGGGGCTACATTGACTCCCAGTTCTATAGCCAGCAGGGTCTTATTTGCTTTCGCGGCGAGAAGTAAGTAGCTCTAGTAACTATGCATAGCTAGTGTCACTAATTGCCTTCTACTCTTTCAGATATCCTTTGGGTGGCTGCGAGCTACCCAGCTTTACCAAATGGGTACAGCAAAAATTTCAGCTTAAGCTTGATGAAAACAAGCGCTTTCCCGAACCGCCCAAGAGCTACCCCGAACCCGTATTGAATGCGGGCTTTCTCAAGGAGCTGCGTTCCAGCACACAGGTGGAGCACTCGCACGAAGGCATTGACCGGCTGGTGCGTTGCCATGGTCAGACGCTGCACGACATCTACAGTCTATGGCACAACAAGTTTACGCGCATACCCGATCTGGTTGTCTGGCCACGCAGTCATGCAGATGTGGTGCAGCTAGTGCGTCTCGCGCAGCGACACAATGTCATGCTGCTGCCCTATGGTGGTGGCACTAGCGTCTCGGGCGCCATAACCTGCCCGCAGCAGGAATCACGTATGATCTGTGCACTGGATACCTCACAGATGAATCGTTTGCTTTGGCTGAATCGTGAGAATCTTACAGTATGCTTTGAGTCAGGCATTGTGGGTCAGGATCTGGAGCGTGTACTGCGCGAGCAGGGTCTCACTGTGGGTCATGAACCGGACAGCTATGAGTTTAGCACATTGGGTGGCTGGGTGGCCACACGTGCCTCCGGCATGAAGAAAAATGTCTATGGCAACATTGAGGATCTAGTAGTGCGCGTGCGTATGGTGACGCCCAGAGGCACGCTGGAGCGCGAGTGCAGCGCGCCGCGTGTATCGGTTGGACCAGATTTTAATCACGTCATACTTGGCTCTGAGGGCACCTTGGGCGTCATTACCGAGGTAGTGCTAAAGGTGCGGCCGCTACCGAGCGAGCGACGTTATGGTTCGCTGGTATTTCCGGACTTTGAGCAGGGTGTGCTTTTTATGCGCGAAGTAGCACGTAGACGCTGTCAGCCCGCCTCGGTGAGACTGGTGGACAATGAGCAGTTTCTGTTTGGTCAGGCCTTGAAGCCTGAGAAGAGTTGGTTGGCCAGCTGGCTGGATGCCTTCAAGCAACAGTATGTGACCAGCTGGAAGGGAATCGATCTGAAACAGATATGTGCGGCCACACTGCTCTTTGAGGGTGAGCTTAAGGAAGTGCAGCGGCAAGAGGCGCTGATCTATGAGATAGCTAAAAAGTTTAAGGGCTTTCCGGGCGGCGGGCAAAATGGCGAGCGTGGCTACATACTTACCTTTGTCATAGCCTACATAAGGGTAAGTTAAGCATGAAATCAGCTTTACACATAGTTCATTAATACAAATTCTATAACACAGGACTTTGGGCTGCACCAAGGCATTGTGGCGGAATCCTTTGAAACCTCTGTGCCCTGGGATCGTTGCAGCTTATTGTGCCGCAATGTCAAGCAGCGCGTGGATGCGGTAAGTACTTAAATGCACGCAAAAAGTTTACATTACAAACTCTGCTCTTTAATTGCGCTTTAGGAATGCCTTAAACGCAAAATTAGCCTCTATATGATTTCCTGCCGTGTCACACAGACCTATGACGCCGGGGCCTGCATCTATTTTTACTTTGGTTTTCGCTATACTGACATACCCAATCCGGTGGAGGTTTTTGAGGCCATTGAGCATAGTGCACGTGATGAGATACTTGCCTGTGGTGGCTCGCTTTCGCACCATCATGGTGTGGGGAAAATACGCAGCCATTGGTATCGAAATGCGGTTACGGATACGGGAAGCGGCCTCTACTGTGCGGCCAAACAGCATTTGGATCCACAGAATATTTTTGCGCTGGGCAATCTACTGCCGGCTCACGCGGAGCAGCAATCAGTGCCGTCGGAGCTGACACCACCGAAGGCCAAACTTTAAAGCGGGTTGTGACGGTCACTTGATACCTCCCACCCACTTCATAAACCTTGTGAAGTTTATTTTTAGCGCTTATTTAGTTTTATTTTTCTGCTCATTTAGCATTTTTTGGTGCACTCATTTCCTTTTTGTATGGGTATTACAATTTTTGATAAATAAATGGAATATTATTTGTAAAAGTCTATAAGCAAATATGAATGTCACAAACTCTGCCAGACAAGTTGCCAGCTGTTGACATTGTTCTTATCTGGTCAGTTGTTGTTGGTGGTCTGACTTATCTGTCTGACAGTTAACCACAAAAGACAACATTAATGCCTACACTAGACCTGAGAACCCATGGACCATGGACCATGCACCCTGCTTCTTTACTAAGCTGCGGCTTATCGGTTGAGCGCCTCATTTGTCTGATCAATCTCTAAAGTTTATTGTGTTCCAAATAAGAAATACATTTGATGAACTCGTGATTTCATAGCTGTTCTTCGGAATACTACTGTCAATTTATTGTCTTACATAGTCAACTTAGGTGAAATGTGTGGATTTTTTTAGTCGCAACCGTTTTGAAAAGCGTTCATAACCATAGGTACGAGTTCAGAAGAGCATCGCCTGGAGTCGAAAGATTTTTATTTGCGTCAAATTTCAGAATAAACCATTTGTTTGCTTTGATACCTTGAAAAACAGAATATTTTTAAAATCGAATAATTTTTTTGTTTCTTAATTTGCGTAATATGACAAATATTTGGTTTAGTGTGACTAGTTGGCATAGTAAAGGTAAAATAACACTAGGCAACGGAAAAAATGTTGTTGACTTGATTAGCAAAGAATTACTCACAACACAAAATCTAGAAGCTAAAATAGGTATTCGGTAGAATTATCCTATTATCCTAATATCCTATCCCCTCAACCGTGAGGACTTTCAGAAGCTTATTCTTCTCTATGCCCGACAAAAAAGAGCATGAGGAGTCACTGGAAGCCAATTCGCTTGACCCTGTCAATGTCTTTGAAAAGTTCGTTGTGCACTTACAAATTACTTACGGAGTACTTTCCGCTTAAACAATCCAAGCTCATCTGCGTCAGATCACATCATCTCCCATGCTTCAGCGCCAGACGGGGAGGATGAGCGTTTCGTCTGGCGTCTCTACTACTCATTTGCCTTATAATACCAAAGAAGCAACGATTGACAAGAGTGATCCTCCGCTTGATCCCCATACTGACAACGTTATTTTTCTTGTGACGGTAGTGCCGAGGTATCAGTATCATTGATAAGAACTGACCGTCATTCAAGTTGTTCCGATTTATCTCCCTCAAAAATATTGAGAAGCAATCTTGCTAAAATTCATTAAAGGTTTGACGAACAGGGACAAAAGGTAGAAACTGAAAATGGATTTCCAAGCCGCTGTTCCGTGTAGCGTCTTTCGCTGTTCCACTGAGCCAATCAACCATGCGTGCCAAGTCTAGACCAAAAACCAAAATGCTGCGGCCAACACTGCATATCGTCTGATCATCGCAGTCATTTGCGGCTAGTTGGAGCTGCAACAACTTTGACTTGTCTATAAGTGCGCCTGTCGTCCAAGTTAAGAGCATGCCGCACAGCCGAGAGATCAAATGTCATCAAGTTGTCAACTTCGTTAGCATGCCACAGCTACAACAACAACAAAATATACACCAACAGACGCTGCAACATCTACGATGACGACAACGACAACATGCAAAATCTCTGTCAGGCTGCTCGTTAATAGCATTGAGGCGCAACCGCTGGGGCTGCTCATCGATGTTGGATTGACTGAGTGCCTCAACAGTGACTGTATTTGGCTTGTTACTGGTTACCCCTAAGCGCCTTAGGAGTAGTATATACGTACTAAACACGCACACACTTAAACGGGATACGCAGCAAGCTGCCTATAAATAAAGATTACAATCAAAAGTCACAAAAGTTCAGGCACTCGGCTTAGGCCGTACTGTCGTTGCAATTTAAGTGGCCGAATGCAGTACACCCATTGGACCAAGCTTGTTTTGGTAGAACTCTTGTCTGGAAATTGTCAGCAATTAACCCTCGGGTCAAAGCGACTTGCAGCTTGCAGTCCTGTGATTTATGCCCTAAAGTGCCTTAAAGTCAAACACAATCAACGCGGCAAATTTATGGCAGCAGAAGCAACAGGGTTGCTGCAATGCAATCCTGTCTTGGCCACTTCGTCACGTTTGCGCTGCGTTTAGACATTAGGAAGACATAGCCTGGCATGGAATGTCTTACATTACTCAGTATTGTTTGTTTTTGTTGAGATATTTCTAAATGCTCAATGGATATGTTGTTATTGAAAATGCAGGAACACGCTCGTAATGCGCCGGCGTCTACCTGAGTAGTTCCAGTGTTTAGGAATCTTATTTGCATAAGTATGTGATCGTGAGCACGAGCAAGGCACGCTAAAAGAGAGAGAGAGTGACAGAATAGTAATGGGTCTCATGTTGACAAGAGAGCGCTTGCAGCAATTTTGAGCAAAGACAAGTAGTTTTGGAGTGATGAAAGCTGAGCTTTTCTGTGTGTTTATGAAGGCTGCAGACCAGCTTTGACTTACTCGGTTAAAGACCGGAGTTTCGTTTATTTGTGTGACAACGGACCGAACCTACTCTTGTTTTTGCAGTGCCAACTGGATCACCCAAAACAAAATTTTAAAAAAACAAATTCGAAAATTGCATTGATAGATTTTCTATTAAATTCATATAAATGTGAAGAAAAAAGATGATTAAAAAAGTATATACTATTTTTTTGTAATATTTATAATTATAGCGTGCAGACTGGTCCAGGATCTGATTGAAGTTTTTCAAGAATGGTGTGCTTGCCGGTCTGAAATAGTTCACCTTTTACACAAAAAAAAAAACACCTGTAAACCCCAATTAGGTAAATTTGGTGAGCAACAAGAGTCTAAGAAAAATTATATTTTTCTTATATAACCTATAACTTGCAAAAAGGATACTACCTACGGATGTCAAACATTAATAAAAGATTTAGTTTTCCATTGGTTTATTTAAAAATAGCTTCACATCTTCTTCTTCTTCTTAACTTCGCACCTGGCCATAACAACACGTTATCGGGTTACGGCCTGATGTAAATTTCATTGGAATTTGGTTTTACGTGGTGGGTCCCAAACTCTACGCACAACCCTTTTAATGTCTGGGGTTGCTCTACTTGTCTCGAAAGAACCCAGTGTGATTGTTAGTCGCCTCATACGACAAGCTTTGACCTGCTGAGGTGGTATTCTCTAACCCGCTCACCACACGGTATTCACATCACTACGTACTAATATTGAGTTAATCTGCGCAATGCGTTAAGCCCTGCGAACTCCTGAGCAATTGCATGTCAACTAATAACCAACCAATCACTCTTATTTTTGGGAAATCCATTCAGCAGTACAGTTGCTTAGCAATGTATCAACATAAACGGAAATACGTTTTAGGCACATTGTTGCTGACAAGTCACTAGCAACATTTTCTCAACTCGCTCAGCAACACGAATGCACAGCAACAGAAGAAGCACAGCAACATGTTCATGTCACATAAAATACATACAATAAGCACACTGAAAGAAGTATTATGGAATGAAAGGCACTAATAACAAAGCAGCGCAGCTAATCTGAAACTCTTACCCTAAAATAAGTAACTTCTAACAAAATAATTAAGCACATATGTACATACATATTGTTCACTAATCAAAATGAAAAGAAAATCGTAAGTAAATTGCGGACTTTTAACTTAATTTTAGAGATATCTAATATATATTAGTTTATAGTTGTTTGGAACCCTTTCTGATATATATGTATGTATAAGAAGAGCGGGCCTCTTTTGAGTTTTTAATATACATATACATTCGAAAAAATAAAACATTGACTTGCGCCAACAAATTAAAATTTGTAAAGTTTTTATCGTTGATCTCGTTAAATCGGCAAAAGACCTTTTTGTATGTCAATACATAAAATTAAATAATTCAATATGAGATAGAATTTTTGTTTAGAAATATTTCAGAATATGTGAAGGGGCATTTAAATTTGAGATCTCGAATTTCCAGATTTTTCATACTGGTAACTTAAAATCTGGAGCAAACATTTATTGTGAGTGTCTAAACATCTTAAAAATTGCTAAAACGAACAGTATTTTGCAGTAATTTTGACCTCAAAAAAAAAATTACCACCATTTTCGTCCATCAGCTCTAGTTTTCAAGCTATTTAAAAAAGAATATCGTTTTTTAAAACATGTAGCCATTCAAAATACAAAAAAAATAAGGCAAAAAAAGTACCTTCCCGGAGCAAAAACAAATTGTTTTTGTTGTGCAGTGTTGTCTGTCCAATCCGAAGTTGAACGCATATTTGACTATTTGCAAACATATAAAATGATTTCAATAATAGCACAATTTGTTACATTACGAAAAAATTAAGAAAATTAACTTCTTACATAAATAACTAACTTATTTAAAGAATATAGAATTGTAAGCTACTTTTAGGATAAAAATTATTAAATACGGTAAAATTGTAAGGAAGTATCCACTTTTATGTCTCTTTTAACAGAAATTAAGGTAATCCTGTAACCTGGAAAGGGGGTAAGATATTGACATGATTCGGCAAACTTCATCGGTTTTTTGAAATACGCATCTTTTAGTACATTTTTTTTTGCTCTAACTCTTATAGTCTCTGAGAAACACGTTACAACACGGACGGACGGACATGGCTATATCGACGCGGCTATTGCATCGGTTTTTTGAAATACGCATCTTTTAGTACATTTTTTTTTGCTCTAACTCTTATAGTCTCTGAGAAACACGTTACAACACGGACGGACGGACATGGCTATATCGACGCGGCTATTGCTCCTGATCATTTTTGCCCACGGACCATATGGTCTGCTACGCCTACTTCTACCTGCAACAACAAAAACCCTGTTGTATTAAAATTTAATATAAAAAAATATATATAGATAATATATATATATATATATATATATATAAAGAGGAGGAGAAAAAGATTAAGTAGATAGATATATCTAATCCCGAGTCTCTAATCCATTTGGTGAACTTTTTAAAGATATGCACCAACTCACATCAGAAAGTGATCAGAGACACAAGATTTACAATATAAAAGAAAAATAAATTAAAGTAAAATAGAACAAAAAACAAAACCAAATCAGCATCAAAGGCAAGTTGGGTGTATTTTTTAACGATGTGCATACCATACATTGCATAAATCTATAATATCCTTTTACACTTTGTGAACAGGGTATAAATAACGAGATACAACGGCCCATAAAAACCTTCAGCTAAGAGAATCCCACAAAGAAAAGATTAACTAAACATGTATTTATGGAGAAATAACCGGAAATTGTCAAAATCTTCAAAAAATGAGAGTTTGAATTTGAAAGTTTGTTATTATAGCACCAAGTTAACGTACCGTTTTTCTCAGTGTACTCTCCCAGCCAGCAGCAGCAGCAGCACTCAATCAGCGCTTCAGTCGCACCTGGCGGCGCTGCCTACTTCGTTTCAGAGTTCAGTTGCTCACAACGCGTCGAGCGAACAACAACAACAAAGCGCTTAAAATAAGTTAAAATTGTGCTCTATAATTTATTTCGTTTTTTGCAATTATTGTTATTTTTGTTGTTGTTGTTTCATGTTAGAACTTGCAAGCGGAAAGAGTTTGCGCGTGCTGACAGGGGGAGAGAGAGAGCGAAGAGAGAGAGAGAGGGAGATCAAGAGCGTGAGCAGAAGAAAGGCGTGAGAGCGCAAACGCTGCAACAACGCGAAGCAGCCGGCTTGCTGCTGCAGTTTCGATTTGAACGTGCAACACGCTTGACGCGGTTTCGGTTGTTTTACGTTAGAAAATCGCGCGCGTTTTTGACCATTTTGGCGAAAATAGTTTTTGTGTGCCGAGTGTTTTGTGTGTGGGAAAATGCAACAAATTGTCACGCCGTCACATGTCCGTCCATTAGTTTAAACGTTTTAAGTTGCGTTTTGTTGTGGCTAAAGCGTTGCGATTGATCAGTTGTTTGTGTAATTGGCGGCAGCTGCTTTTGTTTTACCTTTAAGAGCTACGAACAGGTGCGTCGACGCATGAAAACTAAACATACAGTGTATATATCATTTAACAGCAAAACAAGCAACAAGTGTACTAACCGTAAAACGATTCAAGTTTGTTGAGTTGGCTGCAATCATTAAAAATGCATTAGAAGCCAACCTTTTGATAAAGGCCAAGATAGATTCCGCTTGCCACTGCATCCACTGCTGCGCCTTGCTGGCCTTTCATAAGTTAGTCACACAGTCAGTTATTCCAGCATTCATTCAGTTTTGATGCACCTGCCATGACTCGTAAAATTTTCAATTTTTTCAAGCATTGTGCAGTCTACTGTTTGCTGCCTGCTGAGCTCTCTAGGCGGGTTCTTTATAGTCCGCCGCACTGAACTAAGTCGCTGCCAAGTGACGCATTCTAAAGTTCGCACTAAAAACAACCCACACTTTATAGCTACACTCAAATGTGTTTTATATGATGTGCTTTTTAGATATTTGACGACATACCAAGCCAAAATTTCAAAACCTCAAACTCAAAACCAAAAGGCATACGTCTGTTAGTGGATCGAGTCAAGCGGCTGCTTACGCTTCACTTTTTAATTGTAGCCAAGTATTGGTACGGGCCAAGGCTTAAAGCGGTGTTTGGTAAGCGTCACACTGCTGGCCCACCAACGCCTTTATTTTGGCAAGCTAGAATTTTATTCAAATTCAATAGCAATAAATGTGTGGGTTGCCTTTCAATTTGGCTTATAGCTTATTTTGGCTTGAAGCACTGGGCCAAAAAACGGTTGCCTTCAATCATATTTTTATGCTCATTTAAGACAGCTAGGTTCTAGTTTTCTATGCAGTTATTGCTTCATCCGTGATAGCAAAAATTTGGTCAGTAATCTTGACTTTAGTAAATCCTTACCTTTTTATATTTGCTCCAATGAGATACAATTTCTCGACAATCTCTACGTCTTAAATCCCATGCATAAGTTTGGAAGCCATTCAAACTTTTTGTAGATTCCATTTAACATGATGAACATTTTTAACATCAATCTTGGAGGGACTGGTGTTCCGCATTCTATATGGAGATTCGATGAGGAATGTATGACATTCACATAGAACTTGTTTCAAATATTCTGTCGTCTCAACACATAATCTGTATATGCAGCCATCTCCTTCCTTGAGTTAACTTCTGAGTCCTTTCATTCTGTTTCCTTTCGAGAGCTGATACTGCTAAATGACAGTACAAATTTAAAAAAAAATTCTTGCTTAGATTCAAGTTTTGCACTTAAAATTGTGATTACGCATTGTTCTCAAAATATGAAAGGAAAAACTCAGAATTCAAATGTTATAAAAGTTCATAAATGATACATGCAGTAATTAAATATATATAATTTGAGGGAATTAATACTTTTATACTTGATTGGATAAATTCCTGAATTGAATAGCTTTAATACTTGAGAACACTTGAGATCGGTTCAAGAACAGTAATACTGATTTGTTATTTAGACAGTACAGAATGTCTTATCCTTTTAGCAACTCCATAAGCTAGCATATAAGTTTCACAAACGATGTTATAAGTTCCAAATGTTTAAGCTTTTACAAACAACCTACAGCTAGCATGGAAAGATCTCAGCAGTATAGCTAACTGGTTAGATAGTAGTTGAAATATCCGTTTCTATGGTCTTCTAATACTAAGGTCCCATAAATACCCGCCTCTGTATCATTGGTTTTCAGTTTGAAACCATCTGTGTATCAAAGTTGAAACCTGGTAGACAGAGTGAGTACCTCTTCCATTTGTCTCTGTTAAATAGTAAAACTGCTGTGGAAGGCCATGCAAGGGAGTTAAACAATACAAAAACTACAATATATAACAAATAATCTTGTAACTTTGTCTGTCCAGATGTGTAAAATTAAAATTTTCGAAGACTTCTGAAATCAATTAGAAATTGGCTTCAAGGGTTATATTTTATACGACTAAGGTAAACTTAGTTAAGATGAGTAGAATGTCATAAATATGGAAATTTTTGGAATATGCTTGAGGAAACATGTTTCTGTTTTGCCAATGCTTATTCAATAGAGACATAAAAACCCAGAGCAGCATAACATAGTCGAATCTTACTCAAAACTCCTATCAAATAAGGCTATAATATGATTTGGAGTACTTGAAAAATAATGTAACATAAAGTTTTATTACACAAACAAAAGCTATGTAATTCCTAAGCACTTATTATATAAGTGATTATATGGCTTACATAAACGGTTCGCTGGTTTTTTATATAGCTGCTTTATGTTCATAGATAAACACTTACACTGTAGACTGTACATGCATATCCATAAGATACTTTTTAGTTTATAGGCACTTAGACCCGTTGAACTGTTAGCCATAAAATGCATGCTCAGCATAATATCTGCAGCTATGTTTTCCAATAATAACAACAACAACAAAACAACTTTGTTATATTATAGCAAAACCAACAACAACAGAGACAACAAGGAAAGCATATCATCATCTGGCTGGCAAATAGTCTGAAGGCGCGCTTAATTAACATGCAACTGGCAAAGACAGCAACAGCGACAAAAACAAGCTAAAAGGCAACGACAACACGTCAGAAGTGCAATCAAAGATATCAGTGTTTGCATGCAACTGCAACAACTGCAACTGCAACAACTGCAACAATTATAAGCAGCAGCCGCAACGTCTAGCAGTCTAACAAAGTTTTGCCAATCAGTCAGCGCAGCTCTAATGAAGTTGGCGATGATGACGTACACGATGCTTACGATGATGATGATGATGATGATGATGATGATGTTGCTAAGGCCTTGCCCTGCAGCTGCTAATTAAAGCAAAGCGCAGCAAAAACGTAGATTGGCTCAAAAGGCAAAGGCAATAGACGAATAGCAGAACAACGAAAAAAGAAGAAGAAGAATACAACAAATAGCAGCAGCAGCTACAACTGCAACAACAACATACACAACAACTGCAACATACACAACAAACACAACAACTGCAACATACACAACAAACACAACAAGAACAACTAAAGCAATGTAAGTAGCAATTGGCATTTGACTTTCTTTCAGTTTCAGCTTGTCGTCTGCTTGCGACTTTCTAAGCCAGTTGCCAATTTGGTGCACTGTTTTGGCCATTTTGGCATTAACTGCAACTGCAACTCGTCCGCCGGTTGTCGCCAATTGTCGATTGCCAATGTCCAATTGTTAATGTGTACTGGCCACAACATGGTCCAACTGGGTCCGACTTGGTCTGACTGGGTCGCGTGATTGACACAAATGCCGCGCATAGTTTTGAAGGCGGTTTGCCTGAAATACGCATATGGTAAAACCAGCGGCGAGCTGTACACTTCCTGCGCCTGCGCAGCGCTGATTGCATTTTAATAGGCATGGCTAGCATAAATGTATCTTAGAGATACAATTCTTTAAAGCTGCTTTGGCCCCGGCCGGCCACCTCCGGCGGAATCTTGCATGTTTGTTTAAGTAGCTGCTGCTGCTACTCAGGCAGACCAAAAAACATGAGGCAATAAGAAGGAAAAAAAATAAATAATATGAGATAACCCATAATAAGCATGACGAGAAGCTGCAGACACGAAAACTATAGGGCGGTCTTTCTGTTAAGACGTTTTTGCCTGCTCAAATTGCACCATTGTTTGGTCAGTAGGGGCAGCAAACGCTTATGAAGCATCTGAGATATGTATAGTCAGCATGTCCAGCTTTGTCGATCGGCTAATGTGCTCGATTTGAAGTTTAGTTCTTCGAAGCAAAGAGACGAAGCTCTTTTTATATGCAATTTTTTATTGCCGCTACGATCAGCGATCTTGATAACTAAATGTAGTAAGTTTGATACCTACGAATTAAATATTTTTTTAAACATTTTTTTGGGCTCTGTCAACTTTATGAGGGCATCTCTCACAATAGACAAGTACAGTTTTTACTTATAAAAATAACTCTGCAGCATATACTTTCTGGTCTTTGATTGCAACACGTCGAAAAACCTCTATAGAATAGCTATAACATAGAAAGTACAAGGGAACACATTTGATTTTGCACAGACCGGAACAAACTCAGACAATGGGACCACTAAAATCAATTCTTAACTTACAGAAATCTTGTTATAGTAGAGTAGAGACGGCTAAAAACCTAAACCTAAGCCAAACTATCCCCGACCCAGGGAAATCTTATACGCCAGGGGAAGGTGGCTTGGACGAAAATCTGCCGAAGGAAAGGAACTTATTTGTTTACTTCTACAATATTCTAGAAAAAAGTAAGCTCAATGGTAGAAGACGACAGTAGTTTGCGAGACTCATGCTTGTCAAGCTATTACACTTGAAAAGCTGGATTTGTAAGTAAATCCATAGTTCGATTACTTTTGCCCTCTCATTTCTGTTTTCTACCCATAGTGCGGCGGGGTTTCAAAGCTTTGCAGCCATCTAAAAGGCATTTCGTTTATTTTACTCAACCATTTGGCAATTTGTCTTATATGATTTCAAAATGTTTGGCATAGTTTTCATAATGCATTCGAACAATTTCAAACAGGGTATAAAAATATCTTTTACTTAAAAGTTGCATTGGCCGACTTTGGCTGTGCATATTGTAAAGCGCTCAGCTCTTAATAGGCTTACAGTGATTGAGTAATAGGAAATCGATGCAAAGCTAATGTCAGCCATTTTAAGACTGTCTATCAAACCTAACGGCCCACGAGCCATACAAATATCAAAGGCATTAACTTTGAACAAGCCATTTGGCACTCCTTATATTTGGCTGGAAATATGAAATCATGTATACATACAACTTAATTAATAAGCAACAAGCACTGCGAGCACTATGACCCTCAGTCATTTGGCTTTAATGAACTTGGCTAGCTGGAAAAATAAACAAACAAGTCAACCGAGTAGCTAATAAATGTCGGACAGTGCAAAAAGGCCAAAATAATAAACTTAAATAGACAGAAGACAACAACAATCAGCAATAACAGCAACTAAAATGAAAACTCAAAACTTAATGCTAGGCAATTTTCGCACCGGCTAAATCCAAAAGATACAACCAAAAGCCAACAAGTCAGCTACAACAATTTGACTTTTAAAGCATTTTGTTGTTGTCATTTTTTTTAAGTGTCGGTCATTAGCCAAGTTGTAAACACCAATGTGTAACAAAAACAAAATAAAACTTAATTAATTAAATACATTTTGAACGCAATGTGTGTTTAAGATGCATGGGAAATGCAACGACATTTGTCAGCATGTTTTTTTTAGAGTATTTTGAAAAGTTTTGTGTTTTTGAGAATTTTTTATGGGGATCTCCATTGCTGAGCGTAAATATAGTTTTGCAGCGCTTTCAAAAGATTTGTAATTTTATCGCTATCTAACGCTATTCGAAAAAAAGGAGTTACATTTTTTACCTTCGATTCGATTCATGTGATGGATTAATATCCCCCCTGAGTAGAATGGGAGTTTTGCTTGAAAAATGTTGTAGCCTAGTCTTATTAATCTAGTTTATCAACTTTCTTTACCTACAATGATAGATAAAGTAGGTTAGAAGTAACCGAAATCATGACCATTCGTTCATAATAGTTTGTTGTTGTGCTCGTTTTTTATAGATCCATGAACGTTCTGTCCCCTTTTAATCATGGAATTATTAAGAACCTTTTGGTCTTAATATGTTCTTTGTTTGATAAAATTGTGTTAAGATGCACATATTCCCGGATAAGAGCAAGTTTATCGATTCATGTCGATATTTCAGCCCCTTACCCCGTTACAGATTTTCCCGGTTTACACCCACACCATTGAACCTATCCAAAAATTTAGCACAGCTATGCACACTGTTATTGTGCATGTGTGGTGTAAAAATTATTAAGATCGGATAGAAACCTTAGATGATATAGGTACTAATAAGACCCCTTTCTCCTATAAACTGCAAGCAGTTTTTGAGCATAGTTTGGTTTTGTGTAAAAAAGGGTTTTGGTTTTTTTTTCTCTATAATTTAATAACTTGCCAAGAAAAACTTAGTTATAAGGTGTATGAATTCTGTGGAACTTTTCACCAAAGTTCTGTAAGCAAAACGGAGAATTCTGACGATTATTGCTATGATCGGAAGAAACTTTTAAAAATACGGCCAATAATGCATCAAAGATCGTAAATGAGGGTAAGATTATACTTAGGTCTATGTTTTCTTTGAGTGGAGAGACGCAACGGTTAGACTCTCGATTAATGTTGAAAACTGTACTTTTGCTGTTTTCAATTCAAATGAGTAGTGGAGAACACTTTCGCCAGACGAAACTAACAGTCTATAAGATGCTCATCCTTCTCATTTTTATTTTATGGCGCTGAATCATGGGTCAAGCGAATTAACATTTAGCGGCTCCGCTGTCTCGGTCTTGTTGTGCGTATGCATGAAGAGCTACTGCGAAAGGTCTTCAATGCGGTTGTTTAAGAGAGGCGACAAAGGGGCACCATGTATCCGTTGGAAGGAAGCGTAAAACAAAGGAGCGCTTTATATCAGGCCGTAACACAGTATAGAATTCTTTACTGGCCATGTAAAGAAGAAGAATGCACAAATTGCAGATCCCTCCCCTTGGTATAAACAGCGACATATATCAACATTTTTTCTTTACATACATAGGTATATATCATCTAAAAACGCCAAGTTCGTTACTCTTAAGCCGAACCGGTGAAGTTCCCTGCTAACTACATTGATGATATCAACAGAAAAAATAATTTTTAAAGCGTTTTCCATGCGTTTTACACGCGTTTTGTAGTGCTTGTTGCAAGGGGGAGTTATGTATCTATGGCAAAAGATATTCATGCATTTAAATGCGAACGTTTTGTAAATCAATTACTTGAAATCAAAGCTAACCTTATGCTTTGTGCGGTTTTTCACCAACATTACAATAGAAACGACAACGACAACAACAACCGTAGAGTCGAAGCCACAAAGTTGCGCGAGTCGTGTCAAAAATTGCTTTCCACTTGGTGTTTTTTGTAGTTTTTGTGGCATTGTTTGAGCGATTTGTTTGAATTTTGCCGCCTGTCGATGAGGCAGCATTGACTCTAACTGGGAACTGGCAACTCGGGAAGATGCTGTGGCATGCCTTTAGCTTTTGGTTTTGGTGTTGAGCGTAGCTGTGGTTGTATCTATATCTGTGTGGCTTTGCATTTTTATCCAGTCACGTTGCAAGTTATTTGCGCCGTCGCGTCGTGCGGACTCAGTTAAGAAAAAAACCAAAAATACGTCTTTTTTCCTTTGAATAAAAAGTTCTCTGTGATATTATTCAAGCGCCCCGTCAAACTGCTTGAACTGCATTTTCGCCTGCTTGTAACCTGAGCTTTGATTTATGCAGTTTTCAACGAAAATTGTTGCATTTAATTTGGTTGTTGTTGCTTTTGGTTAACCAGCTGTGGCACACTATTTGTTGTTGTTGCTTTTGAATAAACTGTTTTGTTTTTGTTATTTATAAGATATGAAATTCATTTTGGATTAACTCAATGCGTATAACGGTGTGGAAGCCCAAATGTATGTGTGTGTGTGTGTGTATATGAGTATCTGGGTGCACTTGCTGGTTTTTGATATGTTGTGGGAAAGTTGCCCATTTGTTTTTTTTGTTGGTTTCTGGCAGCTGCTTTAAAGAACGATTAAGTGGAGTTGTCAGATCTCTAAACTTGATTAAATGAAGAAAAAGGATAAACTTGTTAAGTTGATTTATAGAGAAATGCTCATAAAATTCTTGACAGCATTAAAAAGCGTGATGCGAAGCCGCATGAAGGACAAGAGTGCACTGACTTGGTCGACTTAATAGTTGGTGTAGATGAATCTGATAGGCACCACATAAAAAACTATCGACTATTTTCATTGGATGTCTTAGTAAGGCTAATTCTACTTAACTGGCCCCAACAACCCTTTACCGGATTACAGCCTGATGTAAAGCACACCTCCCGGCGTCTCCGTTTTACCCGCGCCTTCTCCAATCGGAGATACCAAAGGTAGCTAGTGGTACCTGGTACTTCCAGCGAAGGCATGGCCTGCCATTTTGTCACCTCCCTTCGATATTCGCATTGAAGACCTCTCTCGAAGAAGCTTAATCATCCATACGCACAACTTGACTTGGCCAGCGGAACCGCTGGATCTTAATTCGCTTGACTATTTCGAAGTCGTCGTAGAGCTCATAGAGTTCGTCATTCCATCGTATGCGGTAGTCGTTGCCAACACGAAAAGGGCCAAATCTTACTGAGTACTTTCCGCTCAACAACTCCTAGGACATTTTCATCAAAACGCTTCATCACCTTCATAAAGCAAAATGGGAAAGATGAGCGTCTTGTGGAGTGTTAGCTTCGTCTGGCGGGAGTGGTCTCTACTTCGCATTTGCCTACTGAAACCAAAGTAACATCTATTGGCAAAAGTGATTCTCTGCTTGATGTCCATGCTGACATCGTTTTTCATTGTGTGTATAGTTTTCAACATTAATCTGAGAGTCCATACTTCGGCTTGCTCTCATTTACCACCAGGCCCACCTTGGCAGATTCTCTTTCAATAGAAAGAGGCTTCAAAGGCTTCGGTAACTGCTTGCTTAGCACGACCGACGATATCGATCTCATCTGCGTATGCAAGCAACTGGACACCCTTATAGAATACAGTACCGTTACAAGAGGTCTTTCGCAACACATTCTTCAACAAATGGTTGAAGAGGTCGCTATCCCTCAATGCTGCTTTATAATCGACAAAGGGATGGACCTTCTGTATATGTCCCATGCCTGGCGCCCTCATTTCTTAGAGACCCGTCCGTATACCAAACTATGGTATGCCTTTTCATAGAATGAATCTCCTCTAAGGAGGACTATTACTTATAATTGTACTAAAACTCCGCGTGAAAAGATATTCGGGTTGTTAAAGCAGCGAAATTGTCTGGCCCAGTTTGTCAACTCTCGAGCACTGATTATATGTGCAGTTCGATGAGTATTTAGATAGGTGTCAGTTCCATAATGACTTCCAGTTGCACCTGTAACTGCAGGTAAAATCGTCAATTGATTTACAATTTAAAAAATTGAAATTTAATTAAATAAAGTGTTTTAATACATAATCTTGTAGCTCTTTCACAGTTTAACAGCTTAAATTGTTTTCAAGTGGTCATAAAAAGAGCACTTGACAACCCTAACACTTGAGCGCATTATCGAGTTTGTTTGTAATTCTGAAGGCCCCACACAAAAGCCAACAAAAATTAGGTAGCGCACATAGAGTTTTGTACGTCATTTACCCAAAAACAACAACAACCAGTTTAGCTAATGAATTTGTTTATTTAAATTGTAATGTTAATTAAATGTTTGTCTGTTAAAATAATTATCAATTGTACATTGCGGCGAGCTGTTTACACAATTGCCGCCTTATGCATTACCTACTAGTACTCACTCTCGGGACGGCCTATCAGTGCTCAGCATATTGAACCCAAAGTAGCACATGAAATTCCAAAACAAATTCACATTCAAATGCTCATAAGCATATTTATTGTTATAAATTTAATAGATGTTGCATACTGATAGCTATATTTGTTTTTTAATTTATGTTAATTTTGTCTATATTAATTTTTCGGCAAACTGTTAATGAGCTCACATAAATGTCTGGCGACATGAGCGGAATTTAATATTAGTTGTTTATAAGTTGTATGTGTTGCGTTGCGACTTGGTCCAGGCCTAAGTAGTCACATTTTTACTTAAAGTCGTTGCCGGTTTCCTTGGAGGTTTTGATTCACTAAACAAGTTTTGATTTAGCGGATTTCACGGCTTTTAATTATGCATTAGACAATTCTGCGCAACTCAATAGTGATTTCTCAGGCTTGTTTGCAGTCACATAATGTTAAGATAAATGGCTGCAATTATTTATGCGTCACACCCAATCGAATTCTATGAGATACTACTTAATGCTGCCTTTGGGGCACAACCTGGTTCAATGAAATTCATCAGCACAAATGTTTTATTGATGTGTTGTAATTTTCTATGCTTTTGTAGCTTTGTACAGCCAAAAAAAAAACACTTTTTTTTTTAACTTTCAAGCCTCGGGCTTTGTTAAACTGTTAAGCATTTTACAAGTTTTGTTCTGTGGCCCCAAATCCAGCTGTGTTTTGAACTACTGTTTGCTGAGCTGTCAGATTCAATCTTAACGATTTTTCTTAAACTTATTGGCGGTACTTTTTATGTTTCTAATCGATATACAACAGACCTGTCTTACAAACGCGCCCATTCATTGTTTCATATTCATTGTTGTTTAAAGGGCGCCATCTATTGTTGGGAACTGGCAATACAAAAGCATAGTTTAAAATTTTCAAATTATTTAGCTGGAAATCGAAATCTTAATGCTGGCTAAATATAGTTTAAGAATTTCCAACAAATAGTATTTAATATTTTACGAATAAATTACATTCGTCGACAATTGTTGACATCACCGCGTATTTTATAGGCTGATCAATTGTATGAGTGCATTAAAAATTAAAGCCTTCTACTAAATATCAGTTCCAGGTTTGACAAAAATAGTTCAAAATAAATGGATGGCAAAGACTAAACATTAATAGTAAATGGTAGAATCGTTAGGAGTTTCAATAAGCGTAATTTTCGAACTTAAGTTGTGACAAATGAACCTTTTGACAAAAAAAAATGTTCTAACTTTAAATATTTATATAATCCGTTCCAAAACTTAGATATGACGGACTGAAAACCGTTTTCTTTGTAAGCCTAGTACGGAGATACGCGAAACTTTTTGCCACGAAATCTGATGTATTGTGTTGTGGTGTGAATGGTAATGAAATAAGTCAGTTTTTTTACGGCAGTTTCATTGAAGAGAGAGTAAACTAAGGGTAAAAGTCCTTCAGTCCACATGCTGTTCAATAGCTTTTATAAGCGCTATTTTCCCTCCCGTTCAATACTGTTTAGTCCATACACTGTCCGTATGGCAACTCTTAGTATAACAGGTGGCAACTCTCAATAAAAAATGCTGCTAAATTCCAGTATGGCGGAAATAGCTGTTTAGAATTAAAAAAATCTGAATGGTTTTCTTTAATGGAGTTAAAAAAAACACCTGAAAAATGCAAAAGTGATCGAACTATGAAAGTTTGAACCGAAAATTGATTTAAACAAACGAAGATAAAAATGATGATCTTTTATATATTTACTTTGGCAGCGGCAGCAAAGAAGTTACCAATGACAACTTGGGAAACTGAGTTCGAATATATTTAAGTATAAAGTAATGGTTTTGATCTCCGTTTGCCCGCTGCCAATGCCTGATTTAGAAACTTATATTCAGACATAATTTTACTAAATATCTACTTACTAATTTTAATAAGATAGTTTCGACATTTTCGGCGTAAACCTACAAATTATTGCTTTCAAGTATCTAAAGGCACATCAGCATCTGAGAATAACTTCTTATAATAAATCAGATCTGTTGCACAGCGTCATTACACATTTAAAACTCTTTCATATATGTTAAAAGTGTGTCATGCGTCTCGTCTTCGATAAACTTATTATGTCAACATTTTGATGTGTCTTCACCTCAGCCCTCGTTTTGATTGAGTTCTGTTGTTTGAAAATGTTTTCGTATTTGTTTCCCAGCATTTTGTTTTCAAACAGCCTGCAAGTGTGAAACTCTTGTCGTTGCAGCGTCTCCTTTTCAACTTTTTTGGGTCACTTCAATCAACACCTGTCACTGGGGGCCCAATGCGTTGGCGTGTGAAAAATATTTTAAAAAATAGCCAAAGTGTGTAGACCATTTACTAGGTACGAATTCTGTTCTGTTGCTGTTGGCTGGTTGAGTTTACCGCTCTTACGGCTGTTGAGAATCAATTAGGCAACAATGCCGTCGCTTGTCATTGGAAGAAGTACTAAAGATCTGCCTGGAGGAGTGGCGTGGATTATACAAAGTGGTTCCTAGAACATTGCTGCAACACTTTCGCTCGTAGCTCAAAAATCGATTGGGTGATTTTGCATATCGGACAGAGTAAAATTTATGCGACTTGGCGCACTTTATGACAGGCTAACAAATTTCTGTAGCCGCCCCATGTGGCTTGGTCTGCTCGGTTGCATGCAACAGGCGGTAGATACACGATAAAAATGCCGACGGCGGAAATTCAGTTTTTGTTGTTGCTGGCTGTGATCAAGGCCGGCCTGGACGACGATATCATCGTTGTTGCAGTTGTTTTTGTTGTTGTTTTTGTTGCTGCTGCTTTGGTCTGTGGCAAGGCGAAGACTTATGACTGCCAAAAGCTATGAAGCGCATAATCGAAAACAGAATGCAAAGCACGCGTGCGCCGAAGCCTAACGCTGCACAGTGGTCGAAATGCCATTTTTGTTGTTGTTATTTTTTGGTGTCTGGCAGTTGTCAGCTATAAGTAAAGAAACTTAGTTAAGGGACTATTCCATCATATTTCCTTAGTATGTGTATCGTTCTCGAGAAAGGTGACCCCACGGTATGCGCCAACTACCGTGGTATCAGCCTCCTTTCTATTGCATATAAGGCCCTATCGAGCGTACTGTGTGAAAGGCTAAAGCCGTTTGCGAAAGAACTGATTGGACCTTATCAGTGTGGCTTTAGGCCTGGTAAGTCCACCATAGACCAGATATTCACACTACGCCAAATCCTGGAAAAGACTCACGAAAAGCAAGTCGACACGCACCATCTCTTTGTTGATTATAAAGCAGCTTTTGATAGCCCGTTGAGGGATCGCGTATATGCCGCACTGACTGAGTTTGGTATCCCTGCAAAGTTGGTACGACTATGAAGAATGACGTTGAGCAACACGCGCAGCTCCGTCAAGGTAGGAAAGAGCTTCTCCGACCCCTTTGATACCAAGCGAGGCTTCAGACAAGGCGATGCCCTCTCCTGCAACCTCTTCAACTTTGTGATGGAGAGTGTGTTGCGCAAGGCCAAAGTAAATAGGAACGGGAGTATGTTCTATAGGAGTGTCCAGTTGCAGATGATATCGTTATCATTGGTCGTACAAAACGAGCAGATACTGGAGCTTTTGCGGCTATTGAAAAAGAATCTGCCAGGGTGGGTTTGGTTGTTAATGAGAGGTGGATTCTCAGAATGATGTTGAAAACTATACTTTTGATGTTGTCAAGGACTTCGTCTACCTTGGCACCACCGTTAAGATCCAGGGGCTGCGCTGGCTAGGTCATGTTGTGCGTATGGATGATAAAGCTCCTGCGAGAATGGTCTACAATGCGACGGTCGAAGGGATGCGACGAAAGGGAAGACCATGCCTCCGCTAGAAGGACCAGGTAGTGAGCACGCTAGCTACCTTTGGTATCACCAACTGGACCAAACACGAGCAAAACAGAGACGCTTGGAGGAGATATTTGCATTAGGCCGTAACCCGGTAACGGGTTGTTATGGCCAGTTAAGAAGAAGAAGATGTGTATCGTTCATAAGTTCGAAATTCACTTTCCTGGCAAATCGATTCTTTGTCAATAAGCCTATGTGAATCCTGACAGTCCAATTATTCTAATAAACGAACGTCATTACGTAAACTTAAAAATAATTAGGCCGTAACCCGGTAACGGGTTGTTATGGCCAGTTAAGAAGAAGAAGATGTGTATCGTTCATAAGTTCGAAATTCACTTTCCTGGCAAATCGATTCTTTGTCAATAAGCCTATGTGAATCCTGACAGTCCAATTATTCTAATAAACGAACGTCATTACGTAAACTTAAAAATATTAGCTTTATTTTACTAGTTAGCGCAAATATAGTAGGTTTTATTTTTTGCAAATAAATTGTTTTATAAAGAGCTCAACAGCTAGTTCAGTCTTTTTTATACATATTCTTTTTATAAAAACTATGTAAATTTAAAATTTTTTTAAAAAAAATTTAGTTTATAACGAATTAGAGTGTGTTTAATTTTTTTTTTGGACATAAGACAGATATAAAAGTAAATTTTACAGTTTAAAAATAAATTTGTTGAAATTAATATCATCTTTATGGGAATTTAAAATTTTTCGGTGGTTGAAACTGGGTTTTAGTACTAAAAAGATGGAGTATGTTAAAGTTGTTGGACCAATTTAGTATTTCGATTAAATAAAGAATGAAATGATCATAAACATTAACTCATCGATACCATGAACCTTTCTAAACAATTTGTTTTAAACTACGAATGATCAAATTATCAATTTAAAAAAAAATAAACAGTTGTTAACCAACTCAGGCTTTTCCGCACGTTAATCAAAACAAACGAAATTAGCTTGGAGAATTTTGTAAAACAAAAAAATGAAAAAAACATTTTTAGAAAATATTTACTCTTATTATTCCTCTGGCGACCCAACTATAGCGATTAGAGTGCTCAAATTCAATACCCTTTGAACACATGCCCAACACAGTAACATCGCCAAATCGCCGGAAAAGTTGTCAGAGTGCTTAAATTGTCGAAAAACATAAAATTAGTAATTTTAGTAGTGTTTTGCTTTTTTACTGATCCTTATAGATCGCTATAGATATACGAATAATAACGTCAAATACAACAATAATAATCTTTGGTATTTACAATAAAATCATAAAAGCTTACAACTTTCTAGTATACCTATAATAACCTATAATTTTAATGCCAACAAATGATCATTTCGCCCACTGTGCGCTGCCCAAACAGTCAAAGCCGTAAATTATGATATAGCAAGTCAAAGGCGAATATAGTATACTAAGATCGCAACTTGCTGGCCTGCTCTAGCTCGCTATAGCTGCCAATAACTATAGTATTTAAGTTGATTATAAGTTTCTCTCCACAAAACGACAGTCGAACAATAAGCAGAAGAGTCTCAAAGCCACGTTAAAAGCCGGCTTGACCAGCTGCTCGCCCACCCACATTTCGTTGGCCAACTTACGAGACATACACACAAACAGTAATTTGTCAGCAATTTTATTGAGCGATTGATGCAATTTCAATGCTCAAAACTGAGGTTATCGAACGTACCTTGTTTGTAAATCAAAACAAGCCGATTGCATTGCATCATTTCCCAGGCATTTATGCACTGTGGACGAACGTCTAAGTGTAAGTGGCAAACTATTAGAGAGCAGAGTGACTGCTTCAACTGAGCTGCCAAGCCGGCTATCGACTATCGAGTACCGACGACGAGCTAACATTTTGCTTACATTTTGCCAGCGGGCCTTTAGACGCATTTGCGATTTGCATATGCCGACGCTGCTAATGAATAGCGCACATCAATTGATATAAGCTATATGCTGCTCCGAATACCCTCTCCCAGCCCGTTGCTCGTCTGTCTACTGCTTACTTAAATTGCAAATTGACGGCGCTGCTTTGAGCCGCAGGCATCAAAGAAAATGTTGTTTTCTTCTGTTTTTCCGCACAAATTAATAAATATTAACGCTCCTTGCATTGATCTCTGGCAGCCGATAGCTTTATGCGACCTGGGCGTATCGGATTTTGTAATTGAATTTCAAATGCTGGTTGGTGAAAGTGGCAGGCGAAATGCATTAAAAACCAGAAGGAAAGCTTAATTTGACCCGGAAAAGCGGTTGTCTATACCCTTGAGCTCCAATTGAGTATTGTCTTTTCTTTGTGTGCTATATTACATACCTTAGCAGGCGCCTGCTTTAAGTAATTCGTTTTAACTAGATAATGGATTTGACAAAGTTTTTGCACAGACTTTACTAAGTAAGCCACATCGATTATAAGCTAGTGGAAACCGAACTACCTGTGTATATCGTATACCTTCGAACGTAACGAAAATGTCACCTACGACCTTTACACTCGTCATGAAGATAATTATTATATGCATCTTGCATCTTTTTGGGTGGATATAGCAATCCATAAACTGGTTAATGCATATTGTGTGAAGTAGTACCTCCATGAGGGATCTTGGCGCACGCTTTTTCCTGTATGCGATTCAAAATGTAGCTAGAGCGTAGCGCTCTACCTTGTCCTTCCTACAACATCATCGTCTTCCTTCAAAAGCTGCGCTAAACACCTTTTTGCCAGGTGTCTCTTCGACCATACACATAGCGTAACTGAACCAGTGGATCCGTCGTTCCATCACGTACAGGCCTATAGATGTTACGGAGTACTTTCTTTCCAAACAAGAGCTTGCCTTATGACAAAATCGGTAAATGAGTGTCTTGTATTTTTATTTGTATTATTGCTATTAAACTTCCTAGTGAAACCAAAAGTTATATCGGTTGTTTGGATCTTCATGGTGATATCACTGTTCGTTGTAATGGCGGTAGGCGAAATCTTTGGCACTAGGAAATTTATACTCTCATTTAAAATCAGACCCTCCCTTGTAGATTATTTTTTAACAGCCTCATAACGTTTGACTCAAAGAATGATGTCAAGATTTTCTTTAGAAAAAAAACCATTACGACTTACTGCGACCTCTCAGTCGCTTCTATCACAAAGAAGTTTTTTTGCAGTTTATGAACTACCAATCAGGAATTCATGATTATCGTATAAAGTAACATGAATCGTTTGCTGAAATTGTTCGAATATTTGGCCACAAAATATTTGTTTTTGTTGCCTTTAGATGCACCTTTGGATGGGATAAAGTAACTGACAGGGACGGAATAGTGAAGACTTCAGGGGGATCAAGTTCCTGAAGCCACAGCCGGTTGCAGTAGGACAGGAGCTTATCTTTATACCGAGAGGTATGGAGAGGAATGCCCCTCCAAGGTTGCCAAAGTGAGGTCCCGGCGCTAGATCGAGCTGTAACCGCAACAATCGCATTCCGTGATACGGATGTGCTCTGTGGAGCGTCTGGAACCATTTCGTATATCCATGTGGGCGCTAGAACTTGTTGATATATATAGTTCAGTAGACAGTGAAGCTTGAGTATCTTGGCTTACCGGTTACTAACTGTGACGTTAATGGGCTTAGTGGCGGAGATCCTAAGAAGCTTAGGAAAAATAATACAAAAAGTTTTCGGACTTGTATAATATTATAAATTTTTAAACTTATTATTTTTTTATAGTGAATCTTACCGAATTTTTTTATAATAATATTAGGAAATGATTTGACTCGGAAGAATACTTTTTTAATTACGAAACACGAAAATCTATACATAAATGTGATATATTAATTCAGTGTGGTACTGATTACTTCTTAATAACGAATCGATTTTAGGTGAAACCTATACCATTTGAAAGATAAAATGATTGCGGTTTGCCGAATGTCGACGACAAGGCGAACAATAGTCAATATGAACCTTGAACAATATGAATGATATAAAACATTTAGCTGTGAATTCTCTCTAGTTTGGCATACTGTGGTGCCATCTAGCGCACGCATATGCTAGCGCTAACACAGCAAACGTGCAAGCTTCTCGGTTTCCTGGGGACGCTGCTATCACAGCACACCCATGCGTTACACCAACCGAGAGTAACACCACCCGATTGTAATACCAGATTTTCGTAACAGCATATGTGTATCCCCCAAAAGATGTTCCATGGCAAAAAAAGTATATATTTTTTTTGGTTTTTTATTTGCAAATCGCAGTTTTACAAAATATGTATAATTTAAAAAAAAAAATGGTTAAAAAAAAGCATGCATATTTCACAATAACAAAACCCAATCCCGTATTGTAATATTGACATTTCTTACCACATATTATTAAATTTATGAGCAAATCGTGCGCGCATATGCCAAAAATAAACACATAAAAATATTTATTTTAACAATTTTGAGCTGCGCAGTTCCTATGTATGCTAACTTTTACTAAGTATTTTGTGGTCCAAACCGAGTTATGCTAATATTTTGAGGCCAACTGGGAGGGGTGGTATGGGAACATGGGCAACTTCGCACGATTTGGTGACAAAATATTAATAGCGTCGGCGTTGGACGTAAGAACTTTGGCTTAGATATTTGTGTCATATGCAAACGAGGCTCAAACAACACAAACATAATGCTTGTGGTATTATATATTATACGAAACCGAAAACAAATGAAAATAGCATGATGTGAGGTGTAAATAATGAGCCTATAATACGATTGTTGACATCCGAACGATTTTAGAGGCAGATATTGCTTTGGACAAGGGGAGTCTTTAGTTGGCCTCATATGTTATGGGAATACGCATTATGATATGGAACCGGTCTCGCTTAGAATTACAACCAAAGTAGAATTGAATTTTGGCATTGGGATTCATTCAATGCACCGTTGGCTTGGTATAACATAGCAAAAACGAAACGGTCGGAGCTGCGCTTCTAGAATGTCTTCAAATCTAAGTAATTTCTAAGTGCAATTATTACCTGTTTCTCTATCAGACACGAGGGAGGAATATTACATATAAGCCATTTGAAAGTTTTGCAAATCAAATAGAAGTACATAAAGCATTACAGGCTATTCGTACACATTTGTATTTGATGCGGTTAGTATTTGGAAGTTTCGTGCAAAACTCTAATTCGTAAAATCAACTTTCAGATAAAATTACCCTTTGCAATTACTTTCCAACGCCTATAAAGCTCAACTTCTTATAGTCACGAACATTTCGAGTATGAAGTCAAAAAACAAAAATGAGAAAAAAACGTATTCATTATTTTAACACTTAATCTTATGACCGCAAACTTTACTTGCCGAAAGCGAAATTACTCATATACCATACGCATATGGCTTACAGATACAAATGTATCTTAAAAGTAGCAAATTTTTGTGACAATAACTATGCGCCAATATCGCCTTTGAAGTGCCATACAATTATTTATTTTCGAAATTATAATTTGACACAATGTTGAGCTCCGCTATACTTTAAAGATATCTACATTCGACAGACGAACACAAAATTGACAATTGACAGACTTGAGTAACGAGTACAAATACATGGACAGAGTGAGACATGAGCATGAGTTGTATCTGAGTAAATGAGTAGCTCAGAGTAATTGGCTATCGTGTCTGTTTTGAGGCTTTAAGCCAAGCAGCGGAAGTTGTCTACACTTATTGCTATTTCTATAGCTGTATTGCTGTTGTTGTTGCCGTAGTTGTGTTTGTAGTATGTATTTGCTTGTGACCACAAGGTCGTAGCTTTGGATTTGGTCGGTTGGTAAGCGCTGATTTCATTCATCTGCGAGTTACTCACAAAGTGGCACTTGACTTAAATTACTTGAAAATTGCAGATACAAAAGACGCCACAGAGTGCGAGCTGCAAAGACAGCAAACAAAAATAATATAATACAAAAAAACTTAATAGGTTTGAGGTGTCGTAGGTTGAATTCTCTTACCGGTTTCTGTTTTTGACATTCGCTCTAACAAATTCCTTGTATTATTAGTTAAGACGGATTTCACAATATCCAGATTCAGAAGATAAATAAAAGCCTTCAAATCTTAATTAAAATTTAGTATATTCGAATGAACCATCCAAACTAGCCTTGTAGTAGTTTCGTGGGGCTTTTTGGAATACTTTAATTTCTTAATTTCCTCTGAATTGTTCAAGAACGTGTTCTGCTCAATTAACCTAAAAAAGTTTTTTCTGTGGGGTGCATTTGAGTTTGCATTTCTATTTAAGCATGTTAAAAAGTAGGCGGCTTCTAGTCTTTCCGCCAATTTCTAGTAGGCCGAATAGTCAAATCGATATAGACGTGCCCGTCTGTCCAGATCCCTTGAACAATATCATTAAATCTTAGCATCTCAAGAAGTTAAGCTATTCTTAGTGCACGTATTGCACCAATGCGATTCGCAAAGTTCGGATTAGATTTGCTCGTTCTTCTTTTTGTTGTTGGGCATGTCGAGTATTTCTGCCAATGTTTCCTACTTTTGACCGTCTCGGCATTATTTTGAATCAAATTGATTATTTCATTTGGTTAACAAACTTAAAACTCAAATTAATAAAATTTGGTGCAGACAGTCGGGAAGGATTCCCTGCTCGTTATCTTATCCTGAGTGTAACCAGTGATATTCAATATTCAAAGTTGACAATTGTTTCACAATTTTAGTATATTCCAGATGGTGGGGCATGTGTTTATACCTTAATTCGCGATTGTCAAAAAAGTGTTCCTTCCATACGTTACAAACTTCAAGAAAAAACTTATTATGCCATTCACCAATGTTCCTTGCTTGCAGAGTATTAAATGAAACAAAAAAGTCAGCTGTTGTGTTGTCTGCTGCATGCGAAATTAGTTGGATATGTTTGTTGTTTATGTTGTTGTTTTTTTTTTCTGGCCTTGTGATTGGCAGCTTGTAGCTTGATGACAGTGGGCATTACATAGAAAAGTATCTAAACATTGGCCACATACTAATACAATGCTTATCTTTAGCGCTGTCTTCACTTGCATGCCGGAGTTCATTAACTGTTGCTAATACCGATACTATTTTTAAAACTACAATTTTATTGAATGCAGTTTTAGTTTTTGTTTTTATTGCATGCCAACATAGACATAGTGCACTTGAGGTACACCCTGTGTCAAGCCGCATGACATGCAAAGCCCAGCGCTTGACACTTTTCTAGTGACTTAAACAGTCTACATGTAAGCACACATGCATACATACATACATACATACATACATACATACATTCATACATACATACATACATACATACATACATACATACATACATACATACATACATATATGCATACATACACATATAGATATTGTGCATGAGTCTGTTATCTTATCGACAGCTGTCAATGTGTATGTGACGGCGCGTCAAAGTATCCAATATGTTTATTTCTTTATTTTTATACCCTGTACACATAGTGTACAAGGGTATTATACATTTGTATAAAGGAGGCGTGGCACACCATAAGTTCCAAAAGTCTTATCATTGACTAGGGTAGCGATTGGACCATGTCCGACCAAAAGATGCGCGTAATCTAATGTAAGATAAAGTTTGTCGAATCAAGTCGATATCTTACCCCCTTCCCCCGTGACAGATTTGCGCGGTTTACAACCGCCCCACTGAGTCTATCAACTGAAAAGATGTGCGTCATGTCGATGTGCATCTATGTTTCAAAAATTATCGAAATCGGATAAATACATCAAAAGTTATAGTCAAAAATATGCTAATTTCACCCCTCCACGCCTTTAAACTGCTTCAAAATTCCACTACTTACGTAGATATGGATACATGTGAGCTAGAGTTACGAAATTTGGTGTTGAGACTCGTGTGATCCTAATCGTTAAAACTGGATCCACCTCTTTTCAATGGAACCCCCCTTCCCCCGCAATCGACTTACCTTAATTACTGCCACACCCCCCAATATATTGATTTGAAAATTGCCGCACACATTTATGAATGTATTTTTGATCTATGTTACAAAATTTAACGACATTGGCCCAAGAGTACTGGAGTTATGGGCATAACAGTAATTTTGGCCACCATAATAGCCAACTTCCCAATAGGAAAACTTGTCAGTTGGAACTTCCCAATAGAAAAATGTTTACAGGCATATCGACCTTATGAAAATAGGTATAAAAGTGGATACTTCTGTTACCATTTTACCGTATTGAGTGTTTATAAAGATAAAGGGTACAGGGTATTTCACTGTCGGGCACCGTCCCGACTGTCTGCATCAAATTTTTTTTTGTTATTATTTGTATTTTTTGGGGCAACAACTACAACATTTTTATATCTGGTTGTAAGCAAGTGTTGGCGTTTGCTGACGTTGTTGTTTTGTTCTGTTCTGTGTGCTTTGCAGTTTTATTGTTGTTGTTTATGAACTGGGCAAGTGAAGTAGTACTATGTGTAATGTCAAACCAATAATAGGGCATCATTATTCTTGGAAACTGCAAATTTTGATTTTTTATGGTCTGCGCTACTATGGGCATGCCCACGATATTAAGGTTGTAAATACAACGAAACAAATTAGAATTCCTCAAATATAACAAAAAAGTTCATTGAACTTTCTTAGATAAACATCATTAATCAGGGTCAAAGATTTGAATATAATATTACTAAGGTTCCTAGAGCTAACAGCTTTGCAAAAGTCGTTTCTTAATATAGTACATTCGTATTAACCCATGTTTTTGCCGCATATATAAGAACCAATTAAAACTGGATCTCTCTTTTTCACTTACTTCTCACAATAAAGAGCGTCTATCAATGCTACAGAATAAATCTGGCCCTATTAGAGATTTCGCAGCACTGTTTTTTGCGTATGACCTAAGGAATCCAGGCGGGAAGACAGGTATTTGGTTTTATTTCAAACCCCCCTAAATAATTTTTTGTTTGTCCAAAGGCCCAGCGTGCGTGACATCCCCTCACCTCCATCGCCACAAAAAGTCACTATATGATGACCATACCCCCGTCGGAGCCCTAGAAATACAAGAAGCGAAATACTAATGTATACATCCAATGCTTTCTATGCCGACCGAGGCTTCAGACAAGGTGCTGCCCTCTGTCTGTCAACTTTGTGTAGTAGAGCGTGTTGCGAAAGAATATATTCTATAAGAGTGTCCGGTTGAATCTGCTAGGGTGGTTTTGGTTGGCGAGATCAAGATACAGTATATGTTTTCTTCGAGTAGAGCGTCGCAGCGGTTGGACTCTAAGATTTTTGTTGAAAAAAATACTTTTGGTTTTCGTCTACCTTGCCATTACCATCACACCGACGAATGAAGTCAGCATGGAAATCAAGCGGAGTATCACTAACACTTGTTCAACACTTGAATTGTTCGTTGAGCGGGAAAAATCTTTTTAAAAAGAATATCAAGACGCTAATTTTATATATTCCGTAAGAACATCGTTTTGTTGGTTATTCGTTATAGCAAGTCATCGGATATTAGTACCTATGAAGTTTATTTACCAATCTATTCATAACACTGCTTTATTTTTTTCCCATTTTTAGAAGCTTCGATTTGCAGCCTTTCTTCTTGTTGTTCTACGTGCTACACCTTAGACAGATTGTCTTCAATCATCAATCATGTTAGCATTGCAATAGCGCAAAAGCCTATCGCATTACATTAACGCTTCTGTTACATACGTTTTGAACTGAGGCGTATAGACAACAATCACACACACTTACTTGGGGTCTAGTGCCTCTTATCGGGCACGACGTCTGCGCTTTGTTTGGGTTTGGGTGTTCCAACAAGTTATGGCAAGAAACAGGTTTGCTGCCGCTACTGCTGTCTACATAATGCTGTAGATACTTATATTTTTTATTAATTATCGTATCGATAGCTCTCTCATTTATAGAGTTGTGTTCAAATTATGACTTTGCTGCTGCCAAAATCACCAGAAGAAAGAAACACTTTGCAGCAGAGTTAAAGTTCTGTGATTGCCGCAACAAATAGACAAACACACAAAGAGTGCCATTAACACACACAGATACACACACACTCACACAGATACAGGAATATATACAGCATAAAGTTCAGCGCCAGCCCATGAAGTTGCTGCTATAGTCACAACGTTTCAGTTTGATTTGAGCGATTTTCGAGCACGGAGCGTGCACGGCGCGTGAAAACTAAATAAAATAACTCGTAAATACGTAAAAAACAAAACAATTAAAAAAAAAGACAAATACAAATAAACTAAATTTATTACTTTGGCTGTAACTCTGAGTCAGCTGAGAGTGTGTGCTATCAGAAAAATGTAAAACCAAAATGAGTTCAAAAAGCGCCTTTTCATGACTCAAATTCCAAAAGAACGAACGCACGAAAATGCGCCAATCGTTCGAGTTAATTAAATTTGGCATAGAATTTCTATTAGCTAAATATAGCTAATTAAATAGCTGCTCAGACCCTAAAGTGTCTATAGAGTTACCTATTAAATATATGTGCATTCAACATGAGTGTGTTGGATTGTGTGCCCCGTGATTTGCGTGGTTACGATGAGTCAAAGTTTGCCGAAAAGATAAGCCACCTGACGCCCATGGAACAGGAAGCAGTCAAGATATTTTGGAGGTAAATAACTGGGTTTCGCATTAGATTGGATCATAGATATGTTATGTGCATGTACCTAAGTATTACAGATAAGACTAACGCGTGCTGAAACCTTAATTAATTGGTTCGCGTAAACGAGTTTGAGCAATTATGGGCGCTCGGTATTAAGCAGATCAATAATCTGATAACCTCAAAACCTTTTAGTGTTGATGTTCGAATGTGTGGGAGGATTTTGTAAATGATTACAGTGAAGTGACGCGAAAGTTTTAGGTCATTCTAAAGTTTCTTAACCAATTCGGCATATTAAAAGAATGGTAAAGTCATATGTAAATGGTATACCCTGTATCCGTAGGGTCAAGCGTACTATAGATTGGTAGGAGGTATGGCATAATATCATATATTTTCTTATTCTACTTGACTACCCATAACAGACCGTTCACAGATTACGGGTGGGCTCTGGGGAGACATTGATGACAACTGCGCACAAATCGTGTTGGAATTAGAAAACTTAAACAGGGGGCAGCACGTATACGCCATCTTGGTTGGCTCAAACTAAGGTAGAGCCAAGGGTCAGTATGTTTCAACTTATCCTTCCAGAACCCGCGCCCTAAAGACAATAAGTTGCTTTGCAAAAATGATCAGTTGAAATAGCCGAGCAGATATAGCCCTGTACTTTTGCCTCTCTTTCCGTACACCTAAATCTCGGAGAGCCTTAGTGTTCGGGATTTTACCAAAAGAAGCGTATTAACCGTATGCAGGAGAAGTTTGCATCCCTACTGAACTATACTATATATCTGCTCCAAGGCCGAAATTATCTGGATTTTTCTGCAGAATTTGGCATACTGGTTTTCCGACCCTTCAAGCTGGCTTCCTGGTTTTTTTTTTTTTCCCCGATAACCACTCTAGATTCGACAATATCGCTATCGCCAACAAAGTGGCAGTTTGTTATAGTAATTGTCCGATTGAAATTGAAGTCGCATCAATTATTGTAGGCAAAGGAGTTCTTTACATTAAATTTTTTTACCGTCCCATCAAACACAGTTGTTACTTTTTGTTAATATTAGAAAATTATCCCGTGTGGTGATAACCATTTTGTTGTTTACTATTCCAGTAAACCAAGGGTGGTGCTGAGTCACTGAAGAAACACCATTTCTGCAACTTTTTTAGCTGGTCTTAACTTAACATGGGCAAACATTTAATGTTTTTCGGTTGTAGTTGTTGATGTTAAATATAAATTTTTTTGCCTAGATTTCTAATTTATAATTCTTTATAAAAGTGTCGTACTACAAAAATAAAAAAATCTTAGTGCTTCGTATAAGTTAAAAAAAGCTTTAAATCAAGCAAGCCTCATTAATATTTCGACTTTTTTGCTTTTATCAAGACCGCCGCCTGCAACCAGAACTAAATCCAATTAACAGAATTTCTAATTATGACAATTTTCCACAACGTCTAGCTGAGCGTAGACACATAACCATGAAAACCATGAACGCAAATTTTTGACTAGAAGACACTCTTTATAACGCTTTATAGAGTATATAGTAAATAGGTGCAACTGAGAACTTTAAGCAAATATGTTAAAATGTTGTTGCTATGAGAATCTAAAGCTCTGTTTTCACTAAGTCGTCAAAAGAGTTTCTTCTATTCCAACCTAAAAACCTAAGGTAACTACTTAGGTAACTGCTCCAACAATCAGTTCCTTTAATCTAGATATTGTGAAAACGCGCTCTCACTGAGATTCTTTCTCTTTTCCATTAAATATTTTATAGAGAAACATTTTTTCTTACGCCTAGTTGGTGGGGTATTTCTTTAGTGTTTGTCGTATACTTTATTTGCGTGTACTTTATCAGAGGTTAAGGAAATTTTCAGTGTTTCGTCCTTTCACATAAAGTTTATATTAGTGATTTATCTTGTCAGACAATGAGTCGAGTTGTCTTGCATAACCGAGGGCAGCATTTGTTTGAGTTTTGGGTGACACAAAAGGTATGTTAGGCCAGCAGGTGTGCCGACCACAGCACAATCTTGTATGTGTTAGTTAATCGGAGAAATACCTCAAAGTACGATTTTTACTTGAGCTGTTTTTTTTTAAATTTTTTATAATTAAAGTAAGTTTTTGATATATGCTTACATGCACATTGAAAAGCCGGCCCTAAATTAAATATTTTATTAAAAATCTCAAGAAAATGCACAATATAATAACAGGTATAAAAGGAGTACTCGGATTTGCTCTCTACGGCCCTTACTAAAAGTTGTAGCTATCGAAATACTGAAAACTGGAAAATCGTTAAAAATTAAATTCTTCATAGAAATAGATATTTTATGGCATACTTAGGAATCAAAACCAGAATCGTTGATGATTGTAAATATATACAGACAAGCTGCTTCCAGTTGATGTTCAGTCGGAACTTGTGATATAATCAAGACAATGCATATTTCTCCCAAAGAGACTCATTAGTTTTCCTAACAAAAAACGCCTCTTTAGTTCACAATGTTGAAATCAATAAGACTTCTGGGCTTAACATGAAGCTAATAGTATATATATCATGCCCTTGGGAAGTGTAGAGTATTAAAAGAAAAGCCCTTGCCATGTCATAATCATATAGTAGATACGATATATGCAAGGCACACATTGTAGTAAGCATATTAATTTTGTCCCAAGTCCAAAAATAAACGCAGCCAACATGTTACACATCGATGCAACCAACACCGCAACGACGACAACAACAACAACAATTGTTACAAAGGCAACAAACAACATCAGGAGGAACATAGATGATGCCGATGATGTGAAGCTTGGCCAGGCATGGATTTTGTCTATTGGCTGCAACAGAAGCCATGGCGCTGGCCAATGCCAAAAAGCCGCATAAATCAGTTGGCGCATAAATTTTCATTTTCATTTTCATTTTACATAAATTTTGGAAAATACACAAACAGAGAGAAAAACTGAAAAGAATTGTGACAGCGAATTGCAAGCAACTGCAACAACGACAGACCAAAAAAAGCAAATAAATATAAATATTGTTTGTTTGTTTATAAATTTAATAAGCAAGTCGGACGATGTTGTTGTTGCAGATGTTGTCATTGTTGCTGTTGTTGCATCGCGCCGTAAGCGTGGCAAACATGACAGGCAATTAATTTAATAATGTACTGCATATGTATGGAGCCTTTTTGGCCACATTTTGGCCATGTTTTTTTGTGGTTGTTTGGTCTGGCATTTTGGCTAATTGTTGCGTTGGTGTATATATATATGTATATCTGTTCTTCTAGCCAATCCCATCATCAAAGTTCCAGAGCGTCTAAACAAATTATAAATAATTGCAGCTTCCGTTTCGACAAAGTGCAAGGCAGTGAAATATATGGCACGCATGTAAAATGCCAACGCGCCATACGAATTTTCCAGGAAAACTCAAAAAAGGGGAGCACATAGAAGGGGGACAGTAGACGCACACGCACATACACACATACTCTACAAAACGAAAAGGAAAAACTTTACTAATGAGCTTGGGGGTTGCTGCTTTATGGCATGGCACACAGATTATTGTGGATTTTGTGGTGCGCATATTTTCAAAACTGTTTCAAAATACCGAAAACAACAACTCTTAAGTTGCAAGCTGAAAGGGGCAAAGCAACAATAATGACGACAAAGACAATGACAACGAACTCAAAATGTTGACAGCTTGATATATTTTATTATAATTTAACTTGCGCTAAGAACTCACAGCAAGTGTGTGCTCTGTGCCACATGCAAATGTATCTGTAGTTGTCAAATGTATCTTTACTGTTTCTGTGGCATATGCAGCTGCAGTATGCCTTTGCCTTTTGGGCATAACTGTCACATTCTATGCGGCTGCCTTTGACTTGGCCAGTATTTGTGCATTGATTTATTTTTAAATGCAATAAATAGGTTCTATTTCAACAGTTGTCGATATCAAAACAAACAATTCACATGGGGAAATCTACGGAAAACAGAATGTGTGAAAGCGTTTTAAATGCGATTTTGATTCATTTGCAGCTATACAGAGATGTCAGTGCGATTTGGACGCTTTTTAGATGAGCTTCGATCGCATTTTTAGGGCTAGAATATGCAAAATTCCTATGTTTTAGTATTAACTAAGGGCTCTGCCCCTATGCACGTCCTTCTTCTCCTCGTCTTTCTCCTTATCTTCACCCTCCTTTGCGACATGTACTGTTACTTCCACATCCCTCTCCATTACTTTCCTTTTCACTTCCTCGGCACTTCGTCTTCTTATTGGCTTTGCTCTTCACCTGCATCTTTGGCTTTCTCGTTACTATCGTATTCCTGTTCTTCTTCGTGATTCCTTCGCGGTCGTCTTCGTTTTTGAATCGTAACGGACTGCCGCTCGCTCCAGATTGATAGGAGCACCGATTTGGCGCAATCGATCGTGTTCATGGACTCATGCTCTCTGGCGTTGTGTTTCAAGATCACGAACATTCTGAATCTATTCGCTTGTTGTCCATTTTCAGTTATTCTCGAACGTAGGTTAGACATGCTAACTTTTCTAGTTGCCTTGAAAGTTTTTCATTGTTTTCATACCAATTCAGCTGAATTTTCCGGGCTTTCTTGACGCACTTCGAATGGGATGACAAAATTCGATACATTTAGTCCACCGTTTTTTGCACTTTTTAAAGCCGTTTTCATCCGACCCAAATCTCCTAAGGCCGAACCATTCTCAAGTTTGGAATCAGAAAATTGTCACACGGGCAAGATCTCCAGAATGTGCTGGATGAGAAATCAGTTTGTAGCCCAATTTATGGACTTTTCCCATATGTACCCTTGCACTGTCACGGAAGAGATCACTTTTTTTCTTTGCCAAATACTTTCGTTTTTGTATCAAGACAATGTCTGTTTACAGGCTTTGAATAATATTCGCAAGTGATCATTTTACCCCTAACAATTTATTCGATGTGACACCGCGAGCATCTCAGTAAACTATCGTCATGATCTTGTTGGCCGACAAACCCACATTGAGGTACATTCACCCCGAGATATCCACTGCTTTGACTGTTTCTTAGTGTCTTGTGAAATTATGCCGAAACTCGTTCGAATTACGGTTGAACATCGCCAAACAATCCTTTGAGGTGCTCACCCGCTTGCAATTGTTGGCACCCTTTCGCGGGGATACTTTTTCAAGAGATAATATTCGTGATATGTATGAAGTATCCGTTTAGTTGAGATGCCTACAGCATCAGTCAACTTACGCATTTTTATTCTCGGTTCTTCCAATCTCATTTCATTGATTCTACCGACGTTTTCTGGAGTAAGGACATCTTTATTTTTTCTGGTGCACCCTCAACGGAATACAATAATACCACTTCTTAACCTCTGTAATTGGTGGTGCCGTGTCCCCTTTGTATTTATCAAACCCTTCTATGTGGTTGGTTTTTTACTGATAATACTGAGTTTTCCTTTTTTCCATATCATCATCGAATTTCACGGAGTTGTGTGCTATCAATAGCAAAAATGATATTTCTGTATATGGACATTTTCATTGCTATGCACGGGACAGCTGTACGTCTTCAATATGAAAATAAAAACAAACAAAAACAAAACCTTTTTCCTTGTTTTGTATATTTTTGGATAGCACACTTTTTATTCTAAAAGGCTGCCGATTGTATCGTATGGGATATATTAGCAAGCAAAGGGTGATACGTAACGGGACAGAATTGGTTTTGCCAGCAATTAAAAAAATCTAAAAGTCTGAGTCATGCGGCAGAGTTTTTTAAAGCAATGTGCTTAAATATGATCTGAATCTTTTTTACTTACTTCATTCAAGCCATAATGAGCCTCGATACGTGACAAGTTTTCATTAATTATATAACCAACAACAAATTATTTATTTCGAACATTGATATGTATATAAATTTCAATAAGAATGAATATTAGAAGAATGCATTTTGATAACATCAGGTGACAAGGTTTTCTAATAACATTAAAATTTTCGGTCATGGGGGAACTTTTTGTGGAGCTGCCCATACACCTCCCTCGATGATTTCAATGGTCCTAATATCAAAATCTATACTAGTAAGATGCATTGTTTTTAACGCATTCGGCAAAGTATTTTCGGAATCCTTAGCAAACATACAGATATTCGAAAAAGTTGTTTATGTATCTAATTTTGTTGTCCATCAATATGCCAGAATTGATACCGACACGATTTATGCGATTAAAATTCGGAACGTGCAATATTTACATATTTGTATAGAGTTTATTCTTTTAATTTATTTGAAATTGTTTTGCATTCCTATTTATTTTAATTTGAATATAGTTGGTGCTTTCCAGGTTTACTTGCATCTAACTTTATTATAATGGTCTCTAAACAAACGAGAATAAATTTTAAGATCTATAGAGCCCCCTACTGAGCTCGTATCTCAGCCATATGTTTGATATAAACCTAATTAGCAGGCATAGCTCCAACCTGACAGTGATAATTTGTTTTAACCTATTTAGGGTATAGGAGCCGAGGAACTGTTTGCTTCTTCCTCACAGGTATCCTGGTTTAAAATGAATGTTAACTGGGCATAACGTCCAGCTCAGACAATTTCTCCTGTTTTCTGCGCCTAGGGTTCCAAGGTGCTTGATGTGCTTGATGTGCTTGATTGCGCTTGAATCCCGTACGGCATTTGGTAGCTCGTCCAGGATGCAGGCACGTCCTGCATATTTTTTAAAAGTTTGAAGTTATTCATTGTATAAGGTTTACGAGAATCCTACGAGAAAGAAATGGTCCACCTCTTCAGAGATCCGTTGTGCAGGTAAGGCTGGTTACCATGGAAGCAGCCTAACTACGTCATAGTAATGGCAAATATTGACAATTCATTGTTGCACTTGATCTTGCGGTTATTTACATAAAAATGGCCAATAAAAAAGGTTATTTGCAAACATTTATTTATGGTCCCTTTTTATTTTTTTACTATTGTAGTTTATAAATAATATTTTTCACATTTTGCAACCTACTTCATGTATTTTATCTCTGTTTCTGTTTATTTCTTGCAGGTCGCTCGTTTTGCGCAGTCAACGCGCCTTCATTGAGGAAAACGGTAAGTTAAACGGAGTGTGGGCACATAAGAAGCAAAGATATGTATTTTTTATTTTATAAACATTTGTATCGTATGAGCTCTGGCATTTTACAAAAACAAAGGCAAGAGCACTTCAACAAATGTGGGTCAACTTGACGCCCGCACAGAGCTGAACTCGACGAGAGAACGGCTTAGGTGACACCCACCAGACCCAGAGACCAGGTTTGGCAAATTTGTCACAGTCTGAAGAACGGCGCCAGCTGGACGCACTTTTCACATTTTCCACACTCAACCCACACAAATGACAAGAAGAAAGCACAGCTTCCAGCTAAATTTTTCAATACCTGGCAACTCTTCTGGAAGTGTTGTCTTTGTGTTAAGGCGTTGGCAGCTGCCAAAACTAACGCTCCACTAAATTTGCAACTCAAAAAATATTTTGGCTGACAGTGAAAAATGCGACTTTTAATTAAACCAAAGCCGGTTTTTATTTTAGCTCAAACATTTGCCAGTTATTGATTCAATTTGGCCAAAAATATTTGCTGCAACTTTATGACAGCGGATGCTAGGCGATATCTATAGAGTGGGCGTTTTCAATTGGTTGGCGTTAATTGAAGCAATTCAATTTAGATTTTTTTTTCCTTAGTTTTGCTATAAATTGTTGTTTGAAATGAGAAATGAGACTACAGAGTGTTGCATTCGGCATATACATTTAAGTTGTATTTGTTGGTTGAAAACACAAAAGTACGCGGTTTTCTTTTGTGTATTCGAAGATTTTTTATCGGAAACAGTTTCATTGCTTTTTTTCTAGTTATTCTCTAGAGAATCGTTAGCCGAAGTCTTTAGTCACTTTAAAACTCGTTGGTTGAATATGCTCAACACATTGATAACATTTCTTCGCTGGCCACAAATACTATTATGTCTACTTAAGACTTCTGCAAACATCTCTGCTGCCGTTGCCGACCCGTGATTTGGATGGTTTTGTTTTAGTTTCACTGGACATAAACAAATGAGCTTGGAATATGATTTTTACTGATTTTTCTATTATATACATATTCTTCAACATTTCTTTCTAAAATCTTCTGTTAATAAGTCATATCGGCTTTACAAGACTGTGGAAGATATGAAAATTTGACAAAAACTGATAAAGTTATAAGAGGTGATAGACAAAACTGCCATGGACGGTGAATACATGAAAAAACTGTTTTTGATCCAGTCTAAAAAAAAAAAACATTTTTTCATACACAATCGAGAGCAAGAATGTTTGTCTTGTCACTTCCAATTATTATAGCAGGGGCTGTCCTAACAGTAAGTTGATGAACCTTGCGCCGCCGAAGCAACCTCCTGCAAAGCGATCCAAGTGTTGGAAAACAGGGGGTTTAGGGATGCTGGCGACAGTGCGCGTCGCTGTTAGTTAGAACTCTTCTTTTACTGAAGAGAATGAATTTTGACCTTCGGACTCCGGGATCCATGTTTTGTTACCCGTAATCTTATTATCCGAAAAACGCGGATCACTTTGGCACTGCTTCAAAAGATTAATCGAGTCAGTTTCGCAAGCAGCATTGTGTCCATCGGAAAGCATCTTGAGGCCCATCTTCGCACAGATCTTTCGCATGCCCACAGGTTCGGCGACGCATTTTTGGACGACGTTCATGCAATTCTTCGTTGAGCAAAAGGCGGTCATGTTTGAATCCTGAAAATTATTTGTATGCTGTGGGTGCTTCATCGTCCAAAATCATATTAGCTGCAATGATAAGTCATAGCATCGATCTGATTATTTGTAATCCAATAAATATAAAATATTTAGAAGAAAATGGAAAAGCTTTAACTCCGCAAACAAGGACGAAAATTGATGAGCTTGTCATTCAATGTGCTTAATTCCTACGAGAAAAGATGAAAAAATGCGCTCCATAAATTGAAAATTATTTATAACTTTTTAGTTCTTATTAATACAAATCGGGTTTTTCGTTTTAGTTTTTTCTAAGCTACATTTATTTGAAAACATAAAATTAGGGACGCATTCAAAAATTTTGAAGCATAAACGAAAAGCCATGAAAATCTATAAAAAGCGACTCCAGTAATTAAACCAAAAAATACATTTTCTATGTCTATTAATTTTTTTTAATGTTTTTTTGGAGCAGCTTGTCATGCAAATCGGGCCAGAGAACTGAATTGAAAAGCAGCGCACGTGTTTTGCATAATTAAATTTTTGCACTTTACGGTAATTTGTTTTTGTAGTTGTACGTCACCGTTAGCTTCATTAGCCGTTGCAGCTGCAGTTGCACGCCTACCCAGCCAGCCTCATTGGTCACACACGCACACACACACACACACACACACACACACACACACACACACACACACACACACACACACACATGCCATATGAGCAAAATGTTCATATGTCAGTCAGGCCAAGAAGGCTGAAGCCAGTCGTCAACCAGTTTTAATTTTATTTCGCTGATTTTATACCCTTTCAGAGCGGGTATCTTGCATATAGCTTTGAGTGCGTACTAATACATAAGCTACATATGTTATTAAAGAGACTAAGGGGTTATAGGGCTGCCTATCGAAAAGCGCTTGTATCAGTGAGCTACATATTTGATATATCACTGCTGAAATTTTCTGAAATTTGTGAAAAAGCTTGAAAGCTATGAAAGTTGAGCTTCGAACTTTTCCTTAAATGTGAATCATAATCTTGTTGGTCTACAACAAAGGGCAGAAACCTCATAAATTTCTTTGTGGGTACTTCGGGTTGGATTCGATTAAGATTTTCAAACCAATGTTTTGGTTCAGGCTTAGCTCAGTGGTTGTGCCAGAAATTTCATTCAACCAAATTTCAACCCAATTCCAATTTGTCGCTATGCCAAATTTCAATTTCATTTTTTAAATCGTCGAAAAACATAAAATTAGAGATTTTAGTTTTTGGCCAATCGCAATAATTTTTTGCGGAAAACTAAAAACGTATGACCATAAAAGTTTATATTTTATTTTTTATTTTTTAAGATTTTTGTGTCTTTTATATTAAAAATTGTTCGAAATACTCATTTAATATGTGTAAATATCATAAGCTATCGAGTTTTTGGTCAGATTCATAGATATTAAAACTTTATAGATCTTGAAAGCCAAAGCACATAAAGTTCGCGCTCAGCTATTTTTAAATTAGTTTCGCTTTGATTTGTAAATCGTAGTGTTGTTCCTTTTTAGTAAGTTTTTCAAGAGATGTAGGGTGGTTTGAAAGCAGTGTTGCAAAGCTGAAACATTTTGGAAGGGCTGCTTAATAGAAGAAACCTTCTCTTAATTGTAAGAGCCTTAGGTGTGAATGTATAACTTAAGCAATCAAAATTAGGAACCAAAACAAAATCTTTTCGGATGACTAAAAACACATATATTTAGAATGAAAGTCCATAAATCGAATCTAACACACATGAGTAAAATTAGGGGTGCTTTTCAATAGAGAAACTGCCTAAGCAAGTTCTGCAGCTTGTCAAATTTCATAATTCTTATATAAGAAGCAGGTCACAATTGTAGTTAGATTCCTTCTAAATTTTAGCCTGATTACCTACTTAATAAGTAGGCACTCTAATCTTTTTGATTGCATTCCACCTTCAGAGCTGGAGAATCTGTCTTAAAGATTTGCTCGCTTAAAGAGCTATTACCCGTGGTAGCTTGTCTAACCCTCAGTTTAGCCATTTTGCAAACTATAAACCAAATCTCAATTGCTTGAAAGTGTAAAAGTTCTGTCTTGAGTTATATCATAAGAGCATCTTCACTTCGGCATGTCTTAAAAGAAGAATAAAACTCTTTCTTCAGTAAAATTTCATTCATAAACTGGCCGCAAAACTTTATTTACTGGGCAGTTTGTATGCTGCCGCCGCCTACACTGAAAATTTAGTCATTACAAACTTGGTTTGGTTTCTCTTCTCCTGAATCTGGTACCATAATGGCTGTAAAATTTGTAATGTAGTTGTTGCTGGTTGTCTGTGTATACAAGACGAGTTACAGGTACGTGCCTGACGGAAACATAATTTATCTGCCTTAATGGAGTCTTTTTTTGCACTGTAGATACTGTCTGTCTTTTGGGCTAATTTCTTAATTTTTATGTGCTGCTTGTAGCGATTTATGTCAATGTAAGTAGGCGCCTTTTTTTTTAAGTGTTGCGTGATTTTGCAAAATTAAGTTGAGCGCTGATGTTGTGTGAAGTTGGAAGCGGCTGAGCGGATACGTGATGGGATTTATGATGAAAAAACAACTAGAAAACAATGGTTGAAATTCAATTTTTTTTATATATGTTTTATGAGTTATTACTAATTTGCTACCGAATTTTATATTTTGTGAGGCTTGCTTGAATTTAAAGTGAGCTGGTAATCAGAAACAAAGTACCTTGTACAAAGAGATCAAGGGTATTATCGATTTGAGCATGCCAATGTAGCAGGAAAGAGGAGATGTGGCAGACCAAAAGTTCCTTTTTCAAAAAAGATCAGTATAAATATTGGAATCAATGTATCCATGTTGCTTTGTCCCTATGAAATCCTAGATCTTGGAGACCATTAGTTAACACAAGAACTACCGGCATTTGATATGACCAGTTTTATGTTTAGTTGACAATTTTGAAAAATATTTTATAAAATTAATTAGTTTTTAACAATATAGAAATATAATTTATAATATAAATATTAAATAAACATGGTATATATAATTATATACAACAAGAAAAAGAAATTACATGGGCGCAGAAGTACACTTTTTAGATTCAGGAAGCTCGAAAATTGAGAGTAAAAACTATTCTTTTGCCTTATAAATGCTCAAAGTGACGCCACACTGTGTTGCAAATAATTATTTTCATTTGTACCGCCAATCGTGTACTCGAATAATGTTTTTATATACTGGTCAATATGTTCCGTTGGTATAATAAGGTATTCCTTATACTTATCTTTGTAAAAATAAAAGCGCACGAATCGAATAATTTATGATATTCAAATTTACCTAAAGGGTATAGCCGTTTAAGGTACCAAAAAGTGCACCCACCGATTTTTAAAAACTAATGATGCAAATAGATTTGTGGGTGGAATTCCACAAAAAATTTCAGATCGAAAAATTGACGCGTTACCGCTTAATTTAAAAAAACATGTTTTCTACTTTTTGCATTATAGCTACTGAATAGCTTTGAACGTGCGGAAAAGCTTGATTTGGTTACCAAATGTTCTCAAATTCAATAGAAAACACTTGGAAGACATTCCCAACACGATAGAAAAACATTTAGCTTGCTAAAGCCGAAATTACTAAAGTTATTTAAATAACACACTACATCGACAACGACAAGAACCTCTCCAAATCGGCGGAAAAGTTGTCACAGTGCTTAAATCGTCGGAAAACATAAAATTAGAGATTTTAGTTTTTTGGCCAATCGTAATACTTTATAGCGGAAACGTAAAATATGTATTTAAGTAAAATCTGCTCTTATTACTGATTAAGAGTGTTTCTTATTACGAATTAAAATTTATTTTAGAACTTTTTGAAAGCAATGCATAACTTTGATCTATGCTCAATCATATATGTATAAACAATATAGAAATCTGCCCACACATTAATCCCATATGCCACAAGTCAATCAACTTTTAAGTGCACTATAACAACACTAAAAAATGTGGACAGACAAAGTTGGCTGGCAATTAGGTGACATTACCCCGAAACCGCATTCCATGCTACGCCCACACCACAACAAAATTGTGAACGTGTAAACAGCACATGCCAAACTTAATACATGCAACACCACTGATTAGCTGTGTGTGTGTGTGTGTGTGTGTGTGTGTGTGTGTGTGTGTGGGTGTGGTTGTGTACAACAAAACCGATAATTAAACATTGAACAACGTCATTATTAACACCAAACGTCTGAGCCACTCGCCCGCGCACTCTTGGCCAGTCGCTAGTCCATGGCCCTGACTCTAGCTAATTACTGCCACAACAAGCTCATCAATATGCGGTGTGTTGCATACTTAAAGTAACAACTGCTGTTGCCTAAGAGGTATTGACTTTCACAAAAACATATGCACAAAACACGCCCACTGCTAATGAACGCCCACTAGTTAAAGCGTTTGTTTAAACGAAAGCAGACAGACGACAAGTTATCTAAGGCTAAGTTAACTTGTAAGTAGTTTGTAGTTTTTATGAATGAAAAGTGAAATTGCGGCATAGTTTGGTATTTTCAACGATAGAGGGCGCCAACCGGAAAGCTCTGACTTGCATTATGGTTTAGGCGTTGTTTGGGTTCCATTTTTGATATGCCTGATAAAAGACTTTCGTATCTTATCAGAATGAGTACAATATACAGTTTTTATTTGGCCGGTTAGTTAGGAGTACGCGCTCTTTCATTACCTCAGCAAGGCGCCGCTAAATGTCTTGATATTAGTCAGATATTTATTTTTTATTATCGAATTTAGTTAGTGGTTTGAGGTCAACATGGCCTCAGTTAAGTGCTGAATTTAACTATACATAAATGGTTTACAAATTTTGTAGCTAAGTGCATACCAATGTTGTGGAATTTGTTGTGGCTAGGTGTGATCTGGCTGTGGCATGAGGTGCAAAGGCCGCAGGCAACGGCGCAGCGACTGCGTGTATTAGCATGGCCATGTAAGTGAGCTTGAAGTATTCAAAGACAAAGTAGTTTGATGTCGTACGAGTGTAACATATAGATTCCATATACAAGAAATGTAGCTTAAATTTAGTTTAAAAATACACAAGTATCTATTTATATCGTAAAATATTGTAAGCAAAAAAAACGGCGTTTTTAGCTTTGAAAACCGTGAATATTTTACAAATATCGTCTTAATAGTTTTCCTTCAAGATACAAAAGAATTATTTAGAAAAAAAAGCGAAATGTATCTTAAGCAAAAGAAAAATGAATTTTTACCTTCGAAAGCAGTAAATACTCTACAAATATTTTAGTTTTCTTTTAAGATACAAAAGTACCATTTAAAAACAAAAGTATCTTTTAGAGTGAAATGTAGCTTAAGATACAACAAAAGAATCTTCAGCACACAAATTGGCCTGTCATGCTGTGAATCATAAGAATGCCTCACCTTGCCCAATTTTTAATCTAAATTGCACAAATTTAGCTACAATATTACCCAATTAAACATAAATATGATCATTAAATCAAGCATATGTATCTGTATCTGGCAGTTACACACGCACCGATTCTGAGAATTATCTAAGCTGTGACCTGAGCTGAAACATGTTTTTGTTAGCCAGCAGGTGTGGCTGCCAAATACCTGACCAGCTTGCGCCGCACAAAACAACAGATACAAATTTAAGCTTTGGCTTAGTGGACTGAGTGTGTTTGTGCGTTGCCAATACCAAGAATTTTCTGATATCAGCAGCCAGACGGTCGTTAGCAAGGCGACCTTGATAGTGACATTTAGATAGTTAAGACTGACTGCAAATATCCAACTGCTTGGTGGTCCATCAGGCCATGTAAACTGACACCAACTCATAACTTATTTTGCTTTGTATCTTTCGTTGCAGCACACCAACTACCAAACATCAACAGCAGCAGCAGCAATGGCACAGGCAATCTGGCCTTGTCCCCGGCTGCGGCAACGCGCTCTGTGCGCAGCTGCAACTGCTGTCCGTATGGCTATCATATCGACTTGGACTTTGTGCGCTACTGTGAGGCCTTGGCGCAAGCCAAACCTTCCGAGGAGGAGCTGCGACGGCGCGATAGGCGACGCTCACGCAAATCAATGGAGTTCATGCTTGGCTTTGAGAGCCTCTTTGGCAGCGATTGGCAGGCAGAGTCTCGCGTACAGCCCAAGTTGGCGGAGGTAAGTATGTAAGCTGGGTGGTCCATGGGCAGCTCAGCTGTCTGGCACATAAATCATTGCTGAAGCAGCAATTTATGCACTCGACTTTGATCTTTCCATTTGGAGTTGACAGTTTGAAATCATTTGACAAAACTTCAAAGTCGTGCGCATTTGGCTGCACTTTAATGTAGTGCATTTTATTAAACCGTCACTTGGACACACTTACTCACACACAGGCTGCACATGAAAGCGAGCCGGATTCGCCACGCCCCGTAACAATGGCTGCTGCTGCTGCTGCACAGGCGTACAATACAGCGCCCTGCTATAGGCCACGGTCCTCATCAGTGCCGCGTTTTACCTATGGCGCCGCTGGCGCTGTGCCGCGTGCTGAATCGCCCTTTGGCACCGCCTCCTCCACCTGCTCATCGCTGCGTGGCGGCATTGAGAGCGACGCGGGCGTTTACCACAGCTTGGGACGGCCCGCCAATAGTCCGCCGGAAACACGCGCCTTTTTGCACGACGCCTTGGATGAAGTGTGCAGCGACTTCGAGCGCACGCTGGAGCGCACCTCAGTGCGACGACGCAAGGCAAATGGCTATGCTTATAGCTCCATGGATCGCAACAACAACAGCCTAAGTAATGGCTATAGCACGCCTCGAGATGAGAAGCCGCGTCGTCAAGGCAACAGCACCTGGGAGCGCTACTTTGATGTGGCAGGTAAGATTTGCTGTGTACTTACTTATGAGCAATAGTTGTCTTTGCCTCAAAATAGCCGCACGCATTGTATTTTATTTTTCTTATAACTTTTTTCCGCCTGCGGCATGATTCATATGAGAGATACGCCGTAGATTGCTGTAGATACTTTTGTTTTCTTTTTCTCTAGCAATTAGCGCTGTGGCGGCACATGTGACATTTTTACGCACGAAAGTGTGAAAAATTTGCGCAACTGTTGGAGAGTAACGGTTTACAGTGAAACGAATTCAAATAAGTTGTTAGAAGAATTCGATTCGCTTGAGAGCATGAAGATTTCATGCTTATTAACTGAATGGCTATGACTGTCGTCGGAATTCTTATACTTAAACAGTTTCTTTTCAACTTAACGCTCGTTTTAATAGAAATTTTTTGTTCTTAACTGCCTTAGAGGTTACCGAAACTTTCAATTTTATGTTGTCAGTTTTCTCAAATTTGAAGTAAAGTATGAGCTAACTTGGTCCGATCCTCAATTCCCGATGGCACATATGACCTACTTACTTAATTATGTACTAGGATATAAAGCAAATCGTCGATATTTTGATAGGATTACGGTAGATCTTAGATTCTAGATTATTCCGGATGTGTTAAGTTCAAGATTTGTATGCGCTTCTATTAGGATTTCGGTAGTCGAGAAACCGTGGTATAGCGCGAAACAGCTTCTTCAGCGACACTTATGTTCTCTCTGATTCAGCTTTTCTTTCGGGAGCGGTTACTACCGATTTTCTTACGACGGCCCTGCCGTTGTAGATTACTAGGTTTGTTGGTTAAATACTTTGTTAAGTCTGCCCATGAACTTGAAATAAAACAAATGTAATGGATAATTTAAAGATATGACGTAATATTGTAATATTTATTATTCTAAGTCCCTTTTTCAAAGAGCAGTTAATAAGTAAATAACAAAGTTGTCTTAGTTTTGAAATAACGGTCACCCCACTTTCTAAAGAAGTTCATTGAAAATCTCTTACGACACAATGAGATAAGTAAGTAAGCTTACAAAACAGTAATTTCTTTGCCTTAAACTTCCAGCCTTTACCAAACATTTTTCATTATAACTAGATCTGTTTCAGATGAGCGTACTTTTTCGAGTAAGCCTTTAATGCAAAAGGTACTTCAGAATGGACACCCTTCGACTTAAAACCAAATACACTAATACAATGATTATATAAAAACGATTCTTTACTAACAAGAAAAGGCAAAGCCAAATGAGGACTTTGATTGTAAGTGAGGGGTAAGGCGACACAGTTAAAATAATGCGCTACTACCACCTTTTGCGGATTTGGTTTGGGTGCAAATGTGTGGAGTATAAAGAAGTTAGGTTCTAGTATGTCCATTCCTTTTAACTCAGAATAATATTGGAGGATAGAAAGAATAGTATAAGAGGTTGATTGACAGGGAAGATAATAAAATACTTAATTCCTTTAAAAGACAAATCGATCGGAACCCCCAGTAACAGAATTGTGTCTTACGAGTTTGAACACGTGCCGTTCAGTTTCACAGTAAGGGAACGCCCTCGAACTATAGAAGTCACTTTACCAAACAAAGTTGACAAACTTGAAACCTTTAGAACTTGTACAAATGTATTTGTATGAGCGAAGAAATCCCTTTGGAAGGTTACACTTTTACGTCCTTAATGTTAATTACTAATATAGGACGAATATTTTGTTAAAGGACAATAACTCCCAAATGGTCTAGTGCTAGGTGTGTACATTTTTTTTTATAATCAAACATACTGTCACTGCAGACACTATAAGTGTGCTTACAGTGAATGTAAATTATTTTGTCACTCTTATACGAAACCCTGCCCATAGTGCCACATTGCTCATGAAGTTGTCAGCAAAGCAGCTGTGCCACAGCAATACAATTTTGTTGTCAGTTCAAAGCAAATCGTTCTAGCATAAATAAAATCTATGCATGCTCTGTCACACTTACTTAGAGAACTTCTCACAAGAAATAATTCAATTTTAAAGCCTAAGAAATGCAGCCAAATCGTGTTATATTCAACTGCACAAACACACAGCTCTAGATACTTTTACGTTGATATAGATACAGATATGCAACTTTAATCGTTTTTGCATCTTTGGCATTTCCAAACCAATTGGTTTTTACAGTCAACATTCAGACTATAACAACTTCAAAACAACTTTTTTGCCGTTTGTATCTTAAATCGATTTGAATTGCGCATTTGGCGCTCAATTTGCATGCCAATTTTTGTTGTTGTTGTTGTCTGGGTTTTTGTACTCTTGTTGTTGTATTATTTGTTTATGCCATAAATTTGCTAAAAGTTAGCAACAAAAAAAAGGAACAACTAGATAACAAAACACAAAATCCATGATCAGAAAATGGCGCAAATAAACAAATCAAATTGTCGCTTTTTTTGCAAGATACAATTTTGTTTAGGCTTTTGGCGTGGCCAAAACTCTATGACCAGCAACTAGCTGAATATGATTAATGGTTCGAACACATTGTATATGTAAGAGCCGCGATCTTTTTTGCCTTGGTAATTGCCGCAGTTTATATTTATGGCTTTTAAATGAAGGCATTATAAATGGAATTGCTAAATGTTGCCCCAAAAATATGCTGGCCTAAGAGATATGCATGTATTTAGCCCCAACAATTGAGTCAATTGGCAAATGTGGCCAAAATGCCTTAATTCATTTGCCAACCTTGGTAACTAAAAGCGTTAGACGCAAGTATTTTGTATTACTAATGTAATAACTAACTGAAAAGCCATAAATCAAGTGGACCAAAACTTTACAACAAGGTCGTCTTGATACTCTACACTGTACTCAGGGCCGAATTGACGGATGGGCCCCCACATGACGATCCGAAGAAAATTTTAGTTTACAAATACTGCTTAAAGCAATTAAGATCGAGATCTTGTGAGGAAAATGTGCTCTCTTGAAACAAATTTTACATTGTGCGAGTAGCACATATCTGCAAAGTAATTAATTGTTTGAAATTCTTGATAAGAGTTAGGTTCACAACATATGAAGAAACATATTTTACACTATGCATCTGTCGATCTCGCCACACTTAAAATATATGATAAAATTTCGTACAAAATCAACTATTGGAGTGTAAGAAGAAGTTGATAAGTAACAGAATTTCCCAGCAAATTTACCTACAATAACCTTCACAAGTCGTACCCTCGAAATAAAGAAGTCGCCTGCACGTGTCCTCATATAAAATTTTGAAAATGAAACGCTTGTTTGATTGATGCAAACATCATTTTACGCTTGCACCTCTAGATGATGGTAACAAATTCCACAAGCGAAAGATCATCTTCAAAACGCTAATTAATCGAACATCGACTTTGTACTTTGAAACACACTTGCCTTAGAATTATAAAAAACTATCACTAAAAAAATCTTTTCCGCAATATACTCTTTCACGTGGAAACATGGTAGTTCGATGAGTTTGTAGATTTCTGAATGAAAGAAATGTTGTATATATTAATACAGCTAGAAGCTTAGCAGTAAGATTGCCATAGGAAACGTTGCGTGCAGCACAGAACTTTGCAGTCTTTCCGCTCTATCTCAATAAAAAAAGATTGATTGTAGAAAATTTTACGTTCTACAAATTTTATAAAGATACAAGATGATTCGAAAGTAGGGGTAAAATTGGAACTTTATTACCTATATCTCTTAAAGTTTCCATCCGATCTTGATAATTACACAACATATACACATTAACAGTGTGCATGACTGTGCAAAGTTTCAATCGGATAGCTTTTTTGGTGTGGGTGCAAACCTCGAAAGTGAGATATCGACATGATTCGATAAACTTGCTCTTTTCCGAGAAAATGCGCATCGTATGGTAAGATTTATCGATTAATCTATAAATAATCGGAATTTTGAAAAACAAAAGCTTGAGTCGCATTTTCGTTGACAATGGTCAATTTGAGGAATGCTTACCCTTCTAGAAGTGGTCACACGGTTGCCCCCATGGTAGAGTGTATGCAATTAAAGCACCCATTGCGCGGTTACCTTTTCCAAGTCCAAATATTATAGGCTCAGCTCAGCATACAACACATTCATTCTCTGATTTTCCAGTATGATTCCATGGATTTTAACGATGTTTTCTGTTGTGACCATTTAGGAATTTAGTAACCACCTCTTAGCTCCATAGCATTAACAAGGCTTTTGGTAATGGTTTTTTAAGCAAAATATATGCTTGATGGACACGCGAAACTATTTTTTTCCCATTTTCGTTGAAATTGATAAGCTTTCAAGGGCTGTCGAATACAAGCAAAACGATGCAAGTTGTTTACATTTTTATAGTATTCTGTTAAAAGATGTTAGTTACAAGGAGCAGTATTACATTTAAAATTGCTAAGCGGGAAATTCAAAAAGTCACTGACTTATCAAACTGACTTCGTAACAACATTAGGCTCTTGTTAAACGAAGCGAGATTTTCAATTGTCAAAATATTACAGGTAATCATACATAGTTTTATCAAATACAAAAAAGTATAAAACAAAAGTAAGCTTTATTTGATATTCTTACAACTACTTCCCATCACTTATATTCTTTTATCTCTTCTGTGCTCTTTATCGATGTTGAACTGCAACATTCTAATTTTGTTTGAGTGTGCTCAAAAAGACATGAGACAAACACGAGAGGGGAAACAGGGGAAGTGTTTCCTGCAGGGAGGCTGTGATTCGTCCCACTTGCAGCCCTTAAAGTATAACAAGACACTGTGCACCTTTCAGCACTAAACTGTGAGGTACACCACAATACTGTATCGTACTTTACAACACTTGGCACAAAATCTCGCTCGATATTAGAATACCTGCTAATACGAAGCAAGTTGCAGGCGAGATAAGTTACGGGCGATATTACCGTACCATCAAATGGTGCTAGATACAAATCACATGGCCTCGCTTGAAAATCGCGCTTCGTGTAAACGGCGCCTAAGTGTTTCCTGCGAGGAGGTTGTGATTCGTCCCACTTGCAGCACTAAACTGAGGTATAACAAGACACTGTGCACCTTTCAGCACTAAACTGTGAGGTACACCACAACACTGTATCGTGTTGTAAAGTCACTTGGCACAAAATCTAGCTCGATATTAGAATGCCTGCTAATACGAAGCAAGTCGCATAGGGTTGCAGGCGAGATAACTTACGGGCGATATTACCGTACCATCAATCTCGCTTCGTGTAAACGGCGCCTAAGTGTTTCCTGCGGGGCGGCTGGGATTCACGCGGGCCTTGCGCCCCCACACAACTAATGCGGCACTGACCGCACTTAACATTTTATGCAAATGAAAGATCATAATGTGTATTTATGCTAATTTTAAAACAAATTCACAAAATGTGGCTGTAAAATAGCATGGCTAATAAACAAAATCGAAGCTATCTTCCATCTCATTCGCCGTGTCCCTCATCTTTGTCTCCCTTCGTCTAAAATTACAACAAATGTTTATTTTTTAGTTGGCTTCATCATGATATTCAAATTGATAATCATATTTAATAATGTGAATTTAGCTTATCAACGACACGTTGTTGCCTAGTTTTTTTTTTTTGGTTTTTTTTGTTTTTTATTTTTTATTTGCTCTTGTATTATTTAATAATTTTTATTTGCTGAGCGCGATTACCTTATCTTTGTGCTTACTATCTCGCACTCGCTCGCGCTCTCATCAAATTTTGAATTTTGTTAGCAATATACATCAAAGTTTTTTCCTTTTGACTGGGCTGAATTTGCACAAGAGCTGCTATAAAAAAAGCAGCAAAATCTCTGCTGCTAAATATATATAGTTTTTTTTTTTTGTTTCTGGCGGATGGTTCAATGAAAATTTGAACGCAGTTTGTCGATGACTTTCAAACGAAAAGCATAAAATGTGTTTTGTTAGCGAAATAAAATAAATTTTAGAAAATATGATGTTCGAAATTTAACGCATTATTTGATTAAAATAAGCAAACGAAAAGGCAACGAGCGTAGCAGCTAAATAATTATAAAAAAACACCGAATAACAAAATAACTTACCAAAAAGTAAACATAGATAAATAACAAAGCGAATATATAAATACACAAAATATTGCGAAAGTAACGACAAGCTAGCGAAAAACGTACGTGGTTCTTAAATATAAAAAATAAAAGCAACGGGATTAATCAAAATTTGTTTGCGAATTTGCAAATTTAAAAAAAAAAAGATCAAGAAGAAATTATAAGAAACAAAACGAGATACATGTTTTTTTTATGCCCAAGGGAAAAAATTTACCGAAAAAATATTTATATAAAATTTATACAAAACATAATACAATCACTGTCGAAAAGCACGAAAAAGTATAAATAAAATAAAACTCACTCCAAACACCTAAGGAAGTTTTCACTTCAATCAAAAATTTGATGCAAAATACTAAAAACCAATAATTAAAAAAAAGGCGCCCAAAAATTGATAACGAAAAACTCAAAGGGAAATATAAAAAAACTAAATTTTTTTAAAACTTAAGATAATCGTCGAAAAGATCATCAAAAGCAACACTAAATATGCTCACGATCTTGAAAAAAATCAAACACGACTTTATAAAGAGTGAGTTGCTGTGCATGTTATTTTGGACGCCACTGTTTGGCAGATAACGCGTGACGCTTTGCTTTGATCTGTCTGCGTTTGTTCAATATGATTTAACAATGTGTTTAACACTAAAAATACAAATCAAATGAAAAAGTGGCTTAATTAACGCCAGCAAAAAAAAAAATAAATCAAATTAAAACTTATTTATACTCTGCTGTGTTCCAAAGTCAAAATGCCAAAGTGCAATACATAACGCTGCTTTTGCTGTTCTAATGCTTAATTATATATATATGGCGGCTGTATGCATTGTGTAATCCAACAATAACAAAACCAATAATTAAACTTATAGCAGACACTGTACATTGGCAGCAATGTTTTCCACAGCCAACGATACATTAAGACCGCCGCGCCACAAGGAAAAGCGCAAAACCAAAATGAAGGCAAAGCGTGCGCCGGATCAAACGACAACCAAAAACTGGTGGAGTGATTGTAGGTTAATCGAATTGGTTTAGGCTCAAATACTACTTTTGATTAGTAAAAAAAAGGAGAATTTTGTCTTTAGCTGATGTAGAATGCTTATTGAAATTTCAACTTGAACCTTTGTTGGCACATTTCAATTTGATTAATTATCTATGCTAACACATGCGACTTGCGTGTTTCGCTGCCATTGCCTTGACCATCTTTTGTTAGCCAACTTGGCACCAGAGCAAACAGGCAACAAAATAAGCATTGAGAGAACAATTTTTTGAAATGGTTTCATTATACTTTTTCTTTGAAAAGCAAAAAATTAAGTAATGGCAAAAAAAGAAAAGAAAAACAAAGCCACAAATTGGCAGCGCTGCTTTGCGATGAGTAACAACAGCTCATGCTAAAATATTGCTCATACGTCATGTGCGCGTAGGTATATAAATAGAGCAATATGTATATGGTGCTTTAATAGATAATACAATAATTAAGGCATCGACCGGCTTGTAGAAATTTAGATTGCTAAAGAAAGACATTCTTATAGATAAATCTATTACGCGCAAGTGATAGTTTTAGTTACATATTTTCAATAGTTTTCATTCAAAAAGTAAACATTGTTACTCTATAGTAGCTTATGCATAAGAACGGTGCTACTAGTCCAATATTTGAGATCTTCTGGCCATGGCATGAGTAACACTAAAGAACCATGCTAAAAGTCAGATTTAAGCCCACATATGACAGCAAACTCACATTCGTACAGTATAGGACTTAGGCATACTTTATGTGTGAATGCTTTGTGATAATGGAGAGTGTGTGACAGTAGAGAACATGAGATAGGCTTATTTAGGAGAAAGTGGACTCTGTTTTATAAGCATTTGGTTGTAGTTACATAGGCAGAGTACGGCTCTTGCTAATAACAGTTAGTTTTCACGGAATTTGGTAGCTTTGGTGCGCAAAAAAGCTTATAAATTATACACGGCGTAGAGTTGGGTAAAACGGTCCCCTTTTCTTAGGAGGGGGATGTGGTCGATTGTGATTTTTCTTAACTGGCCCCAACAACCCGTTACAGGTGTAAGGTCTGATGTAGCATACTCCTCTTGGGGCCTATGCTTTGCGCACGCATTCTTCAATCGGTGATACCAAAGGTAGGTTCTCTCTATCTGGTCTTTCCAATGGAGAATTGGCTTTCCCCTTCGCCGCTTTCTAGCAACAACCGCATTGAATTTTCTCGCAGTAGCTTCTTTATCTATACGCACACCATTACCTAATTCGCTTGACTATGGCAATATCGTCGTAGATCTCATGGAGTTAGTCGTTCCCTCGAGTGATTCTTCGCTTGATCTCAATGCTGACATCGTTCGTCCTTGTGACAGTGGTGCCAAGGTAGACGAAATCCTTGCCTTATCTGAAGCCTCGACCGGTACCAAAAGGTTCGGAGAAGCTCTTTTCTACATTAACGCAGCATGCTGCTGTATAATAGACAAAGATATGGTGGGTGTCGATTTGGTTGAGTTCGGTGGTACTAGCATAAAATTATAAGAAGAAAGTGCTCGCAGCTCCAAGTTTCCTCTAACAGCTCCAAGTTTTCCTCTAAGAAAGAAAAGGAACAGTCTGCGTTTCGATACGTTTTTAAAGATTACAGACTCTACTTTAACTTTATTGCACATGACAACAGAATACTTTAATTCTGTTTCTGCTTATGGCTCCGTCGCAAAGGTACTGTATTCTGTTTCTGTTCTTTGTTTCAAGCAATCTTGAAGATCACTACCGGTTCGGAAACCAAAGGTAGTTTGACCTATAAAAATGTAGTTAGTGTAGATGGCTTATAAGGTGTTGAGCAAGTTTCTGAACCAAGGATTTTATTATCATGTAGGTGCTGGATATCACCTACCATTCGAATGCCTAGCAGCATTTGTTTGCAAAAATTTGGAGAGCTTGTTTTCGGTGCGAATTCGCATTGGGTAATGATAGTATTTGGTGTTCATCCGAATGTATTTGGTATCGAAGACTCTTAACATATATGAAATAGTGAAATAGATACTGCTAGGTTCTATATATAAAGTCTATATATATTGTTACAAATCAAATATAGATGTAAACTAGCGCCAGTGGGCTTATCATATGATAACAAATACGAGTAACAATGATACCAAAGGCAGACGCTTGCTCGTTCAGAGTTTGTTGGTTTTCTTTTATCATTTATTATTAACTTTTTTTATATTTTATTATTGATAAACAGTTGTGTAAGTTGTATGTGAGCGTGTTTGTGTGTGTTCGACTTACTAAAATGTATAAAATTATGCGGCCCAGTTATTATTTCAGCGTTTTAAATAATTTTGCATGATAAAAACAAACGAAAGTTTGCGCTTTTTGACCAAATTATTTGTTGGCCAAGTTTTAGTTGCCCACTGCAAGCGTCCATGGCAAGTTTGCAAATTAAAATAGTTTTGATCAAGGCAAATGACAACAAGAGGCAAAGACCAAGTAAACTAGGCCAACTCCAGCTTAGATTGTCCAATAGTTTAACTAAAGAGCTGCTTATTTTTTCTTGCCAGACTCCTGCATGGCGGGCAATCGTTCGCCACGCTCCAGCACGCCGCGCTTGTTTCTGCGCTCCAACACTTTGCCGCTGCAGCAACGACCCAGTCCAGCAGAGGTGCAGTACGAGAGCTATGTGCAGGCCACGGTAGCAGCAAATGCCAAGTCGCCCGTGGAGCACTTGGAACCGCCACCACCGCCGCCGCGACGTCATCATCAGCAGGTGCACAAGCCCAGGCAGGAGTCGGAGCAGCTGCCCAGCAGCGATTTGCAGTCACCTGTTAGTTCAGAGGCAGGTGCTGCTGCTGATGCGCAAACCTTGTTCCAGATACGCGAACAAATGGCCTTGAGCTTGAAGAGATTAAAGGATCTAGAGGAACAGGTCAAAGTTATACCTGAAATGGAGGTGAGTTGCAGCTTTATATATGGTAAAGCTACAAACACTAACTTTTGTTAATCGTCCAGCATGAGCTAAACGCTTTACGAGTCGAGAAGCAGCGTCTGCAGCGCAAAAACGAGGAACTGCTGAGAACCTCGCGCCAAACACCCTCACCGCCAAGTCCGGGTAGCAAAAATGCTTCACCCGTGCAGTTTACGCCACAGCGCATAAGTCCAGTATCGCTAGAGAGTCTGGGCGCTCGCATGCGTAGTAGTTCCGTATGCTCCAACACGGCTATTATCAAACGTGATGTGGCAACCATGTGCAAGGCGGCCAGCACCCGTGAAGTGGGCACCCAGGACAATCAAACAAGCTATACACAGCTGCAGCTGGAGGAGCACATTGAGTTGGCACTTAGCATTCATCAAGAGCAGCAGCGACTGCAGCAGCTTAAGAAGCTCATCTCGGTGGGCACACAAATGTATGTGCCACAGCTCGAGCAACGTGACTCGGGCATGCAAACGGCACCGGAGCGAAAGCCACTAAAGTACAACGTTGGTGTGACTGCCAAACCGGCCACAAGGGAGAACTATGCCAGCTGTAAGCCAGATATGCGCAGCGTGGGCAGTTCAGATCATCGGACAACAGATGTGCTCTGCGAGAAATGTGCGGTCAGCAAGCGTACAGTAGCTTGTGGCACAGAAGCGGAGCCTAAGCCGGTGAAGGCATCGCCATTAGTTGTGGGACGCAGCAATACCTTTAGTCTGGGGGAGACCGAGCAGCTGAATATCAAACGCAAGGCTGTGGCTTGTCAGACCCAGCTGGTAGCAGTGCTTAGTGCAGCCAGCCAGACAGCTGCACCCATTGTTTACTCTATGGCCGTGCAGGCGTCACCTTTGCAGCAGTCGGCGTATACACAATGTGAGGTGGACACCAGAAGCCGTCAAACGGACACCGCTGGCTTGCAGCGTTTAACGCGCAGCGTAACCAATTCGGAGCAAATTGCTGCAGCTGTAAAACCAGCAGCTGCCAAGCCCAAGGCGTTAACATGTCACACCGGCTGTAATACAGAGCCTGTTCCAGTTGTGCCAGCTGTGAGCACTGTCAGCTCTGGCTGCAATACGGAGCAGATTAAAAAACGAGATGTGGGCTGCGGCGATATTGTCAAGCCGCACATATCCATTGCCTGTGCAGCGAACTACTGTGATTCCTGCAAGGAGGCCATTCAGCTGCTGGCCAAGGACTTCTCCAAAGTCAGCGAGGCTCCAGTGACTGCAGCAACAGCAGCACCTACAACTTCAGCTGCAATCCGTACCCGCTCCAGCTCCGCGGATTCCCGCATACCGCGACCCAAACATCTTACTAGCCCCAGTCCAGTGCGCAAGCAGTTCAAGCGTCAGAATACCTACACTCTGGCAACGCCCTCGCCCAGGTAAAGTTTAAAATTACTTACAACTTAAAAGCTTGCTTTAGCCAAGACACGAACCATAACACCGCATCAAGCGCCTGCGCTGTAGAAGGCATTGCGCTGGCTCTAGCTGGCCGCTGCATTGACCTTCAGCCCAGTTTTCGTTACGACTTTGGCTCGTTTGCATCTTTTCTCGCTTTTTTGTTTAGTTTTGGTTTTGGGATTTGGATTTTCATTTGCAATTATGGTGCTGTCCATGTGTTCCGGCTTTAGCGGCTTTACTTGCTATCCGCTGCTGGTCAGCGGCTGCTCGGCTTTGTTATTAACGTGTGCACTTGGTTACACTACAGCCCACACAATGTTACTAATCTATATGTTTTTACTCCAACAGTTCGCTGCAGGAGAAGCCACCCAGTTTGTCCAGCTTTCAAGGCTTGGATTGCGCTGGCGAGTCACATAGCTTTATCAAGCAGCCGTCCAGCAAGCCCAGAGGCGACTTGGACTTGTCGCTAGTGCGCGATGATGAGCTCATAGTGCGTGAGGAGAAACGTGTGAGCATAAGCTGGTCACGCGATGCCTCGCCAGCTGCCCCCACCAAGTCCGTGTCCCCCGAGCAACTACTCAGCAGCTCGAGTGATTCCAGTGCTGCTTTGGAAATATCACAAGGTGCGCGCAAAAAGTCAAGCACACCGCTGAAATCTAGTCAAAGCGAGGAGTCGCAGGTCACGGTCATAGAGCGGGAGGCAGCCGGCGCCGCCAAAGCCACAGTGCGACCACCTACCAAAGCACAGCTGCATAAATTGGCCATGGGTGAGTCGGAGCCCAGGCAAAAGTAAGACTATAAGCATATACCAAAATTAAGATTACAAACACTAAACAGTTTTACCCACAGAACGGTGCTGCCCAAGGAGCTAAAGGATGCGCTTAGGGTTATTAACGATTCACTGCTAAAAAAGATGGGCGCCAAGCCCTTCTCCTCGGTTAGCCTGAAGTCAGCCAAAACAACCATACAGGAACATTGGTTTCGCAATTCCAGCATTGGCACAGCCAATCCCCATGAGGTAGAAGATTACTTGGACTTTTTTGAGTCGCTGTCAGTGCCGCTGCTGGAGTATTGCGTGAATTTGGCAGATGTCAATGTAAGTATTAAGCTGTATATAAAAGTCAGATATTTACCAGACGTTGAATACGACTCAGGGAGCCAGGAATAGAGACTTTGACAGAAATAAATACACATTGTAGTTACCTAAAGTGGTAATAGCAGATATATTTTATTTTTCTATGCAAACAGACATGTAGCTTGAGGCATTATTGAGTCATAAAATGTTCGATAAGCATTTTTTACAAACAACACAAACTGTTACTGGACTTAGCCTATCTTTTTCAACATGGCGAAACATTGAAAGTGGCAGGACAGTACACATTATACTTTATATGTAACGATTTGCTTTAGAAACGGGTTGCCTTCCAAGAAACATACTAGAGACTTATGTAACTGTTAGAGTTTGAAACCGTCATTCCAGATTGGATCTGTGTAAAAACCCAACGATTGTAAAATCTTCATCATCATATCTGCATATAATTGGGAAAGCTATGGAACATAGCTTTCAGATTCAAAGCGAAAAGGTGCGATACAATCGGAAAGGTGTTTAATCAATAAATAGATTGAATGAGTGTTAAATTAAATGTTTTCTCACAAATGGCTAAAACAAGCTAATTAACTTAATAAATAGCTGGAATAATTTTCTAGCGGCTTTTTAGCTTAGCTCCAGTTATCTGACATTAACTTGACTCTGCTAATTAAGATTTTACATATTTGCAGGGCAACACGGCCATGCACTATGCGGTATCACATGGCAACTTCGATGTCGTATCCATATTGCTGGATTCCAAGGTTTGCAATGTAAACCAAATGAATAACGCTGGATACACAAGTGTCATGCTCGTATCATTGGCTAAACTTAAGCAAACGGAGCATCGTACAGTCGTGGAGCGACTGTTCCAGATGGCCGATGTCAATATACGCGCCAAGAAGGTAGGTAATGGAACTCCCACAGTGCCAGCTTTTGGCTGAGTTACTCACAGCAGACGCAAACAACCCAAAACTTGTTCCGCCCACTAACCAACCTGAACCAACCCTGAACCGCCCTCCTCTCTCTTTATCGCACTCTACGTCTATAGCACTGCCAAACCGCACTGATGCTCGCTGTGTCGCATGGTAATAGTGATATGGTCAGCATGCTGCTAGCTGCCGAAGCAGACATCAACATACAGGATGAGGATGGCAGCACGGCGCTGATGTGTGCTGCCGAACATGGACGAGTGGACATTGTAAAACATTTGTTGTCGCATCAGGATTGCGATTCCTTGGTGCAGGATGTGGTCAGTATGCATTCGTTGCCAAAGAAAGTTGTGTATTAACTTCACTTTTTCAGGATGGCAGCACTGCCTTCAAAATAGCCTGGCAGGCCGGTCATCGGGATGTGGGTCTGCTGCTCTATGTGCACGAGCAGATGCTCCGCAGCAAGCTGCCCAATCGGGGCGAGCCCAAGCGCAGCTCGCTAATGTCGCCAACACGCCATAAGCGTCAGCCATCGCAGTAAATGCTGCGCCTTTTTGCCATTTTGTATTAACGGCCAAAATCTCGAACAAAAATTAGCATAGGTTAAATGTCTTATATAGCATTTCGTAGCGAAACTTAGCGCACATAGCGGAAACATTCCATATCAGCCAAGTTGTAGGCCAAAACTGGAACAGCAAACTAATTAATTAAGATGCACAAAATTGCTTATAATTTTAGCTATTTACAAATACTTTTTCTAAGTTTTTGTGTACAATCAATTATGTTTATTTATATTAATACTTTAAATATAGTTATTGCTCATATTTTAAATTAAATATTTGTCAAGCTAATGTTTTAAAAATATAAGCTTAATTAAATTTTAATTATTAAAGCAAGCACTTAACGAAAACTAGAAAAACACTGCAATCTACTTATGAGAAGCAATTGTTAACATTTTTTATACATAAAAAAATATTTGTAAGTGTTCAACATTTGAAAAATGACTAAATAAATAAACAACAAAAACGAAACCTAGCTACCTAACAAATCATATCAAAGCAAACGACAATGAAAACCGAAATATATCTCGTAGATACTTTTAAACAAACTCTTAAAAAACAAGCAGGAACAAGACAGTTTACACTTAAATTATACAAGTGCTTACAAATATTAATAAATGAATTAAATATTAATATTTAACAAGATGGAAATACGTAAATTAATAGGCAAGTGAAACATATAGGTTTTTAAAATTTTGCACTTATATCAAGATAATAATTTTATTATATTTAGTAGCAGCTTTTTCATTATTATAAACGTACGAAAATGTATTAAAACTTAAAAAACTTTATTAAAAAAAACTGTAAATGTTAATTATCTATGCATACTGATTTTAAATAAATAAATATTTTTAGCAAAAACTATTGCAAAGTATGAACGAAGTCAGTGAAGTTTTGAATTCAGCTAATTCTCAAAGTCAAAATAGTTTCTTTTAGCTTGATATATATTTAGTGCAGAGGTTTTTCAACATTTTTTATCCCTTCCAAACAAAAGGTTTTCTCAAGGTCTTCAAAGCCTCAAACCGCTTCTTTCCAATCAAATCTTTGCTTGACCCATAGTTCCTGTGATATTTTGATGTATTCATAGTTCGTCTTTGTTTATGAAACGACTTGAAGAATCATTGGGCTTGCCAAACAGTTTTCTGAAATCGCCACACAGTTCCGCTTATAATCGACAATGACAATGTCGATTATTAGACAATAAGCGCAATAGTGGCATCCATTGCTCGGATACCTTTTTCATGTACTAAAATTTTTGTAATGTGTGCTTTATCCGCTCAGTTGAGTTGCATACAACTTTAGCCACTACAGACATTTTCATTCTCTGATCGTCCCATATCATTCCATAGATTTTATGGGCATTTTCTGATATAACGACTATAGCTGAAAACTATCTATAGTATTATTGAGATATATAATTTTATCCTTTGTGTCTCACTATCTATAGTTAAAACACATGCTATCGATAGTATCGAATCTTTTCGAACCAACAGAACTATCGATAGTGTTGATTATTTTACCTAAAACTACATAGAATGGTGCCATTATAGAAAGTTTTGCATCTCTAATGATGACCTGTTTTGGGCGAACTGTACGTTCGGCGTCACTTGAGCTGGTACGAACACAACGGAATTCAGTAAACCATAATGTATTTATTCTAATAGTAGAATTTCATTAGATTTCATAAAGATAATGGGGTTTTGGTGGCGAGCGTGTTGTCTAAGAGATTAAAGGTATTCTCGAAAACTGATTGGACACTGCACCTTAAGGTATGTTCTTCATTGACCAGTTAATTACACTGTGTTACAGTTGCTTGCCTACCTAGACGATATAGGCTTTGCGGCTAATGAAAGAAATTCGGCGATGTCGGCTCTGGTGTTAAATGAGAGCTAGACAAAGAACACAATATCTTCAAGTAGGGAGTATAATCTAACACAACTCCCAATTTGATTTCTACGATGATTTGAGGGGTATGATCGTAAAAACGGTACAGGACTGGCGCGGATGATTCGGAAAAAGGTCAACATTGTTAGTTTTATAAGTCTAATATGATTCTAGCTTTAATATTAACATTGCATAACAGTGAAATTTTGTAGGAGGGGGTCTAAAATAGGAACTTTTTTATGTTTATCTCTTAAAATTTCTATCCGATAGTTTTTACACAATATCAGTTTGCATAAATTTGCTAAATTTCAATGACGTTTATGGTGTGGTTGTAAACCGCGAAAATCTGTTGCGCGGGAACGGGGTAATGTATCGACATAAATCGATAAACTTGCACTTTTAAAAATATTTTTTGGTCTAACTCTTATAGTCTCTGAGAAACAGACATGGACAGAAAGACAGACAGACAGACAGACGGACATGGCTATCTTATGAAAAGGGACATAAAAGTGGATACTTCCGTTCCCGTATGTTGGAGTTAGTGTTGATAAAGTAAAAAGGGTACAGGGTACTCCACAGTCGGTCAGCGTCCCTAATGTCTGCATCAAATTATTTTATTATGTTGTGAATGATTTCGTCTATCTTTGCACCACCTTCACAACAAAGAGCGATGTCAGCATGCAGATCAAGAGAAGAATCATTCTGGCCAATGGATGCTGTTTTTTTCAGAGAACCTAAATAAGTAGTATTCTCTCTTGGCAGGAGAAACTAACACTCTACAAGACGCTCATCCCTCCCATATTGCTTTATAACGCTGAAGCACGGGTGGTGGGGCAATCTGATGCAGATGTTCCTGGCTGAAAGTACTCCTCAAGGTTTTTGGTTATTTCCACGTTTATTATGTTTATTTTTGTTCTAGTTTCTAGTTAAAAATAGGTTAATTTCGACCCCCTTCGCCTATAAACTGCTCAAAAATTCCAATACCTGTAGATATGGATAATTGTGAGCTAGAGTTACAAAATTTGGTGTGGAGACTCGTGTGAGCCAAATCATTAAACTATATTCACATTTTTCCAGTAGAATCATAATAACCTATTAGGAAAACATGTCAATTGGAACTTCCCAATAGGAAATTGTTTACAGGCATACCGATCTTAAGAAAAAAGACATAAAAGTTTATACTTCCGTTCCCATTTTACCGTATTTAGTGTTTCTAAAGAAAAAGGGTACATGGTATTCCACAGTCCCGACTGTCTGCATCACATTTTTGAGTAGTAATCGGTAGTAGTTCCTTTCTTAATTGCTTTAGTTCAAGTTATTAGCATTACCTTGAATTTTAAATATTTGTTTACTTTTACTTCTCATTGAAACCATATTATATTTTGTTATTTGGCTTTATATATTTGGTGAAAATATAACTTTTTTTAATTAAAATTTTATTTTTTTTTTTAATATTTTGGCTATTATTGTTTAGTGTTGAGTTGAGACTGCACTACAATTTCATTTTTCAATTTTGCTATTTCATTTATTTTATGTTTTAGTTGTTTTTTTAATATAATATAATTCCTTTTTGTGATCTTGCATTTTGTTGTTCTAGTTTTATATTTGATTATTTTTATCGAATTGTGTTGTTTTTTATCTATTCATAATCGATTGAGTTGTTTACGTTTTGGCTTAAATTGTTCTATTTATTTTGTATTTAAATTCATATCTGCTTTTGTGTTGTACACAAAAATATAATTTCGTTCTTTATATCTTCACACAAGTTTATCACACAGCGCGCTCCTCGTTGCCCGGTTCGACCACACCCAGCGGGGTCAACTGCAGCGCGATGCCATCCTGACAATTACTCAGCGGTCTTTTGGAATTCAGCGTAAATTCGTATTCCAGAAGCAGCAGCGCTAAAGCCAGTCGCAGCTGCAGCTGAGCAAACTGCAGTCCTATGCAGTTGCGAGATCCCACACCAAACCCAAACCAGCTGATCTGTTCGCGGACGGAATCCCGAGTACCACCCCAGCGTTCGGGCTTGAATTGTAGCGGCTCGGGATACAAATCCGGATCGTTATGTATGGCATGCGTAGGTATGACCACAAACAGCTCCTTGACTAATACATACTTTAGCTGATTGGGTACAGTAAAGTTGTTCAGAACGCGTCGCACGATAAACGGCGTTACGGTATGCAGTCTCAATGTCTCCGATATCACCTGATCCATATATGTCAGCGATTTGATGCACTCATAGCTGAGGTTTCCCTGGTGGCGTTGCATCGCTTGCTTCAGCTCCTCGCGTACCTTACGTTGTGCTTCCGTATTCATAGACAGCTCATAGAGCACATAGGATAACGTGTTGGCGGTCTTTTCGTAGCCCGCCTTGAGAAAGACAAAGGCATGCGCGGCCAGCTCATGTTGCAAGTGTGCTTTCAACTCTTTGTCTGCCTCATATTCGTGCGTGGATAGCTCGAGATCTTTGATATCCATCAACAACTGCAAATAGTCTTGTCGCCGCACTCCGGAAACTTCGCGTTGCGCCACCATATCCTCGAGTAGCGTAAGAAAATAACGCTCTGCCTGTTTGGGCGTAGTGCGCATGCGCAGCCAACGGCAAAAGTTGGGAAAGCGTATCATGAGCAAATTCATAAAGTAGCCATGGTTACGTGTGCTCAGCACCAGCTCCGTCATTTCGCCAAAGTCTGTCAGCGGGTATTTCAGCCGCTGTGCCGCATCCAGACCAAAGACGCAGCTGGCCAATGTGGACAACACATACTGCCGCATGAGCTTTTGTAGGTGCAACGTTGAATGTGGCTGATTCATGAGCATGCTGCTGACCGTTAACAACAGCTGCTCGGCTTCTTCATAAACGCTGCCATACAGCCAGGCTATGCTATCGCCTTCAAACAATGGATCAAGTTTTTGGCGCATGGCCTTCCAGCAATTTCCACGCAAGCCATAAAGATCGCCCGACAGTGGATCTGTTTTCTGATTGCAATACAAGCCGCGATCATTAAAATTGGAGAAATCCTTGATCATAATCTGCCGGATCAGTTCACTGTCCAGCACCAAAGCACGCGGCTGTAGCAGCGCATAGAAGCCGCAGAATGGACCGCTGCCCTTGAACTTGGTGTAGAGCGCCGCATAATGCTCGGCCTTCATTTCATCCGTGCTCAGCGACTGTGTGACCAGCTGTTTCAGTATGGCCCAAAGCTTTTTGGGTCGCTCGTGTGGTATGTCCATGTAGCGCCAGTAGTCACGCTGATAGCGCGCTGCTATTATGAGCAGCACTAGTAGGCACAGCACGATGAGTCCAATTATAAGAAATATAACCCACATGGTGCCCAATTTGTCAAAATTATAGCGTTATTACACATACATGTATATATATATAAATCACTGTTTTATTGTCTAGGCCCGCGGTGGCTATGATCTAATGCTAACCAACGATGCGTTTGCGTTCTCAACGACAACTTGTTACGTTCATAACTAACCCGCACTAACCCGTTGAACAGAGTGCGACTGAGAGATATACTATACTATATTATATTGTATTTACGATGCTCAGTGCTCCGTTGGAGCTTTTTTTTTGGCGTCAAGTGCGCTACGTTAAAGTTTATAGTGCTTATGGGTTACTGGCCAATTGGGTGTCTCATACGTTTCATTGGCTTGTGGGCGTTCTAACGAGGCTAAGACCAGACCTGTTATTTACTCTACAGTTGTCTGTAGCTGTTGCAATCCATTAGTACCTTTGTTCGATAGTTTCGAGTTCATTCGGTGGATAAGTTATAGTTCATACGTCTTTGGGCGGTTATCGGTTTTGTAATAATAAATAAATATCATATTACGTTGTTTTTAATCAAAACATGCTCCTCCAGTTTCACTTGTTACAGTGATTCTAATGCGTTTCTTATCTTAATTTGTGGCATTGCCTGAAGTGCTTATGTCGTAGCTGTTTTGATCATGAAAAAACACACAACTCCAATTTCACTTTTGGGAATAGAGAAAAATCGCATGTGTGTCAAATCAATTTAAAGCGACAGATGATTTAACATGAAGACTTGATTTCCCTATGAGTACTATTAAAACATTGCTTTTAACCAGCCGAATAAAATTTGTTGTTGAAAAAGAGTATACTACTTTGGAACGCGGGTGTGTGGACATGCATAGATGGCGCTAATAGTCGATTCACGAAATTTATTTTTCGTGCTGTGTAAAAGCTGGAACTACAAAATCGATATTTTCATTGTTTCAGGAAAAAGATTCAATACTATCGTTTGTAGATAGTGAAAATATCGAAATGTCGATAGTATTATCGATAGTTTTGGAGCTCTAGTATGAAGACTCATGTTGCTTAAAACCAAAGCAATGTTGACTTTCTGTGGAAATAGTAGTGCACTACTTTTGTATACCACTTCTTACCAATACCAAATAGTATCTATACAATTTAAAGTTCTTTTCATTTGTTATCAGTTTTTTACCACTTTTTTATGGTTATTTTGCTGTAGATAAAAGCATTCAAAAAAGCATTGCTCTCAGCTTTGGAATTTTATTGTATCGCACTCACTTGTTCGTGGCTATGAATAAGAGACCTATAAGCCGGTGCACTGTGAAAAAAAGTGGTGTACTAGCTAATATTTATTGCTCTTATCGGTTTGAGTTATTTTGACTATTTGTTGACATTGTGTGAATCATTTCACGTAAAACATTTATGATAAGTATGTACAATTTTTGTATGTACTCAATGAGTTTTTTTTTCTTTAATGGGCGTGTAAAAGCTTGACAGTAACCCAAAATGCTGTCAAATTATTTACCCCGGAAACAGAAGAACAGAGTGTGCCTCAGATTAGGTAGAGGGCAGCGAACTGCAAATACTCTTGAAGTTCTACTATCATAAAATTTACACTCAACGAACAAGATTGATAGATTTTGTCATTTAAGTGGAATAAGCAACATTACAGAATACTCTTTCTGACAATTCTTATGACGATTTTAATATTTAATATTCCAATGAATACGAACACGATTTTTGAACTTTGCTTTATTTAAATGGTTATACTGCATTAAACATTGCTCCAACCAACGTAAATGTTTATATGTATGTCTTAAAAGCTATGGATATCAAAATATTTCTCCTTTAGACCTTAATGAAAGGCAAAGTACAGCAGGTTTTCGGTATTCGTGATTTATATATTTTTTTTTAAATTGACAATTATTTTTTTTTTGGTTCAGTATTTAAACTATTACTAATCTATAGATAATGAATAGTATTTACAATGAATGATAAGAGAAGTGCAAATGTGTTTGTTTGCATATCGATATAATGGATTATTAATTTGTGTTAATATGCTGATCTGTAGACTGAGGTAAACTCCATTAATAATCTTATTGGAGAGTATTGCACCGTGCCCTTAATGATATGCCCCTTACCTAGCTTACAGCTTCCCTGCCAGCCCTATCTCTAAAATATAACTGGAATTAGCTTTCGAATCGAATCGAGATTCTTAATATATTTAGGAGGGACATCATTCTGCTCGCTAGGGCATCAGACTCAGGTAATATATGCGGCCTCTTCATCCTAAAGTGTCCAGTGTATGCAGACCTTTCAAAATCCTTACAGAATTCCATCATAGTTGTGTTATTTTGATGAACCTATTAAATATAAAGAAGCCGAGGAGGAGTTTGGCCTCTCTGAGGACTGGAGTAACAATCCAGTTCGTGGTTCATCTTACTTTTTACTCTTCTCTTACCAGCTGCTTAATGGCGCGTCTTCCAATGCCACAAAAAGGCTCAGGCCCTATCAGGGTGTTCGCAGCACGATTCTTGCTAGTCTGTCCGCAAGTTCATGACCAGAAATGTTAGTGTGACCATGTACTTTAGCCTGGAAGACGCTGGTATAAGGCCCATATAATCAGACAGATGAGTCCACGGTCCCGACTCCTAGTAATGTGCCTTTATTCAACAAAGACCCATTCGTGTAGCAGATTATGGTGTGCCTTTCCATAGAATGCATCTCCTATAGCGTTGTCTATGATCGTATGTTGCTTATGATGGTGTTGAAGCTCCGCTTGAAGTGATATTCAGTAGCTGTATAATCCCTGGGCTGAGTGTCCTGCCATGCATTTACAGGTTTCCGTGTGTATTTTCATAAAGCCAATTTTGACTGAGGCTACATTCCTCTTATTAGGTATAGCCATCTTATGATTTTGGGTGAGGTACATCATATAGCCTTGAGCTGTTGTAAAAAGATCATCTTATGCTACTCACCTGCTTCGATGCCATCCCTAACAGCCAAATCGATTTGACAAAGTCCCGCACACACCTCTCACGGTATAGTGCATTCCATGTTTATTCTTAAACACAGATAAAACTACTCCATACTTCGGAGCGACGAAGATTAGATAGCCTAACTAGTGTCCTTTTCTGGTTTGGACTGCAGGCTTTTCCACCGATCGCAAGATTTAGGATATCTAGCTGTAAGTGCGTTGACATTTACCTGCAGAAACATATTGTTAGACAGAGACTATCAAACGGTATTCCATACATTATAGTGCTACAGCATCCAATCAATATAAAAATACAACAAGTCTGCTTTGGATTTAAAAGAACATACAATGCTTGGCTTTTAATGAGACATGTTCGTAAATACTCGAAAGGGATTTCACAGCTTTCTTCTATGCTAAGATGATCAATACCTAAAGAAAATTAAATTTAACTCATGCGGAGTTTACCAAAATTGTAAGTATTATATATTTTCTTTTTGAGTGTACAGGCACGTATTATACTAAAAACGGTAATCATTGCAAGCTTCTTATTTACTATTCAAGCGATTTACCATCATGAATAAAGCCACGTTTTCCCTCTTCCCAAGCCCGAGGTAGAAAGAACGATTTTTTTTTGTAGCACAAAAGTTTTCTTCTTGCTTGACTTGACATAGGCTAGTTTTTGAATGTCGTCGCAGCTCATTTTCTTTCCTTTTGTTACAAATATTTTGTAATTGGTACATAGGTTTTCAGCTTTTTTAATGAAAACGCGAATGTTAACTTTCAATAGGTTGGACAAGAAGTGTACAAAGGAATTTATTGGTAGAGGTGTTCAAAAAGGCTTTGGAGCATCTCTTGATGAAACTAAGCACCTCTTTAGTTTTGCTACCAGTAGTACAAATCTGCTTGTTAAACATATGATTCAAATTACAACTTAAGAATCAGAAACAATTAAAATATGTTTTAGAGCAAAAGAGCTCAACGAATAGGCAACTAAGTAGGGCTAAACACGGCATAAATGAGCATTTGAATTTGCATCAAAAATTATCCTTTTTACACAATTAGACTTTTCAAACCAGAGGCACAAACAGCGGCAGTATTGTCCACTGCTTCAGGTAGAAGAAATCAAAGGGCCAACTGGAAAATTTGTACAATTAGTTATAGTTTAAAACTAAGATGCTAGGGATGGTAACTTTTTTCGATTCAGAGAGACAGTTACATTCTGTCAACATATTCGGCCATAAAAGGTACAATTAACAATTAACACTGATCCATGGTCCCTAGTCTATGCAAGATGCGCACAACCAATAGAGAAGTTCATCAAGAAATGAAGAGTAAACTTGAAATGGTTCACATTTGCAAGGCATGACTGTAGTTAGTGATATCGTCAAAAACAAACAACCGAAAGCAAAAATTGAAAGAAAAAAACAAAACTAAAAGCGTAAGTGAGATTTAGGCTCAAGCTGCAAATTATTACTGATTAAGCGAGAAGGTGTTAGAAAGAGTACATAAGAAAAGCTGTTAGAATGAGCAAATAAATAAGAGCGCGTAATAAGAACAAACAAGTGTATATGTATTTGTCTGTGAATGCAACTACCCAGCGGACCATCATGAGAGCGTTTAGCGACAGTCTCGCAAAATACTCTTAAATGAGCAAAAAAAATAGTGTATCAGTTTTTGCTCCCAAAACACTCGCTGTTTTGTACTGTTTTTGATTTTAACGAGAGATATTAGTGAGAGAAAAATATGTAAAACTGTAAAAATGTGAGAGTTAGAGTAAGCAAATATCACGACGGGAGTTCTGGAATGTGTTGTTTTTCTTTGTTTTTTGTTGTACACAAAGTGTAAAAGGGTGTTATAGATTTGTGCAATCTATGTAACAGGCAGAAGGAGGCTTGGCAGACTACATGTTCCATGGGCAAAAATGGTCAGGAGCAATAGTCGAGTCGATATAGACATGTCCGTCTGTCCGTGTAGTCGCACCGTTCTTGGAGACTATAAAAGCTAGAGCAAAAGTTTTTTTAGCAAAAGATTTGGCACATATACCCGGAAAAATACGAGTTTGTCGAATTATGTCGATATCTCCCCACTTCCCCCGTGACAGATTTTCGCGGCTTACACCCACACCATAAACTATTACTGTGCATGTGTAGATAAAAACTTTAGAAGATATAGCTAATAATGATTTTGATAGAAATGTTAAAGTTATCATTTATGTTAACTAAATGTGATACGTTAGGCTAACAAACCAATCAATGTTAATCTTTTTCCTAATCATCCCCCTTCCCCACGTAGAACAGTTACCGTTATTAAGCACATACTCCTCAATGCGTCGATACAAAAATTTACACAGAAGTTTAATTTTCATGGAAAAAATGGGTACAGGGTATTCCACAGTCGTTCACCGTCCCGACTGTCTGCATCAATTTTTTTTTACATATAGTATAATACATATTCATTACTTTTTTGCATGTTTAATAGACGTATTTAATATGCTTAACTATTGACCCATTTGCGGGTTGTAAACAGCTGAATGGATAAACATATATTTAAGGTGGATTGACAAGGAGCTGATATCGCTCAGGAGCCAAGTGCACGCCATAAAAATTTACATTAAAAAGTAATATTATTTAAAAACAAACAGCTTTTTATTGGTAACAAAATATGGATGAAACAAGCACTTTTGCCTGCGAGTTTTTATTTGAAAAGAGTCGAATGAGATAGATTTTGCTGAAACAAACTGAACGATATATGAATTATATTTATATAATTTCCCCATCTTAGTACGTTCGTTTTATTAGGTTAAGTCTCGCACATAACTTGGGTGCGATAACATTTGCGAGCGTTTGGTCCGCTGGCTAATTAAACACAAAGGTGGCGCATTGCTAACATTTCTCACGGAAAGTGCCCTTTATTGAATAACTCTACACAAAGGGAAAATACGATAATAATTTTCAAACCGGGTTCTGATGTTTTTACTCCACAGGCCTTGTGACGCAAATAGAAGAATGGTAGAAGCTAATGAACAACGTATTCAACAGACTTAGTTGGACTTAGTATTATTATGATGAAGAGAATTTGGAACAGGAAGGGGAACCGAAAGGGAAATGGGAAGGGTAACGGGAAAGGAAGAGAAAGAGGAAAAGAAATATGATCTATCACAAGACGTGCGCGGGTTGGTGAGTAGAACAAACAGGGGGCGGAGTCCCCTAATACATAATAAGAACAAATATTATGTCTTCGTAACCTGTTATCGTATCAATAAGTCATTATTATAAATTAGAAAATGTACAATTTAATTTATTTATTAAGCTTTTTTTTTGTTTGTTTTAGTTTTAAAAATTAAAGGGTATTCAGTCAGGCTTAAAGAAAAATTTGTACCTTTTTTCGTACATATTTTCACCGAGTTTGAATGTTTTTTTGGTGAAAGTAATATTTCTTAGGTAACTAAGCTTAAATCCTCGAAATGAAGTGATTATGTTATGAAACTTGGTATGAATGTTCATTTCGGCACTTTCTACGTCTCGAGATATTCAAGATCAAAGGGCAGGAAATAATTTTGACTTTGTTTTTATATATTAGCTAGATTCAATTGATTTAAATACCCATCGATATAACACTTATCAAAAACTTTAGGCAAAAGGTATCCAGGGTATTCCAGTGTGGTTCTCATATCTTTTTGTGTTCTTCAAGTAGGCCTGATTCCTTGCATTTACGAAATTAAAGACTTAACTACTATTCTGTACTCGAGTAGATAAGTTTATCTCCTAACATTTATTGAGTCATTTTAATATGCTTAGGATAGCGTGTTATTAGATAACAGCTTAATGGCAGTCATTTAGACGGGTAATATAACACTGTTGCTAGTTTGTATGGCCATGTAATAGCCGGTTGACAGCAAAAAACTTGGTTGGTTTTCCTACGATGTTCCCACAGAACAATCTCACATTATTGTTGCTATTAGTGTTGATATAGAGTTGTAGACAGTGGTGTAAATAGTTACGGGGCGTTTGGACTGATATTGAATTCGAACTGTTTTTCTTATTATTATTAGTTTATTTTAAAATTATCTTCTTTATGCTATACAAGAGTGGTACCTCACAAGGTGCAATGACAAAATGAATTAATTGGAAGGGACTTAAGTCTTCGTTATGTCTGATTCAAATGTCAAATGGCGGTACCCTTAAGCAACCCCTGCAATCTACGCCACTGGTTTTTGACATTTATTGTAATAGACCTTTTGTATATACTTTTACAAAAACTGCTTGGTCATTCTTAACTAGACTGAAACTATTCTCTAAGCAGAATAAAGAGAGATAGTGTCGATCAGCGGGAACTGCAATAAATTTACTTTATAAGCTAAGTTAAACTGAAATTTAGCGCTCAGTTTGTGGCACGCGCTTAAAGACATCTAACCTAAATCAGAGTAAAAAAAAGTGGTTAACATGGGGGTGACTCTTGTGCTCTTCCAGGTGATCATAGCACTCTTAGCCATAGCCTTCTATATGGTCTATCTAAAGTTGACCTACTTTAAACGACGTGGTATACCACACGAGACGCCCAATTGGTTGCAAGGCAATATGCAAGGTGTGCGTTCAACGCGGAATTTTCACGAAATCTTCGATGAATATTACAAGAAGTTTCGTAACAGCAAAGCGCCATTTGTAGGATTTTTCTTTCTGCATAGGCCATCCGCTTTTATTATAGATCTCGAGCTGGTGAAAAATATACTTGTCAAGGACTTCTCCAACTTCTCGGACAAAGGTATTTTTTTTAATGAGCGGGATGATCCGCTCTCTGCACATCTCTTCAACATAGATGGCCCGCAGTGGCGTATGCTGCGTCAGAAGATGTCGTCCACCTTTACCTCGGGAAAAATGAAGTTCATGTTTCCCACAGTGGTCTCTGTGGCCAATGAGTTTGTGACTGTAATCCATGAATTAGTGCAGAAGCGTCAAATTGTAGAAATTCGTGATCTTGGGGGTCGCTTCACAGTGGATGTCATTGGCAACTGCGCATTTGGTTTGGAGTGCAATAGTCTGCGGAATCCAGAAGCTGAATTCCTACGCATGGGAAAAGCAGCGTTAGTGGAACAAAGGCACGGAAACTTTTTGTTGGGATTCATGCAAAGTTTTCCCAAACTAGCGCGCCGACTTCGTATGCGAAAAACAGCCGATCATGTAGAAAACTTTTATACCACCATAGTGCGTGAAACGGTTGCTATGCGTGAGCAGGAAAAGATTAAGCGGAATGATTTTATGGACCTGTTGATAGATTTAAAAAATAAGAAAAGCAACAATTTGGAGAAAGGAGATTCAAACAAAGCTCTAACCATGGACGAGGTTATTGGTCAGGCTTTCGTGTTTTTCATTGCTGGCTTTGACACCTCTTCATCAACCATGGGCTTTGCCTTGTATGAGCTTGCCAAGCATCAGCATGATCAGGATAAGGTGCGAGCGGAAGTGAAACATATGCTAGAGCGACACGAACAGAAGCTTACATATGAAGGCATGGCGGATCTTAAGTACTTAAATCAGGTAATTTCTGGTAAGTCAAAAAAAAACATTCTTTTGTTAGTTATTATATTAATATATCTTTTTATTTAGAAACCCTACGCCTTTATACGATTGTGCCACATCTTGATCGAAAAGCGTTGAATCGCTATGTGGTACCCGGTCACCCGAACTTTGTCATAGAGAAGGGTCAGTCTATCATCATACCGGCTGCTGCCATTCATAGAGATCCGGATATATATCCAGAGCCAGAACAGTTTCGTCCGGAACGATTTTCACCCGAGCAGTTGGCCAATAGGGATTCCGTTGCTTGGCTTCCTTTTGGTGACGGTCCACGTAATTGCATTGGTCTGCGTTTTGGAAAAATGCAAGCACGCATTGGACTGGCACTGCTTATTAAGAATTTTAAGTTTTCCATTTGCCCCGAAACAGAACAGCCATTGAAATATGATGCCAGAAGTTTTCTTTTGGGCATGAATGGAGGCATACACCTGAAAGTGGAGTCCATTTGTTAAGAAATCGAGTTTTTGCTAAGGGATAAGCTTAATATAGATAAGATTAACTAAGGGTTAGCTTGAGATAAAATGTGTAAGTCAAGACGCTTCATTATTATATTTTCCACCTAAATAAATGTGTTCGAATAAAGTTAAATCTTACAGTCTTAGGATTTGGACTAAATATTCTGTAGCAATGCTGCGGAATAAAAAAGTGAAAGGTGAACAAGCTTGAATGGCTTTGGCGCAGGGACATCTATGAAGAGATGCTCCTTTGAGTACAATTCATCAAAATAAAAGACTTTTGTAAGGCACCCACAAGTACAAAGGCAAAAGAATATCCCCGTTTGCGAAAAAGTGAGCCATGGTAGAGGATGTTTGTTTGTTTGACTTTGTTTTCATCGATGACACGATGAAGCCAGGTCAACCATGGGGTCCTACAACAGGATAAAAGAGCAAGATGATTACCAAATTTATGAAGGACTTTGTTGTCCTCAAAGTCCAGACTTAAATGTTATCGAAAACGTGTGGTCTCTAATAAAACATAAAAGAATTATTTCTTTGCATAAAACCTCTGAGTTTAGTTTCATTTGGAACGAGATATGCTTAGAAATCCTAGGATTAATGGGGGATAAGCTCTTCATTAACTCTAATTAAACTTTTGTACTCTTTATTTTAACTTTTAATTATGTATGTAGGTAACTTTATCTTTGAACCCGATTGTATGTATGTATGTATATATATATATATTTAGGTAACTTTAACTTTGAACCTGATTTTCATCAACTTCATCAACGTCAGATTAAGTTAAAACTTCGAACACTTTTTAATGACAGATGACAACATAATAATTTAATGATTACCCTGGACAGGATCGCTTCAAGTAAATGCGGCGGTAAGCAGCTGTATATCGAAAATCACAATAAATCAAAGAGCTCACTTGCAGCAAGAGCGGTAGCACGCAGCTGAGTATCGGCTCACATTCATTTGAAGCATGAGCAGTGTCTGGCAGCACACAGCTAAGCATCGAGACTCACAATCGGAATTAGAGTGGCATATAGCTAGTAATTGGGTCATGGATGCATACCAGTTCGGTGTGCATTGTTGCAAACCCCTTCTGGTGCTTGTGGAATTCTCCTAGTATCTTTCATATCGGTAAAAGTCCAGTGTATTCCACCCGTGAAAAAAACAAGTACCGTGTTCCATTGAAATTATATTTGATCCTTTTATTTTGACTTTATTCATAATCATTTGAAAATAAAAAACGTGCAAATTTTACAAATACTTTTTAACATACGCAAGTATTTATGTACAAAAGTATAAATTTTAGACACTATTTACTTACTAAATGGAAGAGTCAACGTATCAAACAATTTTAATGTACATGGTATGTGCTCCATATATATATATATATATATATATATATATATATATATATATTGTGGCTTATCATATTCTCTCAAATTATTTATTTATTTATTCTTATTCTATCAAAACACTCCAGCATTCCAAATTCATCTGCATAAAATAAAATTACTTTAGTAAATAATGTAATAAATGAATAACACTGTGTATACACAAATTTCTTCAATTATACAAACAACAACTGGCAAGGAGATGAAAAACCCAACGTATTAAGACTCTTTCAGAGAAATTGAGCGAACACAAATAAACAGTGAGAGAGCCGAGTAAAGCGAGCTCTCCGTAACTGTTTTTTCCCTGCCACAACTCTTTTTTGAACCAGTTCGCTACTACTTGACTACATCTACAATTACAACTAGTTGAAGCTGTTAATAGTAGACCAATTTTCTGCAGGGTTGCTACTGCTCGGAGAATGAACTACGAATAGCAGAGCATAATTAAAAAACTCCAAAAACTTTGCTATGGCCAAGCCATGGAATAATAACACAATAACAATTATATTCCATGGGCCAAGCCATATTTTTTTTTAGTTGCTATTGCTGCTCTGGAGTCAGCAAAGCAATTTTTGGTTCTGTTTACCATAGAGGAGAGTTTTTTAATTTTTTTTTAATTTATAACTATAATCTTCAATATATAAAATCGTAACAACTGGAGAACAACTGAACCAAATGACTTCCTGTTTGGACCATATTTTCGTTTGGTGTGCAGGAAGGGTTCTCTTCAGTTTGTGTCCGGTAGGTGGTCATAATCAAGGCATATGAATTACAAGGTATGCGACATCTGGCAACGTAGGGCATTACATTTTTGAGTCTGACACAGAGAGAGAGAGAAGGAGTCTATGATACATAGCTTAAAAAACAAGCTATCATGCGCAATTATTGCTTTTTTGTGTGCGGCAGAAAAACAAAAGTGTATATACACTCTCATAAATAGCTGTAAACATCAAGCAATGCATACATATATTTTTTTACACGTTAGTTGAAATAACATGCGCACACAGCACAATCTCACTCATTGACGTTTGCAACAGAATGAAAAATAGTGCCCTAAAAATGAGAGAGCGTTGGCAGATGGCGCATACCTTGTAATACATATGCCTTGGTCAGGATCAGCATTATTCTTAAGTGACGTAATAAATATTTATTATTTATGCTTATAAAGTAGGCTAGCATTTTAATGTGTTTGCAATACATTACTTTGATAAGGTTAACAATTCACTCTGAAATTTGATTAGGAGACGGCCCAGAGGAGAAAACATTGACAGAAATACTCGAGCCGCTCAACGAGATGGTTGTCCGAGAAAGTTTATCACCACAAAACTCCTGCAGAAAGAATAATTGAGTGACAATGCATTACAGATGCCAATAGTTTAGCAAATCAATAAAGAATGCGTAAACTCGCGCTTTAACATTGTCTTCATGTCAGGATTGCCTACGAACCCGATGTAAATTAAAGTGCGCGTATGAACATTGCACACATTGCCATGCAAATTCAAGAATGAAACGGCAGGGATCTGTCGTGATTTAGGAAAGGTTATATTGCCTCCCTTAAACCCACAAATGGGTGGCAACACCGCTGAGTCCAAATTATTTTTAAACAAAAAAACAATATTTAATAGTTGTTTTCAAATGACTTCATTTGCCGTCAACATCATTACTTATACGAATAGCGTGATGATACTGTTGGTGGGAGACTTCCGACAAACACTTCCCGTGTTCCGAAATCAACAGCATGTCTCATCTCCCTATTTGTGGCGAGACATGAAAAAAATTCCATTGTATATTAATATCCGATTGTTCCTGCGAAGTGAAATATATTTGCGATATGAGGACTCTTGCACACTTGTTAACTATATTTTTTGAACTTGGTATATAATGATGATGACTTTTGCATCTTGAAAAAATTAAAGTTGTGATAGATTTAATTGTGTTTGTGCAAATCGATATTCTTCTCCTGTCGAAATGTCGTAGATTTCAATGTTTACATTATACACTTTAGCCTGTCGTTGCAGCATACAATGACCATTAAATCTACTTTGCAGTAATAAAATCGCTCTATTAAATACGCTATAACCAGTCTGTGACAACTTGTTTTTCAGTTTCTTGAACAGTCTTTATATGAAAACTTACAGCTAAGTTCACTATTCTTAACATTTCATTTGTAGTAAACTTGAAAACCCTTACCTAAAATGTTTACTTATTTTGATGATTAGTAAGAATAGTAAATTTTGGTTTACGATAATTGTGTGCTTAGAAAGATGATGATGAAGATTAGTAGTACACGATGATGAGGAAGAAAACTTAAGTACTTAACTTTGTAGAATATACACAATTCTCTCGGGTTTCCTATGACACATTTATACAAAAGAATGCAAATCATTGTGGCTGGTAGGATTTACTGTTGTTTATACTGATAACAATTTTATTCTAACAAAAATTGCCGTTTCATGCACGCTAAACTAAAACAACTTTCTGACCCCGACTAAAGAGAGAGATAATAGCGATCTCTGAAGCTACTATAAATTGAGTTTTTAAGTGCACTGAATCCAAAATTGCCGCTCAGTCTCGGAAACGCGCTTGAACGCTAAAGATCTCGTCTCGTCTTCAACATATTAAAACAGTATTCAACATGGCGGTCACTTTTGTGCTGTTCCAGGTGATCATAGCACTGTTAGCAATAGCACTGTACATGTTGTATCTACTGTTGACCTACTTTAAACGACGTGGCATACCGTACGAAACACCCCATTGGTTGCAAGGCAATATGAAGGGTTTGCGCATAACCCGCAATGTCCATGAGGTCTTCGATGCGTATTATAAGAAATTTCAGAACAGCAAGGCACCATTTGTGGGATTTTTTTTCTTTCAAAAGCCAGCCGCTTTTGTTATGGATCTCGAGCTGGCCAAGAGCATACTGATTAAGGACTTTTCCAACTTTTCGGATAAAGGAATTTTTTTCAATGAGCGGGATGATCCGCTTTCGGCGCATCTCTTCAACATAGATGGCCCGCAGTGGCGTATGCTGCGTCAGAAGATGTCGTCCACCTTTACCTCGGGAAAAATGAAGTTCATGTTTCCCACAGTGGTGTCTGTGGCCAACGAGTTCATAACTGTGATGCATGAAATCGTTCAGAAGCGTCAAGTTCTGGAAATACGTGATCTAGCGGGTCGCTTCACAGTGGATGTCATTGGAAACTGCGCCTTTGGCATAGAGTGCAATAGTCTGCGTGATCCGCGAGCCGAGTTCCTGCGTATGGGCAAGTCAGTGCTGGTGGATCGTAGGCATGGGAACTTGTTGTCAGTATTCTTGCTCAGTTTTCCCAGACTAGCGCGTCGACTGCGTATGCGTAAAACACCCGATCATATACACAACTTCTATAGCTCGATTGTTCGTGAAACGGTTGCCATGCGTGAACAGCTGAAAATTAAGCGCAATGACTTTATGGACTTATTGATAGATTTGAAAAATAAGAAAAACAACAATTTGGAGAACGGAGGAAGCAGCACAGTTTTGAGCATGGACGAGGTTATTGCTCAGGCTTTCGTGTTTTTCATAGCTGGGTTTGAGACATCCTCCTCAACGATGGGCTTTGTTTTGTACGAGCTGGCCTGGCATCAGCATGTGCAGGACAAGGTTAGAGCTGAAGTAAACGATGTTCTGGAGCGTGAACAAAAGTTTACATATGAATGCATGACGGATTTTAAGTACATGAATCAGGTTATTTCGGGTAAGTCGCTGAAGCAGTTATCCGCAGATTAGGATGTTAATAGAAGTTATTATATAGAAACCCTACGTCTGTACACGATTGTACCACATCTTGATCGAATGGCGTTAAAACGCTATGTGGTACCAGGTCACCCGAACTTTGTCATAGAGCAGGGTCAATCTGTTATCATACCGGCTGCGGCAATTCATAGAGATCCGGAAATATATCCAAAGCCAGACGAGTTTCTGCCGGAACGTTTTTCGCCCGAACAGGTTGCCGCTCGTGAATCTGTGGCTTGGTTACCCTTTGGGGACGGTCCACGTAATTGCATTGGTCTGCGTTTTGGCAAAATGCAAGCACGCGTTGGATTGGCTCTTCTTATCAAGAATTTTAAGTTCTCCGTTTGCCCTGAAACTGTGCAGCCTTTGCAGTATGACGTCAAAAGTTTTGTCTTGAGCGTGAATGGAGGCATACACCTCAAAGTGGAGGCCATATGATTAAAAAAAGATATATCAGTATTGCATATGCATAAGTTTAAGGTAGATAAGATAAATTTAGTGAAGAAAATTGAAGATTATTCACTGTGTATTAAGATGAAGAGTGTTCAAGTATCTACATAAAATTGGTACATTCTTGAATGCTCATGTAAATAAATGTTATGAACATTTTCAATTTAATTTGATCTTGACCTGCTCTTATACAAATATTTTGGGAAAGGCTTCGTTATCTGAACTTTGTTCATTATACAAAGTAGTTCCCAAATTCGAATGGGTTTAAACTTTTTTTATCTAACGTAATTATTACAACGATCGAAGTCCTTGTTCCTTTTTGGCGATCAAGGTATTTATACAATCAACTTTTGGAATTAAATGTGCAAATTATAAGAGATTCAATCGCCCTCTAAAGGAAGCAAAAATGTTCTTCAATACATTGACGTCATAAGCATTGACTCAAACTACATACAAGTGTGTCGTTTCAAATTTGTAGGTAATGCTGACCACCTAGCCGATATATTGCCGGTTTCCATACACAAACACAAGGTCGATAAGCCGAATCGAATTTTTCAGTTGAACATTAACAGTCAAACTTTAATGATAACAAAAACCAAATAATTTAGTGCACAGTGCAGGTAATAGTTAAGCCTTAAGAATTCTATCACCATGACTATTAAAGCTCTGTCAAGACATTTAAATAGGCATCCCCATTCGGACATTTGGTTAGTATCGTCGGAGACTTATTACCGCTATTACAGAATCGTTGCGTGAATTTGATAACAATGAACATAAGCATTTTACTGTTAACAGCGCTACTGACGCTGTTGACTTACTTGGTAGTGAAATACCGTCGGAACTTGCAGTATTGGCAGAACTTAGGCATCCCTTGCGATGACCCGCATATACTTTTGGGCAGTTTCAGGGGTGTGCGCACGAAATGGTCTTTTGGAGAGATTTATGTGTACTACTATAACAAATTTAAGGGTACTGGCCCTTTTGCTGGTTTCTACTGGTTCCAACGACCAGCAGCTTTTGTAATGGAACCATTTTTAGCCAAGCTGGTACTTATCAAGGATTTTAACAATTTCATGGATCGTGGCTTTTATCACAATGAAAAGGATGATCCGCTTTCCGGTCAGCTCTTTATGTTGGATGGTCAGAAATGGAGATCCATGCGCAATAAGCTGTCCTCCACATTTACTTCGGGAAAAATGAAGTTTATGTATCCAACGGTGTTAAATGTGGCTCGCGAGTTTGTCAAAGTATTTGGTGAAATGGTCAATAAGGGAGATGTGGTAGAGGTCAAGGAGCTGCTGGCGCGTTTTACAACAGATGTCATAGGCACTTGTGCCTTTGGCATTGAGTGCAGCAGTCTTAAGGATCCGGAGGCAGAGTTTCGAGTTATGGGCCGCCGTTCCATTTCCGAAATGCGTCATGGCGCCATAGGCTTAATGTTTATCAACAGTTTTCATAAGTTATCACGATTCCTGGGCTTAAAAATAACGCCTGACCATATCGAAGCGTTTTTCATGCGCATTGTGCGTGAGACAGTAAGCTACAGGGAGAAGAACAATATAAGGCGCAATGATTTTATGGATCAGTTAATTGATTTAAAAAATAATCGTTTGATAAAGTCGGAGACTGGAGAGGATACAAATTTGACTTTGGAGCAGGTGGCTGCACAGGCTTTGTTGTTCTTTAATGCGGGTTTTGAAACCTCTTCCAGCACTATGGGCTTCGCTTTGTATGAGCTTGCCCAGCATGTGGACGTGCAACAGCGAGCACGGGATGAGATTACTGAAGTGTTGGCGCAACATAATGGGGAGTTCACTTATGAGAGCTTGAAGGAGTTAGTCTACCTGGATCAGATCATATCGGGTAAGTATCTGACAAACAGTCTCTAAAACGAGAAGGTTCTAATTGTGTTTTTTTTATCTTAAAGAAACCCTGAGACTCTACACGATTCTGCCTATTTTGAATCGACAGTGCTTAGAGGACTACGTGGTGCCCGGCTATCCAAAATATGTCATCAAGGCTGGCATGCCCGTGGTAATACCCGCTGGTGCTATGCATCGTGACCCAGCATTATATCCCGAACCGAATCGTTTTAATCCAGATAACTTCTGTCCAGAGCGTGTCAAGGCACGTGATTCAATTGAATGGTTGCCTTTCGGGGATGGACCACGTAACTGCATTGGCATGCGTTTTGGCCAAATGCAAGCACGCATTGGGCTCGCTATGCTTATAAAGAACTTTAAGTTCTCGGCTTGCAACCAGACTCAAATACCCATCAAATATAATGTGGAAAGCTTTTTGGTAGCTAGCTCTGGAGGTATCAATCTGCACGTGGAACGTGTTTAGGTTTATCTGTGTACAATACATTTTATTTTTGTTATTTTAATAACTACTATATAGTTGGCTACGCTTGAGTAATATGATAAAGCTTTATATACTTATGTGTATTTTTACATACTTGGTAAACAATGGCGATCAGTTCAATAGTTTTTGACAAACTTCTATGGGGCGTGCCTAAATCAGGTCTATCCATTCTTGGTGTTCGTTCGCATTAACAACATTCTTGAATTGTGTTTTCAGTATACTCTAGTTTATTGCTTATCGGCAAACTGATAATAACAAACACCAAACATTTGGAGAATCGTCTGGGCACAACTGAGAACGTAAAAATGCCCTCACCATGACTATGAAAGCTCGGCCACGGGCTTTAAATTGACAGAGCAGTTGAGACTTTCGCTCAGTGTCGTCGGAAGCTTTTCATCGCTCGAACAGAAGCAACTCGCGCATTCACAACGCAATGAATCTGGGCGTATTAATGCTGACAGCGCTGGTGGCACTATTGAGCTATCTGGTCATAAGACACCGACGTAATTCGCTCTATTGGAAAAACTTGGGCATACCCGGTGAAGAGCCACATTTTATTCTAGGTAGTTTGAGCGGTGTGCGTACAACACGCTCATTTGCTGAAGTTTTTGTAAGTTATTACGAGAAATTTAAGGGCACTGGACCATTTGCCGGATTCTACTGGTTTCGCCGACCAGCTGCCTTTGTTCTAGAGGCATTTCTGGCCAAGCAAATACTCATAAAGGAATTCAACAAGTTCACGGATCGCGGTTTTTATCACAATGAAAAGGATGATCCGCTTACCGGTCAACTCTTTTTATTGGATGGTCAGAAATGGAGATCCATGCGCAACAAACTCTCCTCCACATTTACCTCGGGTAAAATGAAGTTTATGTTTCCAACGGTGTTGAATGTGGCTCGCGAGTTTGTCGACGTGTTTGGTGAAATGCTCAACAAGGGAGATGTGGTAGAGGTCAAGGAGCTGCTGGCCCGTTTTACCACAGATGTCATAGGCACTTGTGCCTTTGGCATTGAGTGCAGCAGTCTTAAGGATCCGGAGGCAGAGTTTCGAGTTATGGGCCGCCGTGCCATATCCGATTTGCGTCATGGTCCCTTACTATTGGCCTTCATTAACAGCTTCCATAATTTATCGCGTTTCCTGCGACTGAAAATGACGCCTGAACATATTGAAGAGTTTTTCATGCGCATTGTGCGTGAGACAGTAAGCTACAGGGAGGAAAACAATATTAAGCGTAATGATTTTATGGATCAGTTAATTGATTTGAAAAACAATCGTTTGATGAAATCAGAGACGGGGGAGGATATGAGTTTGACTTTGGAGGAGGTGGCTGCCCAGGCCTTTGTTTTCTTCGCTGCAGGATTCGAGACCTCTTCGACCGCAATGGGCTTTGCTTTGTATGAGCTCGCCCAGCATGTGGACGTGCAACAGCGAGCTCGTGTTGAGATTATCGAAGTGCTGGCGCGACATGATGGTGAGCTGACTTATGAGAGCATGAAAGAGTTGGTCTATCTCGATCAGATCATATCGGGTGAGTAACATACGATCACACTTAATACCACGCATTTATACATTTATTTACCCCTTAGAAACCCTGCGACTTTACACGGTTCTACCAGTTTTGAATCGGGAATGTTTAGAGGATTTTGTGGTGCCTGGCTATTCGAAATATGTCATCAAGGCAGGCATGCCCGTGGTAATACCCGCTGGTGCTATGCATCGTGACCCTGCACTATATCCCGAGCCGAATCGTTTTAATCCTGACAACTTCAGTCCAGAGTGTGTCAAGGCACGCGACTCCATTGAATGGTTGCCTTTTGGTGATGGGCCACGCAACTGCATTGGCATGCGTTTTGGCCAAATGCAAGCTCGTTTGGGGCTCGCTATGCTTATCAAAAACTTTAGGTTTACAGTTTGCGATAAGACTCAAATACCCATCAAATACAATGTGGAAAGCTTTTTGGTTGCTAGCTCTGAAGGTATTAATCTGAAAGTTGAACGCGCATAGACATGGAATTTCTTGAAGTTCCGTTATATGTAAACTTTTATTGTTGAACAAATAAATTTGTTTGTCATTGAGATAAATATGAATACGTAGTTAGTTTCGCCTGACTAAATTAAGTACTCGTATAATACCAGTTTTTATAATAGCTTTGATCAATACTAGAATACTCTTTTTGTATCTTTAAGTTACCCGATCAGGTAAACAACGTTTATTGTTGTTGAGTTTATTTTGTTTGGTGAATAAGTTGTGTATACATATTCCATTAAAAAGATATGAGTAGGAAATAAATTACTAAAAATTATTATTTATTAATTTAATTAAGTATTTTGTGTAATAAATTTTATTATAATACTATATATATATTTTTTTTTTTTTAATATCTATTTTAATGCTTAATAAAGCAGAATAACTTTTAAATATGCTTTATATAAGAGGAATAAAAAGGAAAAATAAAAACATTTAAATTACATATTATTATTATTTATTTAATTTAGGGAAGATACGCAAAACACACGATTTGTTCGAGATATTAATAATAGAGAGTTTATCTAGCCTTGCCAACTCTTCTTTTTTTGAAATGAAGATTATTCATAAATATCTTCAATTGATATAATTTTGTTTCCATGTACCGTTTCAGATCTCATTTTGTCTAAAAAATATCTTTAATATGTTCCTTCTGAAGTCAATAAGATAATTTGTTGAAAACAAACTAAGTCTCGATCAAATCGAATGGAAAATATCAAAAAATTAATAATATAGAAGTAAGCTATATTGTTTTTAGGCCTCGCATTTCTTTCAGATACATAATGTGGTTGTAAGAGAATCCGAAATCGTTCACAACTTTCGTTGCAGTTCCATTTCATTTTAACCTTCTTGATACCAACATTTTTCTATTTGTTTTTATAAGCTTATAGCTTTTCTAACTAAAAGATTAGCAAAGAGAGCGTAAACAAAGAGAGACAGTGAGCGAACGCAAAAGCTTCAAATGCTTACTCTCACACATGATGGAATACACAAAGGTGTGCTCACTCTCAGTATGTGTCTCTTAAAATTGTTGCCAATTTAGGCTAAGCAACATATTTGTATGCATGTGAGCTTTTACACATAGCTGAGCTTATTAGTTTTCCCTCAAACAAATTTTGGCAACTGAAAATACTGAGAGTGAACACACCTTTCTTTATTCCATCACACTTATTGGAGTAATCCCACGTTTCAATAATGCGAAGCGAACAATTGTATAAATTAGATAAATACATATGTGTAGATATGTTTGTATATATGTAGTATACGTGTGTATGTTACGTTGATTGATGCGTTACGTCATTTGTTTGATGTTTGTGTTTATACCCTGTACACAAAGTGTAAAAGGGTATTGTAGATTTGTGCTAAGTATGTAACAGGCAGAAGGAGGCGTGGCAGACAATTTGTTCCATGGGCAAATATTATCAGGAGTGATAGCCGAGTCGATATAGCCATGACCGTGTTGTAACGTGTTTCTCAGAGACTATAAAAAAATTCACCAAAATATGCGCATTTTCCAGAAAAAGAGCAAGTTTATGGAACCAAGTCGATATCTTACTCCCTTCCTCCGCGACAGATTTTCACGGCTTACAGCCAACTCGAAAACCGACAGAGGCAATGTGGATCTATGTTTTAAAAATGAATAGGGTAAATACATCAAAAGTTATAGTCAAAAATATGATGAGATCACCCCCCTTCGCTTATAAACTGCTCCAAAATTGCACTGCATGTAGATATGGACACATGTAAGCTAGAGTTACAAAATTTTGTGTAGAGAGTTGCGTGAGATAAATCATTAAAACTGTATTCACCTTTTTTCAATAGAAGCCCCCTGCCCCCGCAATCGAATTACGTTAATTACTGCCGCACCCCGCAACATATTGCATGAAAATGTTGAATGTGGAATCACTTTTGCTCCCCACTGTATATTTTCAGTGTTTTGTGTGTGTGTTTGGTTGATTTGAGATCATTTGTGTGTTACATTTGATACATACGAATTTACAGCATTCAAAATGTTATTTGTGTACATTGTCTTGAAATTTATTGTTCAAATCATTAGTTACTTTGTAATCGGTGCTGTCCCTTATTCTCTACAAAGCGTTTTAAACATAATTTGCTGACGCTAAAAACATGACTGCTGCATTACTTGCTGAAAAGGCTATAATCTGTAGCTCCCTGCGCATTGTAAGGCTTTTGTCACATCCTTGCTCGCATCTAGCATCCGTGCTCGTTCTAGGCATATTCGGCAAAAAAGTCGATTTGCATCTGAGGCTGAGGATAGTGGTATTATTAACATTATTAATCGTCAAACATGCTTGATGCATTGTTTACGTTGGCGTAGTCTTGGAACTTGTCCAAAGTCCAATTAAAACCTCTCAAAAAATGTTGTTGGAGAAGCATTCTCAGCAAATGATGGTCAAGATGAAATACAACTTGAACATTGGACTCATTGTCAACGAATACACGATATCTTAAATAAGAAGGAACAGTTAAATTTAAATGACGAAGAGAAATGGAATGAAGACGTGAATCAGGAAATGAGGAGAATGATGGACTAAGTGAAACAGATGACGAAGAATTGATGGGAAACACTCCAAATAATTTACTGTGTCAAAAATGTAAAAACTTAAATAAAGTCAACCAAGCAGAAAAGAAATGCTGGTATTAGAATTATTCCGAAACTATATGTACATTTGGAACCGATTAGTTTCTAGTTCATTAGCTTTTCATACGTGCTTCTGCTTAACCTATCAATCAAGATTATCAATAAGCATTTTTTAAACATTCCAACTAGTTATAATTATTTTGCAAATCAAAGCAAGACTAATTACCGAAGTTAAATTCCATTAGATATTTTTAACATTTAATGCATAATCAATATGAATCATAGAGTTATTGTACAGCTTTTTCTACCTTCAGATAGATTCCGTTCACGGCTGATAACAATATGCTCTTGGTAGTCATTTTCAGTGGTATTTCAGTTTCAGGCGCTACACTGAATCTAAAATCCCTGATTAAGTAGGCTAGTCCTATTGAGGTCTGCATTAGGCCAAATCTTGAGCCTATGCAATTGCGGGGTCCATCGCCAAAAGGCAGCCAGGTGCAAGCTGGTCGCGCAGCAATGTTTTCCTCTGTATAACGTTCTGGAATAAACTTCTCAGGCTCTGGATAAATATCCGGATTGTAATGCAAGCCCAGAGCTGAAACTATGACCGTAGTCCCTTTTTCTATATAGAACTTGGGATCTCCAGTTGAATAGTCGTTTATAGCCTTGCGATTGAGATGGCCCAGCACGGGATATTTACGCAATGTTTCTGCAAGAATTTTGAATACAATAAGTATATAACTCGATTAGAGAGGCGTCTCCTTAGACTTACCCATGACCACCATTTCCATATAGGGCATATCCTTCATGGCCTCATAGGTAAACTCATTGTTGTGCTTGCTCAGCACCTGCTCAATTTCTAATCTCAATTTGTTTTGTATTTGCTGATGTTGTGCCAGCTCATACAAAGCAAATCCCATGGTTGTTGAAGAGGTTTCAAAGCCTGCCAAGAAGAAAATAAACGCTTGTCCAGCCAACTCTTCAAAGGACAAGCCCTGCTCAATATTGCCATTTTGGTACTTCTCAAACATTTCAAGCATAATATCCATAAAATCATTTCGCTTAACTTTGTTTTGCTGACGATAGCTGATGGTCTCACGAATGATGCGGAAATAAAAATCCTCCACATCTTGCAGTGTTAACTTCAGATGCAAAGCACACGCCAGTTTGGGAAAGCCAAAAATCAAGAAATCCAAGTAGCCGCCATAGCGATGCTCTGTAATGGCACGCTTGCCCACTTGCACAAACTCCGCTGAAGGATTGCGCAGGCTATTGCAGTCTATACCGAAGGCACAAGTGCCAATAACATCAGCAGTAAAGCGTGAAACCAGATCCGTCACCTCTAGCACTTTACCAGTAGAACCTGACAGTTTCTCCTGGAATATATTACTCATTTCCTGCCCCACCTTGAGGACAGTGGGAAACATGTACTTCATTTTACCCGTAGTAAAAGTGGGCGTAAGCTTGTGCCTCAGATTGCGCCATTTGTGTCCCTCTATACTGAAAAGCGTAGCAGAGAGCGGATCATCGGCTTCATTGTAGAATATGCCGCGGTTTTCAAAGTTATTAAAATCTTTTATGAGCACTTTTTTCACTAGCTCCAAGTCGGTAATAATAATCGTCTTGGTGAAGAAAAAGAAAAAACCCGCAAAAGGACTTTCACTATTCCGAAACTTTAGATAAGTATCCTTAAAGATGTTAGAAAACTGTCGTTTTTTGGGCCAGTCGCCGAAATTGCCGCGCGGAAAACTAGGCGGGTCGTGGGGTATGCCGCGACGCTGCCAGTAGCTGTGTTGCCACCGTCCAGCCAAATACAACAAAGCTACAATGAGCGGTAACAAAACAATGAACAGCGCCATGCGAGCGTCGATTTTTTACTAGTTCTAACATATGTTTGTGGGCCGATAGTCGGCTCGCGGCATACCGGTTTACCGGCTAAAGTTTGTACACCCAAAACGCAATGCTATCTCAGCATGACAATGCGTATAAGCTGCCGGTAAGTTACCAAAACAATGCGACAGATATGATACGAGTAGTCGCGAAGGTGCCCGACTGTGGTATACCCTGTAACCATAAGTACAAATATGTGCAAAGCTATGTATCGATTAGGGAGAGCAGTGTTGCAATGTGTTCCGATTTCTCACGATAGATCTAGCTTTAGAGATTTTAGGCGAAGGGAGATAACGATTGAAAAGTGAAACCATGTATGTTTCCAAATGCATCCACGCCACGCCTCCTGCCCCCTGAACAAACCTGTTTTACAAATGTCTAACGACCTTGCGCCTCTTTTTATTGTTTATAGGGTGTTCAAACGTAAGCAATAATCTAAATTAGCAGTACTTATTTTGACAGTGGTTCGAGTTTGAGATAAATGCCATTGGCGGGGCACAGCAATATGTTGGCCTTGACGAACTCAATTTTGGACTCGGTGCGCGGACAAATGCTGAACTTGAAGCGGCGCATCAGATAGAACAGCGCAATGTTGGTCTGCATCTTACCGAAGCGCATGCCTATGCAGTTGCGGGGTCCATCGCCAAAGGGCAACCAGCTTGCTATGGGACGACGAGCCAATTCTTGCTCCAAAAAACGCTCAGGTATAAACTTTTCGGGGTCTGGATAAAAGACAGGATCGTGGTGTATGCTATAGACAGGAATGACTAGCATTTGGCCGGGCTCTATATAATAGTGACTGTCACCGTTAGCCACATAATAGTTGCGTGATATTCGTGAAAGATGTGGCAATGGAGGATACTTGCGCAGGGTCTCTGTAAAGATACGATATTGAATATTAAAATAAAAGAAACATTTGATTGTCAACATATTACGCACCCGCAATGACCAACTCCATATAGCGCAGCTCCTGCATGGTTTCATATGTAAACTCGTTATCGTGTAGGTCCAGCGCCTGACGAATTTCCTCGCGCAGCTTTTCCTGCAGCTGCGGCTGCTTGGCGAGCTCATATAAAGCAAAGCCGAGTGTGGAAGCGGAGGTATCAAAACCAGCAGCAAAGAATATGAAGGCCTGTGCGCTTAGCTCCCGCAGCGTGAGCTCACCGCGTTTCTTCATCTCTATAAGTATGTTCATAAAGTCATTGCGCACAATACCACGTTCCTCACGCTCCTCCACCGTATGCTTAACAATGCCCATATAAAAGTCCGTAATATCCTGATGTATTTGACATAGACGCAGTTTGCGCGCTAAATTGGGAAAGCTCTCAATAAAGCCATCAATCAGTTTATTGTGCCGCCTTTCAGTAAAGGCACGCCGGCCCATGACAGCAAATTCCGCCTGAGGATTGCGTAAGCCATCGCATTCCAGACCAAACACGCACCTGCCTATGACATCCGAGGTATATCGTGCAATCAGATCGCTTATTTCCAGAATGCCGCATATTGCATTATCCGCCTGCTCAGCACACACGTCAGCCAGCTCCTCCCCCACCGCACAAACCGTAGAAAACATATGCTTCATCTTACCGGATGTAAAGGTAGGCATCATTTTCTGACGCAGCGGTCGCCATTTGGGTCCGTCAATGCGAAATAGATGCCCTGTCAGCGGATCATCGCGCTCATTATGATACATTCCGCGTTCTTCAAAGTTGGGAAAGTCTCTTATAAGCACCTGTTTGGCCAGTTCCACATCCAGCACTAGCACGACCGGCCGCAGCATCATATAGAAACCCGCAAATGGCGCGCCCGTGCTCTTAAACTTCTCATAAAGCGGCGTCAGTATATCCTTAAAGTGTTTGGTCTTACGAAAGCCCTCCATATTGCCCATAGGAAACTGTGGCATCATACATCCAATGCCGCGCCGGTTCCAGTAGTTTAAGCTGGTGCGCACATACCAAGCGCCAATGGCCAGCGTTATCAGCAACAAAGCAATGATATCCAGCATGTTTGACGTCACAAAGAACAATAACAAGCCAAAAACAGGGTATAAACAGTAATTACTGCATTTCCCAGTTGTTTAACGCTTCGCGTTTCACTTTCAATTGAACTAAATAGAATGCAGACTTGGCGATCAGCGGTTAATCAACTGTAGTGCAACGAGAGACTTCGAGAGAGTGAACGCGGGGTGTCAATGCAAAGCAGATAACCCCGCTGAACAGCCGCTTCCTCCTGCTAGTCTCTTCGATGAAACTTCGCTTACAATTGAAACAAGAGCACTGTTTAAAGTCGGGACAAAAAGCAATGATTATACATTATGAGCTCTTCTCTACATTGCAGTTTCTGTTTTCCTCTTGCTTATGACGTCAGTATAGTAAGGCCTATGTCAGACGTGTCAAACTTTTGCGCGAAACTAATGATATAAATCGTTTTTGTTGGGGAATAAAGCATTACAAATCGTTTCAAGCAAAACATTTTGCATGTAATTATTTTGACAAACGCATTTGAATCTTTACTAACCGAGTTTCTTAAAGCATCCATCGCTGTGCCAGAAATCTCTTTTAAAGATACAAATGTCTTTTAGCTTGTTGTTCTTTATTTGATAAATTTTTAAATTATAAAAGTTTTTATCTTTTGCTGGCACACAACTTACCATTTTCTGATATAACAACAAATAAATGAATGATCAAATGAAGAAAATCGCATATTATATCTGTTATATTATTTTATACATTACTTAAGAGGACTTACTTAAATTGAAGAACAAGATCTCGGAATATAGAGCTTTGAGTAGAGCATAAATTAAAAATGTTATTTGATTCTTTTCTAAATATACAAGTGTTGCTTTTAATAACTCTTAGACAGAGCTAAAGAGATGACTGGGTTGACTCTATTGTGCATGACAGCGTAATAAACTTTATAATTAATTTTAACTATAAATAATGTCAACAATTCATAGTCTATTAACGAACATTTCATAACTGATTTGAGCACAATTGTTTTTGACCATTGTCTTTTTTTGAAAGGGATGTTAGGGTAGCTAAAATGATAGTTTAAGGCATTTAATTATCAGAAGATGTGTAATAACAAACGAGAAGTATGTGTCCAGTTTCAAGATTCTAATTTAGATTCTAATTTTTATGGTTTCCAGAATCGGGCAACACGGTAGTATGTGTCAAGTTTCAAGATTCTAATTTGGAAAATATAAACGTATTCTATTATAAGGAAACATCTTTCAAATTCCTAGATTTTATGGTTTCCAGAATTTGGCAACCCAATAGTATGTGTCAATTTTCAAGATTCAAATTTGGAAAATATAAAGGTATTCTATTATGAGGAAATATCTTAAAAATTCCTAGATTTTATGGTTTCCACATTCGGTCGGACAGTCGAATGGACTTGGCTAAATCGATTTCTTTAATTATGCTCAGAATTTCTAGATATTACATACGAAATTGCTTTGCTTTAACTTAATCTACCCTTTTTAGTACAGGGCATGTGTAACAACAGGTGGGCCTTGAACATGTCTAACGGCATTGGCATTGAAGAATAAAGCATGAAAACGCAAACAAAAAACAAAAAATATCTAGACAGCTGAGAGACTCTTTGCAAAGTGCAAATTATATATTGTGTATATACATATCTGGGTAAGCAATTACATATACACTATAGTTTGTGGTCTTGTGTTTAAGTCTCTATTTTTCAAAAAATTTAATTCGTAAGCATAAAAATAGCGACAAAACGTAAACAAAAACCGCTTCTGAGAGAGATTAAAAGTTAAATGTTAAATGGTTTTTATGAGAGAGTGGTTATGATTTATTTCATTGCTTATGAGCGTAAAAAGCATTTTCATTATTGCGCTCAGCAGCTTTTGGACTCATTCAGAACATCTGTTTTTATTTATGTTTATATTTGTCGGTTTGCCATTTAACACTTAAACAAAAAATACAATCTTAAGTTTATATCTATTGATTTTAATTTTAATAACAACATCCGATAAGATAAGTTTAGAATGCAATTATTATGCTATTGTATTTAAACGCTCCACTTTCAAGTGTATGCCACATTCTGTCGCAATTAAAAAGTTACGCTTTGCAAATTGCAATGGAATCTGTGTTTTTGCTGTTGTACTGAACTGGAAATGCTGCAGCAATGTGGCAATGCCAATCTTGGCTTGCATTTTGCCGAAACGCGCTCCAATGCAGTTGCGTGGTCCCTCGCCAAAGGGTAAGTAAGCAAATGGATGCCTTGCAGCAATGGCTTCATCTGTAAAACGCTCTGGATCAAAAAGTTCTGGTTCGGCGTAATAGTTGGGATCGTGGTGAATACTGTGTACTGGTATCATTATGCGCAGACCCGGCTCCAGAACCAAATCACTATCTGGCAGCTGATATCTAGTTGTAACGCGCCGTACAATATGCGGTAAAATGGGATACTTGCGCAGAGTTTCCGCAATCACCTGGTCCAAATAGGTCATATCTTTTAGGCATTCATAGCTCAACTGTTGTTTGTGATGTGCCAAGACCTGCTGGATTTCATTGCGTAATCTTTGTTGTATTTCAATATTCAGTGCCAATTCGTAAAGACAAAATGACATGGTAGTTGAGGATGTATCAAAACCTGCCAAAAAGAACATCCAAGCCTGAGCAGTTATTTGCTCCAATGTAAGTCCACGTTCTGGGTCCCATTCGTTGGTTTGAAGCTTTTGCTCCTGTTTCATTTCAATAAGCAAATCCATCATATCATTACGATGCACTCTCTCTCGTTGTCTGTAAGCTACCGTATCGCGTACCGCCTGCATGAAAAAATTACTAACTTCCGGTCGAAAGTTGCGCAGCCGCAAACGCCGTGCCAGGTCTGGCTGGGCAAACATGAGCACTTGCACAATGGCATGATGCAACGGACGTTCCGCCACAGAACGCGTTATCACACGAAACTCCGCCTCGGGATTCTTTAAGCTGTTACACTCCAGCCCAAAGGCACAGGTGCCAATGACATCCGTAGTATAGCGCGCACATAAATCTTTAGCCTCGAAATCACCAATATTCTGATTGCAGGCCTCCACCAGACGCTCACCCACCAATACCATGGTTGGAAACATAAATCGCATCTTGCCGGAGGTAAACACTGGCGATAGTTTGTGTCTCAACCAACGCCAAGGTGCACCATCCAGAAAAAGCAAATTTCCAGTCAGCGGATCATCGCGCACGTTGTGAAACAACCCCCGATCCGCAAAGCTGCTGAAATCCCGCACCATTATAGTTTTAATGAGTTCCAAGTCCATAACAAATAAAGCCTTGCTTATAAATGTATAAAAGCCACAATAACGCGCCTGGTCACGGAACTTGCGATAAATACGTTGATTTATATCCGTCCAGTGCACACTACGTGAAAGCCCACTCATATGACCCAGAAAGTAAAGCGGTGCCTCCTCTAGCACGCACCTACGCGCCCAATATGCATAATGCTGCCTTAGCCACAAATAAACCATGCCCACTGTGCCGCATAGCAAGCTCATGAAGAGCCACAGCGATGACATGCCGTAAGCGTTTGTTCCGCCCGTAAACGAAATGCAACTGAGCTGAATTTTGAGGCGCAAAGAGTAGTTAAAGCTCTGGAAAAGCTTTCATTTGTGCCGAAAGCATATGCAGAGATAGCAGCAGAATAATGAGGCGTGAAATGTCCATATGTATAAACACAATGTTGTTCATTTAAAGAAATAAATATACAAATTTTTAATTACCGCGATCCGAGATTATCAAATGTAGCGCCACAACAAACATATCGACCCCTTTACGCGAAATTATGGTATGTTACATTTTTTACGAGATTCACTTTTGGATGCAAAGTTCATCTAGTCACTAACTCATCACCTGATAAAATATTATGGCGTTATATATAGCGTCTGCGCAAAGCAGAGACGCCTGGAGGAGATATTTGCATCAGGCCGTAGCCCGGTAACGGGTTGTTATGGCGAGTTACGAAGAAGATATTCACTGTGGTTACGAGATAATACAGAATTAATTTTATTATATTATTATTATATTTTTATTATTATATTTAGTATTATTATTCCATGCTCATTAGTTTTGGCAACTTTGAATATTGCCCAAATGAGGTGGTACCTCATATTAAAACAGAAGAGCATAAGATAGAACTCCTGAAAGAATACTTTGAGAAGCATTCTGCAGTGGCACCACATTATTGCCGAGACAAGTGCTATTTGGTTTATTTGGCGCAAGAATTCAGATTTATTCAAAACTTTTAAAATACCTGAACGATGAAAGCCTCAGTATCTATTGTTTCAAATTGGGTTTTTGGGCTGATTTAAAAAAAACAACATATTATTATTATGGGTTTTTATTTGGCTTTATCAAAATAGTATAAGTGCACCAAGTGCGTAAATATTAAATATCTTGATGAAGAGGAAAAAACACATTGCAAGTAAACTGATAAGTTTAAAATTAACCTTTGGTAAAAAGATGAGAGCAAAATCCTTTTTTCAAGAGATTAATAAGAAAGCAAAAAGCAATGTTCCACGAACAGTTTTTTATTTTTAGAGTTTATTGCCATGCAATTAGCAATTGAATCAAGTTCGACCTAAACCGTCTGAAACACAGTAAACCGATATCTAATTGCCTTTACGTCGAATTAGAGTTCACCGATGTAAGATTCCTGAAAAACATGAGATTTGCTGATACCGCAACTTTCGAAACCTCGAATTTATTGAAATAGCGATAATTCGAAAACCTTGCTAGGCAATTCAAAACGGTTTCCCTATTCGAAAACAGCGACCCAAAATTTATCGAAAAAGGTATGTTTTAGCCTTAAGTCTTTCATTGACGTTAAACTTGTTGCAAGGCGTTATTACAAACCATAGAAAAACAGAAAAAGAGTTGTTTTGTACTGCGACTGTTGTGCTAGCCAAAACCGCGAAAAAAATTTATGAGACCTATGTTGACATATGTTTTTAATTCTTTGAATTATACCGTGCAAAGCATTTTTGCCATTGATGAAAGTGTAGTGAGTTATTCTAATAACTTAAGTAATTTCTAGTTTATGTTTTTCTATCGTGTTGGGCATGTCTTCAAAGTGTTTCCTATTGAATTTGAGCACTCTAGTCGCTGTAGCTGGGTCGCCAGAGGAATAATAAGTGTAAATAGAAATACACAACTTCAAATAAAAAGGAAATCGAGATAAATGGAGCAAGAGAAAAAATTATTAAAAATACTGTTAGGAACTTAATTACTTCTAGAGCTTTACAGTACATTATCTTTATTAGTTTAAAAAATATGGGCTTCAATAAACAAAAGCTAGGGGGGCTATTGAAGTAACGAGGTGTGTAAGTTCAAATCGTTTTCATATTTGTCTACTTCATATAAGGTAGACCATACCTCGATGATTATTTAATCTAATAATAACTTTAAGTATGAAAACTGATCGTTTAAAACGATTCTTAAATACGCTCCACTTTGAGATATATACCCTGCTGAGTGCTGAGTGTTAAAACTTTATTGCTATTAAGAGTGGGTTGATATTTATTAGCGCTTAGAGTTTATTTATCTTACTACCAAATATGCGTGTGCTTCGCTTGCTTACACTTTTACAGGACTATTGTATTATCGTCAAACTTATCGATACAGATATTATGCTAATCGGTATACATCGATAACAACATACTGTTTGTTAGTTTCAACACTCTCCTCAAACTTTATGTTGTTACATTACAATTCATTTCAAAAACTTAAAACATTGTTCTTTGCTTAAAGTTTATACACTGATAGAAAAATGACGTTCGGAAATTATGCACAAATGGGCATGATTTTTCTTATTTGTGGTCTTAATTTTGTGGGTATAATGTTCTCATATCATGCACAAATCGTTCATGGAATAAGCACAGGGTGGTCTATATACAAGAACAGAATGTTCTCATATCATGTACAAAATGTTCTCGAATTATGACCAAAACGTTCTCAATACCAGACCGGCGGTCTTAATAATTACGTGCTTGATTTGAGACCGACCGGTAACGGTATCAAGAAAATGCGTACATAACAGACTATTGTCAACAAATGGGCATGATTTCGGTAGTTTAAGACCGCTTTTTTCTACAGTGTACATTGTTCTTCGCTTAATTCATACCCAAACCTATTTTGCATTCATCATGCTTTACTGTAGACAATCCCTTGGTTAATACATCTGCTCGCATGATTTCTGTTTGTATATACTTTATGGTGATTTCATCTTGTTCCACGTATATCACGTATCACATGTATCTTGTCACGTATAAAGTGGTGACGTATATCTATGTGTTTCGTTCTGCTATGAAACACAGGATTTCTGGTTAATTCGCCTGCACCTTGGTTGTCGCTGAAAATTGTGACGACGTGCTGCTCGCCCAGGACTTCTTTTATGAAACGCTTCAGATGAACTGCTTCTTTTGCGGCATCAGATATGGCCATGTACTCTGCTTCAGTGGTTGACAAAGCTACTGTTCGTTGTTTGCGGGATTCCCAGCTAACAGCTGCGTTAGCGTATATGAAAGCATATCCTGTATATGACTTTCGGTCATCTACGTTGGAGCCCCAATCGGCATCTGTGTAGCCGAATAGCTTTTTGCCAGTCTTCGTAAATACGAGACCTTCGTCTGTGGTACCTTTTATGTACCTGAGGACACTCTTTGCTGCTACCCAGTGCTGTTGACCATAAAAAGAGTTAAATTGACTCAATAAACTAACTGCATGTGATATATCCGGTCTAGTACATATTGCCAAATACATCAGAGAACCTATAAGGCTTTGATATGGGGTGTTTTTCATCTCAGATATATCCTCTGGACTTTTTGGAGACATCTCTCTTGTTAATTTCTGGTTTGGTGTCATCGGCGTGGTGACTGTCTTCGCCTCTTGCATGAGAAATCGCTGGATGACTACGTTTGCATATTTGCGTTGGTTCATCTTGATTTCATTTCTTTCCACATTTTGCTCAAACTCAATGCCAAGACAATATTTCAGAAGACCCATGTCTTTCATGTCAAAGATTTGAGCGAGTTCGCCTTTTAGGTCGCCGAGTGCCTTCTGGTCGTTTGACGCAACCATTAGATCGTCTACGTATATGAGGATCATGACAAATGTTTCATTGTGTCGCTTGGTGTATACGAATGGATCTGCGTTAAGTGGCTCTAGTCCCAGTTCTCGGAGTTTTTCATCCAATTTTCGATACCATTGTCTTCCTGACTGTTTCAAACCATACAGTGCTTTTAGGATTTTGCACACCTTGTTTGGCGTGCACATTTTCCGTTCTTTTTCATTCAATATTATTTTGAACTCTTCTGGTACTTCTATATAAATATCTTCGTTTATTTCGCCGTTTAGATATGCGCTGATGAAGTCCAGTTGCTGAATTTCCATTCCTAATTCAACAGACAATGCCATGAGCATACGAATGGAGCTCATGCGTGCCACTGGTGCAAATGTTTCAGTGTAACTGATTCCTGGCGTCTGTGCAAAACCTTTTGCAACAAGTCTTGCCTTTCGCCTTTCGATTGACCCGTCGGCTTTGTACGCAGTACCCACTTTGTTTTGATGATTTCTGTTTTTGGTGGTTGATCCACCAAAGTCCATGTGTTGCTTTTAATCAATGCTGAATATTCCTGCAACATTGCTTCTTTACATGCCTCGCGCTCTGGACAGGCGAGTGCTTCGTCAGCTGTTATGGGGTCCAACTGTTGCATGAGATTTGCAACATTTCCCTGTTCTTTTGATTTTTCTGCATCTGTACCACGAAGTGTTTTGGGTGGTCTTCCCCGCTTTGGTTTGCATGTGATCGGAGTTTCCGGAGTACTTGTTGTTGCATCCTCCTTTACTTTCTCTTGCGTGAAGCTAAGTTTTTGGCGTACTCTTCCTCGCTTTGGCTTATTTGAGAGAGGAGTAACCAGATTTTCTGGTACTAAATCCTTCTGTTTTTCATCTTGCTTGAAAAATTGTATGTCGGTTTTCGCATTTCCTGGCTCATTTGTAAGCTGTATATTAATTTCATGCTCCGATTCTGAAGGTATGCTTTCATTGATGAACTCCTGAAACTGTTCATTTTCTTCAAATTTGTTAGTAAATTTTACGTCACGACTTTTGTAAACTTTTCTTTCATTTGGTCTCCAGACTCTATACCCTTTTGATTGTGGATCATAACCAACGAAAATGCACTTTAGTGACTTCGGCTGAAATTTACCTTTTCCAGGTGCTTAATCCAACATGTACGCTGTTGTGCCAAATTTGCGGAAGTAACTTACATTTGGCTTTCTGTTTGCCCATATGCCGTATGGAGTTTCACCATTAAAGCTGCGTGATGGACATCGGTTTCTGACGTGGTTTACTGTGAATTTGCTGACAAACTACTTTGAAGTAGCATACAACGTGCCATTTCCACTAGCGTTCTGTTCTTCCTCTTAGCTACACCGTTTTGCTGTGGAGTATATTCGATTGTTAGTTCATGTTTTATACCTTTTTCTATGAGGAGACGCTTAAAATCGTTGTTTACGTATTCTTTTCCGTTATCTGTGCGCAACGTTTTGATCCTTTTTCCAGTGCTATTCTCGACCATATTTTTATACTCTTTACATTTTTCTATAACTTCATTCTTTTGCTTAAGAAAGTATATTTCACACCATTTTGTTTTATCGTCAATAAATGTGACAAATGCGACTGAAGCGTAGACCAATGCAGTTACGTGGGCCATCACCAAACGGCAAATATGTAAAAGAGTGACGCGCCTTAATGGCCTCGGGCTCAAAGCGCGCAGGATCAAAACGCTCCGGGTCTGGACATAGCTCGGCATCATGATGCATAGCATGCACAGGTATCACCACCGTGGTGTCCTTCTCAATGACCAAACGCGTGCCGGGTATTAAATAAGTTTTCGTCGCACTGCGTACCAAATGTGGTATTATAGGATACTTCCGCAGAGTCTCTATAAAACAATATGAGATAAACCATAAGCTCTAGCCGTTTGAGATTTAGCTTACCCGCCAGCACCTGCTCTAGATAGCGCATCTGCTGCATGGCATCGTAGCTCAGCACACCGTCTGTGTCCTTCAAGACTGCCTGCTGCAAATCCGGCTGCAAAGCCAGCTCGTATAAACAGAATGCCATGGTGCTGCTGGGGGTCTCAAAGAAATAGACAAAGCACTGTGCAGCTATTTGCTCAATGGTCAGACCCTGGTTCAAATCAATATTTTTTCCCAGTGCTGCGTCTGTTCTTCTCATTTTGTGCCCGCAGCTCTATTAACTGATCCAGAAAATCATTGCGTTTTATGCCTTTTTTCAGTCGGTAATCCACCGTGCTGCGCACAGTATCTATAAAGAACTTGGCCAGATCGTCCGGCAGCAATTTACAACGCCTGCACCAATTGTGAGTAACGAGGTGTTTCGAAAAACATGCGTCCTATGACATCTGTGGTATAACGTACGTATAGTTCCTTCAGCTCCACATCGGTATCCAACACTTCGACGGCTGCATTCAAGGATTTAGCCAGGCGGTGACCAACTTCTACAACTACGCTGAACATGTGCTTCACTTTTCCGGAGGTAAACACTGGCGTTAGTTGTTGCGCATGAAACGCCACTCCTCACCCTCCAGTCTAATCAAATTTCCCGTTAGAGGATTATTGAATAGCCGACGGTCGTGAAATACACTAAAGTCCTTAATGAGCACCATCTTAATCAACTCCGGATCGAGTATGACGGCAGTACGCTTCAGAAACACAAACATGCCTGCAAAGGGGGTCTTACCCCCGTCACGAAAGTGTCGTTTAGTACCCAGACCATGCATTCTGCCCATGAAGAGCCATGGTTTCTCATGGGGCACGCCCAAACGTTCCCAGTAGTTTTACATGTGGTAATAGCAATTGTGATAAACACCATTATGTGCGAAGATTCCGAATTCGTTTAAAACCTCGGCGAATTTAATGCCGATGCTTAACACGCAGCGGTTGAACCAAATTTGCGTTATAAGAGCTGATAACTTTGCGTTTTATAATTTTTTCAAGAGCACCAAAGTTGGATTTATTTAGATTGCTCGTCAAATAAAATTGTTGCAGTAATCTGTCATGTTTGGTCTGGCTGTAAAAGAGAGCAAGACAGAGTATATGTTTTCTTCTTTCTGCTCCGAGGGACGTTGTAGTTTTACTCTTAGATTGATGCTGAAACTATACTTTTGATGTTGTTAACGATTTCGTCTACCTTGTGACCACGGCCACGTTGAAGAACTATTTCAGAATGGAGATAAAGCGGAGAGATACACTTGACAATTGATATTACCTTAGGCTCAGTAGGCGAATGAAATGCACTGATTCCATTTTGAAACTTATTAAATCTGGTTTATTTATTAAATTACTAGCATCGTGATATGAATACGTCTTCATCTTTGAATTTACCAGTTAGAATAGTTGGTTCAATCACGTTTGACTGCGAGTCTCGTTCCACAACATAAAAGTGGCTCGTTGATATTACGCAGCATTATGATTGTTGAGTTACTGAGCTTTTTCAGCAACTATATTTTATGTTTTTCATTGTTGTTAATTAAGACACGATAATTATATAAAGTAATAGAGTAATGTTATTTATTTAAATTAGTTTATGTTGTATTTGTGTTGTAGTTGTGTTAAGTTTTGTATGGTTGTTTGTGTTGTATTATGCGTGCGTGATTAGTTAGTTGCGTCCAACGGCTAGGTAATATAAAAGGCGAGTAAGTTCAATTAACAGCGCAGCTAGGCGACAATCCCGCTTAGCTGGCGGCTAACATAAACTACTGTAGGGTGGTGAGTGGAAGCTATGTTAGTTAACATTTGGCTGCTGGGCCGCATAACCAAACAATGATGGTAACACCAGTTTTCAATTGTAGATTACATCGTGGTTATCCTGGCAATTCCAAAGAATTAAAAAATTCAGTTGGATAGTGAACCACATCTTTTTCGTTGGTAACCGTATCCCATGACTTGTACGAAACCAATTCGCCAGGAATCTTTGATTGTATAGCTATGTTTAATTCACTGACGTCTTTGTTTTTCGCCGCCAAAATTACTCTTTCACTCAACCAAACATGGTATTTTTACTGTCGTGCTATATTTCGCAAAAAACACTTTAAATCAATGCTTCCTTGGGTTGAGTAAAACGCAAAAATCGCATTTTACCGTATGCTGGATTTAGTGTTTATGGGGGAAAAAAAGCGTACAGGGTATTCCACTTCCAGGCCCCTTCCCGACTGTCAGCATCAAATTTATTTCCCTGCTTTAAACAGAACTGCCTCCGTCTTCAGAGATGCCAGTTGAAGCCCGTTTTCTCCTAGCTTCTCACTGACAGATCGCTATATTGGTGCTGTTCTCGTCACTATGCAGCTCCCTGGCGAAAGCGTCTACAATGTCGTCAGAAAAACCTACAACGGTCGTACCTTCTGGTACCGTCAGGTACTATGCCGTATTAAAGGCATTTTTATCGTCCAGGGTAGTTACTAGGCAGTACCCTTTGTTGTCGCGGCGCCATCTTGACATCTGCAGTGCCCTTCTGGTTACCTAGTTAAAGAATTTGCTTGAAAATATTTAAAAACTTTTTTTATTGCACCAATTTATGGTGCAACTAATCGATATTTTCATAAAAAAATTTGCTTTTCATATCAATAAATCAATAAAAAGCGTGAAGAGCCTACAAATAAAGCAACAAATTTATCCTCCAGTTTCTCTTTATTTTTTATATATATATTATTTGACAATCTTTTCCACTTTTAGATGTATGCCATTCTCGGCTGTTAACAAAATATTCTTATTTACTAACTTGAGTGGTATTTGTGTTTGGCTGCTAACACTGAACTTGTAGTTCCTTATCAACACTGCAAGTCCTACACATGTTTGCATTAAACCAAATCTGGAACCTATACAATTGCGTGGACCTTCGCCAAAAGGTAACCAGGTACAGGAGGGCCGTGCTCCAATTTCAGCATCAGTGAAACGTTCAGGCTTAAATTGCTCCGGTTCGGGATATATGGTCGGATCATAATGTATGCCCAAGGCGGAAATAACGACTACAGTACCTTTCTCAATAGTATACTTGGAGTCACCAGGATTGTAATCAGCATTTGCCACACGTGTGAGATGACCCAGCACGGGATATTTGCGTAGCGTCTCTGTCGGATTATAGCCATAAGTTCCAAAAGTCTAGTTACAGCTTAAATATAAATACAAACCCATTATGACCTGCTCTAGGTACTGCATCTGTTTCATGCCCTCGTAGTTGAACTCATTGTTGTGCTTAGCCAGCATTTGATCGACCTCAGCCCTTATCCTATCCTGTATTTCCTGATGCTGCGCCAACTCGTATAGCGCAAAGCCCATGGTAGTCGACGAGGTCTCAAAACCAGCTACGAAGAAAATAAAAGCTTGAGCGGCAAGCTCATCAAAGGATAGTCCATCTTGTTCATTTCCATCCTGATGTTTTTGATACAGCTCAATCATAATATCCATAAAGTCATTACGTTTTATATTATTCTTCAGACGATAGTCAACTGTGTCTCTAATAGTGCCCAAATAGAAGTCCATTACTTCTTGAACATTAAGTTTTAGGCGAAGGCGACGTGCTAGCTTAGGAAAGCCAAATAGGAAGAAATCCAAGAGTCCCCAATAGCGACGATCCTGTATGGCACGTTTGCCCATGCTAACAAAGTCCGCTTTGGGATTATGCAGACTGTTGCAATCAAGTCCAAAAGCGCAGGTGCCAATGACGTCCGCTGTATAGCGGCCTACTAGATCTACAACCTCCAGCACCTCTCCGCTGTCTTTTAGCTTTTCACTAAAAACTTTGGACATTTCTTCGCCCACCTTTAGCACAATGGGAAACATGTTCTTCATCTTGCCAGATGTGAATGTGGGCGTTAACTTGTGCCTGAGATGACGCCATTTCTGTCCCTCAATGCTGAAAAGCGTAGCCGACAGCGGATCATCGACTTCGTTGTAGAAAATACCACGGTTTTCGAAATTATTAAAGTCTTTTATAAACACTTTCTTGACTAATTCCAGATCAGTTATTACAGCCGTTTTGGTAAAGAAAAAGTAAAAGCCTGCAAAGGGAGCTTCACTTTTTTTATACTTTTCATAGTACGTTCTAAAGACCATTGAGAACTGCTGTTTCTTTGGCCAGTCACCAAAATTGCCTACCGGAAAACTTGGTGGATCATGTGGAATGTCGCGACGTAACCAATAGGTGTTCCTTCTATGCACTACATAATAGAACAAGCCCGCGGCAAGCGCAATCAACGCGATGAACACTTCCATTTAAACGCTCGTCTCAAACTGTTTGGATCGCTGTTTTGCCAATGAACGTATAGGTATAAATAATTGAAAGAGAGCTCGGGAAAAAGCTCGCTCTTTAAAAGCTCTTCATTAGCTTGGAAGTTCATGGAAGTTACTTGGTCATCAAACAATTATTAATTTCATTTACTGCGTGAGTTTTGAGTAAGCGAATAAATTGCCAATAGGTATAGCAACAAAAATTGTTCTCGAGATGCTATTATTTAACTAGATTCTAGGCATTAAATTTTTCATTGAACTAACATGATTAAATACACAGTATGTATTTTATGGTAAAACTGATATATTTGAATTTTTTTGTCTGTAAGCAAAAAACTCAGTAGATTATTTAAAAATATTGCATTATATTCTTCTTCTTAACTGGCCGTAACAACCCGTTGTCGGGTTAGGGCCTGATGTAAATACATTCTCCCATTGGAACTGTGGTTTTACGTGTTGGGTCCCAACCCTACGCACAACCATTTTAAGGCCTGGTGTGGCATATATAGTTATATAGTTTATATTTAACCTAAGACAAACTGACCATTTCACTGAATGCGCATATCAAATATTTTAACTTAGTTTCTCTTAGTAGTAATTTTAGAGACCACTTTCGCCAGGCGAAACTACCACTCTATAAAACGCTCATCCTTCCCGTTTAGCTTTATGGCGCTGAAGCATGGGTGATGGGTGACGTAGTCTGATGAAAATTTCCTTTCAGTGTTTGAGCCGAAAGTACTCCGTAAGATCTCTGGCTCTTTACGCGTTGGCAATGACTACCGCATTCGATGACGAGCGCTTTGAGCTCTACGACGACATTGACATAGTCGAACGAATTAAAATCCAGCAGTAATGCTGGCTATGTTGAAAGTGAAGTGACGAAGGGCAGACCATGTCTCCGCTGGAAGGACCAGGTAGAAAATACACTAGCTACCTTTGCTATGGGAGAAGGCGCGCACAAAACAGACAAGCAGATTTTTACATCAAGCCGTAACCAGGTTACTCGTTATTTTGGCCAGTTAAGAACACGAAAAGTAAGAGAAGAGTCTCAGTGTTTGAGAATTGTACAAACTAGGCTTATTTAGTATTGGTTTGAAAGATGAAGGCTTTGATAACAGGGCAAAAAAATGTGTCTCACTTGAAGTACATACTCGAAATACTAAACACTTAATCTGCAGTTCTCCAACTCCATCTTCCGAGCAATATAATGGGCATAATTAAATTAATTTATTGTTCTAACTATATTATATTGCTTTCGTAGACAGTATAACATGTACGCTTAATAAGGCGTCCAATTACAAACAGCTCGTTTATTATTCACTTACAAATATATACTTAAATACTATTGACATATGTATAACACCTATTTTACTATAATTCTGCCATCCTGATAAAAAGGATCACCTGATCCTATCCAAATTTCTTTTACTTCTTGTGTAAACATAATTCCTAATGACAATCTAATTTTATAACATTTTTTCATTCATTGCGATATACATTTTAACATTTTTTCTTATCGACTTTTCTTTTGACTTTCCATTTATCCTTTCATTTGACACTTCCTTTGACTTTCTACCTCATATTTGGTACAGGGCAAACCCCTGAATACGGCATCCCGTAATGTTGGAATCCGTCTAAATCGATTCAATTCTTTATAAGGTCCCTTAAATCTGGGTATCAGTTTCTTTGAAAACCAACATTGGATTCAAAATTTTTGTCATTTACTGTTCGAAATTTTTTCATTATTATTAGCTGATTTTGTACTTTCTTTTCATAGGCTTTTGTCCTGACAACTTCAACGATTCTATTTTTTAAACATTTTTCCAAATTTTCTCAATATTATCTTTAACATCGCTAGTATCCGAGACCCTTGGTTTTATCTTCTTATTTTGGTAACAAATCGCAGCACGATGGCCCAATATATGACAAGATGACCGTACATTAAGATAAATAGGCAAATATTTAAACACACTTAAAGGATAAATAAAAGAGAAAGTGATTTGGACGCTTTGTCTACAAGTTTATTTGCTCGAGGAGATAATTGACAGAATCCCGAAAGAAACTAGACTTGCTTTTGGTACATCAAAGAATCTTACCCATTTACCTGATATTGACATCGCTTGAACTAATGAATAATTTTCTTTGAATGTCGAAATCGAAACAAAGTGCATAAATTTAGAAAGATTTTGCAGAAACCTTTTAGTCTTTTTATTCAATATTATTTTTTCTGCTTATAAATTATTTAAACTCCACTTTCTTTGGCCCAACAAAGTTGGTAAACAAAAATAAACATACTTTGTACTTTCAATTACATTGTAAGTATTTTGCTTTTATTCAAAATATAATTCAATTGTTTAAACAACATTTTGTTAACAAAACTTTCTTACAAAAAGCCAAGTTAAACAATTCAATTGACCGGTGCCCGCATTATTTAAGCCAACTCGCAATTTGTCAGCCTATCAAAGCACTTCGAGTACCTGATGACAATTTTTCAATTATTCTTGTCTATTTGCTTTTATAATTGAAATGTCGAGCAGCTTTGGCCTATGGGCAAAATGTTAAATGTCAAGTTTCTCTCTTTGTTGTTGTAGAGCTTATTATTTATAGCCCTATAGCATGGATCGTTGGCACTTGCCTTTTGCTTTAATTAAACTTCCACAGTTGTTAAATCAAAGCACGCATAAAGTCAATGAAACTAACATAAAATGTTTTTGGAAAACCCAAGGCTAAGGCTACATACGAGGGTTGCCTTCTTTATTTCTGGAATAGGGAATTATATCAGCTTTTATTTTTTTTTTAAGGATTCTCAATGAACATCAATACTCTTTTTATTCGCTTGTACCAATTTTAGAACCACTTTTGCTACCGCGACCTAACTTCAGAAGAGGCGCAATCAAAAGCTAATCCTGTCATCGAGAAACATTGAAACAAATTGTAAGGAAATCAGGACTATCGGAAGATGACCTTTCAATATTCGTGAAGAGTTTGGCGGAAGAAATTCAGAAAATATTTCTGCCAATATTCAAAACTTCTTTACGGAAATTGATTTTGAACGTATATAATGCATGGGACTTGGATTTGACGGATCCAATTACATCCCAGCATTAAATAAATTTTTCAAGGATTTGTGCCAAACATGCATTATTTTGTGAAACACGCTCGTCTGAAAAGTATTCAAGCAGCAAAGCTTTCTGATCGCTAAAGGAAATGCATCATCGATGGCTCTCTATTTAACAATCCCATTCAATAACACTGTTGTAAGAGCGACGATGTCATATATCTTTCCGTTATTTCCAAGTGCTATTCTATGTTCGGATCTCTCGTTTATATAATTCTATTCTAGAGTAATCTATATTAATAGAGTATACTAAAAAAATGTTTGTAATGGATTTATTCTAAAGAATAAGAAGTTGAAGAATAGGAATAGGTTGAGGAGAAGAAGGACCTGCCAACATGTAAGGAGAATGCTGATTTGCGTTCAAGCACGTAGGGGTGGAACTTCCTGATTATATTACAGATAGAGTAACAAAAATAATTTGTAGACCACCTTAATGAAATCTTGAGTAAGCGAATACTGAAAATATCCATGTATACCATATGCTTTATCACCGCAACCTTAATTAAGCTCGAATATCTTGGGGCTTGCAACACTAAGATTGCCCTTTCCCGAAACAGAAAAGGTGACCCTCGAATTATATATGCGTTTGATAGCAGGCAAATCAGCTGGAGGCGTAACTTTATTACAAAATCGCGCCTAATTTATGTGAAAGCGATTAGAGCCACATTAAACGTTTATATTTGCTGGCAGCGCACAAGAGAGCAAGCGAGACAAAGAGAGTTAGGAGTTCAAGTGGTGCCGCTGAGACAGAAGGTTGACCGGTGCGGCACGTGCGTGCGACTTGTGTAAATAATAAAATGGCGGCAATGAGTGTAATGGCGGCGCCTAAAAGCGTGCTACATGTTCGCACTGTGTGCGTGGATGTGTGCTTAAAGGATTTTGGCTGAATGCTTAGAGCCCGTTTTATGCCGCTAATGCGCCATTTTTCGATGGACATAAAAATACGCCAACAACAAAATGGTCGCCATGTGGCGCTACTTGCCTTAACTGGCAATGAAGTGTGGCACATAAAATTGACAGCGGACGTGCAACACCAACCAAGCAAGCAAAAGCAGAACGCAAGCACAAGAACAAGCAGAAATAAGTGCCTAGATATTGTATCTAGTAGCTTTAAGTTCTTTACGTAACTCGCCTACGCTCCCCACTTCCGCAACGATAAACCACTTAAATTCACAAAAAAGTTAAACAAAGTTGACAATCAAATTGGCTACGCGCACTTAAAGTATGGTCACCAAATTGCAACAACTTGTATTTGCTTGCTCTAAGGCTTGCTCATTCCAGCCAGAACCGATAAATTTATGGCGACGTCTTTGTACAATTTCTATGTGACCACAATAAAGCCGCAACCACAGAAAATGGCCGACAAATACAATTGCGGCTAAGAATTATAGGCCTGGCCAATGGCCCCATAGTAATTTGCCACAAACACAAGAAATTTGAGGCATCCACAAAACAGCCCATTTTATTAGACAGCTTTAAGTGTGTTGCAGTTAAACATCTGTTGGCCTTAACCAAGGCATTTCAAAGCAACATTTGGCCATGTTGCATAAGTGCAACAATTTGTTGCAAATGCTTTGAAATCCCCTACAAACACCAAAGCTGACTAAAAACTTTTTACTTAACCGAAAAACCAAGCTATTTAACCCCAAAGGTCGCCACACGCACACACTCATACACTTAAAAACTTTAGCTGGAAACAAATGGAATAATTAGCAGCATAAAACCTCTGAAATTAATGTGTGTGAGTGTGTGTGTGTGTGTGTGTGTGTGTGTGTGTGTTGCACAGACAAAGACAGGTGTGTGTTTGGCAACATGCTGCTCATTGTAGCAGTATGCGCTTAAAAAAGTTGCGGTGTTCTTGACTTTGGGGGCAGCACATTTGTTGGCTTTCAAAAGTTTATTTTTTGTATATTTACAACGTTTCCAGTGCCTAACTTTTTTGGAGTACTGTACTCGACTGCTTAGTCTTTGCAGAGTGTAGCGATCTCGGATAGGGACTCTACACATACATTTTAAGTCTTTCCCTTGCATAGGTTCTGTTAAAGAGCTGACAGAAGTTATTTAGCTTTGGCGGCTCTGCTGGCTCGGATATGTTTTGCATGTGGATGATGAAACTCTTGGGATATAGGTCTGTAGCTGCGTAAAAGAGAAAAGAAAGATGGTACGCTGGGTTTTCGGTGGCAGAGGCACTAACTAACTAACTCTGTTGGTGGAATGAGCCCCATCATCGCTCGACAATAAGACAAAGAAATTTCCCTCCACAGCCCCAGTGCACCCTCTGTACTCTGGATCGCTTTGCTTAGCTGCATGCGAACCTTGGCTGCAACAAGGAAATGGTCAGTGTATATTGATTATTGAACAGCCAAGTAGCCTTGTGGATATCGGAAAGCTGAAATCTGCTAGTAGGAATTTTACCTCTTTCGGTATTGTTGCAAGCTTCTCGTTCACTGTTGTGAACCAGGAGACACGGTTCCATAGTCTCCCTCCAACAATAAATCCGCAGCCACAATTGACATCTCTACATGTAATAGGTTTCACAGTCTGTTAGCTTCCAACAGCCTTGACCTTTCCATTGCATCTCTTGTAGGGTGGTCTTTCTGTTTTACATTTTTCGAAATACTCTTAAATCATGGTCCTTCATACTTTTTTGCGAATCTTGAACTTTCAACTCTCTGCTAATTAGCAGTGTAGTTAGTCGAGCTTGTGTGAGAACTTTGTTAAGGTAGAGACAGAGATCACTGAGGCCATTCCCAAGGGAATGTTAATCAGAAGCAGCCAATAATTTTTTTTGATGAGTATTCATTTTGCAACGTTTCAATTTTAGAATTCAACTTGTCTTTTGCGGAAAATAGCCCTTCGCTTACAGACATGTAAAGAACTTTGAGAATAAGAGTCAATTAGTTTTATGGACAGAGGTTGGCAAAGTAACTGAAACCAAGTTTGAACATCATAATAAATTTCCTCAAAAATGAACTTTCAAAAACCGGTTCATCTGCTTTGTCACTGTCAGACTTTTTTTTCAGGATTTTGAAGTTTTGTATTATATTGTTTTTATACCAAGTATACAGTGCATAAGGGTATTATAGATTTATGCAATATACGTAACAGGCAGAAGGAGGCGTGGCAGATCATATGTTCTTAGTGAAAAATTCGTATCATAGACTCTGGTAAATATTGAATTATATCCGCCCGTCCGTTCGTCCTTCTTTATAAAAGCTAGGGACACAAAACTAGAAGATGCACTTACTTCAGGGTGAATTGAATTGGTTTTTTATCTGCCTTGTTTTCTCTTCAGCAGAATTTCGTGGTTTAAAATCCAAAAAATATGTCAAACCGAAAGTCTATAGAGGTTTGCGTAAATATAAAAATGATTACAATCGTATAGATACATCAAAAGTTGTACCAATTTCACACTCCCCTCGTCTTTAAACTGATCCAAAATTCCAGTACACGTAGATGGATATACTCGTATGTGTAGACTCGTGTGAGCACCTCCTTCTCCCGCAATCGATTAACCTTAATTACTGATACACCTCTCAACAAAACAAAATGATTTAAAAATTGCTACAGATATATATATATATATATAAAAATCTTTTCCAATTATTTTTTCAAAATTTGATAACATATGATACGGAAGTAATAGGAAAACATCTTAATTTTAAAATTTCCCAAATTGGTAGATACAGTATATTCTTTTATTCCAATTTTACATAATGCTGGATTTACTGTTTATGGGGACAAATCGGTACAGGGTGTCCATCTGTCGGGCACCGTCCAGACTTTCTACATAACATTGTTTAAAACTACCATTTTTCATGCTAGTAAAAACTATGTATTTACTTAAAAATATTGTCACACATTATTTCTTAGCTCCCGGTTGCTTATCAGCTGACAGGGAACAAAGTGAAAATGTGCAGCTTGTGGGTTCTGATTGCCTCGGCGTCAGTGACTAGTCATTGATTTTCGCTCAATAGCCGTTAGTGCCGCCATTTTGGCCAAGCTGCCATTCGTTCTAGTCCTTGTCTCGTCCTGTCAAAGCTGCTGCCATGATGGGGCGTAAAATTATATTGAATGAGTGAGAGAGCTGGCAGCGCGTGTTCAGTGTTCCATTTTGTTGCATTACATTTGGCACGTTTTGTTTTTGTATCTTTTAGATTATTTCATCAACGGTTACCACAACAACAACAGCAACAACAACCTGAACCGCAACTATTTACAAGAAGCTCAACTTCAACGTCATCATCACCTTGTTTTTATTTACATTTATGTATTGATTCATAACAAATTGCTCAACACTGACTAACGAGCTAACATTGGGGCTAAAAGGTCAAAGCGTCCAGTCAACCGATCGACCAAAACACTTTATGAGCCCTGCGAAAGAGAACATAATTATGAAGTTGCCTTTTTTATACCTAGTATTCATCTGGCAGAGAAGATTTATTGCTTGTTCGTAGATAAATCATGTTTAGGTTGTGCTTGCAAAACAAGTTTTAAGCAAAAGTATAGCATACTTTTTTGCATGGCGCAGCAAAGGTGAGAGACATTAAACATTTTATGACCATGACTGGTATGAGATGGTTCCTTTATGAGCAATTTATGCAATAAATTGACTGGCAAAGCCAAACAAATTACTAATTGCTGGCTATGATGAAAACGCACAGAGAGAGGTGAATCAGCATGATACGAAAAACTTAAAGCGTTAAATTCGAAGATTGTTAGGCTTTTCACTAAACGTTTACAGTCAAACCTGCTTAAGTTGGCCACTCACGATTCAAGAATTTTTGGCCAACTTATGAGGGTGCAAGTTTTATAGTGATTAAATGTTGTTTCTTTAATTTTTTTGACTTGATGTCATGGATTATGATTGTTTTTAACATACAATTTGTTTAATCGTGTATGTTTATGTACTTTGACCATAAACTCCACATATAATATTATGTACATACGAACTGTACATTCTTTTAAATTCAAAATTGCGCTTAAATTCTAATATAACTTAAGCGAATCTTTTAAATTTGCTTATTTATACGCTTTTGACTTTCTTTTTTTTGATTTTCAACAAATGTATTCTTCCAACTGGAAGGATCTCATTCAAATTTCGATAAGCAATGAGATTACTGCAACCAATTTGATTTAGTTGTAAATTTTGCCATTGATTTTTATTATTTTTATGATTCGAAAATGCAGCCTTCGTAATTTCATACATAACATTGCTGGGGTTTTAAGGTGGCCAACTTTTCTAGGTTCAATTCCATTGGAAAATCGCTCAAATAATGACCGACTTACAAGATATGCATGTGCAAGCATTAAGCAAGTAAAATTTTTAGTTTTTGTACATATATAAGTAAGGAGGTGGCCAACTTATGAGGGTGACCTTGCAGGTTTTACTGTATATACAAATTGTGAAAAGAGCTTAGGAGGTATATACTATTTATAGTACAAGCACTCAAGTGTTACGGAATCGCTTAGTGTCAGCCATTAACAAGAAATTTAAAATAGCATTTTTATAGAACTCTCTAAATGAATGCTCTGCGATTTAAGCTAAAGCAACTATGTTATTTACTTAAGCGGAATTAAGAAATTAGTAGGTGCAAAATGAATTGGATATTTGATGATAGCAGATATACATACATAAAATGTTATATTGTCATTCATATTTTACTTTAAATACTTGAAGCTTAAATAGTTTTTTTTATGGGTATCAACAATTTTGGCGATTTGATAATTTCTACCTTTAGCTTCATGAAATTTGTAGCTATATTACTATCGACTTTACTACTTTAGAATCAACTTTAATATTAACTTTAAATCTTTATGATAGGCTATAAATTGTACTGCTTATTATCGACTGTTAACCATTTAAACTTGTGAAACTCCATGTCTTCTTTGTTTCACAAAGAGGTTTGACCTACTGCAAGTCGAATATGGCTGTAATGGATGACTCATAGTGACGTTTGATAAAACAATATCGGATTTCCATACAAAAAGTTTGTTTCACTAAGCGTTGTAAATGTCGAATTCTGTTTTAACTAAGTTTGCAGCATTTGTGGAACGTTTTGAAGATTTTGGTAGATTTCTGTTTTAATTGGAAGAGAGGTGAACCTAAAGATTGTGACCGAAGTTCATGTTCTGAATCGGAACTACTAAAACTTGACTTTTACATTACGAGCGATTGATCTCTGCTATTATCGATTCGTTAAGCCGTGCATGGCGGCAAAACCGGAGAACGAGCAAAGAGATGCTGAAGCCATTCTATAACATTAGATTTAAAAATTGTGTGGAAATACGCTCAAACGGCATGTGCTACTGTGTTCTACGGACATAACTGTTTCCAAAAAATAAAACCCAACTTGTCAAACTAAAAATTAGCTCCAAATGTAGAACGCTTCGAAGGTTCGAAATTTAATTTTTTATAATTTAGTGCAATTTTGAAGACAAAAACAATAATATTGGAAAAAATAATTTGACCTTATAAGTTCGATAGAACATTCAAAGCATAATTCTACATAAATTGGTCAGAAATCAACGAAGGTATAAGGGAGTACTCAGGGGTGTGCCAGAAATCTCTGGACGGTTGCGATGTCTATCTTGGCGCTACCGTTACACTGAAGAATGATGTCAGCATGGTGATCAAGCGAAAATTATTCTTGCCCATAGATCTTTCTTTGGTCCCTCTTTGCAAATGAGGAATAGCGACCACTGACGCCAGACAAAACTAACACTCTATAAGACGCGCAAATATCCCGATATACCTAATTGCGCTGAAGCTTGAGTGATAACGCAGTCCGATGATGCCCTTGGAGTATTGAGCAAAAGTACTCCGTAATATCTTTGGCCCTTTACGCCTTGGCAATGACTACCACATTCGATGGAACGATTTGAAGCAATTCATGAGTTACAGGAAATGTATTCTATATTTTCACATTTCCATATTTTCTCCATGGTTTTCTGCAGTCACATATGTGAAACGTTAAGGTCAAGCTATATTTTTTATTATAATTTTTTATTTTTCTATTTTATTGTGTTGTCATTTCCATTTCAGTAGTAATGCCACACAGTGATGCCATTCGAAGCCCAAGTTGTGCCAGCAGAGCAAATCAATTTTCCAAATCGCTTGATTGCTTATGCTGTCAAATGGTCATACATCAGTTACGCATTTACGGAGTTACGTAATCAAAACGAATCAAATCAAATCAAAGTGAAGAAGTGAAAGCAAGATTCATGAAGCCTGTAGCTTATTTAAAAAAATATGCAACGCAAATGTCAACTTATATCACTTGGAGCTGTCGGGACGAAGCAAGTCACAAGTCACGTCATTGGCTAAATCCTATGCTCCTACACGCTGAGCCTTGTAACAGGCTTAGCCTGCAATCCTTGTAAAAGCCGTGGCCTAAAGTCATGGAAAAGGCTGGTCCAAGGCAACGCAATCCATTGGTTAGTCTGTTTGACTAAGACTTGGCTTTGGTTGCCACTGACAGCTTATTGATTAATGATATTATTGCTGGCGCTTAACTGCAGACGTTTTCAGCGCTTGGTATGCGTGTCGTATACGTAATTTGGTACTGCAAACAGCTGAAAAGCTGACAGCCTGCTTTGTATGCATTGCCCCATAGCATATTGCCAGCAGGTTCAAGTGCAATTTTGACAACGTCATCAGCAACGTTACTCAGCCAATTTGTTGCTGTTGCACGTGTTGCTGCCACTTCTTGATGCACTAGCAGTTGAAATTGCAAAAGGCAGTCAGACAGACGGCCGGACGCACAGACAGATAGCGGGCTGTTGGCTGACGCCATTAGTGGCGCCACACCTGGGTCACACTTGATTGCTTAGCTGTTCGCCTTGTCTGTCTGACAGATTGACGGACAAAGCTGCTGCTGCTGCTGCTGCTTCTGTCGCTAGCCGCTTCAATGCGCTCAATTGAATGGCAAGCTGCAAGCCACACCAAGTGTCACAGTTTGCAAAGCCTTTAAATCCTGTCTTTGCAACAAGCAAGTGCCTCTGTGTGGGCATTAGCATTTGATACCTTTGCTGCAAGTTCTGTTCACTTTTGCTTTAAATTTCTGAGTTTTAACTTAGCGTTATGCTGCACAAGACATGTTGCACATGCAAAGTACTGCATCAAAATTCGTGCCCCATATTCTGTGGTAAATCAACTCACGTTCAGCTGCAACCACTCAATACACGTTTTTTGCACACAAATTGTAAGTGGAAAGTTAGTGGCTGGTTGGTTGCATGTTGCATGTGCGGTTGATATGTAATTTAAACTTTTTTTCAAATTGAATTTTCAAATTGATTTTCCAAATTTCCTATGCAGAACAGCAGTCGAGCAATAAAGTGGCAGCAATAATAAATAATCAATATGAATTTTGATTTCATAATTTTAACTCGTTATTTGTTACTGTGTATTCCTTTGTGTGTATAATTATTTTTTGATTCATTGTTATAACAAAACAATTTTTGGAATTCCTAAATACTTGTCTCTTTGATTTTATTTAAGTTTAAATCGGTTTCTGATTGTTTAGTTGGTCTAAACGAGAGATAAATTGTCTTTTCAACAAAGGCTCAGGGCTATAAGGTAATTCATTTAACAATAAATAATAGCAATTTATGGCCAAAAAGTCAGACAGAAGTCCGCTTATAACTTATAGTTTAAAGCAGCTATTTACATATGCAAATGATGCTTTATCCACTTGTGAATTACAAGCAATTGAGTAAGTAAGCTATAACGGTTTATCCAAAGCAATGCATTCAACCGTTAAAAACTACTGGTTTGTTGCCGCAATGCTTGCTCCTTTCGTGACTTTTCCACATTTTGACATGTGCATGGCTCCAATCATTGGTTTACTTAAAAACTATCTGCGAGATACTAAATTACACCTGCTCCCTATGATGTATCGCAACTGAATTCTCAGTTCAATTTGCTGAGTGGCAAAAAGTCATCGCGCAAAAAAGAGCAAAACATCGACAATCTTGGTTAGTAAGTTTTCTGGTAAACATTGATTGGATTGTATTCCCAAACGCATGTCGCTAGGAATGACGATATTTTTCTTCCCAATTGCGTCAAAGATTTTTTCTTTTCTAGTTTGTTAGAAGACGTTTGCTCCGCTACCACATGGCTTAGCTCGACTAATCAATCTAGAAATGGTGCCACCACACCAGGTTTGCGTTGTAGTTTCTTATATAAAATTTTAAAAAGTCGTACTCGAGAATGTACTGATTTCATTCTATTTTATTATCTCCAAAATGTAGCTAAGTTAAGACTGCATCCGTTTGCCGCATTGTTTTATCTATAGAAAAATGTGTCATAGTTACTTCATCTTCTTACCAACACTTTGTCGTTTTCCTTTAACAGCCGCATTGCCACAGCCATATAGATTTTAAGTGGCAATCATCCCTCATTGGCGCTGGTTAAACTGGCCACAAAATCGGGGTCAAAACTTTCAAATATCTTCCAAGTCATCGCGCTGTCCATCTGCACTAACACTTTGTTGATCAACACACAGTCAAAATAGAACAAAGTCCGTCTGTTGTCTTCTTTTGCTATTGTCACTGTGCTTTTATACGATACTAGGGATAACAACTGCACCTTGCTACACAGCATTTTCACATTTATACCATTTTTGATGCGTAGAGCCAACACCAAGCTCGGGTGGCGGGGTATATGGTCATAAGGCCAAAACTAAGCTCAGGTAGGACGCTTGGAACTTCAAGCTCTACCTCTTTGTACACAATTATTGGTGGGCAACGCACTTTCCTCCAGTTTCTCTGCTGGCCAATTCTTGTGCTGCCTCCTTACTGGCCGATTCTTTTCTAACCTGCTCTTCAAAGAGCCACTTTTTCACTGAAAGAAGACCGACTGCCTCTCAAGCCAAACCAATACCGACTCCCCTCATTGAGGGGACATCTAACATCTAAACATCTATTACCCGCAGCTGGTCTTAGCATGAGTATGAAGATGAAGAGGAATTAATCTACTTCGAGAGGGGCATGGGGGTAGGCGAACGGTGCGAGTAGTAGTGGGACTACCACCGTAATATATTATAATCATAATTATACCCTGTACACAAAGTGTAAAAGGGTATTATAGATTTGTGCAATGTATGTAACAGCCAAAAGGAGGCGTGGCAAACTCTATGTTCCATGGGAAAATATGATCAGGAGCAATAGCTGAGTCGATATAGCTATGTCCGTCAGTCTGTCCGTGTTCTAACGTGTTTCTCAGACACTATAAGAGTTAGAGCAATAAAATTTTATCATAAGTTGCGCATTTTCCCGGAAAAAAGTAAGTTTATCGATCCATGTCGATACAGCCGCTCCGTTAAGTCTATCAACTTGAAGACAGAGGCTTGCGTCATGAAATCGGATAAATACATCAAAAGTTAAAGTCAAAAATAGGCTGATTTCCACCCCCTTTGCCTATAAACTGCTCCAAAATTCCACTACCTGTTGATATGGACACATGTGAGCTAGAGTTACAAAATTTGGTGCGGAGACTCGTGTGAGCCAAATCGTTAAAACTGTATTCACTTTTTTGTTTAATAGAAGCCTCCTTCCCCCGCAATATATTTACTTTAATTACTGCCGCACCCCGCAACATATTGATTCGAAAATTTTCACAGATATTTTTAAACGTGTTTCAAATTGAACTGCATGTGACGGAATACCTAACTAATTTTTTTGGCCCTGGGAAAAGAGACTGACAGTCGTGGTCGTTGATTCCATCTAAATGAAATGTGCAGTGTATACCTTTTACGAAAAGTCTACAGTTTATTAAAAGGTAACTCAGCAAAATTTATTATTTTGCTGCGATATCAAAGGGTAAAAGTTGAAATTATATTATTATTCTTAACGTAATTTATATGGCGATTTAGCTGCAAGAGTTGCTTGTCAAGTTTTTACACACACTCATACACATCTGTGCACATACATTCACTTGTCATAAATTTAAGTCAAAGAGGGCCAAGGTCGTTGCTGTATTGTGGGTGAGTGTTAGAGAGAAGTAACAGGTGCGACCGCATCAAATTAAGTTGCACATATAACTCATGCCTCGCTGCCAACTTCCAATCGCTGACGCCGTTCTGTGACTTCCTAAGTTTCCAAGGAAATTGTATGTCATAGAGATGTAGCCAACGACAGCAACAACACCACTAAGTTCCACAACAAACTGTGTATGCGAGTCTCTATGTCCCAAAGTTGACTTACAACATACAACTCATTTGCACCGTTTGATATAAGTATTTGTGTGTGTGTGTGTGTGTGTGTGTGTGTGTGTTTGTCTATACTTCATAACTGTTGTGAGCTGCGTTTATCATTGCAGCAAATGACTTTGACTTTGCTCGCAAAATAAAACTCGCATAAATTTCATAGCAAAGAAATATTTATATAAAAAACAGCTGTCTAAGAGCCAAAAGTATTGGCTTTAAGCCGCTTAAATTATGCCAACAACTGTAACACTGCAGCTGACTCTTGATGACTTACAGTTCAGTGTTTCTACGCACAGGCAGGACGACGGAGAGACACACAGACAGACCGAGCGGCAACCAGACATTCATGCAAACAAACTGCCAAACAACATAACTCGAGATAATTCAGTTATTATGAGCACCACGGCGACAGCAAGGCAGAAGAAGAAAAAAGTAATATACTTCAAATATCTAACGTCCCAGTGTCAACGAACACGTTAAACCGAGGGGCATGCCTCATATGACTTAGTCGTTGTTGCTGTTTGGGGCAAAAGCCAACGCCATGTCATTGACGCATAGATAAATTCGAGACTCTAATGCTTATATTTACTGTAAATACGATATATCGAGTATAGCATATAGACAGCGACAAATGTATGATAATTGCCTTAATACGACAACGTTATTTATCCTGCAACCCCCCCAAAAAAGGGAAGTGTATGAACGATTTAAATTGTGCGCCGACCAGGAATATAACTCGTTGCAACAAAAGGCAGTAGCCAGAGCTAAAATATCATGCAAATAAGGTTAGTTGAAACTACGGCATGGACCAGTAACGGTAACTGCAAAAAGTGCAATGAGATTGTACAATGAAGTTATGCTAATAGGAGATGAAGAAATTTCAAGTGAAATGGTAAAAACTTTCTACAAATGAAAAAATGCACATTTTTATACCCTGCTCACGCTCACAAGGGGGTATAACAAAAGTCGTTAGCCAAGTAACTCAACAAAAGTGTGCGCCTCTGACTCACTAGCCATATTACGAGTATTACAGTATACAACTATTTTTGCACTTTTGACTGCGGCTTCTAATCGGATCGAGCCATATACCGGTGTAAAGGTATAAAAGTGTAGTTTATGTTTTCATATTTCCTTCTTAACTGGCCATAAGAAACCGTTACCGGGTTACAGCCCAATGTAGAAAAATCGTCCAGGTGCCTTTATTTCGCACGCGCCTCCCCAATCGGTGATGCCAGGTCTCTTTACTGGAAAAAGTAAGTGCTTTATTTTGCGTTATTTGTAATTAAACTTAGAATTCCATTCCTAAAGCAAAATTCTTTTCCTTGCTATGTTTTTAACTCAAAGGGTTATACTTGGATGATAGAGCGAGAAAGTGCAGTGTTGGGTAGTGTTTTTTTTTAGCTTATTATTTTTGTTGCCTTTTTTTTATTGATATCAATATATTGACATATTCTATACATAGACACATATTTTACACATGTATATAATGCATTTATGGAAGTTGTTGCTGCTTCGCGAGGACATCGGCATACAATACTTACAGGCGGAGCTCATATTTTATGGTAATTAGTACAAAAGCTTTATGCCATAATGGGCAGATAATTATTAAACTTGGCACAAAAGGGTTAACAAGGGCAAAACTGCAGTGACTAGGATGTGTAATTATACTACAATGAAAAGCATAATTTTTACTATAAAATTATACTAGGGGTCACCCCGCAGTCGGATCCTGACTGCAAATTAAAATCCATAAATTGTTAAACTTAAATAATTTAGCATTTGTGATATTTCTATGATTAATATGAGCCACTGAGCTGTTAGTGAAAATTTTTGTATCCGTGCGTTGGGGGTATGGCCATAATAAAGGTAATTGTACTACGGGGGTAGGAGTGGCTCTACCTTAAATATTAACGTTTCTATAAAAATGTTGTTTCAGTTTTTTGGAGGTGGGGTCAAAAATTGGCGCATTAGTCCCTATCAAGTGCCAAGTTTCAATTGGATAGCTTTTATGGTGTGGGCGTAAGCCACGGGGGAACGGTTTGAGATATCGACTTGATTCGATTAATCTGCACTTCTTATGAAAATTCCTTAAACAATGATGAAAGAGTCACTCATATTTATTGCCATATAGTTGGTAATATCGGATGCACAAATTTTTACTTAGACAATTTATTATCTTCTTAATATATAGTTATATTTTTAATAGATTATGATTGAAAAGGAATTATATACACTGTACTTGTATTGTCACATCCAAGAAAAAGAACGAGTCTGTCCCATATTGTATTCTAAAATAATCGGGATGAAAGAACAAATCAATTAATAGTGTCTTTCCGTACTTGCGTCAGTGTGGGACGTCTGCTTCTCAAAGAGATGGCGGACTGGTAGCGTTGAGAGCAAAAGAGTCATGCTGTCTCGTCTGTAGATTAAACCAGAGTACATCTGCTGTTTGATGTCTACTTAAGTCTACTTAAGTGCTGATGTAGCACTTATGATACTGATCAGATATAGGTAGCGCAATCATAAGCATAAACGGAAGATCGTAGGTTCTTTATTCTGCTAGGCGTCATCTGACGGAAAAGTTTGTAACTATGCGAGTTCTACGTAAGTAGTTTGTGAAAAAGTTACAGCTAATAATATTATTGTGTTGACATTTGCTTTTTGTGTCTCCAACTATGAATCCACCACACCCATACCATAATACCGTAATTGCAAGACAGAGAAAATTTTTGAGTCGTAACGCCAGATTATCTTGCGGTTCATGGTCCATCTCGCACAATTTGCTTTTAATGTGATCACAGAATACACACCCATACCATACAATCGCAATATTTTGTTTAGAGGTACTTTGCAATTCGGTTTTTAAATATCTAGAAAGAGAAATGCGTTAATCAGCGTCGATCTATGGAAGTTTTTGAATGCCTGCTTTGCCAAGTCGACGTACCCATTTCTGAAGTAGATAACTGCATTTCGAGAAGTCTCTTGCAATCAAAATTCAAGCCAAATGCAATTCGTCAATGAGATCGATAATCTATTCAATTATATTTAAGCCCAACAGCTTAATACCGATAAGATAAAAGTATATTTGAGTGAAACTTCCAAATATAAGTGATTCATAACAAAAGTTAAGACAATCCTAGAGAATGCTAGAGAATTCTGGCACATTTCCGACAAATCATCTTTGGAGAGTCCTTTATTATTTAGGAAGTTTGGTTACTACAGCTACTTTTTTCCCATTCAACTTAACAAATTCGGGCTAACTTAAAAGTTCAGAATTCTAGCTACAGATAGGTAACTCACTTTTTGAGTCATACACCTGTATAACTTTTCTGTCAAACAGATTTCGCTGTAATTCAAATGTGCCTATTTTCAATTGGAATCAATGCAAAATTCGAAATCCAAAAATGTCCATAGCCCCTCTCACGTACATTAACAGCAAAATGTTAACTTATTCGGTGCTTAACAGACACACTCTTTGCTACAGTGCCATTTTTAAAGATGTTTTGCTGGCACTGTTAATAGCAGGGGAAATTGGGAAATATATTTTGTATCAACATTAACAGACAACTGCTGTTAACTTGGACAGCACGTGTTGCATGCTTTCACTTTTACTTTAAAAGAAGCATCATTGCTGTTAAAATTTCCCATTTACTTAATGTTTCGGCCTGAAAACGTCGTGATACGAACACCGGCTTAGTTGAGCCAACGGCTTTGTTGCGGCATGTGTGTCGGACTCTCTGTTACTCCAACCACATATGCATAGCATTTCAACCGACTTAATAACAAAGCAAAAGTCGCAGTCATCGGCACCCACAAGCTCCACCGTCCACCGTCGCCCCTCTAATTATTCATAACTCTCTATGAGTTTGTTCTGGCATTTTCAAGCTGTGAGCATTTGGTTTTAGTTTGCTTACTTTGTGCTTTGTTTTGTATACGGCAGAGTTTTCTGCAGTTTTGTACGCTGGTTTGTATGCTATGCCAAAGGAATGGATGAATAAATGGCGCACATGGCGCAGCGCTCTTTGCCTGGAGCTGCGCTTAAAGTTTGAAGTGGCAGCACAGTGGGCCTTGAAAATCCACGTGCATAAAAGTTGTCTTTTGCTAAGTGTGTGTGTCTGTGTATGTGAGTTGGATAAACAATGGCGAAATTGAAAAGTAAAAATCTACTTTTTGAATAAACTAAATATTTAGGTAATTTAATGCATATTAAAGTGCAGCTGCAGGTCTAGAATGTATGTTAAACTGGGCAATAAACTGATGGCAGCTTTTTTTTAAGTTAATAAGAGTAAATAATTATCCAATTTTTTTGTTTTTCAATAACTTTAGTAATTTCCACTTAACCAAGCTAAATATTTCCTATCGTGTTGGGCATGACTTCAAAGGGTTTCCTATCGAATTTGGGCACTCTAGTCGCTATAGTTGGGTCGCCAGAAAAATAATAAGAGTAAATAATTTTCATAAAATTGTTTTTTAATTTATTTGTTGTTTAAATTTCTCCAAGCTAATTTTGGTTGTTTTGATAAACGTGCGGAAAAGCCTAAGTTGGTTACCAACTGTTTATTTATAAAATTATTATAGCGAAGTCAGCAAATCTCATATATGAGCCTTTTTTTATTGGATAATGTAATAATTCAACGGATTTTCTGAATATAAATGAGGAAGATATAGAAGTAGCAGGTATAAGGTATATAATAGTTACTATGTAATTCGCGTAGGCAAACAATTACTTATATAGAAAATGGTCGTGTTCCAATGAACTTTGGCCTTTCGGTACATAAAGAAGAAGAAGTCGCAGCAGAGGACGTTGCTTGTCTGCTGCTCAACGTCATTCTGTACAGTCAAATAATGTGTCATAGAAGACCTCATAGTGTTATCGAATGCTGCTTTAGAATATACAAATCGATTTCGATTCATTGGTCTTTTCCAGGATTTGGCGTAGTGTGAATATCTGGTCAATGGTGGACATACCAGGCCGAAAGCCGCACAGATATGGCACGGCATTCGGCGTATATCGCGCGTGCATTTTTCTTGAGCAGAGGTTAGGACAGGAGGCCGAGCATCCAAGCATGCATCCTGCCAACCGAAGCGGTTATTTCCTCTACAATCTCATTTCACTACCAGATTTCCCTCGATATCTCTAAAAAGACTCGCAGGTACTAAGTCACAAGCCGGACGCTCAATTCCTTCTCGATGAACTGAATAATCTGCTATTGATGTTTGTTTTCTGAATATTTGGCCACCTAAAGATTGGCGCCTTAGACAATCGTTAAAATATTTTAACACAAAAGCGGAGCCAGCTTTTCTGAAACCAATGAAGCTATCATTTAAATTTATGTTCATAGTTAGAACATCGAGTCAATTGATTCCAAGTACAATAATTCCAATTACCATCTTTTTCCATGGCACAATGCAACAAAAATCTAAAAAAATTTGATGCACACAGTCAGACGGGACGGTGCTCGATAGTGGAATACCCTATACCCATTCTCCCATGAAAATCGAGTTTCTGCAAAAATTTGTGTGTCGTTCCTGAGGTAACCGGTCTGCGGGGGGTTGGTGGTTAATTTGGCAAAATGTCAGCAATGTTTGGTTTAAAAGCTAGACATGAGTCTTCGTACAAAATTTGGGGGCTTCAGCAAAAATGTTAACATAAACATTGCTTTAAAAGTGAAATTTTGATGCAGTTTATAGGTTGAGAGAGACTATAACTCTTATAGTCTCTGAGAAACACGTTACAAGACAGACAGACAAACAAAAGGACCTATGGAACACATGGTCTGCAACGCCTCCTTCTGCCTGTTACATACATTGCACAAATCTGTTATACCCTTTCAAACTTTGTGTACAGGGTATAATAATAAATAAAGGTTTTGTAAAGATTGAACTCTATTATTGACTGCTGTGCTTGGGGTCATGGTAGATATTTGTTATGGGAACTGGCTTGAGTTATGACTATTGATTTTCTTCATTTTCGTGCACACGCTGACACTTAGAGCCTGTAGCAAATGGAGCACAGTCCAGTCAACGAGTCAGAGCACTTGAGTTTAATGTCACTCTGGCAATAAATTTAATGCAATAAAAGTTTTGCTTTTATATATTTTATTTCTGGCTATCAGTAGCATATTTTTGTGCTCATAAAATGGCTAAAACGGTGAATTGGCTAGATAGAAGTGGGCGTGGCTAGGTACATAATGTATTTTATTTTATTTGATTTTATTTATGTTTCAAAAGCAGATACCTCGTTACCTATTAAAATAGTAGCTCTCTCGATATCTCTCTCTTTCCCTCTGTTTGAACCCAAAGTGAATATTCAGGTTCTACGCTGCTAGCTTCTTCTTTCCTGGAAATAATGTAACTTTTCATCCTGCTTTCCACTATCTGATGGCTTTATATCCATTTTTTTTATCCGCTTATGTTTATTATAATGGCATTATTTTTAATCCCTGTACACAAAGTAAAAAGGGTATTATAGATTTGTGCAATGTATGTAACAGGCAGAAGGAGGCGTGGCAGACCATATGTTACATGGAAAAAATGTTCTGCCCGTCTGTCCGTCCGTTTTGTCGCACCATTCTGGGAGACTATAAGAGTTAGAGCTTAAATTTTTTCGCCAAACGATGCGCATTTTCCCTACGCAGATCAAGTTTGTCGAATTATGTTGATATCTCACCCTTTTCCCGCGTGACACATTTTTACGGTTTACACCTATCCAATAAAAGCTATCGAATTTAAACTTGGTACAGCTATGCACACTGTTACTTAACATGTGTGGTGTGAAAATCATTAAGATCGAGACAAACGTTAAAAGTAATAGGTAATATTAAGCAAATTTTAGACCCCTACTCCTAAAAACTGTCACAGAAATACACTCCTAATAGAAATGGTAAAGTTAACATTTATGTTAACTAAGTGTGGGGCGAAGACTCATGTTAGGCTTATAAATCAAACAATGTTGATCTTTTTCCGAATCATCCCCCCTACCCCCGTAGTGCAGTTACTATTATTACGCCCATACCTTACAACGCATCGATACAAATATTTGCACAGAAATTTGATGTTTATGGGAAAAATAGGTACAGGGTACAACACTGTCAGGCACCGTCCCGACTGTCTGCATAAAATTTTTTGTTTCATTGTAATCTACCATATGCCATACTTGAAAGAGTTGTCAGTTACGGGCATAAATGGCTTAATTGATTAATGTCGTAAAACTGATTAGAAGTGTATTTATTGACCCTTCTGCTTCTACTCGGTGGTCATACACCTGCACAACCTGCTCAGTATGCATTTCAATTGTGAACATAACTAATTATCAAGTATCTCGATATTATCGATACATCTCCACAGTAGCGTTTTGTACTTGTGCTTGTATAAATATCAGTTAATTTTCATTAAGTCTGGTTCAATGGCTAAACTAACTAATTGCTTGGTAGTGCACCTGGAATGTTTAGCGGCCCAATGCTTTTATTTCCCCACACATCCAATGTTGCCCCATAATCCAGCGTAATTAACATGCCCATTGCCATTCAGCGTGTCTGTTTATTAGGCTTATTATCTGTCTAGGGCCCGTAGCGCAGGTTTGTGGAGGCTTAATGCTAATTATCCAAAGAGCCGGATAAACGTATTCAATGGCTGGAAACGCAAACAGTAAAACAAAAAGCAAAACAAAACATTAACCGTAGAATTTTAGCGTAAAAGTTTCAGGTAATTTTTTATTTCAATCCGTTGCAAAAGCCTTAAAGTCAGTAAAGTTATGTGTCAATGTCTGGAAAGATGCTGGTAACGGTTGTGTTCAGTGGCAGCCACGGCTGATTTGCATAAGTTGGTTGCGGCGACTTGCCAAACTATCGAAAGTGTGTACTGATGACATCACCAGGAGTTAAAAAACTTTTGGGATTCCCTGATGAAATAAAGGAAAGTTTTCTGAAACTAAAAGTAAATTTTAAAATATGGATTTTCTTGTTTTGTGCTTGAAATTTTGCAGTAGTTTATTTATTGCGATCGATTTTCTTAAAGTTCACTTACTGCATTGCTCGCGTAAGTGTGCGTCTGTCTGGCCGTTGTTTCCGTCATACTGCATTTTACAGAGCACTTAGACTTCTCTGCACACCTGCCCAAATAACAATCGACACCCATAACAACCTGTCGTTCAACAACTTGCTCTGCAATAGATTGAAAAGCACTTCAACAGCTATAAATTGTCAGCATCTACAAAAAAAAACCTACAAAACACGCATGCTAAAGTTCTGGTCATGGGAGTTGCATTCAACTGGGGCAAACATTTTGCATACGGAAACTCATTTGTGAAGCTTTTAGCCATTTCCTTAGAGATCCTTAATTGGCCAGTAACAGTCCTTTAGTCAGCAGGCTGAAAGTAGACAGGCTTTGTCCTTTTTTAAAACCTAGTCAAGATTTGTGTGCTCATTTGATGCTTTTGTGCAGCATTTTATTTACATTTTAGAATGGACTTGAATAGCACCCGAGAACTGAAATTGGGGCTATTCTGTGTGCGTAGATGTGTATCTATATTATCTACTTAACAAAATCTCTTTGACTCTCGAAAATAGCTGCAAAATGGTTTACCAAATGCTTTTGGAGGCAGCATTTCGCATTTCTATTATAATAATTCGACGATCAAAATGGAAGTTTTTTGTAAAAATAAATGAGAAGTTAAGGTTTTCTCAACACTACAATATTTAAGTTCTCATTTTTCCAGGCTCGTTGAGCAAAAAATCTAAGATACATCTTCTATTATATCAAATATGCGTTTCTTGCATTTTTAAAACTCGAAAACCACTGGAACGGTTGGCACCGAAGTAGAACAACATTATAAGTTCGTCTTCAGGAAGGTTTATCATTCCGAAATTCTTCTTCTTCCTAACTGGCCATAACAACCCGTTATCGGGATACGGCCTGATGCAGAGCACTACTCCCGGCGCCGCCTTCTCTAATCGGTGGTACAGCTAGTGTGTTCTCCACCTGGTCCTTTCAACAGAGACATGGCCTGCCTCTTCGTCACCTTCGTTCAACAACTGAATTTAAAAACTTTCTCGCAGTAGATTCATTATCCAGACGCACAACCTGAAACAGCCAGCTATACTGCTGGATGTTAACTCGCTTGACCATGTCAATGTCGTCGTAGAGGTCATAAAGTTCGTCGTTCCATCGAATGCGCTACTAGTTACCAAGGCGTCAAGGGCCGAAGATAGTACGGAGTACTTTCAGCTCAAACACTCCAAGGGACTCATCAGACTGCATCATCACCCAGGCTTCAGCGCCATGTTGCAAAACGGGAAGGATATGCGTTAATTAGTTTTCTCTAAAACTCATTTGCCTACTGAGAACAAAGTTCCCATTCTGACATTATTCTTCTTCTATGATGGTTGTGCCAAGGTAAACGAAATCCTTGACAACATCAAAAGTATAGTTTTCAACATCAAACTGAGAGTCCAACCGCAGAAACTCTCTTCTTTTTGTTTGTTGCTCTCATCTACAAACCACGTCCGGTCTCAAAAGTTTTACTTACTTACTTAACTGGCCATAACAACCCGTTACCGGGTTACGGCCTGATGTAAAGCTCTCCTCCAGGCGTCTCTGCTTTGCGCGAGCCTTTTCCAATTGGTAATACCAAAGGTAGCTAGCGTACTCTCTACCTGGTCCTTCCAACGGAGGCATGGTCTGCCCTTTCGTCACTTCCCTTCGACAACCGTATTGAAGACTCTTCTCACAGGAGCTTCTTCATGCATACGCTCAATATGACCTAGCCAGCGGAGCCGCTGGATTTTAATTTACTTGACTATGTCAATGTCGTCGTAGAGCTCATAGAGTTCGTCATTCCATCGTATGCGGTAGTCGTTCCCAACGCGTAGAGGGCCAAAGATTTTACGGAGTACTTTCCGCTCAAACATTCCTAGGTCGTTTTCATCAGACTGCGACATCACCCATGCTTCAGCGCCATAAAGCAAAACGGGAAGGATGAGCGTCTTATAGAGTGTCAGTTTCGTCTGGCGGGAGTGGTCTCTACTACTCATTTGCCTACTGAGACCAAAGTAACACCTATTGGCAAGAGTGATTCTCCGCTTAATCTCCATGCTGACATCGTTCTTCATTGTGACGGTGGTGCCAAGGTAGACGAAATCCTTGACAACATCAAAAGTATAGTTCTCAACATCAATCTGAGAGTCCAACCGCTGTGTATCTCTACTCGAAGAAAGCATTTACTTCGTCTTGATCTCATTTACCACCAGACCCACCCTGGCAGATTCTCTTTCAATAGCCGCAAAGGCTCCGGTATCCGCTCGCTTTGTACGCCCGACGATATCGATATCATCTGCGTATGCAAGCAACTGGACATCCTTATAGAATACAGTCCCATTCCGATTCACTTCGGCCTTTCGCAACACATTCTCCATCAAAAAGTTGAAGAGGTCGCAAGAGAGGGCATCGCCTTGTCTGAAACCTCGCTTGGTATCAAATGGCTCGGAGAAGCTCTTTCCTACCTTGACGGAGCTGCGCGTGTTGCTCAACGTCATTCTGCATAGTCGTACCAACTTTGCAGGGATACCAAACTCAGACAGTGCGGCATATACGCGATCCCTCAACGGGCTATCAAACGCTGCTTTATAATCAACCAAGAGATGGTGGGTGTCGATTTGTTTTTCGTGGATCTTTTCCAGGATTTGGCTTAGTGTGAATATCTGGTCTATGGTGGACTTGCCAGGTCTAAAACCACACTGATAAGGTCCAATCAGTTCTTTCGCAAACGGTTTTAGTCTTTCACACAATACGCTTGATAGGACCTTATATGCAATAGAAAGTAGACTGATACCACGGTAGTTAGCGCACACCGTGGGATCACCCTTCTTGAGGACAGGGCAGAGGATACCAAGGTTCCAATCATCGGGCATGCTCTCATCTAGCCATATTCTGCAAAAGAGCCGGTGCATGCATATTACCAACTCATTGCCTCCAGTCTTAAACAGCTCAGCAGGCAGGTCATCTGCACCAGATGCTTTGTTGTTCTTGAGCCGCTTGATTGCGACCCTGACTTCGTCATAGCTAGGCGGCGGTATATCCACGCCGTCGTCTATAATTGGGGACATCGGGAAGTTAGCTCCGGGGGCGGCATTGTCATCATCATCGCATGATAGCAAGCCAGAGAAGTGTTCCCTCCACAACCTCAGTGCACCCTGTGCATCCACTACCAGATTTCCCTCTGCATCTTTGCAGGAAGACGGTCCGGTACTAAATCCTTCAGCCAGACGCTTGACTTTTTGGAAGAACTTCCTAACGTCATTCCTGCTCCTGCACATCTCGATCTCCTCTCGCTCACGCTTTTCCTGCTCGAGTTTTTTGCGTCTGAAAAGGCGTCTCTCCATCCTCCTCATTTTCCGATAGTGATCTCGCACAGATCGTGTGGCAGCCGACTGCAGGGTCCTTCTATAGGCGGCGTTCTTTACTGCAGTGGCTTCGCGACACTCCTGATCGTACCATTGGTTCCTCGGCAGTGGGCGTTGGAATCCAAGGACGTTCTCCGCGGCGGAACGCAAGGAGTGGGATATATGTTTCCAAAGTCCCTCGGCGTTATCAGGTTCTGAGGGAGGTTGAGTGAGCTGCTCAGAGAGTTGAGCGGAAAAGGCCTCAGCAGTCTGCTGTGATTGCAGCTTTGTGATGTCCAGCTTTCGCTGCGCACTAGATCGCACATTCTTCGCTAAGCTTAGACGCATGCGAACCTTGGCTGCAACAAGGTAGTGGTCAGAGTTGATGTTGACCCCTCTGAACGTACGAACATCAAGCACGCTGGATGCATGCCTTCCATCAATCACAACATGATCAATCTGGTTGCGTGTAGATTGATCAGGAGACAGCCATGTAGCCTTATGGATATCGGGATGCGGAAATCTGGTACTACAGACTACCATGTTACGCGCCGCGGCGAAGTCAATTAGCCTGAGACCATTGTTCGAGGTGGTCTCGTGAAGGCTGAATTGTCCGACAGTAGGACCAAAGATACGCTCTCTTCCAACCTTTCCATTAAAATCGCCTAACACGATTTTAACATCATGGGCTGGGCAGCGGTCGTAGACAGACTCCACTCTATCATAGAACGCATCCCTGGTCACATCGTCCTTTTCCTCCGTCGGCGCGTGCGCACAAATTAGGCTGATGTTAAAGAATTTAGCCTTGATGCCTTGTTGCCAGCCTTTCGTTCACTGGTGTGAACCGGGAGACACGGTTGCGTAATCTCCGGCCAACAACAAATCCGCACCCAAATTCGTGGCGCTTCGCATGGCAGCTGTAGTAGATGTCACATCAGCTCCTACGCAGCAGCCCTGTCCTGTCCATCGCATCTCCTGGATGGCGGTAATGTCGGCTCTGCACATCCTGAGAGCATCCGCCAGTTGGGTAGAGGCACCATCCCAATTAAGGGTCCGGACATTCCAGGTGCATACCCTCAAATCATAGTCCTTTATACATTTCCATGGGTCGTCAACTTTGGGGGCGTTCCTATCCGAGGCAGTTTTAACATCTTTCATTGGTCGAGGTTTTTTACGCGGTGGGTCCCAAACCCTACGCACAACCCATTTAGAGCCCAGGGAGGGCTTCGCTGCGCACATTAGCTCACTACTCTTACACCGGGTGGCGATTAGAGGAGCTATCCAGGGGGCACCACGAGGAGGTTGTGCGTCAACTTGGTTAAGGTAGAGACAGGTATCACCCTGGCCATTCCCCAGTGAATGGCGATCAGAAGCTTTCACCCTGTTCCACCAGAACCCAGGCCCACCCAAGTTTGTGTTGCTCAGTTCTTTCGCGAATGACTGTAGTCTTTTACATAAAATGCTCGATAGGGAAGGTATTAAGATAGTCGCAGTATGGGGCTGTCTAGAAGTTTGAATCCCCCAAATGTCGGAAATCAAATTTCGAAGTGTGTCTATGTAAGTAGATATTTTGAAAAAAAAAAAGAAAAACAATTCATCAATTTTATACAGACAGTCGGGACGGTGCTCGACAGTGGAATATCTAGTAACCTTTTTCTTTTTAAACACTAAATACGGTGAAATAGCAATGGAATTATCTTTTATGTCTCTTTTATAAGTTCAATATGCCTGTAAACATTTTCCTATCGGGAAGTTCCAATTCACATGTTTTCCTATTTTCTATTATAAGGCAAAAATGACTTTTGTGCTCTTAACTACAGTATTCTTTGGCCAATGTCATTGAATTTTGAAACATAGATCAAAAACACGTATGTGGCAATTTTCAAATTAATATGTTGCGGAGTGCGGCAGTAATTAAGATAAATGGAATGCGGGGCAATGGGGGCATCTATTGAAAAAAGGTGAATACAGTTCTAATGATTTGGCGAATTGGCGACAAAATTTTGTAACTCTAGCTCACATGTATCCATATCTATATAGCGGCATTAAGCCGCGGAAATCTGTCACGGGGCAAGGAGGTAAGATATCGATTTGATTCGGCAAACTCCCTCAGCCTTGAGAAAATTCGCATCATGTCTATACCGACTGGACTATAGCTCTTGATCGCGCCACTTCTACCTGTTATTTACATTGCACAAGCCTATATTACCCTTTTATAATTTGTGTACAGGTTATAAAAATATGCTGATTTCACCCCTCCTCGCTTATAAACTGCTTCAAATTCCACCACATATAGATATATGTAGATACATGTGAGCTAGAGCTACAATTTTGGTGTGGAGACTTCTGTGACCCTAATCGTTAAAAGAGTATACCTCACACCCCCCAATATGTTGATTTCAAAAATGCCATAGACATTTATATATAGATTTTTGATCTATGTTTCAAAATTCAACGACATTGTCCCAAGACTACTAGAGTTATATGTATAAAAGTAATTTTTGCCAACATAAAAAAAGGGTACAGGGTATTCCACTGTCGGTCACCGACTGTCTGCATCAAATTTTTGTTGTTTTTGCATATGCATAGACACACGTCTTGGCAGTTTTTACACAAAGCTGAGCTTTTGAGCTTTCGCTCACACAGATTTTAATAACTGAAAAAGAAGAGTGAGTATACTTTGGGTTTATTCCATCAGTGGCGGAGCTATAATTTCAGATTCAATATCTCGCTCTCTTTCTGTAACGATTTTATTTGCTGAGCAATCCAAACAAATCAGGCAAAGCTTTGGCGCTCGTCAAAAGCGTATAAAATGCAATGTTATCTCATATTACAAACTTAGTTCAACCGCTGCGCAATAAGCATCGGTATTCAACTCTCCGAGGTTTTAAAAGAATTCGGAATCTTCGCACATAATTATGTTTATCACAATTGCGTTTCTTAGCTTAGTCCTAACGCTGGGCTATAGCTACTATTTTCACATGTACAACTACTGGGAACATTTGGGTGTGCCCCATGAGAAACCATGGCTGTTCATGGGTAGCATGCGTGGTCTGGGTACTAAACGTCACTTTCGTGACGTCAATCAACGCATTTACGAACGTTTTAAGGGTAAGACCCCCTTTGCAGGCATGTTTATGTTTCTGAAGCGTACTGCCGTCATACTCGATCCGGAGTTGATTAAGATGGTGCTCATTAAGGACTTTAGTGTATTTCACGACCGTGGGCTATTCAACAATGTGCGAGATGATCCCTTAACAGGACATTTGCTTACACTGGATGGCGAGGAGTGGCGTTTCATGCGCAACAAGCTGACGCCAGTGTTTACCTCCGGAAAAATGAAGCACATGTTCAGCGTAGTTGTAGAAGTTGGACAACGCCTGGCTAATGCCTTGAATGCAGCAGTCGAAGTGTTGGATACCGATGTGGAGCTGAAGGAACTATGCGCACGTTATACCACAGATGTCATAGGAAGCTGTGCCTTTGGCTTGGATTGCAACAGCTTGTCAAATCCTCATGCTGAATTTCGAGTCAAGGGGCGCATGTTGTTTGATAAACCACGTCATTCACAATTGGTGCAGGCTTTCATCTTTACCAATCCTAAGCTGGCCAGAAGATTGCGTTGTAAATTGCTGCCGGACGATCTAGCTGAGTTCTTTATGGATGCTGTGCGCAGCACGGTGGATTACCGACTGAAAAAAGGCACAAAACGCAATGATTTTCTGGATCAGTTAATAGAGCTGCGGGCAGAAAATGAGAAGGACGCCGCAGCACAGGGACAAGACATTGATTTGAACCACGGTCTGACCATTGAGCAAATGGCTGCACAGTGCTTTGTCTTTTTCGTAGCTGGCTTTGAGACCTCCAGCAGCACCATGGCATTCTGTTTATACGAGCTGGCTTTGCAGCCGGATTTGCAGCAACGTTTGCGGGAGGAGATTGAGGCAGTCTTGAAGGACACAGACGGTGTGCTGAGCTACGATGCCATGCAGCAGATGAGCTATCTAGAGCAGGTGCTGGCGGGTAAGCTAAATCTCAAACGGTTAGAGCTTATGGTTTATCTCACATTGCTTTATAGAGACTCTGCGGAAGTATCCAATAATACCACATTTGGTACGCAGTGCGACGAAAACTTATTTAATACCCGGCACGCGTTTGGTCATTGAGAAGGACACCACGGTGGTGATACCTGTGCATGCTATGCATCATGATGCCGAGCTATATCCAGACCCGGAGCGTTTTGATCCTGCGCGCTTTGAGCCCGAGGCCATTAAGGCGCGTCACTCTTTTACATATTTGCCGTTTGGCGATGGCCCACGTAACTGCATTGGTCTACGCTTTGGCAAAATGCAGGCAAAGATTGGCTTAATCTCTCTGCTGCGCCGCTATAAGTTTGGCATTTCCATGAGGACCGAAATTCCACTCATAATGAGCAATAAAGTTTTTACGCTCAGCACCCAGCAGGGTATACATCTAAAAGTGGAGCGTATTTAAGGGCGGTACGAGCTGTTTTCATACTTAAAGTTGTTATTGGATTCACTTATCGAGGTATACTATGAAGTAGTCAAATATGATAACGGTTTGTACTTGTAATATCATTCAAAAACCCACTTTAAGCAACTAAAGCACTTTGTTATATTTCCGTGCTCGTCCTTGATAATATTTTATAGTCATTCTATATATGTATGTGCCGGCAATTTTTAAATCGTTAAGCCTTAATTTGTTTTTGAATACCCATCGAACAAAAGCTATTTTGATAGGAGCACTCTACTCCAACGCACTCAAAGACAGAGTTGGATTGGTTTTGTGTTCGAATTCGGTTGAAAGAGTTTTCTGACTCAACACTGAATAAGTTTTTTATTATTATTATTCTGTTTTCCATTGAAGCGTGTTTTTTAGATTTTTAAACTATAACTTTTTAGATACTAATTATTTAAGTTTTTACTTATTTCGGTTATTTAATAAAGGGTATATTATATAATTTAAAAAAAATCAATTAAAAACTTCGTAAAGCAAATAATTGTGTGTTTCGGTTTAGTTCCACTATACGGCTGGAGCGAGCCCCTAAAAAAGTTCTTCTATACGAACAAGCTGACGAAGTAGGATTACAAATTTTAATAAATAGCTCTGAAAAGCAGTGTGCCATCCCATGTAAGAAACGAAAGGAAGACTTCAGAAGTTGTAAGTACTTCTACTGTTTCTCACTTTCAAGTCCGACTAGGTGATTGTGAATCTTTATCATGGATAATGTGTACATTTTTATTCAAGTTGACAATTTTTTATTTTACTTTTACGTTAGTGCTATTGGAAAGGTGCTTATTTTTCCAGTATTAGAGAAACAAAGAACAAAATAAACCTATCTATATAAATAAATATACATATATAAAAAAATTTAATGCAGACAGTCGGGACGAAGCTCGACGGATACCCTGTACCCATTTTTGAGGGGTATGAGCGTAATAAAGGTAACTGTACTACGTTGGTAGGGGGATGGTGCGGAAAAAGATCAACATTGGCAAAAGTTATCAGGAGCAGTAGTCGAGTCTATACAGCCATGTCCGTCTGTCTGTCCGTGTTGTCGCATCGTTCTCGGAGACTATCACTCGGAGCCAGTGTATCCAATTTAGCTTTTTTCCCGCTAGATCTAGCTTTTTTTTAAGCCTGACGGCGGGAAAGAATTGAAAACAGCGGGCAGCGTGAATTCTAGCTTTTTTAGCTTTTTTTATATTTCAGTATATAAATTAAATTTGTCATCTGGCAAAGCTTAATATTACTGTTAAAAAATTTGGCAACATCGAAATTTATTTAAGCAAAAGTGTGGTTGCAGAGCTCGGAGTTCAGGGACTGGCTTAGAAAAGATTTGGAGGATTGTTCGCGGGCGAATAATATAATTGCCAAAATTTCTGATTTGCGTGCACATGCTGCAACTAAGAATCATCAAAACGCCAAATAAACAAAATTGATTTTGTGCAGTTGCCTACGAAAACTGTTGAACAGGAGATGGCGATTAGCCTTTTTGTAGCGCAACATACTGCTATTGCAACAGTTGACCATTTGGGAGAATTGTGTGACCAAAAGTTTGAGGATAGCAGCACAGAATTTGAGATCCACAAACAAATTGAAATGTTTTCGGCTCAGAATACATTACGTGCCACAAAAGATAGCATAATCACAATTTTAAAGCACTTTCAATAAAAAAACATTGAAGATATTGAGCGTCATTACAATGATATACATTTAGTTAACTGGGAGTTTAAGGAGGACACCGCAAAATGTTGGGCAGAAGTGCTTAAATATCAGGACGCAGGAGGGAAGGCCCGCTTTAAAGATTTGGCAAACTTCGGTATCTGCATGCTATCTTTGCAGTGGTCTAATGCGGAAGTGAAGCCGGTTTTTAGCCAAATGAATATTGTTAAGTCAAAGTTGCGAAACCGTCAAAAACCTCAATACGTTAAAGCCCATTGTGAGTACCGAACCGAACAACACTAAAGACAATGATATTTTAATTTCCAGATACGGCTTGAAACTTCATGGGAAGTGCTGTTACCAGTACCAGCTGCCAAAAAATGTTCTTAAATTGGTCGGCACTACCAACAGTAACTCGAATGTTGATGATGATATCGTCGATTTCGACAATATATTCAACGATTTATATTAATTTAAAAAAATAAAACTCTTTAATACCCTTTTATACTATGTATACACGGTATAAAAGTTTTATATATTTACCTTTTTTTTTTGCTTTTTAACGACAATATCTTTTTTTTTTAGCTTTTTTTTGGTCGTGAAAAGTTGGCAACACTGCTCGGAGCAGTAGCTCACAACTATAAAATTGCACTCGTTTTGAACATTTAACGGGAACGTCTTCATTTCAAAATTGGAATTTTTATTTCCTTTCATTGCTTAGCTTTTCACTATTATCTGCCCGACAGTGGAATACCCTGTACCCATTTTTCCCATAAATACTAAATCCAGCATAAGCTGAAATCGGTATGGAAGTATCTACTTTTATGTCTCTTTTCACAAGTTCGTATGACTGTCATCATTTACATATTGGAAAGTTCCAATTGAGAAGTTTCCATATTGGGAACATTGTTATTATGGGTGGCAAAAATTACTTTTATGCCCAGAACTTCTGTATTCTTACACCTAAAATCTCTAAAAATCTTGAAATATAGATTAAAACGCCAATTATAAAAATTTATGCTGTGGCAGTAATTAATAAACCGATTGCGGGGGGAGGGAAATATTTTCCTAATGAAAAAAGGTGTGCATAGATTTATTAATTAGGGTCACACGAGTGTCCACACCAAGCAAATTACATCACACTACATCGGCAACGACTTCGACAACGACAACGCACGCACACAAAAACCTCGCCAAATCGCCGGAAAATTTGTCAGAGTGCTTAAATCGTTGAAAAACATAAAATATCCAATCGCAATACTTTTTTGCGGAAAAGTAAAAAAATGGCCTTTTAATTCTGTATAATATTGGGAAGAGCAAATAGCACTACATGCATTTTACACTCCTCAATCAGTGCAAATCTTGCATAGTGTTTCCAGCACGCTTCTTTCGGAATGCTAAATGAGAAGGCAAACCCGAGCGATTCACAAAGCAAAACCACATGAAAAATTACGTGCCAACTACGTTCCAAAAGAAAAGTTATTTTGCCTAGGCAATCGCTATGTTAATTCGAAAGGAAGAAGTCATATTTTTGAATGTACTTCTGCATGAAATGTGCCAGAAGTACTTTTTTCATGCTGCCAAGTCCGACTGGGAAACGGTTCAGTGAAGCTTTTTATAAAGTGTTAGTTTTGTCTGGTAAAAGTGGTCTCCACTACTGGCAATAATTGTGATGGGGGTTTCAAGGTAGACAGAACCTTGGCAACTTCAAAATTATATTTTTCAACATCAATCTGAGAATTGAACCGCCACGCCTCTTGACTACAAAGAGTATTATAGTAATTAAGATGAATCCCGTTGAAATGAAATGTATCTATTCCCTTGACAGTGTATGTGTGACGCTGTTTCTCTCTCTTTTTTCGACTGACATTCTTAGGCAATGTTGAGAAAGAGAAAGAGCCTCTGCCTTAAGAATGCACGCAGTTTAGCAAGTTTCGGATTCCACACTACGACTTTCTGGTCCTTGTTTTACTCGATGAAAACATATATGTATACTTTGTCTTGCTCTCATTTATAAGCAGACCCTCCCTTGCCCCTTTTTTGCAATAGCCGCAAAGGCTACGGCCACTGCTCGCTTAGTATGAACCCAATCCGAGTCTTACTCATTTTCTTTCATTTGGGGTTTTCCGTGGAGGTTCTCAAATCCTGGGATAGCTTTGCTGCGCAAATTAGGGGTAAACATGAATTCTATACTGTTGGTGAATGGGACAGCTTGGTATGGAAATTTATGGAATTACTGTAGCCCTGTAGAATCACATTGATATTGGTCAGTGAGTATAAGACCAGATTCAGGTTGTTAGTTTATACTTGGTTTTAGAACACCGATGTGTTCAGAGAAATGGAATGACAAATGAACTGGCAATCAACTAGACACGGACCATTTTCCATAGCAAAATAAAAAAAAATGCTCAAAAAAATGTCTTTAATTAGCCAACAAGGAGTTACAGTAGTCTTGTCAGATTGTCAACACATAATAATTACTAACAAACACATTCAAAGGCACATAACTCTAAGACCCAATGGTTGTATGTTATGCCATTAGAAAATCATTAGCTTGGAAAAAATTTGAGATACGAACCTTTATTGAAAATGTTTGTACGGCAAATTTTTCAGTTTTCAGAGTTCTGTTTACTCACACAGACACTCCTTTGGGAAAACTGTCATGATGCTTGATTTCTTTGGAGTAAAACAAAGTGGTTTTGTGTTCGAAAACTGCAGCTGCGGCAACAGCAGCAACAACATCAAAACTTCATTTCCCAACAAGCAGCTTTAAGCATTTGCATTGAAAGCAAAAAGAAAAGCTGCAGCTGCTGCTCATGAAAATTACAAATTGAACAGTGAAAAAAGTTTACACTGTGGCTCCTTTTTTGTTTTGTTTTTTTGATTTTCTTCAGTATTATCAGTTCAAAGCTTTTTATCACACCCTGCAAAACGTGGCAAACTTGGAAAATTTGACAGAAAACAACTATGAAAACTGCACATCATTGTCAGACAATCAGCTTGCTTGCAAAAATCGAAAGCAGCGCCATTTTTTTTTTGTTGTTTTCCGTTTTTAGACTCATTTGCATATTGCCATTTTTTTTAATAAATTTTAAATTATGTGCAACGCACTGGTTTCTTTGCCTCACCATTTTTGCGTAATTTTTGTTGTTGTCTAATTTTGCTTGCCGCTCAGCTGCGCCATTTTGTTTGCTGTTTTTGGTAGCTTATGGAGTGGCATTGTAGGCGTCTGAAATTTTTATGAGCCGCACATACACACACACATATACACGCTGCCAATTATGCGACCGGTATTTGTATAAACGTATGCGAGACTACGGGGGGCGTGGCAGTGGGCGCATTACTTAAGTGGCTTTAAGCCAGGCAGCAGCAAGGACGTTGCCTTGCATATTATACTACATTCAGCATATCACTGTCATTCTCTGCATAAGTATTGAGGCGTGACTGCTTCTCCCCTTCACTGTGCACCACTCTCGCTTTTCCTTTCCTGCCCGCATGTCTCTGTCAGTGTGTGTGTGCGGGTGTGTGTGTGTTTGTACGTGAGCCTTCATTTAAATTTCAATAGCGTATGCATATACTCCGTGATTTCAGTGCACATTGGCATGCCGCGTCCTGCCAGTACCTTCTGTCGCTTCGTCCGGCCTTGTCTATCAGCTGCGTCTGTTGCGCCATTCATTCCAATCATTGAGTCGCATTACGCTCACATATAAAAAAATAAAAAAAGTAAGAAATAATATTAAAGTCCACTCACACATACATAAACAAGCTGTCAATGGAATGCAAATGTTTGCCAAGGATGTCTTCATGATGAATTCTAAAGATATTTTCGGATAGGCTACATCCTGCACAATTAGCGCTATGTCGCTCACCTCTTATGTCAATTAGTCAGAGATGGCAGCGTGAGTCACGTATGTGTACAAAGCCTATTTGTAATAAAAATGTGCATCAAATGTTGTTAAATTAAAAAGACTGCTTCTAGATATTTATATTTGTCTCGCTCACACTCGCTCTAAATGCGCTTTGGCAGTGGTTGCCGCTGCCGTCTTCGATCAGTGTTTGAGCAGCATTGATTCAGCGCGGTCAAGGCCGTATAGTTTGAGAAGCAGGTAAATATTAGTGCAAGTAAAACGCATGAAAAATGTATATAACGAAAAGAAATGAAATAATTTAATAAATATTTCAGCTAAATCCTATTTGAAGGCAGACTTATCTACTTAAGACGCCCTTTCACACGTAATATACATGACTGCTGATACCACTGCTTTGCATCGAATTTCTATGCAAATTTTTGTATCGATGCGTCGAAGTCTATGCGCGTTAGTAAGGTATATGGTATGCGCCGGATAGGGGGTTTATTTAGCAAAAGGTCCACATTAAATAATATTAGCCCATCATAAGCCTACATCCAAAATTTTGAATCTCTAGCTTATATATTATATTATACTAGCTGAACCCGCGCGCATTGAAGAAGCCTTAAAAAACGTATTGTATATATTGTATCAGGAAGAATGTAATCACAAATGCAAAAATACATACATACATATATATTCCTTCTCCTTTCCCTTCTAATTCCTCTTCCGTCATACCTCTGCCTCTGTAAAATGAAAAAATCCAAAATATTTGCTCTAACTCTTATAGTCTCCAAGAACGGAGCGACAAGACGGCCAGATAGACGGAGATGGCTATATATGTTAGACGCGGCTTTTGCTCCTGATAATTTTTGCCATGGAACTTATGATCCACCTTTTGCCTCTTACATAGACAAATCTATAATACCCTGTCACCCTTTCTGTACAGGGAATAAAAAAAACGCACTTTATGGCTTTCCATTGTATTCATATATTACATCAATATAATGGAAGTCTTCAGGCCGTCTACTTCAGCCACACACACAAGACGTTCCGTGAGTGAGGTTCCATCACTGCTTATCGCACACAAAAGACCTACTTAACTAGGCTCTTTGTACTTTGTGTACCGCTCTATGCAGAATTGAAATATGCTCCTGGCGCCACAACGCCTAAAAACACACGTAAACTATCTACATTTTAAGTGCAAAATGAACACACGAAAATCAGTTCACCAAGTTGTTTCCGACCTACCATGATTGGGCAACTGCAATGACCGACTTCCGACGCCTGACTATGTTCCGGAGCACATCTGCTCGTCTACTGTGACACACGTCTCTAACCCACCGATACCATACAGAAATGTAGTACACTGCCATTTCGCTACCATGACACCAAGTGACTATTACTGCTCTGGTTTCTACAAGCGCTCTCGTTTTGAACATTGTATTATTTATCTGCTAATCTGACCCATTACTAATCTGACACAATGATAGATTTTAGGCACGATATCTGGAACACGCTACAGTGATCCGGCAGACTAAAAGTTGAACTTCTCTGAAAATGCACCAACTCGAACACGTTTCATCTTTTTCTAGAAAATATTAAAAAAGAAAATAAATAAAAATAAATTTAAAAATTACGTCATGGCTACCTTTAACCCTTCCTCCCCCCTCCCCCCATTAACATAATCAATTAGGTAAATCCCTACTTCCTATTAGTTATTATGCAATATATGGAAGGCCGCTTATGTGAAACGTCATAAGCCGCGCTTTGGGGGTTAACCAGCCAAGTAAGACATTGGGTTATGTGAAAGGGTACGATGTTATATGTTAGCTTGAAGCATTTTGCGAAAATTGGTTCATGGAATAGCAAAGGCAATAACATTACAAACGATACATGTATAATTGCCACATACTTTAATCTTGATCCACTGCATTAGTAGTAATCGGTTACTCTCAAATCAAACATGCATTTTTATGAAAAGAATTTGATTCGCATGGAGACGCTATCATTGGTCCTACTGGTAATTACAGGTGTAAGCTTTAAGATACTTCCAACAAGTTTAAATCTAAACATTACTTGCTCAATTTCAAGATGTCCAGGATAAGCTAAGCGTCGTTGTTGCTAGTTTTGGCTAACACTTGATTGTCGAGCAAGTGCTCTTAGCGTGTTTTGTTGTCTGTAGCTGCTGCAGCAGCACTTGTTCTACCGCTTGAGACTGTTCCACTTGTCTGCTTCTTATAACTTTATTGCTTGTTTACCTGTTTCCTTTCTTACTTTTCTTACCTTTTCTGCATTATGGCTAACAAGTAGGACTCTGTGGGCTGCCTGTCTACAGTGTCATGTCATGTTTGTTGGGTTTAAGTGTACTTAAAGTGTGTGTGTTTACGGTATTTTATAATGCAACTACTGACGTCAGTCAAGTGTCAAGTCGGTCGGACTCTTTCATGCTTAAATATAATTACAAAATTAAATAAACGTTAAAAAATGACAATATCTGGTTTTTTAAAGCAAGATATTCAAGCAGAGTTTATTTGTCATTTCATTTGATTTACAGTAGGGATTCGCTTGCTGCATTTGTTTGATAATTTGCTGTCATTAAATTAAAGCACTTTAAACTGTGTTAATTGCATTAAAATATAATTAAGCTAGGGAAACAAAGAGAAAAGCAAAACTGTGCAAAAATTGGAAATTAATTTGGACTCAAACCGCTTAAATGCCTGGATCTGGTGCATTATTGTGTGCTTATTCGTCAGTTCTTTTGTTTGTTAATATTTAATTTTCAATTAAGGCTGAATCAATTTGGGTACAACATTGCGTATGGAAAACTAAATCACACATACGCACTGTTAAACGTTTTTACGGCTATGCATAAAAATTGACGCTCAAAGTTATTAAAGTTTAAGCTGCTGAAAAGCCAATCAAATGCGTGTAAAAAGGCACACACACACAGCACCCGAAAGTATGCTATAAATTTGGAACATTTTACGACTTTGCTTCGATTCGATGTTCCTAACCACAGGTGAAGAAAGGCTTATAAGATGGCGATGACGACAATGACTCACAAGATGAAGATGAATACAAAGGCATCAACAAAGACAACAAAAATAACATTGACACGCCCCATACGCTTCGCCAAACAACTTTAATTTTATTGCATTGCTCCCCAGAAAGCAAATAAAATTGTCTAAGAGAAAAGCAAAGAAAACTCAAGCCAAGTTAAAAGCAAAAGCGGAAATGTGAAAATGTGAAAATGCGTAACAGAGCGACGACGGTACACACAATGCGTACTGTTGGCTCCTTGTTCCTGGTTTTTGCTTCTAGAGATGGCTGTTGACTAGCTGGACGGACGCCCTACTGTCTGCTTGGGCTGATGAGTATTCCAGCTATCTGGGCGTTAAATGTAGCACATAATAAGGTTTTGGCAACAGCAACAGTGCGTCAAGCCAGCCAGCTGCCCCCGAGATCCGCCATGCTCCTTGGTGGCACATACACTGAAGGTTTGCCGCAGCTCGAAACGGTTCGGCTAGGTTTGGTTTGGTTTGGTTTGGTTTGGTTCGGTTCTACTTGGTTTGTCTTGGTTTTCGTTTGCCTTTGTACGAAATGCAATAAAATAGCATAAAAATGTTGAGCATGTGGCTCTTATTTATATTGTAAGTGAGCTTTGTGTGTGTGTGCGCTGTAGTTTGCGGTAGTTACACGCGGCATGTGGGCTGCACAGGGGTGTTTCCGCGCAGGGGTTGCAGAGGGGTGTTTCCGCGCAGCGGTTGAAGAAATTCAACGTTGTATAACTTATCATTTAAAGGTGACAGTTAATTTGGCTGGACAATTTGCGCCTGCTCAACAATTTGTTGCCTTATATAGTATAGTGTAGTGTTTGTTTATCCTCATTAAGATGTAAAGTGTGAAAGCATTTTTATTTATGCTAAATGTGATTATTGTAATTTAGCTTAACCACCGTGATAGCGTATCATTGCACACGAATCTCAATTACAATTTTTGGCAAACTTTTCACTAAACTGTACAATGTGCCTTTGGTTTTTATAGTCTAGGGAGCAGCCGTGTTTTATTTTCCGTACTATAGTGACTGTGTTTTGAATGAAATTTAAATTTCTCGATTTCAAATCTAAATTGGGCGTGAGTAAGCTTAGAAATGATCCAATAAGTTGTTTCAATTACTGCATCCATCAAAGCTACTGCAAAATCACTCTTGATTTATGTATAACAATGAAAATACTAAATTTGTAAGTTGGATTCGCCAGAGCATATACATTCGGGTATTTTACGAATACTCTATACATGTGCAACGAAAAAGTTACAAAGAATGTTCACATTTAGACACCGAAAGATTGTGCAGCAATTTCACAGTAAAATCTTGCTTCTCGCTCCCACGCATCCTGTTGTTCTTTGTCTTTCGCTCTGAGCAAATATTCTTTTTTTTTTTGGAGTATTGCAGCCTTCTACCAACTTTTGTATACAAGGCTATATCGAGCATATTTAGTGAAAGACTGATTCCATTAGCTAAACAATAGAAGGGCCTCTTCAGTGTGGCTTCAGGCTTGGCAAGTCCACTATTGGCCAGATAATCACACTGCGTCAAAACCTGGAAATGACCCACGCATACCAAATCGACACCCACCATCTCTTTGTCGATAATAAAAAAGTATTTAATAGCCCGTCCGGTGATCGCGCATATGGTGCTGTGTCTGAGTTTGGTATCGCTACAAAGGTGTTACTATTTAGCCGAATAACGTTGAGCAATACAATCAGCTGCATCAAGGTAGAAGAGGACCCCTTTGGATTTTTTGCACAGAGCCATGCTTTATACAAGGCGATGCCTTCTCCGGTAACCTCTTCAACGTTGTCATAAAAAGTGTGTTGCGAAAGGCGGGAGTGCACTTTTTTCTATAAAAGTTTCCTTTTGGTCGAATGATATATCTTTTCTTCAAGTAGAGAGACAGGTTGGTTCAACTCTCAGATATATGTGTTGTCATGGATTTCACCTACTTTGGCACCACCGTCACAACGAAGATTGGTAGCATATGGAGATCAAGCGGAGAATCACACTGAGCAGAAGAGACCTTTCTCGCCAGACGAAACTCAAACTCCACAAAGTTTGATTTTTGGCTCTTTACTCGTTTGCAAAGAGTACTATATTCGCTCGAACTATGATATCGATCCCACAATCATGTTTTGCATATGGACGAAATTGCTACTGGTAGCCAGAGATCTAATGATGCTTTAAGAGGAAGGCTACTAAAGGGTTTTACTATCACGGAGTGGAAAAAACTTGTGCGAAGCAGAGGCGATTGGATGAGTTCCCTCCATCAGGCTGTAACCAATTAAATGATTGTTATATAAGAAAACGCTGAATTCGGTTTATTGAAAGTCAACAAATGTAACCAACTATTCAGCGGAGTCTAAAAGCTTTTTTAACATAACGTTAAGCCCATTATCTAAACAAAAAGTCCTATGGGCTGAAGTATATTTCCATATTTATTTTAATAGCAATTTAAGCCATATAGTCAAGAGGGAGGCGGATTCGCAAACAGCCAAAAAGAATTTTGTTATTTTTCATCGAATAATAAAAACAGGGATTGGGTAAAAACTGAATATAAATATACCACCAATTTTATACAACTTAAAAAAAATCTTTCACTTTTGTCGGACTTTTTTACACTAATCCGAATTGTTTAAAATGCGTGAACTACGGCTTCAAGTTACTTTTGGGAGCCAACTGGTCTTCGGGATTTTTCAGACTGCTATTTAAAGTTTGTGGGTTGTTTTGTGATTGGGTCATTTTGGCATTTTTTAAGCTGTCAAAAGAGAAATTCTATATAAACGCTAGTAAAGAATAGTTGCAAAAATCTATAATTACTTTTAGACATTTTTCATAAGCCATATAGGTGTTCTCAACCACTATTCATCAAATTATGAACATACTATTACATTTAAATAGTAAGTGCATATCGCTAATCTAAAAATATACCATACATATTCTATTCATTATTATCTAATCGTCTTTTTAGTTGAGGGAAACTATACTTTGTCTTGCTCTCATTTACAACATAATCACATTGGTATATTCACTTTCAATAGCAACAAAGGTTCTTATAACTGCTCACGTAGTTCTATTAATGATATCGATATCATCGACGATTGAGTGCAACTGGACACTGTTTTAGAAGATAGTCCCATTCCGACTCTGGCGTACTCGGAGTGCAGTTTTCTCACCTTGACGGAGTTGCATGTAACTTTTTCTCGAAATAATATGATTTTTTAGTATCATCACAAAATAGAGTAGGGACACAACGTACGCCTTTTCGGTCCCCAACTTATCATAGTAGCTGCGCCTCTGCTTGAAATATTTTCTCATCTTCAGCTTGTTTGCAGGAGTCTGTTTTCATTTTTTTTTTTAGCTTTTCCACGCACTGTGACGCCACGGTTTGAGTTTCGCCAAGGCCTAACCAAGAAGCACTTGATACAATACTATCAGCCGTCATCGTTTTGTCACATCACACTTCTATGTCTGTGTATCTGGGTGTATGTGAGAGTGTTCGTAGTTCTTATCTAATGTTACAAAACGAATGGCATGGTGACCCCATTTCAAGTTATTTTACAACTTGTTTGTATATATTGTCTCCTTACCAGCAGCCACCCAGTCATCCCAACTGGGTCCGCCTCCACCCAGCTGGGCCCCCCTTCACCCAGCTTCTTTCTTGACCCACATAGCAGTAAGTGTATGCACGCTTTGTGCTTTTGGGCTTTGTGCTGACTTTTTGCTTGATTTGCTTTTACTAAATTAATCAGCAGGCAAGTGTATATCAGCGTTGTTTTCAACAACTGCCGCAGACAAGCGGAAAAACAGACAGGCTTCGGCAGAGAGACAAAAGGAAGGACAGCCGGACGTACAGACAAAATGCTTAGCAGCGTTTTCCAATTAGAGCGCCGGCTGTCATTACGTTAAATCAAGCACAAATATATCTTTAAGCCCACTGAAGTTTCAGCCTCAGAACTATTCCCAGAACTGCAGTTATGCGCATGCTCTGGTCTTTAACAACTTTGAATATGAAATGGAAATATGAAATTCTGTTGGCTAAAGCAGCAAATTCTCTAAGAGTTACATAAAACTATTTCATTTCACCTAATTTTATTCTCTACATATTATGTTTTATGCATTCTTGTTTCTTTTGCCCTGCAGTGCAATGCAATGTTGCCTTGTGTAAAAATATCAAGTATACGTAGCGTTGCTGCACTAGGCTTCTTAAAAAAGAGTGTTGCTGATTTACACACTTATACACATACAAGGTACAAGGTACAAAGACGTTTGTATTCAAAATAAGAAGTTGAAAGTAGCTGGTAAAATATATCATTCCTACAAAAACTGCTTAAAAAGTTTTGTGCACAGTAAAAATATTATGTGCAAGCAAAAGTAAAAAGTAAATCAAAAAAAGTTGCCATTTTTGGGTTTAACCAAATTCAATATACACTACTTAATAGTATGTGAATTCTCTTCATAAACTTCGCAACTTTCGAAATATCGATCCAAAATTGACCGGAAAGGGTATGTTTTAGTCATAGGCTTTTTTCTTATTGCATTGTGTTACCAATTTATGTGTAGTAAATAATCTATCTCTCTGAATTATTTGGCAGGTACATTTATTTATTTATTTATTTTATATTCTCGATCTTAGTCAATTAGTCGGAAAACCCTTTGGATTCTGCTTCTCTATAAATAAATTATCGGAGTGATTGATTCCCTAAACTAAATCAGTAAGCTTTAGTCCACGCCGCATTTTCGAGTAATTCGAATCACTTTTTTTTATATAAACATAAACCTGCATATCGGGAGTTATAAATAAATTATATTACTTTTATATAATTAATTTGGTCAGGGAACATACATATGGTCTGCCACGCCTCCTTCTGACTGTTACGTACATTGCCCAATTCTATAATACCCTTTAATATAGAAACCTTCTCCTGATACGATATTTTTGCGCAACAGCGACGATATGTGCGTATGATCATAGAGTTCCATTAGACAAAAAAACATGAAAATTTGAATAGCTCTTAACTACTTTTGAAAGAAAGAAATAGACATTTCAGTGCTATAGAAAATGTTGTCTCCTCTTGCATTGAAAATCACACAAGAAAGCTACGAATTTTACACTCTTTTTCACAACTGAAGAAAAAACCAAGTGCAGTAAAATATATCTCATACGCCAAGTGCACACCTTTATGCAAATGCACACTTACATATACATATGTACATACTATATAGTATATACTTAGCTTTACTTACATATACATATGTACATACTATATAGTATATACGTATATGTATATAAGCATATGGAACGAAAACTGGCACTGCTGTGTTGTGCCTCTTCTACACAGCGAGAAAAATGCCAATAAAATAAACATTCAAAAGCTCAAAAAACGAAAGAAATTTATTGTTTAAATACGTGAAGTAAGTAAATCAAGCATACGGTGAAATGGTAGCGGATGCATCTACTTTTATGTCAGTTTTCACAAGATCGATATGTCTGTAAGCATTATCCTATTGGAGAGTTCCAACTGAGAAATTTTCCTTTTGGGAAGTTGATTATTATAAAATGAAATATAAAAGTAATAAAACTACTTTTATGCCCATTGGGTTGTGTTGGTAAAAAAATCAAAATTTGTTTTTTGCATTTTCTGAAAGTACATGTCCTAGAGAATCTTTTCCCAATAAATCATAGAGATCTGAGCAGTATAACTAATTTGGCAACTATGGATAGCGCGCTATCTGCAATTGCGATTCATCCGCAAGTCAAGCTTTACGAGCGTTTATCTCGAAACTTTTTTTTTCTCCAAAAAGTGCGTTTGCGGTGATCACAGTTTCTGAAGAGCCATTAGCCCGATCAATCTGAATTTTGGCAGGCTTATTTTTAACAATAGTAGCCTCTGAGTGAACGAAGGATTTTTAATTTTAGGAAAACATGTTTATTCTTGCAGCAAAAACCTAAAGCTCAGACGTTTAAAAATCAAACTCTTTAGAAAGTTTTTTATCAACAAAAAATTTTTTTTTTAAATGCCCACTTTTTCTCGCTCATAAGTGTATATAATGTTAATCGATTGCGGGGGAAGGGACGCTGCTATTGAAAAACGGGTGAACACAGTTTTAATGTTTAGGGTCACACGAGTGTCCACGCCAAGTAATTTCAATCTTACATGTATCCATATATACATGTAGTGGAATTTTGTAGGAGTTTATTTATTATTTATTTGACTATAAGTTTTAATGTATTTATCCGATTTTGATATTTTCTATAAGGTAGAAAATGCTTAGCACATAAGCATAATACAAATCTCTGTCAAGTTTTGCAGCTGCAAGCTGCGAAAGTCTGCTGCTCAACCCAATTCGATAAACTTTTTCTTACATGAAATTACAAGTTTTTTTTCTAAAAATTTTCATCTTATGATTTCGCAGATTTAGCGACACATACAGAGGGAGGGACGGATACGGTCCAACCGCTACCCCAAGCAATGCTCAGAGTTTTGGCCTGTGCAACTTATGGTCTGCCACGCCTCCTTCTGCCTGCTGTACCAATCTCCAATACCCTTTTAAACTTTGTGTAAAGAATATAAAAAATGCACTAATTGTGTCTATATGTGTTCTTAATTTGGGAGTTGCAAATCAAAAGAGACGGGGAAAAAAATCAGGAAGATAGCCATTTCTCGTTTGCGCCCTTGCTGAGACAGCTGGATCTGCTTCTTTGAGGTTTCGTCGTTGATAGGCATAACGTTATTTAGACGCTCGATGTTAATCCTCTTGACTATGTCAATGTCGTCGTAGAGCTCATAGAATTCGTCGTTTTATCGGATGAGGTAGTCGTTGCCAACGTATAAAGGGCCAAAGATCTGTCGTAGTACTTTCCGCTCAAACACCACATTTTTATAAGACTGTGTCATCACCCACGCTGCAGCAACATAAAGCAGAACGGAAAGGATTAGCCTCTTATAGAGTGTTAGTTTTTTTTTTTGGTCGAGGGTGATCCTCTTTTTGATCTGCATGCTGACATCGTTTTTCATTGTGACGGTCTCTCCCATTTACAACCAGTTCCACCCAGATTTTCTTACAAAAGCCGCAAAGGTTCCTATAACTGCTCGCTTAGTACGAACAATGATGTCGATATCATCCGCTTGTATGCACTTTAGCCTTTCGCTACGCAGTCTCCATCACAAAGTTGATGAGGTTGTAGGAGATGGCATCGCCTTGTCTGAAGCCTCGTTCAGTATTTAAAGGATCGAAGTTGTTCTTTCTTCGTGTGTCGCTCAATGCCATTCTACAAAGTCCCACCAACTATGCAAGGATACCAAACTCAGACAGTGCGGCATATAACCGATTCTTCAACGAGCTATACAACGTTACTTTATACTTTACAATCGACAAAAACTGATACAATGATGTCGTCATCACTACACTTACATCAAACGTAAATGTCTGCTTTGTTCTTACAGTGTTTTTCTTTTAAGCGAATATGCTTGATTTTAGCTAGATGTACACTATGATTTCTCTCTGTGTAGGTGTTCATCTCTTTAGTTTGAAAAATATTGTGCTGGGAATTAAGAATGACAGAATTTTGTTGTTCTTTTTAGCGATGAAAAATGTACCATATTTATATGCACGAGTGTAGTTAGAAGCAGCTTAATTCCACAAATAAAGTGCGAGAGAGAGGCAGATAAAGAGGGAGAGAGAGGGAGAGGGAGAGAGAAGAAAAAACTTGTTTAATTGCGAATTACACGCAATGTAAAATGTCATCCAAAAAAAAGTCTCGTTTATGCAAATTTAACTACGAATTATGAAATGAAATTGCAATGAGTTGAAATGTTGTGTTTTCTTGTTTTAGCAACTGGAACAGGAACTACGGATCTTGACCAAAAAAGTTGTAAAAGCAACAAACAAACTCTGTTTAATGTCGTCCAAGTTGTTTATGGATGTCAAATATAATTTGGTAAATTGAATATCATTGTCGCTTTAGAATTCTAATATAATAAACATGCGCAAATAAGCTGATTACACGCATATTTGCATTTATACTACGGCATTCCAAATACCCAGTATCCCCTATACCCTGCTTGCAACTTATTCAAATTTCCATCATATTTTAGTTGAGTTACCTTTCTTTAGCATGCTCCTACATACTCCTCCTATACCTATACATCTATATATATATATACTTTTAATGCTCGGCAATGATTGCTTTTCCTTGTTGTTGTCCTTGTTGTTCAGTTGGTGATGTTAGACCCAAGTCTTGGCCTTTAGCGCAAGGAAATATGATGAAATATGTATTCACCGCAGGTGTAATATTTTTTTTTTTTCTTCGTGATTTAAATTTTCCCTGACAGTTTTATTTGGGCGTGGAAATGCTTTAATAAGATTTCCTTTGTTGTTTGGCAGGCGTGTGATTTGCTTATGATTCGAAATTGATTGGAGTGCTTTGGCTGCGGCATTTTTCGAACAATCAAACTTATAAGCAAAAAATTAGGGAAAATATATTTCAAATCGTCATTTATAATGTGCGTAATGGCATTTGGAGAAAATTATAAACAGCTCTAAACATTTAAGAAAAATCAATTGTGGTAAGTTGGTAGTAAATTATTTGTGTTTGAATTTCCTTTCCTTTATGAGGGGTTATTAACTTATATCGTTAATCAATTGGGCAATGTACTTAACAGAAAGGCAGAATTAGGGATTTGGGTTGCTGCTCAAGTAAACAATTTTCAAGTCCTACTTTAAGTCACAGTTTTAAAGTAAACCAAAATATTGTTCAATTTGTACTTTGTTTCATTCATATTTTGATTTCTGACTTATGTCACGACTCGTTTGATCTAAGAAAATAACTTTTCTTGACCTCGTTAGTTAACTAAGAGGGTATGAGTGTTCGCAAACATTTTAAGACATTTGGAAGCTTTGGAAAGCTGAGTAAAGGAAGAAAATCAAGCCCGTTGTTGCGGGACTTCATGTTTGGAGACTTTCTTTTGCTTGTTTGTCATTTTAAACACACTTGTGCTAGTCGTTACATTTCAGTATACAAAGTGCAAAACGTCCCTTGGCAGATAGTCCAGATTAGTCTTAAGGGTAGGCAAGCGGAGTGTTAAGGGAAGACGAATGATGGTTAGGCTCTGTATGGACTACTCCGCTTCTAACATTCACTCTTCTTAACTTAATTCTCCACTTGTCTTCATGTTACGAAGTAAAGCTTTTGCCATCATACTAAAAAGGCCTAAACGGACTAAAGCCCAACTGTAGCAAAGAGAGTGCAATCGGGGAAATTGAGCTTTTGCCGAAAACTTTACCATACAAAGTGAGTTTGGAGCATTGGCTGTGGATAGAAAGTGCGAAAGATGCTGACGAAACATGTGTCACGAACGAGTTTGTGGTACAGAAGGCTAGTTAATATATAAACTTTCGAAGAGTTCCAATTTTCTCATAAGAAATACTGTTTCCAATATTGTATACCATTTTTTTTTTTTTAAAATTTTGGTTTTCCATTCTCTTCTTCTTAACTGGCGTCTCTGCTTTGCGCGTGCCTGGTCCAATTGGTGATACCAAAGTGCCCACTACCTGGTAATTCCAGCGGAGGCATGGTCCGCCCTTTCGTCGCATTCCATCGACCGTCGCATTGTAGACCATTCTCGCAGCAGCTTTTTCATCCATACGCACAACATGATCTAGCCAGCGCAGCCGATGGATCTTAATTCGCTTCACTATGTCAATGTCGTCGTAGAGCTCATAGAGTTCATCGTTCCATCGTATGTGGTAGGTCCAAAAATTTTACGGAGTACTTTCCGCTCAAGCTTTCCAAGGGCATTTTCATCAGACCGCGTCATCACCCATGCTTCAGCGCCATACAGCAAAACGGGAAGGATAAGCGTCTTGTAGAGTGTTAGTTTCGTCTGGCGTCAGAGGTCTTCACTACTCATTTGCCTACTGAGACCAAAGTAACATATATTGGCAAGAGTGATTCTCCGCTTTATCTACATGCTGATGTCGTTTCTTTAAAGTTTTAAAGAACTTCCTAACGTCATTCCTGCTTCTACACATCTCGATCTCCACTCACTCACGCGTTTCCTGCTCGCGTTTGTTGCATCTGAAAAGGCGCCTCTCCATCATCCTCATTTCCCAAAAGTGCAGTGGCTTCGCGACACTCCTGATCGTACCATTGGATCCTCGACAGTGGGCGTTGGAAACCAAGAACGTTTTCCGCAGTTACACGCAGTGATATATGTTTCCAAAGTCCCTCGGCGCTATCTGGTTCAGAGAAAAGTTGAGTGAGCTGCTCAGACAGTTGAGCGGAAAAGGCTTCAGCATTCTGCTGCGATTGCAGCCTTCTGACGTCCCTTGTGATTGCGTGTAGTTTGATCAGGGGACAGCCATGTAGCCTTGTGGATATCGTGATACTGAAATCTGGTAATACAGACTACCATGTTTCGCGCCGCGTCGAATTAAATTAACCTTTTTTGTATGTTCTCACGTGAGCCTAATTAACAGAACAATGATGACTTTTACCAAAGTAAACTTACAAGCACGCCGCAATTGGCTATTGGTCTTGGTTACGCCCACTCTTTATGGAAAATAGCTAAAGGGTATTCCATTTTCGGGCACACCACTGACTGTTACATATATTTTTATTAAATTTGTTTGCTTTTCAAAAAAGTCCCTAAACGTAGACAATGGTAAATGATACACAAATAAAGGATGCCAGTTTCGTTGTGTTTAAAAACTGACAATATTATTATATGTTTCATAAAATATGACCGAAAAAAAAACATACCACAACAAAGAGCCCAAGGCAAACGCATAACTTTAACTGATTTAAATAATCGTTGATTTTTTTATATACTTTTATTTTGTGTATAAAAATGTGATATTTTTTTTTCGCTTGACTGTTGGAAGCGTGGCATTTGGCAAGTCTTAACTCAAAAGTACAACGACTTACGCTTTGCTTAAGCATTTATTTAGACGCTCCGTCGCCGATGTTTCTCACAAAGATGTTGTTTTGTTGCTGTTGTTTGTGTTATTTGGGTTGCTGTTGTTGTTTGTGCCTGCAGACACATAACAAAATTGTAAAACAAATTCGATTTTGAGCACGAATGTATAAAAGTTTTAAAAGCGGCTAGGAGCATGCTAACCTAAAGAGCACAAGAATTGTCAAAGTTTAACACCACAGTGGCACATATCAGTACACAAAACGGAGCTACACACTCACACACTACGTTTGTGAGTTTGCTTGAAAAGTTTTGCACTATAAACGGCAAATCAGACAAAGAAAGACATTTTGGCCAACAGAGACAGAGTGACAGCCATTGAGTGAGAGAGCGAGGAAGGGAACGAGGGACAGAGAGAGACAGAGAGTGGGCGGTTGCCAAGTTTCTGTCACTAAAGTGCTGTGAAGCATGTAAATTTCCTTTAAGTTGAGTTTTATTAAATTGTTTTGCATCCCTCGCAGGACGAAACAAATTTTATTTGCATGATGATTTGCATGATCCATGCGAATGTCAGAGAGTCATTTGTCGAAGAGCACTCTCGGCTACCGCAACGTTCATGACTGCATGAAACTATCAGCTTTTACGTCAATGTCCGTCCGTCTGTAACAAGGAGCAGCAGGAGTTGTGCCGCTCAGAGGGAGGTAGCGTTCCAGCATGCACGCCATTTGCAGATGTTTTGATGTCTTCAGCCGCACTGTTTATGTGTCAGTAAGTTTTATGTGTGCATTGAGTACGTGCTGCCGCCATTTTATATTTTTACATGTACGTGTGTGTGGGTGTATGTCTGTATCTGTGTGACCACAAATCGTTGTAAATTTGACGGAATGCTAGTGGCATTAGCGGCCATCCACTAAAGTGTGTGTCACGCCTAGTTATACATGTCATTTTTAATTGCTGGTTGAAAAAAAAGATGAACACAACTTCAAAGCCGCGGCATTTTTTATTTTAATTTGCGTTCAACGAGATAAAAAAAGGAAAAATGAAAAGCCTTTCAAGTTAAAAGATGAAAAAACATACAAAAATATATATATGTATGCCAACAACAAGCTGCGTTGGCTCCAACATTTGGCCTAAGTCTCCTACATAAACGTGTCATTTGCGCCAGTTGCACGCTGTGTCAAGTACGTATGTGTGGTTGTGTGTGTTTGGGTGTGTGGGTTCGTTTGTGACTATCAGCTGAAGTGGCAGGCGGGTTGGCAAAAAGCCCGTTCTGCCACCAACTGAGCAGTGACATACACACGAGTACAAATGTGGCATGAATCTCAGCTGGCATTGCATTCTATTTCTGTGTGTGTGTGTGTGTGTATATGTGCGAGTGTGTGTCTTTTTGCGGTCTTAACTTATATGAAAACGGCAAGTTGCAACAAAAAACCATAACAACAACAACGACTCAGTTAACCTTCATCACGTGTCAACTGTAACTAGTTAGTTTGTCAAACTGTAAAATGAATAGGCCAACAATGCGAGGGTTGATTAAAAACTATTGAAAAAGGTTTAAAAAAAGCACGGAGGTGGAATATAAAAAAAAATTTGATGCAGACAGTCGGTACGGTGCCCGACATTGGAATACTCTGTATCCATTTTTTCCACGAAAATCTAATTTCCGTGTAAATTTTTGTATCGATGAGTTGAGGGGTATGGTCAAAATAATGGGCACGGTGCTACGGGGTAGGGGTATGATTCGGAAAAAGATCAACATTGTTTGGCTTATAAGCTTAACTTGAGTCTTTGTACCTAATTTGGTGGCTTTAACATAAATGTAGACGTTAACATTTCTATTAAAAGTGAAATTTTGTTGCAGTAAACAGCGAAAAAGAAGAATTCACTTCTTTTGGTACAATTTTTTTGCCTTTTCTCTCGGCGCATAAATTATATTTTATATAATTTGATTTCCATACAAGTGACTAAGATTTCGTCACATGTTTTTTACATCGAATATTATATTTGCCCTACATATGTACCCTTAATTAAAATCCATTTCCACACCTTCACAGAGAAAGGGTTGCAAGTGAGACAACTTACGCTCAATATTACCGGCTCTACAAGCAGTGCGAGAAACAAATCCCACGAACTCACTCACTCAAAGTCTCGCTTCGTGTAATGTGTGCCTAGTGCCAAATCATTCGCAAACAGGACCCCGCTAGAGCTAATGAATATTTTCATTTAAGCCACTTTATCTAAGATTGATATACCTTTTAAATTCTTTACAGCGGTAGACGGCTGGACCGGATCAGACGCTTCAGTAAAGATTTCAAGCAAAAAATAACACCAATAGAAGCTTCAATTTGTTTTTTTTTTTTTTTTTTTTTTTTTTATTGTAGAGGCAATCAGCCGGACAAAAGGCTTTAATCCAATATTTGCACTATTTTACATCATTACACGTTATAACATAACACTGATTTTTTGATTAAGACTATAACATATATAATACTACATTGAAACATGGTTATCACACAAATTACACACTAATTAACAAATATTTTATACTAAATTTTATACGATTAATAGGGGTATTTTCATTATTTACATTTAGTTTACACTAATACATACTATGTTAAATAAAGGTAACGCTTAAATTATTTTTCTGCTAGGCAGATCAGCTGGGTGCAGGCGTTTCAGCCGTCTTCTTGGTTGATGCCCAGCTAGAGCATGAGCAAGCGAATTTGGATGCGACCTAAGCCGCTCTGCATAGCGGCTACTGAGACTGTTTAGTGTATCGCCCACAAATGGTATGCCGAGGTCGCGGTGTAAGATCCGGTTTCGAATGTACCAAGGGGCGTTCGCAATTGCTCGTAGAGCCTTGTTTTGCATGATTTGGATTTTTAGCATGTGACATCTGGCGGCAGTACCCCAAATCTGGATGCCATACGTCCAAGTGGGCACCACAAGACTTTTGTACAAGGTGGTTTTGTTGTGGGTCGAGAGCTTACTACTGCTGCCTATAAGCCAGTCCAATTTGGATAATTTTGTTGTGCACCTCGATGTTATAGCGCGAATATGGTCGCTCCACCGTAGCTTTGAATCAAGATGAATTCCCAAATAAGGCTGGGATCTTTTTATTGGTATTGGAGAACCATTCATTAAAAAGGTGGGGCACTGTCCAGCCTTCAGGGAAAAAAGGACGCAGCTTGATTTTTCACCATTAAGCTGTATGTTCCATCTCTTAGCCCATGTCCCGATTTTGTCTAGCTCGGCTTGCAGATTGTTAGAGGCTTCTTGTAGTTTAGAAGCTGTAGCCAAAACTGCTGAGTCGTCAGCGTAAGTGGCTAGAAGCATGTGCCTCTCCCCGTTCCGATCAATAGCTGGAGATGGCATGTCAGCAGTGTACATAGTGTACAAGAAAGGGGCGAGGACGCTGCCTTGTGGTACACCGGCTGTAATGGTGTGCTCTTTTGATAAATCATCTTTGACAGCGACTCTGAATGTTCGGTTAGCTAGGTAGGACTTTAAAACCAGGTAGTGCGGGGCAGGCAGAGCCATTTTGAGTTTCTGAAGAAGACCCTCATGCCAGACACGGTCGAAAGCTTGCTTCACATCTATAAAAGCTCCTACGCAGAATTGTTTTCTCTCGAAAGCGTTTGCGATGTGTTGCACTACACGGTGCACTTGCTCCGGTGTACTGTGCCTTGGGCGAAAACCAAACTGGTGGTCTGGAATGGGTGTATCCGACTTACCTGCTGCTAAAATTCTGTCCAAAAGTATTCTTTCAAATACTTTGGAGAATAACGGCAGCAGGCTAATCGGCCGATATGAAGTTATTTGTGTTGCTGGCATGCATGGCTTAAGGATCATTACGATCTGGGCACATTTCCACTCCTGCGGAAAATAAGCCAGACGCAAAATCGCGTTAAAAATTTTGGTAAGGGCGAGGATCCCCGCCATTGGTAGCGCTTTGGCCACTCTTGCATCAATTTTATCCAAGCCAGGTGCTTTTTTGGGTTTCAGAGCTTGAAATTGTTTCATGATATCTCCCGGTGAAATGGGACGTATTGGCAGATCCATTTGGAGGGGCGACGTAATTGCTGCATCAGTCTGGGCAACGTCATAACTGGTGTTTAGGTTGAGAGGCTTGAAACGTTCTTCTAAATGCGAAGCGAAAGCGTCTGCACGGGCTTGATCAGAACGACACCAACTGCCGTTAGCGGCACGGATGGGAGCACTTACTATTGGTGGTCGTTTTAAGTACCGAGTCAGGTTCCAAAGACTGCGGTCGCCTTGTCCTAGCGGATCTGCATTAGTCAAAAGGGAGTCAACTTTGTTTTGATGCGAACGCTCGAGAGCAGCTTTAAGAGACCTTGATGCCTCTCGAAACAGGGCCTTATCAGAAGGAAGGTTACTGCGCATGTATCTTTTTCGGCACCTTCGTTTTTCCCGTAATAATGCAGCAATTTGCGGGTCAATAGGCGTTCGAGAAGCAGTTTGCGATGAATTAGCGCTTCTTGGTGAAGCTAGACTGGCAGCATCACATATATTTTCCCGCAGGATTCGCAGAGCATCGTCAATGTCAGCCGAAGAGTTGATTTCCATCGCTAGTTGAATTTTCTTGTTTAAGTGTCGTTGGAATTTGTTAACATCAGCTCTAGGGGGCAAGATGGACACGGGTTTTATGTGCGTTAGAACCGCTTCATTAAGAGTAATAATTAGCGGAAGATGGTCCGAATCCATATCCACCAGCGACTTAATGGATAGTTGATGTGGCTGAAGACCTCTGTAAATGGCGAAATCAAGGGCGCTGGGCGACCGAGACGCATCAAAAGGGAAGTGCGTTGGTGCGCCTGTCGCCAGGACAAAACTTGTCAATTTGTAACTTTTAAAAGGCTATAATTGTTTAAGAGTAACTCCAATTAACTTTATTTTGGTCTTGTTGATTTTGTATTCACGCCTAGATTCCATATCTTATTTAATGCAGCTCTAAGCCCGGCACTATGTTAGTGCTAAATAATATTTTTACTTTAATACGTATATCTTCGAAGCCAATAGCTAAATTATGAAACAGTCTATGAAAGGTTAATCTACGCTTTAATACCTTTACTACGGTATACAGCTCAAGCGTGTGAGAGGCTCTAGTCAAAAGTTCAAAACTACCTGTAATTTAAAGCTAATGAGCTAAAGCACATCGAAGGTCGGACCCTCTTGCTTTCATCACAGCACAAACTACCGTTCGTTCTGATAACATGCACATATATGTAGTTATCCTACACAGCAGCAGGTCATGCCAACGATCCTGAGCACAAATATCCAGCAACACACAAACAAAGATTATACTCTATTCCTTTCATGCTCTATAGTGCAATGGGTGATTTGATTGCATTTTTCGCGACAACGTGAAAATAAAAAATAATTCAGGAGCATTTAAATGCTACTGCAATAACTTTTAACGAGAACAATAACGTTTTCCGGTTTGTTTACTGAAGTTGTGGTAGTCTTTTTGAGCTATGGTCATTACACCGAAAAAATAAGTTTAATAAAATTAATTAATAGTTAATATTATTGTTGGTGTAGAATTTGTCTCCGCCCTCTTGCATTTTTCTCCCTTAACATTTTCTCCCCCTTCTGAATGTCACCTGAGGCAATTGACTCGTATGCTTCGCGGTTTAACATGCCAGTAACCTTGAATAAAATTGTATAGCATCGAAAGGATATAACCTTCTTCCCCAGGAGTAACTTATTAGGGATGGTTTCAACTCTCTCTGATGAGCCATCGCACCCACCTCAAATCTAATCTAATCTAAACTTATCCGAAGAAGCACTAGAGTCTAAAATGAAAGATCCAAGAAATTACACTGAGTTTTTAACTAGGAAAATATCAAAATGTGATACGAATACACTTATCTATTGCACGGACACCTCCAGAAAAAAAGCGGGGAGCTTTATCTACGAAAGTGCTTTGACTGCTCATCAAGCTTTGAAGTTATTCGCTTAAGAGGGAGAGTAGTTTTTGCATGATTTATTTCAACTTAAAACTTTACCTGACCGTGCAAATAAGTGTATCTCTCAGTAATAGAACTAAGTCCCTTGAGATTAGCAAAATGTGTCACTGTGTATCGGTGCCTTGAAAGATATATTTAATAAGATAAGAGTTATCGTGGGTGAGAGATATTTTGTTATCTTGCATGCTTTGAGTTTATAATTTTTATAAATTAATAGCTAAAACTAAATTTTATTAACAGCCAATAAGTAGAGAACTAATCATCCCTGTCAAAACATGCAAGATAACAAAATTAGGCATTTTGGAAGACTCAACCAAGAATAAAATTAAACAATAATACAGTCAAAAAAGGGAAGGATTGTGCGGAAAAAGGTAAACATTGTTTGGTTTATAAGCCTTACGTACAACATTTTGTTAACATAAGTGTTAACTTTAACATTTCTGTAAAAAGTGAAATTCCCTTGCAGTTCATATGAGAGTGGGCCTAAAATTGGCCCATTATTAGCTATATCTTCTAAAGTTCTTATCCGATATATTTTTACACATTACATGAACAGTAATAGTTTGCATAGTTGTGTTAAGTTTTAATTGGATAGCTTTTATGGTGTGGGTTAAAACCGCAAAAGTCTCTCACGGAGAAAGGGGTTAAGATATCGACATAATTCGACAAAATTGATCTACCTAGGGAATATACGCCACATTACTATATCGACTCGACTATTGCTCCTGACCATTTTTGCCCATGGAAATATGGTCTGCCAGGCCTCCTTCAATTCGTTCTTCTTGTTGCGCAAAAGTAAACACGTTATTAAGTACCAAGCCCAGATATTTAGCCTTTACTTCCATAAATATATCAAAATGCAAGCCTCAAAATGTAGCACACATTTAGACACTTAGCAGTCGCTTCATCCGGAGAGGAACAATAAATTGACATATCATCTGCATCCCAAATGATAGTATTGGTTACGCCACTCAAACCCTCATTCACATCCTTAAGGTTAGGGGCATCAGATTTAAAAAAGCTGAACAACAGTGCATTCAAAACAGATGGCCTGCGAAACACCATCAAGCAAAATCCGGGGATCAGAAACCGCATTTATTTCTTCCAGATTCGACTTCAGGAGGGGATTGATTGCTTTACTTTATGCAAAAACCTATCATGATACAATATGTGTCTCACATCGAACGCCAATGGAGAAATGCAACACACCCATAACATTTACTGAATCCAAATTGAACCCTTAACCGCATCAGACAATCGGATACAAAATATTCTTCTCCATACTTTGTTCAGCGAACGTAGAAGACTTACGAGTCACTATGTCTCAGGATTAAGTTCCGATTTACCATGCTTAAGTGTCATGGAAACAATGGCATACTTCCAAGAGCAAGGAAAATAAAAAGATAGCATCTTCGCTATGAATTCCAAAGCTGTTGCAAATCGTGTTCGCAAAGGACAACTCCAGGCAACTCAGGAAGAGTAAAAGGGCAATGGGAATCCCAGTGTGCTGGGCCACTCAATAACACATCCCAAAGGGAGAGGCCAAGTTGAAGGGCTTAAACCGCCCTTCAAAACGCACCGCCAGAGTTTTGAGCTTGTGCATCTTCAGTGTGACACTATTTATCTGAGGAATTTGTCAAACAGTAGTCAACTCTACATCATTATGAACATCATTGTTAACTAATGAATGGTAAAAATGATCAGTCTTCATTTGGACTTGAGCCTACCTAAGGCGTGAAGCACAAGCATTTCACACCCTTCTATAATCACCATCTCAGAACAGAGCTCAAATTATACATTCCCTTGGTTGCTTGGGCCTCAACCAACTTGACTGTTAAGTTGAGCCTTTCTCAGCCAATTTATTTATCTTGAATACCTCGGTGTCCAGGAATCCAATATGCACAATACTACTATGACGCGAAATCACTTTTTAAACTCACTGAGCAGTTTGAGGCTGCAACATAGATATAAGCTTAAAATTCCATTATTTGTTGCGTTCAAATCACATTTTCACCATATTTAGTAATCTTTTCTGTAAATATAATATATCCACACATACACACGCACACAGAAGCATAACGCATAGTTTAAATATATTATGAGATTATTCACCAAAAGTTTACATTACAAATTCAATAAAACCATTTTTGGTAAAACACAACAAAAGTACAAATTATTTGTATGCACAACTTGTATGCATGTGTAAAAGCATATATTATGAGTATGTATGAGTGTGTTTCAGTCTATATAAATTATTTGGATTTAGTGAAATTTAATTTATGTGTTCATAACACAGATAGAATATCCCTGCGACAAATAAATACACAGAGTGTCAGCATAGTTTGTAGTCGGAAAACCAAGAAGTTTTGGGCTATTTAAGGTTGGAAAACATTAAGCCACAATTCTCTCCAGTCCATGGGGCAAGCATAAATTGCCAGTGTTGACACATTAATGGCAAGCTGGTTTGCTTTTTTTCGGCCTGGACGGACAATTAGCTTTGGCTACTTGGCTACGGGCTAAGGGCTGCAGCAGAATCTAATTTGTGGTTGAAATTTCTCTTGAAAGCAAACAATATGAAACAAGGCCAGAACAGCAAAAACAAGGATGAGCAGAGCAGCTGCAAGGGCACAGGACATGATCATGAACCACAAGCTATAATATGTAAATCTACATGTGGATATGATTAGCACTCTCATAAACACATATACACACGCACGCATACAAAGAGGTACACTCCCACATACAATTTGATATATACCAGAGACAGAGATGCTAATTATAATTTCAACTGGTTGAATGAGTGTCTGCATGTGTGACACTACATGGAAACTCAATTTTCCTACTGTCCAGCATTGTCTGTTTTCTATCGTATTGCATCTAATTGCCAAATTTCGTTTAGTTTTGGCTTAAATTAAAGATTAAGCTATCCACCAAGAGAGCATCCACACAAACCGTATTCAATTTCATACAGCATCTTTTTCATTATGCAAATGCCAAGCTCTTGATGATTTGCCAATTTAGTGTGAGCCATTAAAGTTTTAATATGTTTCTGTTTCTGTTCTGTTGCTAGACGCATGGAAACACACAGCGCGTATACGTAATTTGCATAGTTGATGGCATGCAAATGCGCATACATAACATTGTTATGAGCTATATTCATAAATATGGCAAATGTTCATTTTAAAATTGTGAATGTTAAGGGCAGGCGAGGATGTGGTGAACCAATTGAGAGAAGGTATAGTAAGAAAAACTGTGCTCTTACAAATAGTAGCTATAGCTTTTGCAAGTTAAGAGATTCTGCAGATAAATTTGATCATCCATTTTGCAACTTCAGTTTGTGTTTTGCTAATGAAATCGAAGCCATATTGAATTGTGCACTTGAACTGTTGACTGACGCATTTAGCGAGTCTAGTTTAAGCAAATGAATTAATTGTATATAAGTGATAAAAGATAAAGAAGGTCAAGATAAGATGGTTATGACTACGCCCGACATGGACGGTTCAGCACGTACACAATAATATTTTTTGATGGTTGACCTTTTTGATGGTCACCTGCACGGTATGTCAAAGTTGTAAAAGAGTATAAAATGCAGATTTTACGTGACCTCAAATTCGCATTATTTATTACAACTTTGGAATAAGTGCAAACAATGTAGCTTGTTTAATTGATAGCAAAATGACAAAGAGGATTCAGTAATCGCACTCTTTTTGCAATTACTTGTAGGATTATGGGAGCAAGGCTTCAAAAGTTTAAATATGCTGCGCTCTTTAACCTTAGAGCGGCCAAAGTGTCCTACAAATCCGTACAGTTGATGATATGAGGAATATTAGTTACCAGTGCACTTCTGAAATTAGCCTTGTTCTCGTTAGTAGGTTTTGGGATTCCATATCAGTTTTTGTAGCTTTACGCTTTTTTGTCCACTACAATACAATTTTTTTTTTCAACAAAAAAAGCCCATTTTTGTCTCCAAGGTTCTATCTATCTCTCCATCAACATGCAAAACATACATTCAGATATTCAGATAGACTGACAGAGTTTCTTTCAAATTATATTGATTTTCAAGAGGCCTTTCCTAGTGGTCGATCTTGTTTCGATCACAGCAACACACTTCGTATAATTCTTAAAAAGTCAACCGATCTTACGACCCCTTTATCCGAATTTCCTCTATTTTTATGGAGGAGTCCTATTCCGCCACTAGATATTTCGTGCTTCATAAAGAAAATCTTTCCGACTATTTTTAAATGCGAGAGGGAGTGAGTCAGGGATCCTTTTATTGCTGGCGATAAACGATATACTGACTGCCACCGTAGGCACCTCCAATGGAGATCGATTAAGAGGCAAAGCCTTTTCGATTATGATGACGATATCTGTTCTCTGGCAAGTACCAACAGCGAAATGAATGAAATATGTCAATCACTGCAAGTGAATTCAGTATGGTAGGTCAATAGGGCTAAAATAATGCTATCTAGGCAGTTTTGTGTCATCCGATGGAGGAACAGATCTCCATGTCAATGGCAGAATAAGTTTAAGCTTTAACGCCTTTGGAATAATGTCTACTGTGAAACTGTGAAACCTGCAAATTCTCTAACTCCATTTCGAAAAAAATGCAGGCATACGTAAGCTGCTGCCTGCGATACATAGTAGAGAGTCCTTTTTACATATCTTTTCTAATACATATCATAAACAAAGTTGCTGGCGCAGGTGCCCATTGAGGGATCGTGTATATGCCGCATTGTCTAATTTCTATATTTCTTAATGGCTTGTGCAAAACAACGTAGAGCAACAAACGCAGCTCTAACAAGGTAGGAAAGAATCTTTCCGAATCTTTTGATACCGTCCGAGGGTTCGGACACGCCGATGATATCGATATCATTGGTAGTACTTAGCGAGCAATTCCCGGGGCCTTACCGGCTTTTGAAGGAGAATCTGCATGAGTGGGTGTAGTTTTAAATGAGATCAATTCAAGGTATTTGTTTTCTTCGAGTAAGGAGACGACGCGGTTGGGCCCTCAGATTGATGCTGAAAACTATACTTTTGATGTTGTACAGGATTTCGATGATGGCAATAGATTAACAACATTACAGTAAATCGGTGAAAGAGTGTTGAGAGCGTGTGGGTTTATTTATTTATAAAATATAATAAGAAACAAATAATATATGCAAAGCTACATCATTTAAAGGTGTATTTGCTATGGAATGTAGAGTAGATGGGCCATATTGAAATCTATCGAAAGATTGATATTGCTTAGTAGCAAATAGCACGTTCATGATGTTTAGCGGGTTAGAGAATACCATCTCAGGCGCCTTATAATGATACTGGATTCTTTCGAGACCAGTAGAGTCACCCCACGCCTTAAAAGGGTTGTGCGTAGGGCTTAAGAGCCACCATGTAAAACCCCAATTCCAATGAAAGAAATACGCCAGGCCGTAACCCGGTAACAGGTTGTAATAGCCAGTTAAGAAGAAGAAGTATTTTATTAGTCAAATAGTAAATTTGAGTTAAGCTTAAATACTGCCTTAAGGGTAAATAGTAAATTTGAGTTAAGCTTAAATACTGCCTTAAGGGTAACCCATATTCGCGATTACCGTAAATGCTGCTTGAAAATGGCTCTTTGAAATTTTTGCTTCTGGTACTTTAAACATTCTTATGACCTTTAAAAGTTAAGCTGCGTTTTTTATCTAAGCTTTATGGCTTAAATACAATTTTCACAATTATGGAATAGCGTAAAAGTTGAACAAATAAATCCAACTGTTTGTTGACCTTTCGACAAACTGAGAGAGACATAACAAATAGTAAAGCTGTCAGCAGATATTGCTCATTGTCTGCTCAGCAACTGCATAGAAGCGTTAAGCGGATTACAACGAGCATAAGGCAAAAAGCGATGCAAACGCCAACAAATGGCAGCAGAAGCAGCTTCCAGAGAGGAGCACCATCATTTGGGAGCCGTAAAACGTGCAGCCATCAAAAATGCATACTTATATATATATATAGATATATATATATAAATAAGTATTCATTTGTACTTACATAACGTCGGAATGGCAAAAGCGACACTTGTAGCTCGACTAAAGCATTTCAGTGCAATGAAAGAAAATCAGCAAATGGCTGCACATAAAACTTTCGGGGAATGTTAACGTCATTTGTTCTGTCTGACGAAACAAGTAACAAAATAATAAAATAAAATGAAAAATAGGAAAATTGTCGACAACAACATTGCGAACTAGGGGTCTTTGCACCACCCTTTTCCAACGAATCCCTTAACATGATATGCTATTTCTTTCTGTTTGAAGCCATAATTTATGGTTATGACTTTCATTATTTTAAGAATAGAAAGCTTAACGCTTAACTGTTTTTCCTGGCTTCTTTTAGCGAGGAAAGAAGCAAAACAGTGTGCCCAAATGCTAGTTCTAATATAATGTGCATTAATCAGGTATAGGACATAATCGTTTTAAGATCGATTTTGCACACATATAAATCTTTTGTATTTGACGGTGGTTATAAATACTAAACGATGAACAGATATTTTATTTTATCTGCGCGCTTTAGGATAAGACCGTCACGCTTGAATGGTGTAAGACTCGCATGGTGAGGCTCTGGAATGAAGTGTAGCCCGCGTTTCTTTACATTAATGAGATTGGGATGGCGCTAGCATAGATAAATGCTTGATCACGCTTACTTCTGAACCAGAGTGGACCGATCAGCTTACACAGAATTAAACTCAACGGAAGCGTTTTTGTTTATGTGTAGATGGTACTTTTTTTTAGTACTTCGATATCACTAAATTTAACAATTATCACACTTTCGGACCCCCTCGTTTTCGGAATATTGCAATAAATTATATTTTCGTATTAGAAACGAAGCATTGAACCGAAATACATTTTTTTTTTTAAATAACCGAATTGAATCCGATATATTTATACCGATACGGTTTCGGTTTTTTTCTTTGCAACCTACAATATTTTTTCATGTTGTGTTTTATATTCCATCATTCTGTGGAGCATAATCATCTGCGTCGCACAGTGGGGCCATTTGACTTCTTATCGGCAACAGTCATAACTTTCGCAGGAGTAAAAATATTTTCCCAATTTAAAATGCATGTAACAGAAAAATCATTAAGCTTCTGTTATATACTGCGATTGTTTTGGGTATGGACCGCATAGTAATTGCACTGCTTTTGCTCCTGCTGGTGCCATTAAAAATGAAACACTAGACAACACAATCTGTGTCTCGCTCCCACTTTTATTGTAGTACTCTTTTGGATCTGTTTTTGTCAAAGAGCATGAACGAAATAGAGTTAAATCCTTGGCCATTTCATTGAGTCGTCTTGCTAAAAAGCGACCATTCTCAAGGAATTTCCGGAAAGCCGAAACCAATATTGGTGAATCGAAACCGAAATAAAACCGTTTACCGGATTAAGAGTAAACGTGTCTGTACTATCTTCATCGTAACTGTATCCGAAATAAGTTTTAATTTGAATACCTTATATATACCTTATGTATATATATATATTTTACGAATCGTAAGATGAAACCATACAATGTGATTGTCAAATTTATACATTTGTGCACGGGATTCTTCTTAGTGCAGCACGGAATTTTGATTTATATATATATATATATATATATATATAAGTATAAATTTGACAATCACATTGTATGGTTTCATCTTACGATTCGTTTGTACCTTAAAAACGGATTTAAGTTCCATTTCTGCAATTACCATCCTATTCTTCTGCTTAACTGGCCATAACAACCCGTTAACGGGGTACGGCCTGATGTATTTCTTGCATTTGAAAGAATTTCTATCATCCTATTACATTTTTGATTATAACTTTTGATGTATGTATTTCGATCATTTTTAAAACATAGATGCACATAAAGAAGACGCACACCTCGGTCGAGTTTCGAGTTGATAGATTCAACGGAACGGTTGTAAACCGCGAAAATCTGTCACTGAGGAAGGCGCTTGTTTTGGTAAATTTTTGTGACAGACGGAAATGTCTATATCGACTCGACTATTGCTCCTTACCATTTTTGCCCATTGAGCATATGGTCGGCCACGCCTCCTTCTGCCTGTTACATACTTTTACACTTTGTGTATAGGGTATAGATAAATTTTTTTGCATAGTGTTATTTCAGTTCACAACAGCCCTTTCCTTTGAAGCGGACTACCGAACGACCACTTAAAATCAATAAAAACTGTATATTGAGGGGTATTGACAAGACCACCAAACTAACTTCGATACATCAGAAGGAATCGTATCCTTTCATTTTATAAAAATACCTACTATGATATGAAAAATTACTTCTGAGATGGTCCAGATATAGATAAACTTAAAGGTTAAGTTTAGTCTTAGATAGTCAACAACAGATAGTTACAGGGATACTTCTTTGTCAGTAAGTTGCCTTTAGATTTGAGCATGTTAAAAATCCAATAAAAAATATTTTAGAGACATTATACATACGTTTCAAGGTTATGTCAAGAAAAAACATGCTCCTAGGCTCTCACAAATTAACAGCTAATCAGGAAAAGACAAAGGAAACGGTCGACGTAGTAAAAAGACGATCAGCGGATCAATATACTTTAGACCGACTTGTTTTCCATTGGAAATCTATAAACTATTGATCCGTAGAATTTTTATCTCTCTTGTCTAAAACTATGTATGTATGTATGTAAGCTTGCTTTCTTTGAGTGTTGCACAGAGATGACAGGATTTCTGCGTCGAATAATACAATAATTATTCTAAGGACACAGCGATGGCTAGTGGGATCACTAGTTAGCAGCCCTCGTCAGGTAAAGGCATTGTTAAAGCATTCACTTTTTTTGTATAAGATTAACTGATCCAACGCAATTTAAGCCACCGTCAAATCAGTTCAATTTCTAAAAAACTTCGAACCACTTTTTTAACTCAAATGCTTCTAATTACTGCTGTGGAAATGCATTTTAAAGTAAATGAAAACGGCGGAAATTTGATATAAAACCCTTAGATTAGTAACAGCATCCAGTCAGTGATCATTAAAATGAGTAAATGTTTTATTTAAAACCTCGCACTCGAAATGGATCCCTGTTACAAACCAACATTGGACAAACCCGTAATGATTTTTTAATACAGCTTTACCTTTAGTACGCTCTCGAGTTGTTCACGTACTTAAATTTACCCGAATTTCAATTCAGCCTACATAATTGATTCGTTTTATTGGCTTTCTTCGCGCCACGTCGAAACGCCCGTGGCACCTTCTGTACCTGCCTGATGAGGGTAGTCATCCGTGTCCGTGTCTTCTCGGTCCGTGTTTTTTTGCTCGTATGTTTTTTGTCACTTCATGCCGCACAATTAAAACACAATTAATTCGCTGCTTTTTTTTCAAGGGTACGGTGCTTTTCCGCTTACTTATGTCATTTCAGGATGACGGCCATTTTGTACTGTTGGCCAACAATGGCCACAACTTTTTAATGGACCCGCACCTTTTGTCTTGGCTCTTAAACTGGGGCTGTTGTTGGCTCAGTTGCTGCTGGCAACACGGCTACTTCAGCGCTATTAATTTTGTTTTACAGTATCTTTAATTAGGTTGTCAGCGGTGCAGCGTTAATTTACATGCCATAAAATGTTGATCATCAAAAACGTAACAACCGGAAGCTAGAAACTGTCATGGCTGACTTTCAGGGATAACAATGCTGGCGCTGACAGCTTCATCAATTGGTCAGCTAGCGGCCACTGTATGATATAATCGTTAATACTTTGGTGTACCCAATGACCTGGAGAGTCCATACTTTTAGTACCTTTTTTAGCTATCCTTTAATAGATGGACTTTACTTAAATATTCTAAACTTGAAATTCTAGCAAAATAAGTTTTTTCCACTTAAAGCTGCATATAGTTTTTCTTCGTAGTAGCATCTGCTGCGCCTATAACTACAAAGCGAAAAAACAACAGAAAAACCTAGCTTTAATGTGATTTTTAGTCATCATATTGTGTATACGCCACGTTGGCTTTGCTTTTTGTTATCGTTTGGGAAACGTACGCAGTCAGAAAAAGAAGCTTCCGGCAATATGATGACACATTTTTCTTAGACGGTAACGCATAATGCTTGCGGCACGTCTCTTTTACCGTATTTTGTTAGTTTTTTTTTTGCTGCCAGTGAGCATGCGACGAGAATGAACTTTTTCTGCATATGTGTATGCGCATATAAGTGTGTGCTTGTTAGGGAGTCTCAAAGCTGTGCAGCAAAGCAAACAAAGCATACGCACCGTGGTACCGAACTATTGTGGATGTGTTTCAGCAGTTTTTTAGTACGCTTTGCACAAATCCCACTATGCGTATGGGATTTTTGCCTTACACTTTTGGCGTATAAGCAAATATTTTGCTGCACTGCTTTAATTTGCCATCAAAACCAGCAAAAATAACATTTTCATTTTGTTTTTGCTGCGGCTTGTTTCATATTCATTTGCGCCAAAGCATCCTTGCCACATTCTACCATTTATTAATCATGCTCACTGTTGTTGCCACTGGCAAGGCATATATGAAAAGTCCACGAATTGGTAGCTCATTTCAACCTCTAGGATCATCGTCAATAACTTGGCTAGAACAAATTAAAACGCAAACGATGCGTGCATCCAATAAAACTTCAAATAACTGCCAAAATGACAGAGAACTCAGTAACGAGTTTAATTTGAACGATAGTTGCAAGTGACATGATAGTGTTTATTGACAGCACTTCCCCAACTGCAATGCAAAACATCGACAATTTTTGCTACTTATAACTGCAGCTCCAAAATTTGTGTTTGCTTGTTTAAGATACACAAAGAGAGAGAGAGAGAGGGAGAAACCAAATTTCAAATAACTTCAAACGACAGTGATGAATGTTTGCGTGAAATGAACAATTTCACAAAGCTTTGAGAAGTGTTGAAAATTAAAGCTACCTGCATATATACACTATTTCAAATGTATTTTGACAAAGTGTCCTTGGAGAGTCATAGGGAAAACTTTATGTAATAAGTCACTGGACTGTCAGAGTATCACCAAGTGCGTAGTAAATATTTGCTTGACAACTGCCAATGTCCTTTTTGCAGTAGCTAAGCGGATTTCATTGGGTGAATACGTATGTGAACTAAACTTAAGGCAACTTTAGACATCAATCGAACTCAACCCTTTTTGTTTGGTTTGTGGATTTATTTATTTGCCCTGAGAAATTGAGATATTTGTGGCATTTTTAAGCTTAACTAAACGTAGCAGTTATATGGTCTTACTTATGGGGTTTTTTTAAGCCTGCCATTTCGTTTAAAATCAGAGTTTTTAGGGTACTTTAATAAACGAGGAATGTGATACACACAGTCAAGGTGGCAGTGGGTTATCATGGGTTATCTATGCAAAAGGTTAGTTAGAAATACCTACAAAAAAATATGAAGGAATTTGGTTCTAGTTTGTAGTAGAATGGGTCTACTGTTGATACATAATTGCCAATACCTATTGAAGTTTTCATTCGATCTGCATACTTTTCACACCACACATTCACAGTGATATATTGCCAAGTTTTAATTAGACGGATTTTACGGGGTGGGTCTAAACAGCGAAACTCTCTCACGGGTGAAGGGGCAGATATCACATGATGCGACAAACTTCATCTGCATAGGTAAAAAAGTTCATCTTTTGTGTTTTTGACTCTAACAGTGGAATTCCACCAAAACTTTTGGAACACATCGAATCTGCTCTTCATTCCCAAATCTGAAAAGAAGGTTGCCACCCTAGCATTAGTAGGTATCGAAGGTTTTTTGTTAAAACTTCGCATGAATTAGAAGGCCGTGTTTTGAATGCGAAAGACTCGAAGATGGGGATGCGATACGAAAGTTCGAACACATAATACAGAAAGGATTATATTCTACTTATGATTGGTGCAGGGAAGAAGGTCTCTCTTAGTAATGCCATTCAGTAGACGATAAAAATTACCACGAAAAATATTTCGCAAGCCCTACCACAAGTATCTAATAAAAGTGACCAACAAATGCACAGGAGTCACGGGGAAGCTCCCTGAAAATCGTCCGTAAGCTCACCTATGGGGCAATCTCCTCAGTTAGAAATGACCTTATGAAAATACATCACCACTTTGAGCAACCAACGACCTTGAACAACCAAGTTGCAGATGCCGCAATAAAATTGTTCCCAGGAACTAGAATGAATGGTTCGGGAAACACAAATGAAATCTAACTTTTGGGACGACAAAACAAACTTTCACTCCGTTGGTTCCCTGGTCATTCCGTGGCATTGCCGTTAAGCAACTACTAAGAAAATAAGAAAGATTCCTACGAACCATTGACTAGAAATCTCCGTTATAGTTTATTATACTACTATTTTTAACGATCTCTCACTATTCGAAGCCTGTGCAGTACTTGTTATACATTTTGAAGTACTTAACGCTGATGGGACAATATTCCCATTTGTGGTGGGCTAACTTTTGAGTTAATTTCTCGCTTGCCGTTTTAAGTGCTTGTGTAAGGTTTGAGAACTTTAACGAGCAAACAGCTAAAATATCTATAAGTAAAAATAAGTAGTTGGTAACAAACTCAGGCTTATCCGGACGTTTATCAAAACAACAGAAATTAGCGTAGACAAATTAAAAAAAAAAAAATGAAAAATAGTTTTTTCAAAATTCTCTCTTATTATTCCCCTGGCGACCCATTTATAGCGACTAGTGTGGTCAAATTCAATAGGAAACACTTTGAAGACATGCCCAACGCGATAGAAAAATATTTAGCTTGCTAAAGTCGAAGTTACTAAAGTTATTGGAATTACACACTACATCGACAACCACTACGGCAACGCTCGAATACAAAAACAACGCCAAATCGCAGGAAAAGTTGTCGGACTGCTTAAATCGTCTAAAAATATAAAATTAGAAATTTTAGTTTTTTGGGCAATCGCAATACTTCTTTGCGGAAAAGTGAAAAGGATGAAAGTAGAACGTCGTTTTTACTTTACACAGTAATCAATTTCACGCTAATATCTAATGCTGGATTACTTGTCGATTTTTCAATAAAAATAGGTTTCCATTTAAGTTATTTTATATAATATATTTATTGCCAATGTTTAATTTGAAGTTCGGTAGACAAACTTTTGTGCCATTTATCATGATGTACAACGGCAGCTTAGAGAATTGAAGAAAACCCAGAAATGAAATCACTTTCAAATTGCCGTTTTTCACAATCATTTGGTTTTGGTTCTGGCAAATACCTATGTTTCATTTTTATGGTTAAGGTTCACATGAGTCAAAGAAAATATGTATTATTGTGTTAAAGCATTTGGCTAAATTGATTAATGATACCAACAAAAGATATTGCCCAGCAAATAAAGTAAATATCAAAATACTTGTGTGGTTTTAAAGCGTGCAGTTTGGATCGAATTACGCTTACTTAGCCTTAATCTTAAAGCACTTCAATAAAATCTCAGGACTTGCTTTTGCTCGTTTCATTGCAATGTCCATAGTGCACACTGCAGTCAATTGCTGAGCTCATATATCGACACATAGTTAACCTTTCCACTTTGTTGCAAGCTTGTACGACTTCCTGTTTACAGCTGCAACAGCACAATTGGAGTGCCATAAGTTGTCAAACAAAGTCAAGCACCAACAACAATAACAAAGAACAAAATGTCATATAGACACTCACAAAAACACGCCATGACACATTTTTGTAACTTGTGTCGTCATGTGTCATTTGATGTGACAGGCACGCCTTGGGACACAAACAAACAAACCTAGAAACTGTGCGCTTAACTTTGATCCAGCCATTTGACAAGACGCACGGCTTTTTGTAGTACTCTTCTGTCCCGACTTGCAGTCGCACGACATTTCATTTGGTGCTATTAAATTTCTCACAGTGTAGTCGCTCTTAAACAATGGTAATTTTAGAGTTCATAAAAAAATTACTGAACAGCCAGCTCCACTGAAACTGTTCGTTAGTCGCAATGTTAACCCAGATATGCCCATACGTTACTGTGCTTGAAAAACCCAATTTTTTGCATATTCTTTCTAAATATAGATAAAATAGGATATAGGTCATTGGGAAGTTATGCTATGATCACAACTGAAGTAGGTTTTTGTATGATATGAAATAAAACACTTTTTGTGCCTCCTATGTTGCATTTGAAGCAAAAATTCTTCCATAAATTTGTATTATAGATTTGTGCAGTGTAAGTACCAGGCAGAAGGATGCGTGTCAGACCATATGTTCCCTGGGAAAAAATTATTAGTAGCCATAGATGAGCGGATATAGCCATGTCCGTCAGTCCGTCCGTCCGTGTTAAAACGTGTTTCACAGTGACTATAAGAGTTAGATCAAAAACAAATTGACCAAAAGATGCGAATTTTCCCGAAAAAGAGCAAGTTTATCGAATCAAGTCAATATCTCACCCCCTTCTCCCGCGACAGATTATCGCGGTTAACAGCCACTGCGTTTAATCTATCAATTTGAAACTCGACAGACAGTGTTTGCGAGACTCCAAAAATAATATCGAGAAAGGGAGTGAATAGTTAAAACAAAGAATACTGAGTTGGAAATTGAAATTGAACATTCATAAGAAATAGAGGAAAATTGAAAAATTTTATTAAGCTACAAGTTGGTATTTGTATAGTTTTCGAATTTTCGAAAATCTCACTCTTTGCTCTGTATCAATAAAATTTGTGTAAGATCAGTTTTGTAGAGATTTGGTGACTCTCCAAACATTATTTCTGACAATAAACATAATTTATTACAGAAAATGAATTATTTGCAAAAAAGTATTTTAAAATCATTCTTTATATCTCAGTAACGGTTAAAATTTTAAACGTCGATTTTGTCGATGCTTTAATAATCTATAAACTGAATTAGCTCCGAAATTCATTTGAAGAAATCGAGATATTTGTGTGACATTGTATATCTAGAGACACTCACACGTTATTATAGGGGACTTATGACACAACTTGTACATTTCAGCTTATTGTCTTTCATTCCTAATTTGACTCCTTTTTTACCTTATTTGACTGTATTTAAGGGGTTTTCGTTCTTTTTTAATACTCTCCATTTTGGTCTACTGAACTTGGAGAAGACCTCAACAACATGACTATGATTCTCGGTTGTAATTTTAATTTAAACTTTGCTACAGAAGGTTCTGTTCTTACTAAAGGGAAAAAAAGTTTTTTCCGATTGAATAAAAGTCGAAATTTGCTAAACACCAAGTCTAAAATAATAGTCAATTCGGTCTTCTGGAGGCAATTGGATTCTCTTAAATCATTTGTATATATGGTGACTATCACAGTTAAAAAATAATAAAAGAGCAAAAAGGCTCCTGCCTATGAATGGGCTGGTGGCTAAAGATATCCAAAGAAAGGAACTATTCTTTCTGTTTCGGCTATTTAATGTGGATGTGCGATGTTATAAAGAAGCAGTTGCGCTGCAGAGCAGAGTCCTTGGCCCCCTTCTGTACACTTTTTACATTGCGGATTGAACCAAACACGACTATTATCCCATATCCTGGTGACACTGTACTGCAGGTGGAAAAAGGCCAAAAAGGCTAACTGTTTCATATAAGGGGCTACGTGAGTGCTAAGTACACTCATTCATTTGTTGTAATTTCAATAAGCTTATAAATACATTTTATTAATATAATTTAAGTAGTCTTTGAATTACTGTGGTCAGCAATATGGAAAACATCATTTCGAGAAACCCTCACGTCAAAGGTCTAAGATATACTAAAGCAACAAAGCTAAACTTAAATAATTGTGGGATTCTAGGATATAACTTATTCGATAGATTTTTATCGACAATTGCTGATGTGAGCCAGTTTTGGGCGGCCTGAACATTCGGCGTCACTTCTGCTGGCACGTCCACAATGGAATTCAGTAAACCACACATTGAAAGTGATACTGCAGAGTTTTCATTGCATTTATCAAGCCCTTGGTCCTTGGTTTCTGTGATGCTTGTCGAGCACACGAAATTCTCTTTTTCCACTTTCGACGAAATTCAGAAGGTAGTCAGCTTTCAACGGCAGTCGAGCACAAATTAAGTGACGTAGCTTGCTCTCCATTTGACAGTACTCTATTAACATATGATAGTTGACGGGAGCAGTGTTACATTGAACGTGACAATGCGGTTAATTTAAAGAGACACTGATCATCAAACAGCCCTCGCTTTTATAACTGCTTAAACTTACTTTATTAAGACAAATAAACACGCATCAAATTCTACAAGTTTTTGGTATAAATTGCTTAAGCTGCTGTTTCTTTTTTAGCATTTCATTTTCGACCAGAAGTTACGACAAGATTTCTGCAATTTGTCAAACTAACGTGCTGGCAATTGGGCAATTTCTTGCCTGCACATTCATAGCGTTTCATGCTCTTGGCTTATATAGTACGTATACGCCAAGTTGGCATAAATGTCACTTGGCAATCAAATTGTTGTTTTTCTTGTTGGTATATACACACACATCTATGTATATGTATATGTAGATGTTGATGCTAACGGACAGCCAAACTGTCATCGCTGTCAAAAATCAGTCAATCAAAAATAAGTAGGCAGCAGGCAAGCGCAAGCACAACAAACCGGAAGCTTATCTCGGAAACTTTAGCACTGAAATGGGTGTGTGTGTGTTTGAATGAGTGAACGCGTAACGACGACGATACTTGAGCACATTTGCTTATAAAGTTGGCTGGTCACATTGAAAACCAGACGACCATGAAAATAATTTCTACATGCCATCGATAACGTATGCGCTCATAAAAGGCCGAGAGACACGTCAGAGCTATGCAGTAGCTCGCTGTGGGCGTAAAAGTGGGCGTGGAAATTTGCATACAAAAGCTTAATGCTTGAACGCGTGCATTTTATAGTTGTAAGCTGTCTACGTGTGTGTTTGTGTGAATACGAGGATGTTCCTATTTATGCGTGTGTAACTACTGTGTATTTGTTAATTTTCAGCTTGTTATCTATGCCAGCTTAGGTTTAGGTTTGCTGCCGAGCAACCGTGTTTTAGCCTTTCCGGTTTCTACGCTTTTTACAAAATGCGTTGCATACTTTTGTGCTTTTTTTGAATTAACGATTGATGTCAACTTTTTGAAGTACAATTGCTAAACAGTTCTTTGAAACTGTTCATTTAAAGCACGTATTAAAGCAATTTTAGCCTATTTAAACAAATAATACAGTTTAATACATATTTAGGTCATTCAATTTATACACTTAATTAAGAGCTTAAGTACTTATGCTGCGATGCACTGAGTCATGAACAAATTAAATTGCTTTTGCCTCAAATGAAATGAAATTAATTTATTTTTGGCATTGCGCCAAAAAGTATGCAACACCAAAGAAGTGGTAATTGAAATCATGACACATTTGCAGTGACATTGAATGCAATAAACAGTATGCTTTTACAGCTTGTAAATTATAAATCAATGCCAAGGCGAAGCACACACACACACACACAAACACACATACACACACACTCACACACACACACAGACACACATACATACAAAAAAGTTCTCCAGAATGGCGACATTTCGATAATGAAAGGAACAGAAATACTTAAGAAGGCGTTCTGCACGCCTTTTACGTGTATTTTATATAACGAATATTTGAACAAAGTAAATATTATATCGCACAGTGTCTCAGTAAGTGTTTGTGTATATTGTTTTCTCGGAGTGGCAACTCTTAACCTTATTGCCCGTCAGACATTGATTCAATCAAATTTGCCGCTTATTTGCGCTTATTTTTATGTTAATGGGCCACAAAAATGTAAGCAAATAAATGCTATACTTACCTACCCCCTCTCAGGCACCTATATTGACTGAGAAGTGACACTTACCATATCTGATAAAGTGAGCCCAAAAAAGAACGAACGTTTTTGATGATACAAAGTATGCTAGGCTCCTAAAAATAAAAGATTTTCGGAGTTTGTTATAGAACAAAATCAACATGGAAGCTAATAAACCTTTAAGTGCAGGCTGCCCACAAATATCTCGCCTAACCCCCATTTTTTACGAAATATTCACATCTGATTTACCAGTGCTAAACGAATGGATTTTTGCGAATAAAACCGCTATCTTCTGTTTAGCCATCCTTACGGCATATATCACAGACTCACTCGAATTGTGGGAAGTCTACCATACACCAGATATTTACACTACGCCAAATCATGGAAAAGACCCTTGAATGCTTCAGATAAGGCTATGCTCTCTCCTGCAACCTCTTCAACTTTGCGATGGAGTAAAGTAGTAAATAGTAAGAAGTAAATAAGAAAGGGACTATGTTCTATAAGAGTGATAAGTTGCATGCATACGCAGATGATATCGATATCAGTGGTCATACAAAGCGAACAGTTACTGGAGCCTTTGCGGCTTTTGAAAGAGAATCTGCGATGATGGGTTTGGTTGTTCGGTTGTTAATGAGAGCAAGACAAAGTACATATACTTCTTCGGGCAGAGATACACAGCGGTTGGAATCTCAGATTGATGTTGTAAACTATAGTTTTTATGTTGTCAAGGATTTCGTCTACCTTGGCACCACCGGCACGATAAAAATCGATGTCAACATGGATATCAAGTGGAGAATAACTTTTGCCAATAGATGTTACTTTAGTCTCAGTAGGCAAATGAATAGGAGAGACCACTCCCGCCAGACGAAACTAAAACTCTATAAGACGCCCGTTTTGCTTTATGGCGCTGAAGCATGGGTCATGAAGCACGCGGTCTGATGAAAATGCATTTGGTTTTTGGCCATCTACCACTAGCAACGATTGGAGATGGCGCGAGGAAAACAGAGACGACTGGAGGAGAGCTTTACACCAGGCCGTAACCCGGTAACGGGTTGTTATGGTCAGTTAAGAAGAAGTGTTATACGAGGTGTCCTGAAAAGAACGGTTATTGGATCTTCTCTTATTTGTATAAGTTTCTCATTTTGCGAATGCTGAAAACTGATTCTATAGACAGGTTTAGACACAGGTTTTTTAATCTAATGTGCTTCTTTATATACAAATGTGAGTACCACCGAACTTAGGAGAGTGAAAGAAATAGGAGGTATGTTTGAGGAATGTTGTTGTAGTTGTTTCGTTAATGTCGCTAGCATTTACGCACACTAGATGGCACCACAGTATGCCAAGAAATGAATGTTTCACACCTTCCATGCTCATCATGATCAAATTACAAATTTAAGATGTACGGCTTATACTTAACCCTCTCACAACCACTGCAACATTGCCTTCACATAGTGGCAACCCAGTACGTTGATAATTTACGCTTTTGTTGTGATGTATCGAAAACCACTGATTGAGGAATGGATGAGGGTTTGGTTCATCAAATTGTGACGATTAGTGTCTATCACAATTTGAAAGGGAAATACTGCAAAGGAAACTATAGTTTGTTAATAAATTTATTTATATGGAATATTTTGATATTTAACAAAGAAAATAACTTAGTTTTTACTTATTTTCGCCACTGACAATCTTCACTTTAGTGGAACATTGAGTATACATTTATTATTGATGGTGGGCTGTCATTGAGTTTAATATTTGTTTTATATGATCAAATATTAAGCCGCCATTATGATTCATTTTTTATGCTGCTATTTACTTTGCGAACTTACCAAAAAAAGTCATAAACAATATAATCCAACTTTTCGAAAATATGTCATTAGGAAATGCATTATAAATAAAACAGCTGCGATTTCACTTCCGAAATTTATGCCAAAGCGAAATGTCAAGCTATCAAAAACAAAAACAAAAAGAAGAGCAAAAGCAATTACCTTTAACGCTCGATTGCTTGTCATATAAACTTGTTTTAAAGTTTAGTCCAAATAAATTTTCATTTGCTACAAACAGGTATGATAGAAGAAGAAGCCACAAAATTTTTATACGATTTGGTATACATAAACAAGACTAGAGTCCCAGAAAAGGACTCTTTTAGTAGCTTTTATTGTGCAATTGCCTTGGTGACATTGTGCGACATGACAATTATAAAAGTTAATTAAACTTGCTTGCCAAAAACAAATCCCAAAACTAATAAAAATACAAGCTCCCCCTTTGGCTTGATTAAGTGCTCAGAGTAAAAGTCAGTCACTCCACTTGCCATTTCATTTTGACCATTCGTTATAGGGAAAGAAATTACTTAACGGTCAGCCAAATGCCGAGCAATCAAACGAGGAAAGCAATTTCATTTTATGCTGCACAAAAATCAAAATAATTTAATGCCCAAGCAATCAAAAGCAATTAAAAGCAGAAGCAAAGTCTCTTCATTTGTCGCCTTGAGGGCCTAAGGACAATAAATATAATTTAAAATAAATAAAACGAAATCTACAATGAATATAGTGTATTAAGTTGTTGGACTCAATGCCATATTAAATGCAAATTTAATTGCAAATAACTTTGAATAGCTGAGCAAACAATTTGCGGTCACTGTGGCGTATGCGCAATATTTGCCAGTTCATGCGGCATATTTGAAGTTCCATAAAAACAAATATCGAGCAGTAAGAAAAAAAGGTCGAGCATGTCGCGCGAGCTCAGCACATTATGTATTGCCAGTCAGTCAATAACTCGACCACATGGTCATCATTAAAATGATAAATGATGTTTCATGTTGGAATCAGCAAAAACAACAAAATACTCGCATATATAAACGTATACGTAAAAACAAATTACTTCACTGTATTTGGGGGGCCATAAAAAATATACTAGCAAACCCAATGGCGTGCCGACCAAAAAGGGATAAAAAGGTTCGTCGACTCATAGATGCACTATAGCAGCCTGACGTGAACCGATAACGAAAAGGGTTGCAAATGTGGGGTTCGTTCCTGTATATAGAAACTAGCGACTTTTCGTCATTGAGAGTGAAGCACAACCGCGTTAAGCCGCAGTCGGAAAGCTGTTTTTGGTTAGAGTTGACAACTAAAATTTTTAAAGCTAATAGATGATGATGACATCGCAGTAAAGTGTCACCTGCATAGTGCAAAATTGGACTATACAAATTTTTTAATTTTTTTCCTTACCTCAGTATCGCTTAGTACTCAGTTTCTCGCGCTTTCAGAATTTCGCGAATATCGGTATTTTTGAAGAATATCTCTTTTGTTAAATGAAGTATCAACTTGTTTCATCAATATATTTACACCTACTCGTACCAGTCAGCGACTTTGAGTCAATATTCGAATTAAAACAAGTGTACTTTCGAAAGTTCATTCAAGTCATAATGACCCATGACTCCATGTATGCTTCTTTCAATCAATTTTCTTTATGAAAATTTTTTTAAGGCATCCATATCCATATCTACATGCAGTGGAATTTGGGAGCAGTTTATAGGCAAAGGGGTGTAATTAGCCTATTTTTGACTATAACTTTTATGTATTTATCCCATTTCTAACATTTGCATTGTAGATGCATTTCGCTGTCAAGTTGATGGATTTAACGGAGCGGCTATAAACCGCAAAAAGATATCGCTTGACTCGATTAACTTGCTCTTGTATCTTTTGGGAAGATTTTTTGGCCCTAACTCTTATAATCGCTGAGCAACACGTTACAACACGGACAGTCGGGCAGACGGACGGACATGGCTATATCGACTCGACTATTACTCCTGATCATTTTTGCCCATGCAACATATGGTCTGCCACGCATTCTTCTGCCAGTTACATACATTGCACAAATCTATAATACCCTTTTACACTTTGTATGAAAATTTTAGGAATAATAATACTTATATTGACTACACCTTCCAATCACCATATTAATGTAATTCGATTGTCTTTGGATCGATTCGCTGCCCATTTTGGATGAAAGCGCTATTAAAAAAAATTCCAAATAATCACAAGACAGCGAAAAATATATAAATATTTATTTTTTTATTTCGTTTAGTTTTACTAAGTTATTTATATTTGGTTTAGTTATTTTTGTTAGTTTAAGCAAATTAATTGTTTTCGCTAACAAGATTTAAAGCATATCATATTAAAGCACCAATTCACTTTTTTCTAACTAAATGTGTGCAGGGTACAAAAATACACATGTTCATGCAGGAAAAATCCTTATACGGAGCGGCCTAAAAAAGGTGTACAGTTTTTGCTTAGATCGTTTGACATGTTTTACGTAAGTCATACATTTACATGTAAATGTGTGTGTGTGTGTGTCTTTTTTTTATATAGGTGAAGAAAGCTTGAATAGCCGTACACTAAGTGCGTGTGTGTGTGTGTGTGTGTGTGTAACGTACTATCAATCTTTGTGGATGGTATTTTGTGCCGTTTGTCAATGTTCGCCCACGACAATTGACATTTGACAGACGTTAGTCCATAAATTTTCCATATTGAATAAGTTGCTTAGAGATTGAATAGAAAAGGTCCCTCTGGTGCTTGAGAATATCACGCCGTTGATTTGCACATGTATATATTAAAGTTCTCCATATATTGTGTAAAGGTAAGACGGCAACATTTGAAATGCTCTGCTGGGTTTTATATTGCACATTTTACAAATTATCGTAACAAATATGTTACTTAATGCAACGATTTTGACTTGGATATAACTGAAAACTTTAATTATTTATCAATTAGTCTAATCAAAGGTGTTGTATGTAATTTAAAGGAATCGCCAAAATGATTTGTAATTTTCGACAAAAAAAACTGCTGACTTGTAATTGTTTTTATTGCTGACTTTGATTCATTACTCGTTATTTCTTCAGTGGCTGCAAAAGAATGCAAGTTTGTTTGGCGCCTGGAAATTATTCTACATATTTTGGAAAACGAAATTAAAATAATGTTAGCTTACTTGAAAAAAACAAAACACAAGAAACAATAACTTTGAAGTATTTGGCTCAGCATGTTTTTAATAATAAGAACTATAATTTCTTTAGTTCGTATTATATTGAAAGGTTTATATGCTATATCAGATCGTGAAATTGTTTAATATTTGTTTCATGTTTATGTGAAGTTTTAAACGAAAACCCAGTCAATAGCCAACAAATACAAGTTTATGACGGATAGATAGATCAACAGCCTTAATATGCCACTCCTGGTTACAACTATGTTTTGAAATGAAAGCCAATGATACAAAACGTAGCTCCACTACAAATATTGGATGATATGGGTCTTCCCGTATGTAGAACGCAGGTAATCGGCATTCAAAATTTTTAGTTAGTGAATCGATAATTAAAAGATTATATCTGTTTGCCATGAAAGTTCGGAACATATTTTATCTAAATGACTGACATATGAAGAAGCTTCTCAATAAAGGCATTCGATATTTCACAGTAATTTAATGGCAATAAATGTGCTGAATCGTCATCTTTACATAAACGAATAAGACTCCAATTGCACTGGTTTCGAAAGAACGTAGATTTGAGCATTTGTATATCAAAACATTGTGGGATTTGTAATCGATTGCTGGAATACTCGATGGGATATAAGAGTAAGTGATGAGTATAGACCGTTATATTCGCTACCTTCTGCTCCTAATTCCTGCCTGACTCTAAAAAATTTTACTTGATATACAATGTTGATGTTATGTTGCTTTATGGTGTCCTCTCCATTGAAATGCCATGACCTGACAAAGATCGTCGCAGTCAGTCAAATGAGTGGCAAAATCGCCAACGACAGCGTTATGGCGATGATTCTACAGTGGTGGTGGAACAGTCCATATTTCTGTTGTCCGTTGATTTCATCAAAAATGTGATTTGATTGAACTTCAGATATGTGTTTCGATGGAGCTTTTGGAGATTTTCGTTGGAATCATCGCAGTAAATTTCTCGACCGAATTCATCATATTACCCGAAGAAAGCGCTCATACGTAGCACAGTACTGCGTAAACCATAATTGGCTTTGCAATATTGGCGGCAAAAAACAAAGATGATATTTAAGCAACTATTCAAAATTTCATTCCGGGAGACTTGTGGTTTAATTTGATTTGATTTCAAATGAGTTATTTAGAGTATCTTTGTTTGTTTAAAACAAAACAAAAATCGTTTAGTAAACTACAAAGGTGAGCCATCCATTTTATTAAATTAATAAAAATAGCAGATTATATAGTGCCATAAACATTTAACATATCAAAATGCATAAGCCAATTTTAATTGCTCAATTTTCTCTCTGGTTGCATTCGTTTTACTTTTGTTAAAATACTCAAAACTGTATTTATCACACATACGACTCGTTAACTTGTCTGTCGACCTGGAAACTAATTAAATATAAATTCAATTTTATAGCATCAAAAATCGAAAAACATATTTTTAATTAAATAACTATTGAAAGCCATTTAAATTATACTGCTAACGTCAGTATAACGACATGTTGTTTTAGGCAATGCCAAACATTCAAATGAATGGCAAATTTGTTGAAATTCAAATAACATATTTGTTCGTTTTGGTTTATAGTTGCATAATTAATTTTACTAATGTTAAGCCAAATGTTACGTCTTTTGGCTTAAATGTCCATTTTTGTTTTTAAATATTATTAAATTGGCGTGTATTTTGGCAACAAATAAAGTGCAAGCGAAAGGCCAATAATAAATTGTGTGCAACAAACAGCAAAACATGTTTGGGCCAAAAGCCAACTTGCAGTAAATACGTAACACACACATATACGTAAATGGTCGGAAAGACACACACACACACACACACACACACACACACACATACAATGTAGCATAATGTCATGCTTTAAAATCCGTTCGACGTGAAGTGCTTCGAGCGCGTGCAAATGCCAAAAGTTAAGTTTAGTGTCGCGGCACGTATGTGTGTGGGCCAGTGCGTCTGTCTGTGTGTGTGTGTGTGTGTGTGGCTGTGTGTGTGTGTGTGTGTGTGTGCCGGAGTGCAACTGACATGCATTGCTTATGCGAGCGTGGATACTGGAAATATTATGACATCCCACACACACACACACACACACCCATACACGTAAGACCATGCACTGCCATGGCAATCCGTTGGTTAGACGTGAATGCGTTACGTTGGCGCATTACGTAAGTGTATTGGTAGGCAGCATGCCACACAAGCTGGCTTACAACTGCGTAAACCTCACTCTTTCTTCCCGTGTTTCCCTTTTGGCCTCGCTGCGAATGGCGTTTTAAGCTAAACAGTGCCATGACAGCGAAAGCAGCTTGCTTGGAAAATAACATCCTTTGGCTTGTGGCAACCGGCAAACATTGCTGCGGGAGCCACTGGCCAGTATTAACGGTACTGATTTATGTCTACTGTATCTCAAATTGAAAACTGTGTCCCTATGAACTTTCCCAATGGACAGGCTGTTGTCTATTTGGCAATTTTCCAGTTAGTGAATAACGCATTGTTTTTCTGTTCTCAGTTGTTGGTTTTGTGGTTGATGTGCTGTTTGTAGCTGTTGTCGCCGCAATTGTTGCAAGCCGTCACTGTAAGTCTCTCAAATTGAATTTATTCGCTGGTCTTTTCGGATGTGTGCCTGTGTGTGTGTGTGTGTGTGTGTGTGTATGGTCGAGTGTGAGTATATGTGTTGGTGCGCAGCTTTGTGTTTGTGCTCACAACGAGATATGATTGCAAGAGTCAATCTAATGGAAAATTCCTTTTTCTACATGTAGTCACCAGCATGTACACTGAAAGAAATAAAAACCTATTTCAACTGTCGAACCATAAGTTTCCGTTGAAAAATAAACAGTGATTTTTATTCTATTTTCGGTTTCATTTTAAATAAGTAAGTGATTTTCGTTGCATTTAACTTTATTAAATATTATGATTTCAAATTATTCAAAATCAAAGTATCGTACATATTTTATAAGCTATATTTTTTCGAATATGCCACCTTTTTTTCGAATTCTTTAAGTCGTTGCCAGCTGCCTTAATATGGAGAATAGGACGCTGTAAAAGTAAGTAGTGTAAATGGATTCAATTCTTATAGTTTTGCCACGTCGACTGCTATTGTTGTACTATATGTAGTACTTTTATACATTGACTAGATTTTATGGAAATCGATTTAAATATTCCTCCAGTATACCAAAAAAAAATCTTCCTTTACTTTTTAGCGGTCAAATTCAAATAACGCTTCTTATGTTTTGATTCTACAACAGAATCTTACTGCTTCGGTTATTCGTAGTTAATAATGCGACATGAAATAGGCTCGAAGTTAATGAAAATACGGCTTTTTCCCAATGAATCTCGAAATTTACGCGTTCCTTGTTGTACTCGAGCAGTCTTACAACAGTCACCATGCCAATTAAGTTAAATAGTTAGTATATATATGAATTCAAACACACAACTGTGTACGGTTTTCTTTTAAGTGTATGTGCATATGCCACTAGAATAACGACTTGCCTCTCAAAGTTACACACAATATGTTTATACAAACTAACAAACATTTTGTCGCTAATCGTGAGCTTTAAAGACAGGATCTACGATCTGCTTTTGCATGCTCGGTTGGAGCTCGTTGCTTATATAAGACTTCATATTTTTACTTCTTAGACGCAAATGCACTCATATGTAGCTATTCCGCCAGCCTTGTTTGGACACTGCTGCAAGTGTTAAATATAATACCATTTTGTGTTTCCGCACAACAAGACACAAACCCAAACACACACACACACACAAAGACGCACACACACAAAGACGCACTCACGTATAAGTATATCAAAGAGATAGAAAGAGTATGCAAGCCTTGCTGGGTGTTAGCTGAGTAAAAGACTGACAAACTGCTGCATAACGTATACGCAGCGTTGTTCTCATGCGTTTTGCACACATATGTGCTGGATTATTATAAACAATTCCCGCTTGAATTTTAAGAGCTCACACAGGTTTTACATAACTAAATGGCGACATTTTACAAATTGAGTTTTGAAATTTCTAGATTCTTATATTAAAAATGGGCAAGGCTGCCCGAGTGCTAGGATCGGTCAACCTTCTCTAATGAACCATTGCAGTTAGCTCAAAATCTTATTTAAGTCTACATATATTTATGTAAATCATTGTTTGTAAATGGATTAGGGATATTTTAAGGCTTAAACTTGAACCAATACCCCATGGGTATAGTAAAAAACTAAAAAAAATAAATAAAAGAAACCATGTGCAATTGGGTTTTGTTGCATATTTTAAAGCGTCAGAGTTCAATTGATGTTTGGCGCATTAGTTTACTCAAAGCATGTGTGAACCCTATAATTTCCGCAAGGAAATGAAAATTTGGTAAACAAACAAAATGAGAGCATACCTATGTAGAGTAAGATGCATGTTATGCATACTAAAATTTCCGGGTTTGCTGTTGTTTTTGGCAATCAGCTTGTTTGCTAGACAAAAATAACTCGTCTTATATTACAGTCAACAAATACGTACAAATACAACCTATACGGTTGAAATTCGAGTGCTAAAGTTCGTGTGCAATGCATAGCCAGTATGCAAATCTATTCCATGTTCTAGTTATAATGAGAGGACGCCCCCTAAAAGTATGCACGAAAAGTGTGGCGCACACACACTGTTTGTTGTCAACGCACACAGGTACGTAGACCGCGCATTTGGGTCTGTCGCTTGCATTCGCATTGTTGGTTTTCCTTGATGTTTCCGGTGTTTTTTTCCCTTAGTTGGTCTATCTGATTTGGCAGGAGTTTTCCGAAAGCGCGCTCATTTGGCATGCAATGCCATTTGTTTGCATGAAACTTGCATGACTACACGATTCGCTGAGACAAAAAGGGTCAAAGAGACACAGTGAGTGACACAGTGTATAAGTAAAACTCTGATATGATGTTAGGAAATCATGAAATCAACAAGCGTGTGACAGAACGCCGTCACAGAGTGTCCGTTTTTATAGTTTTTCGCATTGCATTGCGCATACGACAGGCTGGCGGCTATTTGGTATGCGCGCCGGCAACACTACAGTTAGCAAGGGTTAAGTAAGTCTGTCAGAAGCACTATACTTGGCTACCTTAAAGAATATCATTTATACATTCCGAACATTGGAACCTTTTAAACAAATGTAAAAGATTTGAATCGGAAGTCTTTCTTTTGAGGTCTGTTTGCTTTATCAGAATAGGCATGCTAGTTTTTTCGCGAGTGCTCTTCCTATAAAGCGGTTCAAGCGGTGATGATCAGTTGATGCTTTTGTTTTACCTATAATGGGTTTCTCTGCTGGGATGATGATGATAATAGTATATAATTTTGATATAGTGCGTAGCTAAAGCACATCTATCCGCCATCCACGAAATGCGATAGAAAAAATTCAGGGCTTATGCGAGACTGTGAAAATATCACAGCTGCCATGTGGTGAGGCTCTTATTTTGGAGAGAGCTTCTTGTTGAACGGACACTATGCAACCGGGTCTCCAGGTTGACATTAGTGCATGAAAAGCTGTGACAACAATCCTCACCAAGGCAAAGGAATGCATCCAGTGTGCTTGATGTTCGAACGTTCAGGGGGACCTACACCAGAGTGTCGCGTAGCCACTTCAGTGAAGAACGTGCATGATGAGGAAGATGGAGAGGCGCTTTTTAGATGTAAAAAAACGTAATCATGAAAAGGGCAAGATTCGTTCTTGCTAAAAAGTTCTTCCAAAAAGTCGTATGGCCGAAGGATTTATCGGTTCATCTTCCTCTAGAGATGCATAAGGAAATCTGGTAGTGGATGCAAAAGGTGCCCTGAGACTTATTATCGGATCGATAATGGGAATAAAACAGCTTTATAGACTTCACAGATGACGGAGTGGATATGCCGAAGCCTAGCCATGAAAAACAACAAAGCCACATGACTGGCCTGCAGTCACTGCACTTAACTCAGACGGGCGGCAATGTGTTCGTAAGCTGCATGCAAAAGCCCTTCTATAGAATGTGCCTAGATGGGAGCATGATTGGTGTCCTTGCTCCTCCTAGTTCAGTGAAGCCATTCCGTGATTTCTGAATCTATACTTCCCAGCACCAAATTTGTATTTATGATGTAAGCCTCTAAAGGCGGGGCGATCTTTATAATACAAAGACACATATTGCAACAACGTTACATTTCACATTTCAAAAAGCAAAGTTCTTCAGTAACAAAATCCCCTTCAAGCTGTTCTCTTCATTAAATAGTCTGTGAATGTACTGGTGTTTCTTTCTGGCAAAATATTGCATAATTTTGTTGCGTCTCTACTTCCTCATTAATAATTAACTTTGTCGCATTAAAATATCATGCAACATTTATTCACATATTTTGAGCCACTTTTTTAGAGGATTAGGTAGTCGCGGGCGTGACCACTGAGACCCATTGTAATTAGCTGGGTGATAAACCGTTTTCGCAGTCTCGCAAACAACCCTCATGGGGTTTTCCAAGATGGCTCTTTGTCTTCGTGCCAAATGACATTAGCGCTACGCTCTGACACTTTTATTATATTTGTTTGTTGTTGCGTTGTTGTTGTTGCGTCTGTTGCTGAAACGCGTGTCGCTGCCACCACTGTGTGGGAGTTTTAAACTTGTACAGAGTTTTAACAAGTTTTATTTCTGGCAATTGGTGGCAGCCACTAGGAAACTTTCAACCAGTTTAGGTGGTAAATCGAGAGTTCAACTTGCTGACCGGGGCAGCTGCAAGTGACGCTTACCTCAGCCTGCCGCAGTTTGGAGGTAAGCAACTGTAACCAAACCAACGTGGCGGCAAAGCTTTTTAAAGAGTTTTATTGGCAAACTTCGTGGAAATCACACTCATATAGTGTGTATGGAAAAACCGAATAGCCTGCAATTTGTCATCAATCATTTTGCATAAGATTTGCACCTCATTTTCATGCTGAGAAAGGACTCGAATATTCATAATGGTTTAAACAGGGAACTAGAAAAAGAGAAGCTTACCCTTCAGCTCTAAAGTATGCTGCAACTAAGTGTGAAATTTCAGTTTTAAGTCCACATAATTTGTTAATGAGGCGTAGAACCTGCTCAGACAGGTCAACCCACAGACAATACCAAAACTTGCGTAACTTTAATGTTGATTAAATTAGAAATTTTACGTTCCCAGAAACAACAACAAAATGCCAAAACTTTGCGCCCAAAACATTTGCAGGCAACAACAACCACATTGAGTATGGCCTGTTAGCAACCTTGAAAGTTGATAAATTGTAGCACAAAGTAGCCAAGTAACAGTCATAAAATGAAATCTTTAATCATTTGAGTGACATTGACAGGAGTCGCTACCCACTATGTTGTCAGCACTAGACCAGACCTGGCCAGACCCTTCTACTACAACTATGTCTGCAGAATGTGTAAAGTTTTTGGAGGTTTTGGAGGACGCACAGTGGTACAGTTAACTATATTTGTTGCTAAAATATGTATAATTAAAAACTAGCAAGTGCATGTAACATGAGAGGATTTGTAGACACTGCTAACGTATTGAATATATGCTCTTCCTTTCTTTTCTTCATCCCAAAAGTATTGAAATCGAATGCGCTTTACATCAAATACAATTTAAAAGATAAACTACTTTACTAAAAGATGAACATATTTTTAAATTTGTGCTAGAGACAACTCATGTAGCCAACTGAAAAAAATGCATTCATATAAATTTTGGTAATCCTTATGCACAGTCGATAAGGTTGCCCACTGTGCAACGGGCAGTTCGAGGGGTAACGTTTTGGCGGCAAGCCGGCACAAATTTCATTAAGACACGAGCATTAATGTGACACTACCCACTAAGCCACAACAACAACAACAAAAATAACGCCACTCACTACAAAACCTAGGACCAACATCCTAAAGTTCATGTCATCTGGCAATGACACAAGTTGGAATCTGAAGTGTTGGCCAGTGAAGCGAAATGTAAACCAAAAGTTTGTGGCACAAACGCAAAAACAATTAACTCAAATTAATTTACAACAAAGTTTATATATATGGATTTAGATTTAGACGCAGACGCTGAAGGCGTTTCAACTTTTAATTGAGTAATGCATCATGCTAAATAAGGCAAATCAAATTGCTTAAAATCGCTCTGAATATCCTGGGAATATAAAATTTGAAACTAAATTTGTAAATTTAATTGTTTCAAATAAAAAAAAAGGAAAACCTTTTTCAAAAGGGAAAAGTTAAAGTTCACAAATTTGAAAATAGTAAAGATCTTTGAAAAGTATTTAAAAACGAACATTAATCACTTATCTCGAGACACTGCTCCGCCAGTCATAAATGCTCAGCTATATAGCTAATTAGATGATAAAAAAGCTGACAATCTGTATGAGAAGTTCCGAAAAGCCAAAATTGTTTGCAGTGCGACAAGAAGTATTGCAAGTACTATCCCTTCAGTACCACAAAGTGACTAGTAAGTGACTAACGATTTTCAGTTCCTTCCAGTTTGAGCTGATGTTTTTAACAAAGCGATGTCCTAGACTGGTATCGAATATTTGTAGATAGCTAAATGTATGCACATCTTTACATTTTTCATTTTAGTGAAATAATCTTCAGCTACTTTTTTTTTTTGAAGGACGATGATATTTCTCATATGCTTTTTTCAGAACCTTCTTGAATACAACTTGCCAAGTACTGGTTGAATTTTTGCTTTCAAGAGGCTTCTATTTAATTTTCACAGCTTCGATCTCGAAATTACGAAAACGCAATTGTATATATGGCCTCACATCTTTCTTATGAAACTTTATTGATCGGGGTTATCTTTTCATCGAATTTCATCTCCTCTGCATGGGATTTACAATCAGTAAAGAAGGGAAACAAGAATGCATGAAATAGCATCCGAAAACCCTTATGTTTCCTATTTCTTCTCGTTTTGTGAATTGTCGATTGAGTCAATCCAAGCATAACAAAACGACTTTTGAATTGTAGTGCAATCTACTAAGGGGCTATAGCCATATTGCGTACTGAAGGGATAAGTGTAGTTATTTTACAGTGTTTGCTTATGTCGAAAGTATCTACATTTGAACAGTGATTCTAGCTTTGATTGAACTAAGGCCTTTTGCTTGAGCTACTTTACGGATTGCAATGCTAGTCTGCTACATCTTGGAAATAATTTGGGCCCTTTGCTCTTATGTTGCTACATTATATAATACTTACAATTGATAACATAATAGTAGAGTTCGACCAAAATAATGGGGCGTTAGTCCAGCAAATATAAGCAGATCGGTATGAACGCGGTGTTCACTGTTCTATATACCCCTTGATTATGTTGTTCTAATAAGTACTAATAAAGCCGTCAATAAATTCATTTTATAAATTAATTCTTCCCGTTCTCATTCCGATTCCCGTTTCTCTTCCTTCTCTCTCTCTCTCCCTTCTTAATACTAAGTCAAGCTGTGGATATTGGTACCAATATCTTTATGTCCTCTAACTCTACTCTACCCTCTGCCTCTACCACTACCTCTAATTTTAAACAAATTTTGTAAAATTCCTGACTACTATATAAGTAGAAATAGATTTAGTATGTTTTATATGTGTAATCATTTTAGCAATATCTCCGGAACCCCTGAGTCGATTTTTTTTAAACTTAAATAAATTTCATAAAAATCTGTCCAGTAGTTTTTGAGAAGAAGAGTCACAAAGAATTGGCAGTCAAGTGCCGCCTCATAGACCTTGTTCGAGGCGCATGCGATGGTATACAACCTCACCGCCAAAGCTGATGATAATGCGTAACTCACTTTGCTGGTTGTCTGATAAGAGAATGAGTCCGATAAGAGTGAGTTACAGGCCCGCCTTTGTAGGGCTAGGACTGTGCTTTTTGGAAAGCAACTCACTTATGTGAGTAAAGTTAATGACTCTCCCCTTGAGCATTCTTTACGATTTCCTATGGTAGATGGGAAATCTTTGCTAAGAGGAAAATCTGTTTTCAACAACGAAACTCCTCTTTTTATCCATTTTTTTCAACTTTTCTGTGTTTCTCCTCAGTTTTTTTATAGGGATATATAGCAAAGCCAAAGGTGCCTTTAAATAGCCCACCCAACCACCTTATATCCAGCTTTCCATCTATCTTAACATTTAGCAGAAAATGTTATTTATATAACCATTTACCTAACTCACGTTAAAAGAAAAATTTAATTTGCATTATGCTGTGTCTAGTGATTTTCTTTTTAGGGTCATGAGCTTATTTCTAAAAATTTATTATTAAAGCTTTTTAGTTATGAAATGCTTCCTTAATAAAATACAGCAACAATATTGGCATGAGAAGCTCAACTTAAATGTTTACACTGCTTCTGGAAAACCCACTTGAAGTTACTTCAAACCGACAATAATAGATTTGTTTATTTGCATAGAATCAAAGGTCAATATCCAAATATCAATAAACAATGTCTCTGTTCTTGTTATATATTGTTGCTATTACATAAAATCTGTTGCCCAAAAATTTGTATTTAAACTATGAACCAGCGATTTATCTTGGTGTGTGTGAGTTGGTATCCATGTTTGTGTTAGCCTGTTGGACACAGCAGCTCTGACAGTTTTATGATTACTGCCAGGCCAGTTCAAGCCATTTGACTTGAAAAAACAGAAAAAAAACCAAAACATCGCAGACCGAGTTGTTGTTGATTTTATTCTTAAAACAAACAAAACTTATGGGATATCTCAAGCTTGGTCATGTATCTTAAGATTGGGGCAGTTCGTGCGATACCGTTGCTTGGCTATGGTCAGTTTGCTGACCCTTTTTGTGTATGCTAATATGCCATTGTTGTCTTTGTCCTGGTTTTTTGTCGGTTTGAATCTTCCTTTCTGTTGTAGTTGTCTTGCCACAAATATTTATGCAAATGATAACAAAGACAGCGAGTCAACGTTAAGATCTGCTTAGTCAACCTTTATAAGCTTAAAGCCGAGCAGCTTTAATGGATTCGTCCGTCGGTGTATCTAGGAGTTACAATAGAACAAATTAAGAGCCGCAGAGAATATGCAAAAGAGCTATACATATACAATAAGTACACTTTGTTTTCTCTTGAAGTGTACCAAAGATGTACACATGCACAATACAACGAATTGAATTGTGGTGCAGTGGTATCCACTCCGCATTCCAACTACTCCAATGCACTCTGCAGTTCTCTAGTTGAAAAACAATTTCTTTTCATTTGTAAAACTGCATATTTTGTGTATTCCGCACATTGAGTATAATCAACTAGGAAAACGAACAAAAGCCAGAGCCTTGCACTTGTGCTGTTTTTCGATTTGAATTTGTTTATACCCTTTACGCATTGGGTCAAGGGTGTTATAGATTTGCGCACATTATGTCACAGGCGAAAGGAGGCGTTGCAGAATATCTACATATATGTTTTTTATGGATGTCTGTATTTTGTGTTAAACTTTGCGGGATTTGGTTGTACCAATCGGAAATTTTAATATCATCTTACTTAGATACTGTGATGCAGTTTTATGCGAAACAATAATTCACAAAAATGTATATTTTTCCGCTGTAAAACCAAGTAAACGTCAAAAGGCGCATTTCTCTTTAGAAAACATGCGAAGAAAAAACTAAAGCAGTTTTATGTTACACTGCTTATCCAGCGTAAGACGAATAGCGGAAAGAAATTGAATTTGTTTCGACTGGTATTAAAACAAGTAGCTGTATGATTTTCAAGAATTATTCCCTTTTTGTATACGGAAGAGTGGTAGAGATGAGGGCATCAAAAGAAGGCTCAAAAATGAACAGAAAACCACAGGGGGGGGAGGGGATGCAAAGGGAAAATGCGCATCTTTTGGTGCAAATCTTGAATCTCCATCTTTTATAATCTCCGAGAACGGTATGACAGACGGACATGATTATATCGACTCGACTGTTGCTCATGATCATTTTTACCCATGGAACATATGGTCTGCAGCGCCTCATTCTGCCTGTTACATACATTGCACAAATCTATAATACCCTTTTACACTTTATGTACAGGGTAAAACAACAAATATTAAAAACTCCAAGCTTTTTAGTTGGATGTTGAGCCGGGGAAAAAGCTAAATTTACATTAAGGCTAAACATGAAAGAGTAATCGGTAGGCAGAAAAATATTGCGGACCCTGAAGTCCAAGGTATAGAAGATTACTTTTGTGTGACTTGCGGGACTTTTATCATGAATTTTGGAGAGCGATCTACGTATCACAAAAATATACTTGAAGAACTGTCTCTTAGAATTACTATTAACCTAAAAATGACACTGCATCGTTTATATTAATGAAAACAGTCGAATTTAACCAAGAATTTTCTTTATGGAGAGCTCTTGCCGAGTTGAAAATGTGCAAAAATTAATTTTGGAGCAGGTTAAATCAAGCCAAATTATGTACTGAAATCTCTTAATAGTTGTCCTAAGGAAAGTTTCTAAACCAACAATACTATGCTGGGCAGTTGGAAGTTTTCTTGCATTCGAATTCGCGATATTCGATACTAAGCAAAGTAGCGTTGAAACTGAATCTGAGGTATCACAAACTGAGTTACATTAAGTGTAACCAGCAATCATTTGGGGAGAAACGAGTACAGGGTATTCCACTGTCGAGCACGGCACTGACTGCATGACTTTTTGTTTGTTTCTTTTAAGAGTAGAATTATGTATGTACAATTGCAATTGTAAATTTTACGAGCAACGCAAATCTTTTAATTAGTTTTAGTAGTAAGTTTAAATTTATAGCAAAATTTAATTACTTTTCAATCTTGCTACATTATCTAACAGACGGTTTTGCGCCATCCGCCTCAGTCGAGTTCTGTGTAATTATTGCTAACATTTTCTGGTTGCTCAGTACTTTTTGTTACCTTTGAAAAACCAGTAAATATTCTCATAGCGCTACTTCACACACACACGCTCTCGGTTTCACATATTCTCACACATGCCTTGGAAGTGGCTTTTGTCCTGTTTCAGGCACATTAATTGGTTTTGATTCCATAGAGAGCAGAGCGAAAGTTACTAGCTCAAAGCACGCTCATGCCGTAGTTCATCCCGTACCCAAACAATCCTGCAAAACCACCGTCACCGCCTTAATATGAAATTCTGCATAATGGAGGCATCCCACTTTTGGCATAGTGACAATTAACAACATTCAACTGAGCGAATGCAGTACGCCCCTAATGAGAACTTGAATGCACAAGAACACACTCAATTAGCTCATGAAGCCGCCGCAGCTGGTGGCAAACAAGAAATTTCTGTGCTCAGCCAGTTCCTTGGAAGTTCCTCTGATAAAGAGGGCGGGAATGCTTTGTTAATGTCTGACACTTGAGCTTCTGTCGCTTATTGCAATTATTTAGGCGGGAGCGCCCTGAAGCTGCGTTTGCAATATAGCACACTCAGAGGTATCATTATCATTATGGCGGCGCCATTTTGCTTATTGTAGAACGTCTCAGAATGATTGCACAATTTGGTTTCTTCTTTGGTTACAGGATAAATACCTATGAGGTTTAATATTATGCTGACCAAAAAGTTTCCTCGGGAGTGGAGTATGCTTTAAGCCTATTCAAACTGTCTGCATATTATTTCTTTGTTTTCTTTAAAGGAAAATAACGTTTATCAAAAAAAATTGTATGCAGACAGTCGGGACGGTGGCCGGCAGTGGAATACCCTGTACTCTTTTTTCCCCCATAAGCACTAAATCCTGCATACGGTAAAATGGGAACGAAAGTATTTTCTTTTACTTCTCTTTTTACAAGTTTAATATGACTGTAAGCATTTTCCTATTGGGTAGTTCCAATTGACAAGTTTTGCTATTGGGAAGTCAGGCCAAAAATTACTTTTATGCCCATAACTCCAGTATTCTTGGATCAATGTCGTTCAATTTTGTAACATAGATCAAAAATATAATTATAAATGTCTGCGTCAATTTTCAAATCAATATTGGGGGGTCTCAGTAATTAAGGTAGATTGCGGGGACGGGGGTGGGGGGGGGGGGGGGTGCTCTTAAAAAAAAATGTGGATACAGTTGTAACGATTAGGGTCACACGAGTCTCCACACCAATTTTTGTAGCTCTAGCTCACAGGTATCCATATCTACATGCAGTGCAATTTTGGCACAATTTATAGGCGAGCGGGAGTGAAATTTGCAAATTTTTTACTGTAACTTCTAATGTATTTATCCGATTTTGATAATTTTTGAAAGGTAGGTGCACATAAACTCGACGCACACCTCTGTCGAGTTTTGAGATTGAACGGCTGTAAGCCGCAAAAATATGTCACAGGGGAATGGGGAAAGATATCGACGTGATTCGACAAACTTCATCTTTTCGGTGTAAATGCGTAGCTTTTGGTAAATTTTTGTGCCTCTAACTCTTATGGTGTCTGATATCTGGATGTTCATACGAAAAGACGGACAGACGGACATGTCTATATCGACTCGACTATTGCTCCTGACCATTTTTGCCCATTGAACAAATGGTCAAACAGCCTCCTTTTGCCTGATACATACATTGCGCAAACCTATATTACCCTTTTACACTTTGTGTACAAGGTATAATAAATAATTGAATTGATAAAATTCTTTGCCAGTCATCTGTTATTTGAGTTCAAGTAAGCAAATGACTGTCGTCATTTTAAAGTTTAAAGGATACGGAGCAGTTTGTAGTGGCCATATAATTATTTTAAGCAAATGTATTTATTCATGACAAACTTTGGTATCAGCAGTTTAATTGGCCAGCTCAATCATAGAACGGCACCGGCAGTCCCAAAGAGATCAAACAGTTATGCGGCTCATCCATTATGCATCATGATTGACTTGTTTTGAACGCATTAGCGAAATAAATTTCTGTTTATGCACACCGATGCCGATGTACAATATCAAATTTTTTGATAAAATAAACGAGGTCGAGCTAGTAAACATAAATGATCTGCTTTCGATACTACTGTCATATAGTATCCCAGAGTAGTACGAAACATTTCGTATAGCGATAGAGACGCAGAACAGCTTGAGCAACTTAAAGTAAAATTGTTAGACGAATATAAGGCTCGAAATAGGAACAATAATGAGTCGGTCCCTGGTGCAATGTTGGTACGCAAAAAGGCCAAAGGTAATATAACAAGAGAATGGCACAAGATAGTTGTACCCAGAAAAATTATAGAAAGGATAGCAAGTCTAATACAAGTATGCATGTAGAACAATCGAATAATATTTGCAGTAACCTAAACGATTGGTGTTTAGTCTCTGGTGCAACATCTCACATGTGTGCACAGAGAGACAAATTCAAGCAAATAATAGAAGCAACATGCACACAGCTAAAGCTAGCAAATAATAAATCTACACAGATTGAAGGATATGGCAAAGTACCATTTAAACCAAAATTTAACCATTCTGTAAATCTTAAAGACAAGCTTTACGTACCAGATTTGGGAGACAACCTTTTATCAGTATCAAAGATGATGACATTTCAACATCAAGTTCCAGGTCAAAGAAAGTACTGGAGCTAGCTCATATTGACGTATGTTATGTGGCCCGATGCGTGTCGCAAGCCAAGGTGGCAGTCGATATTTTCTCACGTTTATAGATGATTATTTCAAGTGGTGTGAGCTCTATTTCAAGTGGTGTAAGCACAACAAAATGGAACTGCCGAGCGTAAGAATAGAACCCTTGTAGAAATGGCGCGTTGCATGATGTTGCAAGCGCAGTTGCCGCCGAGTTATTGGGCTGAAGCGGTAAATACGGCAAATTACTTGCGGAACAGATGTCCGTCAAAGAGCCTGTGTGGCGAGACACCGTTTAAACTATGGAAAAATTGTACACGAATTGTCAAGCATTTGCGTACATTCGGACAAATTGTGAATTCGCTCGAAAAACGACCAAAAAGTAAAATTGTCCCAAAGTCTAAACGTTGTATCTTTATAGGGTACTGCAATACACAGGTAAACCTGGTAGACCAAGATTGATCTATAATCAAATATTTCCAGTTCAAACCGAACCAGGGAATCCAGACGGCGAAAGTGATGGTGAAGATGAGTTTTTTGAAGCCACATCACTGATCAGTAACAAACATAAAATGAATTTAATTAATTAAATTAATTTCAAAAATTAAGCCAGCTGGAGAAGTGGATTGTTACACAGCCCGGCTAGTTACTAAAGGATTCACACAACGAAAAGGTATCGATTATAACGAGACGTTCTCTCCAGTAGCTCGAATTGGACCAATAAGGGAAAACTTTCATATTGGGAATTCAGTTCCATTAAAACAAGGAAAAGAGCGAGTTTGCGATGAGAGAATCGAAGTACGTTAAAGATATAATAAAACGGTTCAACATGGAGCCGGTAGCTACACCAATGCTTGCGGGTGAAAAATTGTCAAACGACATGTGTCCAAAGACGGAACTAGAGGAGAAAGAGGCCTCAAAAATGCCATATCGGAGTTTGGTTGGTGCTTGAAAGTGGCTGGCAGTATCAACACGACCTGACATCGCACATGCTGTAAGTGTACTGAGCCAGTACAATACGAAGTATGGTAAGCAACATTGGATAGCAGCAAAACGAGTACTACGTTACTTGAAGGATACTCTAAAGTATAGTTTGGTATACCAGAAAAGTGGCAAAGAGCTGGTTGGCTACGCTGATGGGCTGCGATTCATCGAAGGAAATAGTTCACCTAAGAAGTTTCCTACAAGAAGTAATGAGCCAATTCCTGACGACCACTGTTTTTAACGATAATCCAGGGGCTGGTCAACTTACAAGGAATCCAATGTTCCACAAGCGTACAAAGCTCGTTGACATCCGTCACCATTTCATAAGAGAACTGGTAGAGAAAGGTGACATATGCATAAACTACATGTCAACAGCCGAGATGCCAGCTGATGTGCTAACCAAAGGGCTTGGAGCGTCTAAACATCAATTATGTATAAAAACATTAGGCATGCGGCAGATTGACTAGTATGTTGCCATCTGAGGGGAAGTATTAGAAATTAAGAAACCTAATAAATTAGAATACTTTAATAAAACAAATGTTGGAGTCGATACATTAGACCAACTGCTTGGTATATACATCTGAAATGGCTCGATTCAGTAATATGCACCGCATCTCCGCGTACAATGCTTATGTCCTCTGGTCGTCTATAAATACGTAATGGAATAAGAAAACATTCCTGCCGCAGACTTTGCTAGAAGAATTAAGCTTTCAACTTCCGTCTGAGGAAAATCAACCTAACCAAAATTTGCCCAAAATACAGAATTGGTTATTGGAATTGCAATTCGTTAAAATCACCCAGAACTTTAAACCATATGAATACATATCTCTTTAATTTAATTTCGATTAGAAACACAAATTTTCTTACCCTAGTCGACTAGTAGATATTACCAAAAGACTAGTTGAAGTGTATACAGACATCATTGTGCCACAGATTCAATCCTTCAGAATTTTTTTAAAGTCTGTGTACTTTTTGAACTCTCTATCCTCTGTTTGTTAGCCTGCCCTTGACATGTGGCAAGTTGGCTGACTGGCTTGTAATTGTGGTTAAATTGCTGCCCAACGCAACAAATTTTGTGACTAGTTTTGGTCGGTTTTTGTGTGGTTAAAATTTATTTTAAGCTTGACTGGAACATTTTTTTTTATTTATTTTTTTTTGACAAAGCCGTTGTGACTCGTTATTCATGGAACTTTTATACAAGTTAAATGGAATTTTTTATGCACTTTTAAATAAAAAAAATCCAACAACGCCTTTAGCTATTTGACAGAGCTACAGCGTTTAAAGCAACATTCGGCGACCTCTGCCGACACGTTCCCAGAGTATAGTCGGTGCAAAAGTATTAGTGTATCAGCAGAGAAGTGTGTGTTGAGCAGCTCACATGCATTTCCGCAGTTGCCAACGGAAACTTTGAACAATAAATCCACTTTTTTGTGAAAATTTAATTTTAGATTTTAAAATAGTTCGGATTTAAAGTCTTGTTTTTAAAGAATTCTGTGAGTTTATTAATTCTATCTAAATCTAAACGAAATCCACATTTGAGCAGTTCTCTTTCTCTGGTTTGGGCAACTAAAAAAAGAACGGAAGAAAAGCTCAAAAAATTAAATTGCTAAATTTTTTTTAACATTTTAACAAATATTCTAATAACGATTGAACATTGTAGCACTGTCTACGTATTTTCCAAATCGACAATCTGTAGAGAAATGACTATGTAAGAAGATTTATTGCAAGAAGTAATCAAAATAGAGTTTATATGTGGGATTATACAATGTGAATTGGGTGAATAGACGTACAACACAAAGTACTAAGTTGAAAGGCTTATCCAGCTTTAGGCTACAGATGAAATTGAGCAAGTAGGAAAGGTCCTTATGACACAAGCAAACAAAACCATGCTTTCTCCTGCGACCTTTTCAAGTTTTTAATGGAGGCATTGGAACGGCATCATTTTATATAAAAGTGCATTGTTCCTACCGAGGTAGGTGTTACCGGAGACTGTTGACAGAGAACACAACAAGGTGGGTCTGGTTGTAAATCAGAACAAGATAAAGTACCATATACCAGGTTTCTTTGATTGCAAAGTTGAGTCGGTTGGACTCTCCAAAATTTGATGCAGACAGTCGGGACAGTGGAATACCCTGTACCCTTTTTCTTTATCAACTCTAAATTCAACATTCAATAAACTGTTTTGCTGTTCAAAAGATCGATATGCCTGCAAACATTTTCCTATTTGGACGTTCCAATTGACAAGTTTTTCTATTGGGAAGTTGGTTATTATGGTGGATTATGTTCAAGAATAAAATTTTTGTACACATTTGGGACGGTGCCCTATAGTGGGATACCCTGCACCCATTTTTCTCTTAATATTTAAATTTCTGTACAACTTTTAAATGAATGATTTTGAATGTTGAGGGGTATGACGGTTATCATGACGTCTGCACTGAGGGGGGTGGGGTATTGATTCGGCAATAAGTCAACATTGTTTGGTATTTAAGCCTATCATTAGTTTACATACCTAATTCGGAAGCTCTAGCTCATATATTAACATGTCTATAAAAAGTTAATTTTTGTTGCAGTTTATAGAAGGGGTATAATTTTGGCACTTTATTACTTACATATATCTCATAAAGTTTCAATACGATTTATTTATGCTAAACTATCTTTTCTATTAGTCTTCATTTTGAGTTTCCGCGTTGTTTTTAAAAGTTTAATGTCCATCAGAAATTGTATCGTTAGCTCTACCATCTTTTCTGCTGACTCATAAGGAAGACTGATGCCCCACTGTTAGGCCACTGCACATTTCCGGTACATAAGTTCAAAAAATGGAATTAGACAGTAACGACAGTGTTTAATATTAACTTACGAAGGATATGTGTATATGAAAAATTATTGCTAGTAAAAAATATTTTGCTTAGCAGCTCTATATTTGAATCGAAGGATTGAACATATATTACCTTAGTCGATTTTAGAATTTAGTGATTCTAAATTGTTAAATGATTCTAATTTTTACTACTTAAACTTATATCCTTTATATAGTAGGTGTCAACGGCAACTATGAGAGTTTGGTCACATATAAAGAGACGATAGTTCCTTTCAAAGAATTTTTGAGATTAAGCAGAAATCCTTTTCATAATTTGCTTCGCATATATATTTTCGCGGTGAAGTCAATGCTTCCAATAGAGCTCCTATTTAAGCTATTGAACTTCCCATTATTTATTGCAATCCCAAAAATTGTTTCTTGAATTATGGTAAAAACTCGATGTAACCTAAGTTAAAAACTTAAAAAAATTACGTTAATAACCTAAGTTAAATGTTTAGTTTTGCCAGTGTTTCGAAAATGGCATTTCAGATAAATGCATTCATTTTACAAATGCTTGGGGCGCCACTGTACGTGTGTTTGAATCGCCGATTAACACCTGCCATAATTGTGGCCCACTAAAACACAAAATCATATAACGATTAAGTGCCAATCATTGTAGGTGGCGGCCATTTTGAATGCAACACATTAGAATGCAACGTACTTGACACCTGTTCACAGCACACAAACAACACACAGACATACATGTACAAGCAATGAACAACATCCAAAATCATAGACACAAGTTAATGTACACACACACACACACAGACACACACACACAGCCACACACACACATAGACCACAGTGCACAGTTTATTTATAGCATACTTTTGTGCGCCGTGTTGGCGTCGCTCAATTATAGCTAACCATAAAGCACCTGTGTGCGGTTGGACTTGGACGCACGCACACGAACACACACACACCGACATACACACCGACATACACACCGACATACACACCGACATACACACCGACACACTCACGTGCACTTACCGTTAATGCCTATGGCTATGTCAGCCTTACAATCGAGTTCCTGGCATCTGTGTTGGTTGCGTTGCTTTTGTCCGCCGGGCCCTTCGCGCTCTCCCGCACTCCCGCTCTCTCCGAACTAGACTCAATATGCTGCGTGCTCTTCTTCGGTTGTCATCAGCGTAATTATGCTGTCAACAAAAAGCACAACAGAGACAAACACACGGACAGCAATACAAGGCCGACAGGTCGCGACTCAGCAAAACATACATACAACATACATACACACAGAGCGACAGTTGGGCAGCGAGTTGAGAAACTTTTCAGGTCATCAGATGCTCCGTTCTACGCTGTCTCGTTTAGTTCTTGAGCTTGGCACGGCGTGAAAAGTGTTTAACTTGGTTCACATTGCCGCTGTCAGTCTTATGGTCTCATAGTCGGCGCTCAGGCTGTTTAGTTGTATTGGTGCCGGAGCGTTGCCTCCGGAGGCCCTCTCTTCCCGGGGTTGTGTAAATATTTATATAACGTTTATTGGCTGGCAGCTAGCAGCAATGGCTACTTCTTGCTTGATTGTGCGTTAAGTGTTTAACAATTTTTATTTAATTTGTCAATGCTGACAGTGTAAATTGCAAACAAGTTCGTTAAAATTGCTCTTTTTTATGCAAAGCGAATCAGTTTTAAATCGTGTTCACAATATATTGTTTTTACAGAACTAACCACTCGAAAACCTACCTATTTTGCTGAAAGCAAAATTACTTTATTGTCCCTATACGAAAACACTCTAATGTTAGGACAATTATGCAGTTTAGTGAAATTATCAAATAACACTAAACATTGGGTACCTGCATTCCTTGAACGTAGAAGTTTTGTGTTTATTGTAATGACTGTTCAGAATCGTTTAAGATTACCAAAAAGTATCCGAAAGTCTAATTTGAAAAGTTTAACAATTAATGAAAAAATAAAATAAGATGTGCATGTTAACAAAATGTGTATTTGAAGTAAACTAAGATAGTAGAACACTGGAGGTCCTCTATGTTTTTATGTCTATTGCATTGAATGATATTACACTTTATTTTTCAGGTACCTAATTAGTGATAGCTTATAACTTTTTGATCAATTTCATGGTACCAGAGATAAACGCACTTATAGAAAACGACAAATAGATTATATATACAACAGAACTCTTGTTTTGTTTACTTAAAGCAATAAACAAATAGTTATGTATATTGTTTTCATGCATCAATTAAGTACGACGGACTCGTAGGCCGTGAAAAAAATTTCCCACGCTTGAATGGTGTTACGCGCAAACGGTGTTACGCTTGTGTATGCTGTGTTAGTGGCATCTATAGGATAACTAGAATATTGCATATTTGTTTTTGTGAGTAAAGTTAGCAGTGCGAGCGAAAAGAAGCATGCATGCTTACAAGTTATATGGCGGTACAATGTTTCAAGTTGAAGGGAACGCACATCCAGTGGTGTCAAAAGATAGTTTTCATAAATGGATGGATAATTTGTCTACGATTTATTATATGCTGTGCAGTGCAAAAGGGTATTAAAGATTCTTGCATGGCGAATAACAGGCATAAGGCGGGTCGGCAGATCAGATAAATTCTATGGGCAAGAATTATCAGGAGCAATAGCCGAGCCGTATTAGCGCCTATGACTATAAGAGTGAGGAACAGAGAGAATTTTGTGGGCTTGCATCTGCACCATAAAAGTTATTCGATTGCATGTTTTCCCTTTGGTTTTTAGTAACAAAGTTTAAGTAATTACACACTCAATTGCTTTCGGCCTCAAAGTTAAGGAAAAGTTAAATTTTTTACAATTTCAATTATTTCACAAAAAACTTTGTGTCATCTGCATATAAATATTTTTTAGGAAATGAAAATGTGTGATATCTGGTCATTCTATTTATTTTGGTTATTCTTTTCATTTTCTAGTACCATAGCACCAATTTGAATACTAAGCTAAATATATTTAACATTGATGGTCAACACATGGACTTCATAGTGTTTGTATTTTAACCTTCGTCTTCTCCTCAAAAAACTTTGTTTTTGTTTTCCCTCATATGTGACTTTATACGCATTTTTCTATGCGATTTATATTTTCTAATCAAAATTATTATTTAAAGGTAATAATCAATTTATTTATGATGTTTATAATAAGTTGAAACATTAAATAAACTAATACTCAATGTATTTACACAAGCTGAGGTTGATAAACGCCTTTTTGACAGAAAAACGAAAATGAAAATAAACAAAAGGGTATTATATATTTAAGAAACGTATGTAGTAGGCAGAAAGAGGCGTGATGGATTTTTTTTCAACTGTGCCTTCAATTGGTTTCCCAAAATACGGTTGGATTTTTCAAACATAGCAAGTTTCAGAACATACTAATAGCCAAAATATTTTACCATATTTCTTTGGCATACTAGTATTTTCGAAACTCCCATCTTCCACGAAAACCAAGTAATTGTTCACCAATAGTAAAGTTTAAATTAAAATAAGCAGCCAAAAGTACGGACCATTTTTCAAATGTTCCACGGATAGAGGTACAGCTCTGCTGATGTCGGCTCATAAAATCACGAAATTCAATGAATTGGTTCAGTTTGTAATCGCTTTGAAAGTAAGACGTCCATAATCACCATTAAACAAATCTATAATTGTTGAATTATGGATCTTAATAAAGTTGTATGTTTGATATATTACAAACATGACCGTAAAGGCAAATAACATACCTGTACACTCCAGCCTAAATGACGACAGAGAATGAATGCTTCATCTAAAAATTTGAATCAATTTCTATATATTTTGCATTTGCATAAGCTTTGGAGCTCTAGAGAAAAACATTCTCAATTGGTTGTGGAAACAACAATAAAAAAGCATCTTTAATGATATCAACACGTTCTTTTGCATATCTATTTAACATATTCATTCATAAGTCCTACTTCAATCAAAGATATTTTTACATGCAGCAAATAAGTGAAAGCGCTTTTCTTTATCACATAAATACAGGTGTTCCACAGGCACCTAGTCTTTATATCCTGTTTACAGTTGACATTCCAGTCTCAATGTAAATGCGTCAATCTATGCTGACGATACAGCCAATATATCATCTAAAGTCTGAGCTCATACTGATTGAAAACTGGTGACACCGCTAGAAAACAATAGTGAACTTCCAAAAACTAGTATAAGTAATATTTACACTAAGAAGGAGAGACTGTCTTGATGTTTCTCTCAACGACTCAGAAAATTTCTCAAAATAGTTCTTGGTAAACATCTAGATCGTCTACTAATAAAGCAAAACAACCACAAATTAATTTAGAAATCTCAATTTTTCCAAAAGATAACTTGCATTAATAGTGTTTACATCCACAATTATAGTTTTGTTAGAAACATACAACAAAATAAGTAGTTTCTATGGAACCTTTTTATGCCTAAGCTTAATTTACTTAGTAAGCTGCTAAGTAGTAAGACAGATTTTTTGAGTTGTCGTGGAACATGCTTTCTGTATTTTTGAAATCTAACCAAGTTGACTTACAACCTCTTATTTGTGTCTAATGCTTCTCCCAAGGAAACACCACTTAAATGACCACCCACAGCGAAGAATGTTCAAAAAGCAAACTTTGTGTTGCCAAAAAACTGTTTACCAAACAAGGTCAAACTCTTGTAGTTTTGAGCCTAATCCTATTCGCAATTCCTTAAGTACTATGCTAGCTCCACTAACTTCCGTTACTCATCCGTTTTCCAATCTAGTATCTACTAACTTGCAAAATATGGCCAGAGCCACAAATTTCACTGGTTCTTTTCTGGCTGTAATATATTCTTAAGCATTATTGCAGTTTAACAAAATGTTAAATTGTCTTAAAGCTGCAAATGAGCAGACATTCTCTTAACCATCAACACCAGCTACAGAGACAACCCATTAATTTCGATAAGTTTTATCAAGTGTAGAGTATATAGAATCTGACACACATCGTCGTAGTAGTAAGTAGTAAACGAGGGTGCGGTAAACTGAGGGGCAAGGAGCGTGAGCAAATGAGAAACATGTTAGTTCACAAAATTTGATTTATCTGGGCTAGAACTACAAACTCAAGTCAAAGCTACAAACTGGGTAGTTGTTGGCGTGAAAGTTTTGGCAAACCATTCACACTCAGAGACGTGTGTGAGTTCGTGTGTGGGTGCGATGAGGTTTGTCACATCAATTATGTAGTCATATGTTTGCTTATCTTTGCAAGGCGTTAAAATTTAATATACGCTGACGGCTAATTAATCATTTAAAAGCTCATACAGCTGTCTAAATGACAGCACTACGCGGCGTATTAGTAATATGCATTAGCCATAGTTCAGTGCAATTCGGCAACTATGGGAATTTCACTAAATTTATGTGTGCAGTTAAATTTAATACACTTGAACCTAACATAATCTCTGCGCATAACAGCAAGTTAACATTATACGCTTAACAGCGCTCTGTTAAAATTTCCCAAAACAACAGACAGCATCCCAATGTAAGTAGCTGTTGCCTACTTTGCGGCGTCTGTGCGAACCTTTTGTCAGTTCCAAACGCGTTTTCATATCGAACGGAGCGCTAAGAGCGCCAGTTCCTCCAAAAATGCGGTTGGGATTTGCGAACGAAATAATCGAAACAGAAATATCATAAACATGTCGCCAAAAACATGAATTCAAGTTTAAAACAAAAATACGTGTACGTTTTTTAAAGTGTTGAAAAAAATGGTATTAAGGGCGAAAAAAAAAATAAATAAAAATATAAACACAAAAAAAATATTTATACAGTAATTAAAGTGTTAATGGTTGAATAACAAAAAAAAATTAAAAATCATATTAATATTTTTGACAAATATTTAAAATTAAATGTACAACAAAAGATTTGAATAAAAAAAAAAAAATTTAATAATAATATTGAAAAATATGTGCATAAATCGTAATAATAATATTAAGTGAATTGCAGGGTTAAAGCGATTTTTGGCTTATTAGTAAAATAACTTGGAAAAAGCATTTAAAAAAAAATATATATTTCAATACAAATATAAGCAATACAAGTATATATATATATGCGTATAGTTGTGTGTATAAATAATTTTTAGTTTTAGCAAAACTACTTAAAAAACAACAAAATATTAAAAAAAAACAAAACAAAGAATTTCATATAAATTTGTCGCTTACTTAGAAGTGTTGAAATATAACAACAAATCTAAACAAAATTTGTTGAATGCAAAATCTAAACTAGTGAAATTGTTTTTGCTATATTAGAAAGTATAGAATTCAGTGCACAAAAAAAAGTACATCAAAATTGATGCAACCAATTTGGGGAAAGGAGCTCTAAGCCACATCAGCAAAATACTTTATACATTTGCGGACAAACTGAAGCCATTACCAGAGGAACACATTTCGAGTAAGTCAAGATACATGCTACATAAGGCCATTTGTAATCCCATATGCTGAAATTGTTTGTGTTTGTATATAAGAAAGGGAGCTAACGGGCACCCAAAGCCTTGAGCAAGATAGTTAAGTTGGAATTTAAGTCTAGCAAATTATAAGCATGAGTTAAATGGAATCTGCGCAAGAAATTCACATAAAAGTCGGCGGAATAATGTGTTTGGCATTTCTTAGGAGAAGTGCCTGATTACCAAGCAAAATATGACAGCAATTCTTTGCAGCGTAATCCTTTTTGATATCCTGTGCTTAAAACGGGTTAGTGTACACATGCATATGTTTATATGTGTGTGTACGCTTGTGTCCTAATTGGGCGACTGGCTTATTTATGGTCTAAGCAGGAAGCCAGGCCAATTAGCAGATTCCCATTTCGATTGCTCGAATTGGGAGTAATTTTCACTCTATTATGCGGTATAATCGTCACAGAAGTCCCTTTCAGATTGAGGCATACGACACTTGTCCGACGGTCCGTAGAGTTACAAAAAAGCTATTACTTTGAGTTTGCCCGAATATAATATGCCCTGTAACGAAATGAATTCACTATATCTAATTCAATTATATTGCCATAGTCATAATCAGATTATGATGCGTTTTGTAACATAGGTCGGAAATTACCTTTAAATCGCGAGTTTCTAGTTTTTACCTTGAAAGGTTTGCGCTTGTAAGGTAAAAGTCCGTAGGGTATAAGGTGGTGTCCATAGGATGTAAAAATATGTACGGAATAGATAATCGGCACGGTTTGTATTTAAATTGCTCTTTGAGAGATATATGAAGACGAATGAAGAATCTGTATTAAATTTTGTGTGAAAAGTGAAGTGCTCCAACTCACTTGATATGGTGACTGTGGCATGAGGCGAGTCTACTTGTACTACTATGTTTATGTGGTTCAAGCACTTCCCATAAGCCCGAGAATATGACGATTCCATCCCTGGACGTTCAAGAATGTGAACAACCAATGGAAACGTTGAAAAAGTAAAGAAAATTTATAACAGAGGAGCCGCTAATTATCGAAACTATAAGAATGTCGGCTAATTGGCATGAATCTTTTTCGGTTTTGGTATCAAACGTATGGCCAAATTTAGACTTTTGTACGAAGGCAACGACCGTCTAGATTTGCTCAAAGGGGTCATAACTGGTGGCATGGGTACAAAGGTGGTCGTTTGTCGAAGAGGCCAGATGAGCAAGGATCGAAAAACGCACGCCGAGTTGTGAAGGTTTTGATCACTGTTTTCTTCGATTACAATCAATAAGGAATATAACCTTAAAGTCGTTTGCCGTTTGATTGAAGCAATACCGAGAAAGCACGCGGATACGTGACAAAAGCCTTCGTTGCTTGTTCGTAATTTTTTGCCTAAAAAACAACACCGTAATAATGCCTCAATAAATCAATTGAAATAATAAGTCAAATTTTGTGGAACAAACCTTGAATGCCCAGTCGGCTATTGCTACTGATCACTTTTGTCCATGGAACTAACGCTCTGTCACGCCTCCTTCATCGTACATACATTATTCTATTATCTACCGATTTTAAAATAGGATGATTTAAGCGGAACTCTTTTGAGAACGAGAACTTCAAAACATAAATACTTTTTTTTAAGACCAACTTGAAAAAACCTACAATCAGAGTAGATCACTTCGGGAGGTCTTAATTTTTTTTTTTATGCGGAAACTCTGGCTAAAATCAAAAATCTGAATGCGACTGAAGAACTAGAGCATAAGGAGCGCCATCTTACAAACTCAAGTTAACATTTTTGAAAATAAAACTGTTTCAATGTTATTTCTTTTTTGAATTGAAAGAACTTATGTTATTTTTACCAGATTTTTCACTGCTTAATTTGTGCCAGCATTTAAGTAGGCAATCAAAACGCTTGCTAAGATGATTTGGTCTGGATTTTTCTAGCTGTTTTGCTACAACTTGAAACTCTGCGGAGATATTTTCCACGATACCTGCTAAACTGCTGAATTGGAAACTGCTGCATTGTCTTATCGAAGTCTCTACCCCAGCATGAGCAAACCATTTTAATTTTCCTTTTATAGATGGCCAGCATATAAATAATAGCACCCCATTACTTATTTGTATTACGGAATTTGCTGAAATCAACTATGTGCAATCGGTTAACAAATCTTTTTGCAGCTTCCCAGCGTTACGGTACATTGTACAAAACAGTACACATAAAAAATCTATAAATTAAATGAAAGGCAACAATTGCTAGAAATCTTTGAGGCTGGCTTCCTCAGTAGCTGCAACAAAACATCCGATTATTCAGTGTAGCCAACAAAGTGCAACAAAACTGATTTATGACAACAGCCGTAACGTGGCACGTTCTTAAATGTATCGCCGTGGTTGTTGGCATCACGGTCTTTGTTGTGGTATTTCGCAGCACGAAAAGAAAAATTAATTTGTCAACTTTTGTGCAGAACAATTTAATTATTACTATTTTCGAAAGACCGGCAACCAAGCGACCAGCCGCCAAACCAGAACCGCCCTAATTGGTCGCAACTTGCAACTTCAAATGAAAATCCATTATATGCCAGGATAATTATATTCTCGCAGGCAGCTGGCAAAATGAAAACAAACTAACATCAAAATATGAGCACAGCCTCATGTTCGCAGTAAGGATAAATTAATAGGTTGATGGAATTTAGTGGTCAGCTCGTAAGCTGCGTGTCCTTGTGTCCGTGCCAGGTACTAGGCCCTCCACTTAAAATGTAGCTTAACTTGCAGTACTTTGGCAGGCAAGTTTAATTAATGCTCACTATATCTATCATGGAGCAGCTCTTTAAAAGAATGAAAGTAGCCATGATTGTGACTGTAATTTACAAGGATAAGAGATAAGGCGGCAGGAAGGTGAAAAGTTCTTAAAACTTCAGTGACTTAAACTCTTTTGACTTATAGAAGTTTTAAAAATGGGTCCACACTACTTGACGACTCAAGCCGTGCAACCAAAAAATAACTGTAAGAATTCCTAGAAACTTGGAATAGAATATCAAATAAATCATTGCAGAAAAGTCAAAGGAGGATATTTAAAGAGTCAATAATTGGAAATTTGGTGCAAGATCTTTGATCGATATTTTTAAATCGAAAGAAAAGCAAACATTGCACGAAATTCAAAGATTTTTTCTGATTTAATTGACATTTTGATTGTAACGTCACGTTTTCTGAACATCTCCCCATCCCCCATCATCAATTTGATCTCCCCCCCCCACCCTAATAGATATAAATTGAAATAGCAATATCGATTAATTAGGTTACAAGTGCATCCGGGTTACTTAATGGCTCACTGGAGCCGAGAGTCGGCCAGTTGTTTCACCCTAATATCTTTTATTGCATATTCACTGTAAAACCACAAAATTTTTAAATGAAGTCTGTGCTTTATTTGGAGCTAATGACTAAAGATCCGATAAGTTGTTGAGGAAATATTTACCCAGGTATTCGAGTCTTCTGAAGTGCTCAGCCATTTTCTCCTATCCCTATGCAGTTTCCCAGCTCCAGCTCGTTGAAACGGGCATCAAGACTAGCTGCATGAACGTCAGCCAGCCAGTATACAGCGAGCACTGACCGTCTCTATTGAATACCGATTTCTGAGAAATGGGAAAAAGGTGAATTTCCACCGTTTTAGTGTGTTAAATCAAAATTTGTTTACCTTTTGTTGGGAAAAATATATTGCTAATATCGGTTATTGCGCTCGGTAGTGTTACGTTTGTTCGTCCATAGCAGAGCGACAAGTTTTGTTTTTGTGTGCTGTGTTAAAGTGAGAGCAACAAAAAAGGGTATGCAGAGTTGCAACGCTCTTATAGATGTTTGTAGCACATCGAAGTTATGCTTTTGTGCTACAGTTCGCTTAAAGGATACATCTAACATAGCGAAGTATTTCTATTTTAGCCTAGTACGCAGTTGAGTGGAATTTATTTTGTGCTGCCAAACTTCATATAAAAAAAACTGCGTAGGAATTTTTCATGGCGAAATTTCATTGTTTGGTACGCTGCACTGCAAGCTGCGCTGCTAACTCTTATAATGAGTGCTGCCAACTTATTAGTGTTTGTGGAACATTTGTGGAACTAATAAACATTTGGTTTCGTTACAAAAGACGTATTTCATCTATATATGAATATTGACAAGTGCACATACAATTATAAATTATATTAAAATGATGCGCCAAAATAGAAGAAGGGTGGATAGTTTTAATCGCGAAGATAAAATCGCATTAATTAAGATTTATTATGGATTCACCCAACATTTGAGAAGCTCATGCCTTTTGCGTTTTCCTCCTCTTTGATTACAACATAAGCTGTTAGAGCCAAAATTCATTTTAATTTGCGATCCATTTTTCGCTTTGTTTATTCGATGCTTCTCTTTATAATTTGCGCGCTTTTTATCACATTAAACACAACTAACATAAAACAGCTGACAAAATAGGGTTACCATGTGATTTTCAGCTATATGGCCACCCTTTTTTATTTACAATCCACCACAACAGCCTGCTGCGTACTAGGCTTTAGTTGAAATTCTCTTTAAAGAGTTCTCTGGCGCAACGCTTTATATTTTACAATCGTGAATGTGATGATTTTCGCCCTACATATGCTACGCTGTCATGTCACAGCGGCTAGGGGGTTTTGTTCAGAATGACGTTTATTTTTTGGTCGCATGCCCCTGAGGCATTGAATGTGTCAATACCGCAATGCCTATGGCTTAAACAAAAGACCACATTTAGGTTCCAGCAAAGTTTCGGCTGGCCTTAAAATTGCATAAATATTTAATATTTGTCTAAAGTGCATGAGAGGAGTTACACATAACTTGTGCTGCATTTGCAAATTTCCATTAGCTAAGACAAGTGGAGTATCGGACTTGGTCCTTTAGACTTTACTTGCATGCAAGGCAAGGACGTAAATAAGTGGACCCCTGGGCCGGTAAAATGTGCACTGACAGCATTTGCTATACACCTGCCTGCTCTTATACGAGAATACTGACATTCACAGGACACTCAAAACCGCACACTTAGACGTACTGGATCCTTAGATGCTGAGCAACGCAAGTGGCGTTTAAATGAGAGTCAAGTGGAGCTTAATGCATCAGCTTAAAAAGGTTCACAAAACTTTAACACTAAATAAACCATAGTCTTTGGCGTCAAGGTGTCTGAGCTTTTGGCCATTTTGTGCTCACTGACGCCATTTTCCTCTATGGCTGTGGCATAATTAAAGTAAAAGGTAAGCTGTTGTTAATAACTTTTAACTCGTTTTGTCTTTCGCCAAGTTGTGACACAAGTTGGCGAATTTCCACTAAGTACGTATCACTATGTTATCCTTATGCTTGTCATCCTTCCAACTTAGAAGTTGGATCCGCCATTGCCCATCCCTGCGTTATGACAAAGTTATTTTGCATTCTAGACATGCTCGACTAACCTTATAGTAAGTTTCCATTTGTTTCCGTTAGGTAAGGCAAATAGCTGTAAAAAGGCAAGTAAGTTCTTCCATTTGCATGAAATACAAAACATTTTAAATAAAATCCTGTGTCAAGTTTCAATGCGATGTGTTTTGTGGTACATGTGTGGCTTTTGTGGAGTGGCATCAGCTAAAGGTCAATAGTTTCATGTTCAACAACTTAGGAATTGAAGCTTTTGCTTCATGTTTTTCTGCCTGTGTGGTGAGGAAAACTATTTGATATAGTACGAGGAATGGCTATTACATTTCGGCAATGGGGGATAAGAACACAAATATTTCATCAAAAATGATTTTATTATTATTCAAAATATTCACCGTGAATATCAATAAACTTTTGCATCGACCTTTAAGGTAAATGCAAAGAATGTGTTTTTAACGATTCCAACGCTTCTTCAGATGTCGAAGAACGTTAAGCTCGATTCAGATTTGTCTTGATATTCGGGAACAAGAAGAAATCATTGGGTGCCATTCGAACTTTGGGTGCTCAAAAAGCGTCTTGTATGAGCCTATGTATGAGAGTTCGCACTGTCGTTATTTGTACACAAAAACGTTGTTATTTCATGTTTTCTTTTCTTCACTTTTAATCAGCTGTTATGAGAGCGTATATTAAGTCGTCGAATGTCGGCGACAAGGCGAACACTGGCATATGTAAAGTTTGTATGTTACATTTTCAGCGGTTGGCAATGGAAAGTTCGTCGCGCACATAGTACCAGCGGGAAAAAACCCAATAATAAAGCAGTACAGCTGATCTTTTATACTAAAGTTGCAGACTAGATTTTAATGTTGTAAAGGTGATCCTTAATTTGTTAAGTCGATTCTAAAGTTGAAACTAAAGTTGTAGAGTAAAGTCGATAAATCTAAACGTAGAAATTGTGGGACCATAAACCAGTCGCTGCTATATGCTTTAAACTATTATATCAAACCATTTCATCTAAACTTCTTCTTATTAACTGGGCATAACAACCCGTTACCGGGTTACGGCATGATGTAAAACTTTCCTCGATGGTACCTTGAAGGCTTTGATGCAGGCACTTGTGAACGTGTCTAAAAGTCCACTAGAAAATCTTTGGGAGGATCTCTTTCAGGTTATTTTTGTAATGAGTCCAGTTGGTTTTCCTTGGATTTGTGTATTGTACCGACTTAGGTGGGGAGTTAGGTAATACGATCTCGATACATCTGTGGTCAGAGAACGAGTGATCGTCCAGAACTTTCCAGCTAATCACTTGACCAATCAGTTACAGCGAAACAAGAGTAATGTCAATGAGCTCTTTTCGATTTTTTATGTCAAAGGTAGGTTCGCTTACTTAACAAAATACAAATTCAAAAATAGACTTACTGGAACTCCAGACTTGCTGCCGTGTTATTGTCATTGCTGTAACTATGGAGCAATAATATTCAAAGGTTCTTTTTAGCAAGTATATATGTCTGTGCAAATTTTAACTTGATTTGTGGCAAAGAGGTGTTTAAACTCTTTTGTGCCTAGTCCGCAAACCTTGTCGCCCATTATCCAAGGCTCTTGTACTACGACTATGTCTGCTTCGCGCCCAGCCAGGCGAAGTAAAAGTGCAGGCTGCTTTACCGTGGTGGAGGTTTATCTCAAGTCTTAGGGATATCTGGAGAAAAACACTTCACCATAGTTTCATCGGCATCCTCATCATCCGACAGTAAGTCACCAAGGTACTCCTCATCGTCGTGGGTGAGGGAAGAGATAGATGCACAGATGCTGTATCCGACTTATATACTTTAATAGTAGAACCCAAAATTTCATTTTCCCTGGGCAGCTTCCACAAAAGGCAGTGATTGCTTGTTAAGAATCATCACCACCCTCCAATCGTTTGTCGGGAGGTGAGGCTTGCAACCCTGGATCGTCTTCAGAATCTTTTCCGGCACCTTGACAGTGGAGGGGAACCATATTCTGGCCCTTCGCTTGCTAGGCACATCACACCAGTTCATTGCGACTAGCTTCGCTCCAGAGTAGACCTCGCCTAGGATCGACACTGGCTGCTTGTACAGCTGTACTGAGCGATCATCGTCACAAGCAATGACTTTTATATTTCCCCGTTACCACCCTACATCTTTACAGACTGGTGGGGGGCCGGGTGCTTTCTCAAGCATCTCAAAGGAATTATTGGTCATGGCTGCCTCCACCCAGTGCCACTGGGCCCTAGGAATTCTGCAAGTCCCGTTTCCTTGATAAATTACACCAACAAGATAATTTGTATATTTCGTCCACGTTCGGGGTATCCTTAACAGAGGCATTTTTTTTGGTATAACCAAGTGTCATTGTTCGTCGCTTAAACAGACAATGTTTGTGCCTTTGCGATTACATTGTACCTGATTGAATATATGCAATGAATTTACTGACGGCTTTATGGTATACATATAAGAGTATGCACTAATTATTGAATAATTTATTATAATTAGTGAGTATTGTATGCCGTGTCGTAAAAGCGTCAATTTCCCGCTAAATATAGAATGCGATAAAAATTTATTGATAAAAACTTCACACAATATTTTAGTATAATTATATGATAATCTCCAATTGCCGCTGCACTAATCACTTGAAATAGGCGCCCTACTTCACATTTTTATGGTCACCCACGGCGTATGCTTAATATCAATTTTCCATGCAACAGATAATTATGCATAAATGGAATATTAAATTGAAAATATGTCCAGTCGTTAGCTCGAAACTGTTGCTATGCGCATATGTATGTTTGTATATTCAAGAGGCAAAATTTGAGAACGTACACGGTCAGTGTCCGGCAGACGACAACCCGAATACACTGCCAAACCGCGCGCAACACTTCGTCATGCCCTTTTTAATAGCAGCATTACTTAATTAAAATGCTTTCAACTCAGTCCATTGCAATTACATGATTCCTTTTATTTTTTCGGTATTTTTGTTGGTATTCCTCGGCACAAACTTTAAGTATTTGGAAATACTTTTTTTGGGCTGGGCAAAAAGGCTTTTAAGCATTAAATGTTCATAAAATAAAATTTTATCGGCTGCTCACTTGGCTGACTGCCAGAGCAAGCTTTAAATATCAAATGCCAAAATGCTCGGCTTTTTACAACATTTACCTTACGTTTTATTGTTAAGGCCTGATGTAAGCCATCGTATTCCTGTTGGCCAAAAGCCTGGCTCAAGCGAGTCCTGGCTAGCAAATAGCGTCAAACTGTTATGGCTGACGCGTATGAATAATGTGAGCCTCAATGGAAATATGTGCTGCAAAAATCAAGATAAATAGGTATTTTTTTGCACAGCTTTAATGAAATTTCTATAACAATAAAAATCGCGCCCAAGACGCGCACAAAACGCGTTCCAGACGCTTAAAGTGTCTTAATATAAATTGTGCCCCAAGCGCAGTGTTTTTTTTGTTTTTTTTTCTGTGTGCCACACAATTGGTAGGCAAATAAATAAATATCTTGCGCAAAATGAGAACAGAACTGAAGTCTGTGGCAACCAGCTCCTGCACCCCCGGACTTGCCACACGAAGCCAGAAAAGATTGTGCTATTTTCTGCTGGCGGGTTGCCCTTTGAAACGCAATCGCACTGTTGTTCTTTGTTTGGGCCAAAATTTTCAGTATTTTTTTTCTCATTTTTAAGTCTGCCTTAAAGCGGCAGCCGTTGGCATTAAATGGTAACTTGTGTCCGATTATCGCGCTTGCGGAGCCAACTTTGAGTTTTGGCTTTTAATTTTAATGAGCAGCAAAGCGGCTTACGCTCTGTAATCATGAGTCAAAAAATACTGCTTTAAATATAATGGCAATAATTAACTTTGCAATACATTAATTTGGATATTTATCTTATTGAGGCAAAATACTGAAACAATAGTGTTAGTCCTGTTGGCGAGTATGCAATACATTTTGAACATGATATTTTACAAATATTTACTAAATATGTTGCAAGTAATGCAAAGGGCGCTCCTAACATATAGATATAGAAGGCTCAAAGGTATCAATAGTTCTAGAGAACGGTACGACTATGCAGAATAATGTTGAGCAACACATGCAGCTGCGTCAAGGTAGAAAAGAGCTTCTCCGAGCCTCTTGATACCAAGCGAGTTTTCAGAAAGCCTCTTGATACCCTCACCTGCGACATCTTCAACCTTGTCATGGAGAATGTGCTGCGAACGGCCAAAGTACATCGGTACGGGACCGTGCACTAATAGGGTGCCTTTGCAGCTACTGAAAGAGAATTTGCCAGGTTGTTTCGGGTTGTAAATGAGAGTAACACGAAGTATACGCTTTCTTCGAGTAGAGAGACACAGCGGTTGGAGTCTCTGATTGATGTTGAAAACTATACTTTTGTTGTTGTCAAGGATTTCGTCGATCTTGGCAGGAAGAAATATGTCAGCATGGAGATTAAGCGGAGAATCACTATTGCCAGTAGATATTACTTTGGTTTTAGAAGGCAAATGAGTAGTAGAGAATGCGCTGAAGCATTGGTGATGACGCAGTCTGAAGAAAATTGAAATCCAGCGGCTCCGCTGGCTAGGTCTTGATGTGGTTATGGATGAAGAAGCTCCTGCGACAATGGTCTTCAGTGCAGATGTAGAAGGGATGCGACAAATATCTCCGTTGGTAGGACCCGGTAGAGAATACACTTCCTTTGCTATCACCGATTGGACAAGGCCTGCATAGCACAGAGACGCCTGCAGGAGATCATTACATCAGGCTGCTACCAGGTAACGGGTTGCTATGGCAAGTTAAAAAGAAGAATTGCCTTATTACACAATTTAGATGTTCAAGTGTTTCAGGTTTATGTTTGTCAAAATAGGTGATGATATAGCCTTGGAAATAAAAAAGTTTTTAAAGTATAGTATATAATATAATAGTAACGTGAAATGAATTACTTGCCATTGGCCATATTTTGTAATATGCTGGACATGTCTGGCGTACACCATTCATACATCAACGAAACGAGAACGAAACGATTGACAAACGTTTCAATAAACTTTCTCGTTTAATTGCGTACAGTTTAAGGGAGCTTTGCAGCTATTAGTAAGTTGAACGAAACTTATTCATTGTTGTACCAGTGCCAACTTACTGATATGGAGGTTCAACGGTCACGTTTTTCTCTTAACGGCCTTGGATACCAATGAAAAGAAAAAAACTGCTTTTGTAAAAAATTAAAAAATATTTTGATGAAAATGGTTCTGAGGACGCAAAAATAGAAAAATTTGTCATTGATAAACAAAACAGCCAGCAAAAGTCCTAGATGACTACTCTGAGGTACACCAAACTAACGTAACTAGATTTTGATACCATAATAACCATAATAAAATTTTCCCTTTGCTCATTGGAGTGGTAAGCAGAGGTCCCCAATAAAAGAATCGATTGCTTTTAATTTTGTTAATGAAACCACGGATGATAAGTTAAGAAAGTTCCATAAGGCAATTAGCCAAGGAACAAAAAGAGAGAGATTCGAAAGAGAAAAGCTAAGGGCTAACTAAAGACACTATTTTAAAAAAGTTCAAGACCTTGAGAAATAGAAGATTTAAGAGAGGCAAGCCTCTTCAAATTTTATCATAAAATAACACTTGGAAATCTGTAAACTTTAACCATTATTATTTTTCCGAAGAAACTGAAACAAAACACATTATAGAGTAAACATAGGTGTATAACTGGATAGAACTGATTGATCGTTTGACCAGTATTTCGGAATAAATATTTTTATGCCGAAATTAATTTCGTAAGGATGTTTTTTTACCGGCTCAATGACCATAATTCCATATATTAGAAATTAATTTCGGTTTGATTTCGGTATCATGATACAATGAGTTCAATATAAATTTTCTTTACTTAATTTTTTCTAAAATAGAGAGTCGTACATTAAACCAAAGGGTAGATTAGGATAAGGTATAGTAGATGAAGAAGAATATAAGTATAAGAAGAATAATAGAAATTTCGTAGACATTCTTCTTCTTAACTGGCCATAACAAAACGTTATCGGGTTACGGCCTGATGTAAATACATCCTTTCATTGGAATTGTGGTTTTACGTGGTGAGTCCCATACCCTATGCGCCAAACTTTTAAGGCCTGGGGTGGCTCTACTGGTTTCCAAAGTAACCCAGTGTCATTGTTAGTCGCCTCATACGACAAGCTTTGATCTGCTGAGGTGGTATTCTCTAACCCGCTCACCACACGGGGGTAGACATTGGTATATGGAAGGTATTACATTTAAATGAATTCATAGTTTTCGTTGTTGATGCATATTTGAATGGCTCAAAATATCATTTGAAATAAATAATATATTTATTCATGCAATAAATTTTACAAAAAGTAAATTAGACAAGTCAAAACCCGGTTGTCTACTCATAAAATAGTCAATCAGGGCCTCGAAAAAAAAAGAATTTTCTATTAGAGTCACGAAATATTATTTCCAACTCTTAACGCAATGTGGGAAATAATTGCTTTCAAGATTAAAAAAAGGATTATATTTATATTTAAGCTTTAAAATTAATTCACATAAAACGATCAGGTTGTTAACAATTTTTTCCAATTGTCTTTAGTTCTTCGCCCTTATTCATATACAAAAATGTTGCATTTTTAAATGTTATAAAACTTTTGAGATTATGGACGGTTGAACTCGACTTGAACCACAAACCATTGCAAATCTTATTTTGTTAAGTGCCAGATGGCATTTCCAATGAAAATTTTGTATTTTTGACTGCTCAGATAGTTTTACAGTAATACCTCAAAAACAATGCTCTTAAACACATGAACCATTTTTTCTGTCAACAAAAAGAAGAACCCTTATATATCGTCTCTTCAAACTTGTAATGTAGTGCTACTTAGAAACATCGCATACTCTCAAGTTTATTGCACACATTACATCACAGCGAATGCGCTGCTCGTAAGCGTATTGCCAAAACTCCAGTATAAGAAAGAAAGTAGAAGAATTACGCGTGGCTGTCAAAATCTTTCAGGCAAACTTACAACTGTAAACAAACGGTGCGATTAAGAAATTTGACAGCTGACTGATAATCTCGTTTTACAATACTTCTAATTTCCATTCAAAACACTGGCTCCAAGAAAAGTGTTATGAAACATTAAAATTGCAGAATTCTAATTTTGTATGCGTGTGTTGGAAAACAGTATAGGTGCAGGAAAAGAGGCGCCAACGAAGTATATGGTGCCGGGAGGTGCTGTTTCGTCCCACTTGCAGCACTAAATTGTGAGGTACTTTAGTACACTTTTACACACAAATCTCGCTAAATATTAGAATGCAATCTAATATGAAGCAAGTCGGGGTAGGGTATCAGGCGGGACAACTTAAGGGCGCGAACTCACTTGAAAACCTCACTAAGTGTAACAAGCGCCTAATTCTCATAGTTTTTCTGGCCACTCTACACTAAAGAAATCAAATAAATGCAAATAGACATTTAACAAACAGCTCAAACACGAAATCTACTATGGAAAAAGTCCCACTCATCCTGCTCCTTGATGCAGTGCATCGAGCCAACAAGGCGGGCGTAGCTCCTAAGCCAATCTAAATCCGTTTAAGCAATCAGAGCCAGGCTGCATTTGCATTTGAATTTAATTGAATGAGTTTAGTTTTTGGCGTGTCGACTTAAGTCGCCTTGGCAGCCGTCATAACCATAAAGACTGAGCATAATGGCCCTCCATTGTGGAGTCTGCGATTTGGCACTCTAAATGGCAAGCGCCTAAGTGGTTCGAGAATTGTTGCTGTGGAAACCACTGCTCCATAAACGTCAAATAAGTTTGGCTTTCAATTATGTTTGGACAAATATTTAACAAAAGTTGAGGGCAGATGTCGGAGCCTATTAAGCAAAAAGTGTATTTAAGTTTTACAAATATTTTCTATTTACTTTCTGTGGAATACTATGATTGTGATTATGAAAATGGGTTTAGTTCTGGTTTACTATTATATTTCTAACAATTAGTGAGTTGGTTCTTATGAGCTTATAGAGGAGTGTTAATTTTCGAGTTCAAATTCTATTGCAAAACGCAGATAGGAATATCTATTGAAGAGTTTTTCTATCAAACGTAGTTAAAATGTGACTTTTTAGCCTATCCAGAAGAGGTCGCCAGTACAGAGCAGTTTTGGTACTAGGCAAAGCTGTGGCGTCGGCTTATGTCGCAATAGTGATGCATAAGTCACCGTTATAGAAAGTATACAGTATTGGACCTAGCACGTTTTCTTGAGGCACCAAAAGCATCTTCAACCTTAAATAACTTGCGTGTTGTTTATAGTTTGGAGCTGAAACTTTTTGACTCATATTTTTTTACTTTTACATAGCTAAATATAAAATCTTAAGTCTTTGAGATATCCCACGAGCCTGTATTGTATTTTTCTCAAGGGCTTATTTAATATCAAATTAAGTATTTTATTTAGTATTTAGTACAGTTTTGTTGTTGACTTCGGATAAATGAAACTTATGAGAAATTCAAATGATGTGTGACAGAAGATGAAGAGCTAGTACCTTTTCGTTGAAAATATCGACTCAAACAGTACATTTCTTCGAAGCTGACAAAGTTCGTTATTCAAGTGTTGTAACTCCTAACTCAAGAATTTTCTAAGCCTAGAGTAAGTTAGTTTAGACGGAAATACATCTCCATTACGCACCCGAAAAAAACAAGGTAGAATGATGCTGGAGCTATCTGAACTGTTAGCCCAAAAGGTAACAAAGTAACAAATCACAATACCCAATACAACAATACAATAACCCGATTAACCTTCCACTCACAACCAACTTTCCCTTCTCTAGGTAAACCACATTCCTCTTCCCGATTCCCTTCCGGTTATCCTTATCGTTCCTATTAGTTGCCGTTTCCTGAATCTATGTACATTTTTGAGGGGAATAGTAAGCTTTGGGATTATATGTAAATTTTGTGGTTTTGCGCTTTTTTGTTCACCAAAATTTGAAAATTTTCATTTGTAACAACATATCTTATTCCAATAGCTATAAAGTGGATCAACCCGAATAACGTTGGGTACACTTCTCGTCTATATGTGGGTAAAATATCGCTACTTCTATGTACATCGCTTTATAACAGGCTTACATAAAGATAACCCATCGAAAAAACTTGATATATGAGAATACTTTAAGAGGTTATATATACTTGAGTTGTTAAAAAATTTTTAAAAAATTGTATTCATTTTCTGAAAGTACATATTCTACAGATTTTTTTCCCAAAATTATAAAGATCTGAGCAGTAGAACCAATTTGGCAGCTATTGATAGAGCGCTATCTGCAACTGCCAGTCATCCGCAAGTCGCGCTTCACGAGCATAGTTTCTCGAGAACCGTTATCCCGACCATTCTGAATTTTGGCAAGCTTGTTTATATCATTAATAGCCTCTGTGAATGAAGGATTTTTAATTTGAAGCAAAAATTTCTTTTTGCTGCAGAAACTGAAATGTTAGACGTTCAAAAATACGTTTTTTTAGAAAAACGACCACCATTTTTGTAAAAAAGATAATTCTGCAAAATTCTTCGTCCACGGACAGCGTGATGGTACGAACTACCGTTTCTAATATTATTTTTAACCTTCATCTCCTTCTCAAGAAAACGTACATTGTCTTCCCTCATGTGTGACATTTCACATGCGTTTTGCACTAGAAACATAATTTTGTTTAATCAAAATTATAATTTAAACTTAATAATTAATTTATTTATGTTTTTTATAAGTTCTAACATTAAATGAACTTATCTTCGATGCATTTTATCCGAGTTATTCAGTAATGGATGGCTGGCAAGACGTCTTTTCGGCAGAATTATGAAAATAAAAATGTAACAGGCAGAAAAAGGCGTGGCGTATTTTTGTTTTGCAACTTTTCCATTAATTGGTTTCCCCAAATACGGTTGGATTTTTCAAGTACAGCAGGTTTCAGAACACACCAATAGCCAATATTTTATACCATATCTCTTTGGCTTAGAAGGCATATATTGTCGACATCTTCCACGAAAACTAAGTAATTACCAACGAAAACAGATTCGGATGAATTAAAATATACAACCAAAAGTGATATCGATAGGTGCATTTTTATCGCTTTAAAGAAAGTACGTCCGTATTCACCATCAAGCAAATAAAAAATTGTTTTAATTTTGGATCTAAATAATGGATTATTACTGCTTCTCCGTTTTTATACAAAAAAGACAATTGACCATTTTTTTTTTTTGCTCACTGTTGCTGGAAGAACCTGAACGAAATGAACGGCAAAAAAATGTTTTTGGTTGAGCATTGACGTTTTGCGCAGTAAAAAAGTTGTTTTTTACCAATTCTCTATTCGATGTGAACGGCCATAACAGTTTTTTGCAGACACACTGAAAAAGTTGACGGTTATTTCTGAACTCTATTTTAAATAAGTTAAAAAAATGTACCTTACAAAGTGATTTGTGGGATTATTCACACAAGGAGGATATAAGGGTAAAATAAGTATCATGCTCACCGCGAGTGATGTCTGGAAAATTGGGGTTTAGCACAATGTAGATTGACATAAAGAGTAGGGCATTGACTACAGAAATCAAATCTAGGTAATTATTCTTGTCGTTGTACTTGTTTTGGAACGCTAAGAGTAAAGGTCACGTGCTTGTTGAACTATTTTGAGCAATGCCCAAGTATAAGAGGCTGCTCGTACACGTTTTTATAGGATGCGCTTATACGTTGGAGTGCTTAGATAGGATTTGATTTGCGTTGGTTGAGATGGCTCATCTAATGAAATGGACCCATTTCAGCACTCAGGCAACCTTGCACATTGTACCATACACGATAGAACTAGCAATGCGAGTGCAAAAACAGTTGAAACGATAAAAATAATAAAGAAATACTAACCACCCTATCTTTTTCGAAAGTCTTACTCGTGTAAAGTGCTGAAGATCGCACAATCATACATCGCTGATGGAATGTGTCTAACTGAGACACAGTGCTCCGAGTAATTTGGGTCTTCAGTAATTAAACAATGCCAGATGCTGCCCAAATGCGTTATGACTCGCCAATTCTTCATATTCTGTCGGAGAAGATATCTGGAGGAGGTGGGTTTCTTCTAGCTTTCCGCTATGCGCTATCTATCCAACTAATTCTGCATCACTGATAATTAGAATCGCCTCAGATCCTACTGGCTGTGAAATGAGAATTTCTTTTCTTCTTATTAGTCAGTACTTTCGGAATAAGTCACACCAGACAGTTTTGGCTCAAATCAAAGTACCTGGTATAGTTGTTCGAATATCTTTTTCGAAGATACATACATTTTATGCTAGAAATCGTTATATATCTATGGATCCTCAATTGCAGTTCCTCAATCAAGTTGCCTTTTAAAGACATTTATCAAATTGAAATCCAAGTACTAAATTTCATTTTGAATTTAATTTCCTTTTTGCTCTTCTGTAACACTCTAACTACACTTACCATATGTGAATGTAGCTCTCAGTTGCACTTGAATAACACATAAATCTCTTCATTTTTTTTTTAGAAACAGCTTTGCTGATTCATTTTAAGCTACTTAGCCGCTAGAAGAGAAAGAGAAAAGTTAAAAAAAAAAAAATAATGTAAAGGAAAAACCTCGCCATGAGTCACAATAAATTTGAAGTTAAGGCACTGCAGATGTTTGAGACTTTAGCTTGAAGTACTTAAATTTACATTAAATACATTTCGCTTATTTATGAATATGCCAGCTGATTTATGAGTCAGCAATTGTGCTGACACGGTTAGTAAGCTCGGCAAATGTGTGTGAGTATGTGAAGGACGTGGCTGCAGGATGTGCTGAGGTGGCTGCTGTATGGTGTACGGCGTGTGGTGTGAGATGAACTGCGGCCTGATGCTGCACCCAAGCATTACTCATTATTTTCCTTCATACATGCACACGCTTTTATAATATTTATTAGCCTTGCTTATCCTCATTTTGTTGTTGGCCTCTTCCGTTTCCTGCCGTAGATTAACTGACAGGCTCTTGCTCAAGTGCCTCTTCTGGTTCTATTTATTGTAGCTGTTGTTTTTGCCGGAGAATTGCGCTTTTTATTGTACCGACATATATTTATTGAGCTCTGCCGGCTTGAATAATGGCCTGACATTGGCCTCAGTCAAGTTGATAGACTTGAATAATGCGGCTAATTATATGTGCATGTATTTGGCATGGCAAATGAATATGAAGTAGCTGGACGAACGTATATAGCCGTGTCCCTGTCAGGGTGAGTGTGAGCTGGGTCCTGTGTGGACCCTTGTGCAGTCATTGGGTTAACTATCCTGTGGTTGGTGGCATCATTGGAATTGCTAGGAACTTAATAAAAATATGCCAACTAGCTGTGGTCAGAGATTTGTATGTGCTCTCATAATATGGGTTAATGGAGGTCGATTCGCTTGGGATATTCAAATAAAAGCAAAATGCGTATTTGTGTGTTGGGAGTGTGTATCATAATTATCTATGGTATACAACGATAAACAAGAAATGTTCCCTCTCTAATTACTAATCATATGTAAAACTTAAGCGATTTGAAGCTTTATTGCCAAGGGAGAAACAACAAATGCTTTTATCCTGTTCCACTCATATTTACAATTAATAAAATATAATAAAGCTTACGCCATTGAAAACGTATTGTTAACTTTAACCAGAGGCATAGTAGCAGAGGGCAGAGTGTAAGCCCTCGTAATTTCCAGGACTCGTGAGCCTAAGTGCTAGGTACCTCGTAAGGGTTACTACTAAAAAAATGACGTGACCAAACCTCGTGCGAATTCGTCCCTGGGCTTGTACCAACCTCGATATTTCAGCGCGACATTTATGTTGACAGAAAGCGTGTGAGTTGCATCTCGCACCGTTTGATGGCATGGTAGTATCGCCTGTAAGTTATATCGCCGGCAACCCTATGCGACTTACTTCATATTAGAATGCATTCTAATATCGAGCGATATTTTCTGTAGAGTGTTGTAAAGTGCAATTCAGTGTTATGTTGTACCTCACTTTAGTGCTGAAAGTGTGAGGAAAGTAAGTTTTGTTAATTTAATATTTAAATTAATAATCAAGGTTGTAGTTTCAGAAATTTTTTGATGAAGAGCAAACCAAATCCCGGAGCTTTTGAAATATAGCTTGACACATCCTGTTGAATGATTTGAATGTCTGAAAGTCCTCATATTGCAAATTCTGCATTATCAAGTACGAGTTGTCGCGCCTGAAATTCAACGAAATCTTACATCTCCATGGGTAGAGAAGAGATTACTTCAAGAGGACATCGTGATACTGGCCCAATCTGTCCATAACGATGGTAACTTTATATTTCTCCTACGATTTCGCATGTACGCGGGCGACAAGATTTTAATACAAGATTTAGTTCCAAGGCAAACAGTAAAAAATCGTGTAACAAGTTACACAAGTCCACAGATTAAAAATGAACTGATCGAAATTTGCGACAATATATAGACTTAGAAAAGTTCGTATCAAAAATAAATAAAAGCGTGCATACTTGCAGATGGGACGACTGATGTAATTGGCACAGAACAAAACCCATTAGGCTTCTGTTATACCGAACAAATCAAAGAGACTGATTTTTAGAGAAGATTTTTTATCCCCATTGAAGATTCGTTGTTGCTGAATGCCTTTAAAAAATTAGGAATCAATTGAAACTTTTAAGTTTCTAAAGGCTATGTGATGAATAGAGAGTGGAATGGATGTTTCCTTATAAGGAACTGCCTAGGATCTATTAAACCGATTATTTCTTTTTTCAGGCCCTCGGCAAAATGCGAAGCTATTCTAGCAAGTTTCATTGAGAATGTGAACTGTCCAACCAAAAGAGAACGCTTCAAGAAAATGTGCGAAACAAGGTGGAAAGAAAGACTTGAGTCTGCTTGGAAAAAATCCAAGAATCTAGTAACGGAGAAACATTAAAGAAGTAGACGGAGAGTTAACACCATCCTACTATTAAGGAGTAATAAACATAAAAGAAGATATTGTTTCGCCCAAAAAAACTGGCCTCTTAACTGGCCACAACAGCCCGTTAGTGGGTAACGGGTTGATGTAGAGCACTCTTACAAGCCCCTCTGCTTCACGTGTACCTCTAATCGGTGATACCAAAGGAAGTTAGTATGTTTTGTGCATGGTGTTAATTCGATTGAATGTTCCAATATCGTCGTGGAGCTCATAGAGGTTGTCATTTCATCGAATGTTGTAGTCGTTGCCAAGGCGTAAAGGCAAACGATCGCTTAAACACTCTAAGGACATTTTCGTCATGAGGCATCCCCCATGCCTCGGCGCCATAAGGCAAGATGGATGAGCATCTTTTACAGTTTTAGTTTTGTCTGGCTAGTGTGTTCAAGATAGACGAAATCCTTGACAACACAAAAAGTATAGGGCTCAACTGCGGCGTATTTATACTTGAAGGCAAGATATGCATACTTTGTTTTATACTAATTTACAATCTGATGCTATTGTAATATCTGCAAGGGCTTCGGTAACTGCTCGCTCAGTACGAAAAATGATATTAATATCATCTGCGTATGCGAACAACAGGAGTCTTATAAACTGACCTCATTTTCATAAATATTCAATTAGTCGATTTAAATAAACCTTTAAGAACTCTATGGCCTGATTCTGACAATCTTTCTTATTAAAAGTTTAAAATAAATATTTAATATAGTTTGTAATAAGTTTAGTTTAAATACATTTAACAACATTTCTCTTTCTCCCTAATCTCTCTCTTGCGGGCTTATGCCATTTTGTATTTCTGCTTTAGACTTTTATCTTGTAATTCATTATCTGCTCCTTGCCACACAGCCATGCCGTAAACCATATTACCAATTACAGCAGCAAATGCAAACACACAGTTACACACACACACACACACACACACACACACACACACACACACACACACACACACACACTCGCATATAACGCTTACACTGAGGCGTACATACAAACCGCCCAATTTCAAGCACAATCAACTTTAACCTCCATTTAAAGTTGGCAAACAAACGACACAAACTCTAGACAAATAAAAACGACTCCCTCGCGTGTAATCGACGGCGGCTAAGGCTACGGCAACGCAATACCGGACAGAGACGTCGACGTCGACGGCGACTGTGACGCTGACTTCAATACCAGCAGCATGCTCCCAAGCATGTTTCCCAAGCGCTACAGCAGCAGCTCCAGCTACGGATATCAGTTGTACGCATCATTTGCCTGGCATACGTAACGTATGAGTGACAACATTAAATAATCCATTTAATGTGGCGTGTATATCATCTCTGTGTTATCAATGCCAATCTACATGCGGACCCGCTGACTGACTAACGCACTGACTCACTCACTCACAGACGGGTTCGGTAACTGTGACTGGGAATGGCCAAAAACAAACATAATCAATATACGGCAAGTGAAAGCCAACATCCCGCATCGAGCATCCAGTACACAACTTGGGGCAACGTGTGTTGGTTGCCTTTGGCAAGGATGTCAGTGCTCCAGGCGGTCTCAGATGGTTTTTTGTTGTACTCCGGTATTTGTTGCCTGGCAAAAATTAAAAATGTTTATGTCAAATGTACGTAGGTACACAGTGCTCTGCTTCTTCCACCTGGTCTTGTTGTTATTTTTGGCGGTCTTTTTATACCAGAACAGAGCAGACCAGACGAGACAAGCAACTCTCCAACAGTTTTCGGTAACATCAAAAATCATTAAATTGCTCGGCTTTGCACAGTGGGTAGAAATGAAATGTGACCATAAAAAATAATTGTTTCTTGAAAATGGCATATGTTACGAATATTTGATGCAATTATAGATAAATGTTAGATGTATGAAAATGTTAGTTTAATTGCGATGAGAGTAAGTGATAAGAAAACCATGTAATGGTACAAGAATTGGATATAAAAAGAGATGAAATTAAGTCTGAAATGATACGATGCCCATTTTCATAAAGAAAAAATTCTTATACGCTACATAGAGAAGAGAATGTCGGTTTTATATTGAAAAACTGTTCTTGTCGCAAATGGTGTTCGTAAATTTAGCAAAAACAAAAATTTTTTTTTGTATTTTAAGAAATCCGTACTTTGGCACCAGTTGTTGCTAACTTCGATAGTGAAATTCATTTACCCGTGTAGTTAACGGGTTAGAGAATACCACACCAGGCCTTAAAAGGGTTGTGTTTAGTTTTTGGACCCGCCATGTTAAACCCCAATTTCAATGAAAGAAATACATCAGGTCGAAACCCGGTAATGGGCTGTTATGGCCGGTTAAGAGGAAGAAGTAAAATTAATGATTTTTTTTCTCTGTGCATGAAACTAAGTGTTTTTTATACTACGTAATTGCACGTATACTTCTTCTAAGTAAATTCATAAAAAAAATAATTTTTATTTAAACCTACATTCTTTTTTGTGGTTTACCTTTTTTTCAAATATACCTTTGTTCTAAATACGTTTTTACGTTTTTTATGCGAATAATTAAATTAAATTTTTATCTTTAATTTAGTTTTTTTTTTAATTTTAGCTTATCATTGCTTAATCTGGGTTAACATTGATGACGATATTATTTTTTGTAATTTTCGTTACGTTTTAACTGTATCATCTGAACTAACAAAGTGTCGTCTTAGTTATTCAAACCCTTTTTTTAGATTCATTCATTCCTTTTTTAACTGCAACTTTTGTTTTTTCATCTCGTTGTCTTCGGTATTAACATTCTTCTTTCAGATTCATTTATCTGCCTTTTATGAATGCATAACTCGTTTGATTTAGATGCTTTTGTTGTCTTGCTTCTAACAATTTTACCAATCGATATATGGTCAACAACTCGCTGTTTTACGGTTTCATGTAGGTCTCTATTAGTAATGTTGTTTATTTTTAATTTATCAATTGAAACTACCGATCACAACAAAAGTTTAACGAATTCCGAGTAGAGAGCATAGTTCATTTAATTTATATCGCGTCCTCTGAGTTCATTCTTTCATTCTTCATTTTTTTTTTCAGTGTACGTAACAGACTGTAGCATGCATGGCAGACCATCTGTTCCATGGGCAAAAATACTCAAGAGCAATAGTCAAGTCGATATAAACAAATCCATTTGTCTGTCGGTGTTGTGGCACCGTTTTCGGAGACTATACAAAAATTTTTCCAGCAACCTTTTCACCTATTGTATTGATTCATCTTGGTTTAACTGCATCATCTTTGCTTACACTACGTCGTGTTAGTTTTTAAAGTCTTTCATTTTGATTTACCTTGAACTTAACTGCGTCGTCTGAGTTTATATCGCATTGCCTTATTCATATCGTTCATTTTGATTCATATTGTTTTTATCTGCTTCATTTGATTTCAAAACGTTTCGGGTTTTGTTTCCCAATTGTTTTATTCAATGTATCTTGTTTCTATCTTTGTCTTATTAATATTGATTTAAGCAGCATCATCAGCATTAATATGTTGATCGGTATTATCCGACACATTAGCACACATACATAAGCCATTCACACTCATTTGTATATTTCACATCTTAAAGTGTGTGCTTTCAATAATTACAATTTAATCGAAACTCTCAATTGTTATTTTTTTCGCATTATTCAATTAAAAAAGCGTTAATTAAAATCAAAGTCAATCAAATTGCCAAACTTTTTCGTAATTTTTTTTGATTTTGTTTATTTTTGGTCATGTTCCGTTTTACGCTTAGTAATTCAATTAATATTGATTTGATATTTAAATTTGTTTCATTTTTGTTTTGTGCGTTTCTTATTTCTTTTCAATTACAATTTGTGCTTTATGCCCACTTTTATTTGGTTTCCACTCTATTGTTGGGGGGTTGCCATCTGTTTTCATGGCTCCTGTCAGTGCTTGGATCTCATGTGTATGCATGAGTCCTTCATCATTCTTCAATGCATAATTTTATGTAACACCAAGCAACCATCACTTTTCACTCACTCTCTCTCACTCTTGCTCTCTGACTCTCTCGCTCGCTCTTTGTTGTTCTGTCGTGTCTCTACTAATTGTGTGCGTGCTTGATGCTGTCTTTGTTCGTTATCTGCTGTATGTTCGACAACACTGTTTGTTTATTTCTTTAACGCACTGTATTCCCGTCCCGAAACGCATTTCAATAAGTAAGCATGTCCTTTGCGCTCATACTACGGCATGAACCGAAAACGTAAAGTGTTTTTGGTCCTCTCCGACTTCCTTCACCTTCATCCTTGGCTGTGTGTAAAGTAATTTCCGTAATGAGTTTTGTGCGCCTGATATTGCTGCTTGCCAGCTCTCACACACACAGGGAGTTGTATGTGCATACGTGGGGCACTTAAAAGTGTTTGAAATTTCATTTGAGACATTGTGTGGGAGTCTCCGAGTCGGCGAGTTTGTTACTAAAAGCAATCATACGCCATGTATGTCAAACTGAAATATCGTAAATAATTCTGGTGCCGGAGACTCTGCCACCGACTCAGCTGTAAACGTTGTTTGCTGTTGTTATTTTTGTGACTGCTGCGACTGCTGCTGCTACGGGATTTGTTTGTGTAATGCGATTAATTTTGATTAATTTTTCGTGTTTTTCTCATTTTTTTGCCGCCTTTTTCGCCCAATAACTTACAAGGTCACTCTCAAACTTCATCATCATACATAGTTTTACCGTTACATATGTAGGCTTCCCATAAAGAAATGTGTATTGTATATACATTATATATACTGTTCTGAATTGAACTTGATACTCTGAATTGGATCGCAAAATCATTTTGAGAGATGAAGAAACACTGTAGATTATACACTTTGTTTGACTACTAATTTGATACTAGTTCGCTCTGTCGACCAATCTCTCCTTTTATTCTAATTTTCTTATTGCTGCATTGGTGTCTTATTTCTATCTTATCTAGCGCTGTGTTGCATATGGTATCAATTTATATTTAGGATAGTATATGATCAGATACAGCTGTGGCCATAACTTATCTTTTGTTTATTTGGGATATGTTATAGTTGGATGCAGCAGTCTGCTTATCGCATCTTAAGGAAGCGTCTCATGTTTAGCCCTGAACAAACACTATTCCTATTCCTATGGAAGGTTTGACGCTATATCTTTATTAATATATCAACAACTTCATAAAGCTTGATTAAAAAGCTATGGGATGGAACTGCTGCTAATCATCCATAGCTTTCATTATAACTTGAAAACTCTAACATATTGCTCAAAAGATTTCTGCAGTTGATAATCGAGACGACGGTAATCAAATGCTAGTTGCAGATGAAGTGTAAATAAACGACATGTGATTTTTGGATTTAAACAATCCTGCAGTCTATGATGATGAAAAAGACAGATACCAAAATAAAGCACAATCAAAATATCTTTATTTATTTTTAAACATTTTGGTTTTCCATTTTTGCATTGCATTAAACCAACATCTTTATCCCTGTGTATATATTTTGTGTTGCATTTTTGTGGCTTGCAATCCATTTATAAGCGTCAAAAGTTGTTGGTATTATTATCAATCTGGTTTCGGATTCAATGTTTGTATTTTATTTTGGCTGGGCAGTCTGCATGTCTGCTACGTTTGATGTTTATTTCATGGCATATAGCATTACATATACTTGTAGAAAAATCAATCATGCGCCATGTGGTGCATGAGCCAGGCTATGAATCAAATTATTTTGTGCAAAACAACAACAAATTAATTAACAAAATATGCGCACTTAAGCACTAAATGAACGCTTTGACACAGCATCAATTACACAAATAGGTTACTGCTTTCGGTTCCGCCTCCGGCTGTCTGAGATTGTGCCCATACTTGCCCCAACTTAATTACTTAATTCGAGCTACCAGAGCACCCCACAAAATTGGATTACTTTGTTTACTACATAGCTGGGACCAGAGTTGCCACCCGCCTCGTGTTGTCCAAAATAATATAAAATTGCCGCCAGTGTCAGTATATGCCACTTAATGGCTTGCAAATTTTCTGCACTAGCGCCAGTTTCTCATCCTTTTACGCTCTACCACTTCAAGCAGTGAATGTAGCTGAGTTGTAAAGCAAGCGCACTTCGAAGTCCTGGCGCCAAGGGCAACTTTTTGGTTTTTGACTTCTTTCGCCGCCCACAAAATCAAAATGAAATCGCTGTACTGAAATTTATGAACTTCACATGCTGCTTTGTGCCCATGGAGAGCACAATATAGCTACAGAGCAGACAAGGAAGACATACTCACACACACATGCACTCAAATGTGTATATATGTAACCTACATATATACCATATGAGAGTAATGTAATACGCAACTCTTGGCTGTCAAGTGGTACCAAAATGTTTTACTATAGTTGAAACTGAGGCGTTATGGCAAACAGTGGGACAGAAGTCCATGATATCTTTTCAAGTGTCAGGCTGTTTGCCTTGCCACGCCGCCAATGTCCTTTAACTGCCTGGCTAGGTCCTTGTAAAATGGCAGCAAAAAAAAAAAATAGTGGAACACTAGAGAGGAACTATACACTTTAGTGTCTATAAACAAAGCGCTACTCTTAATATCCAAGCTGGGTTATTTATTGTGCTGATATTTGTGTAACGCATTAAAGAACGAAACGTTTTAGACAAAATACTCAATTAAGTAGCATCAACCAACCATTGAAGCACTAAACTATTCAAAAAGTAAATCTCAAGTCAAAATTGTCGTATTGACTCTGGAATACGTTCGAAAACAAGTTAGAATGAACGTCAACCGGAAAGATTTAGAATGCTACGAGCTCGTGCACACGCAACCATGAACTCGATCGATAGCGCCGACGCGGTGGTCCTAACAAACAGGAACCAGCATTCCGTTTCGATCCGTACTCCGTAGGATCTTTGGCCCTTTATTCCCGTATATGAAGGAACGACCAGCTCTACGAGCTCTAAAGCGACGTTGAAATAGTCGAAAGAATCAACATCCAGCATCTCTCCTAGCTAGTTGCTATGCGTATGGTTGAAGAAGCTACTGCGAGAAATGCGTCTGTTGAAGGAACGCTACGAAAGTGGTATTACCGATTGGAGAATGCGAGCGCAAAGCAGCGGCATCTCGCGAAATGCTCTACATTGGCCTGTAATCCGGTAACGGGTTGCCAGGGGCACCACGATGAGCTTGTGTATTAACTTAGTTGAGGCTATTGCCTCGGTAATAGAGATCAGTAGCTTTCGCCTTGTTCCAGCCAAAACCGAGTGCACCCTCCGGGCGTTACTAACATTACTTACCGGATATTTGGATGTGTTGCAAATCTAATACAGGAACAGGCTGCTTATGTATATGCAAATTTCTTTTTCGAATGAGTTAAAACTTGACACAGACATTTTAAGTCATTTTGCTCCTATTTACAAAACTCATTCGAATGGTATAACAACATTCGAAGACTTTGCTATATTTGCGGTTATGCATAAGTACGGCGGGGCTGTGAACACAGTTCGCCCCGGTAACCATTGCTCAATGATAATAACCTTGAGGCGTTTTTCGGCATTCAAATTTTGCCCTGTTGCATTTATTTGTACAAAGTGAATATGCCCGGCACATTTACAGCTACTTTGTGATGGAAAATGCCAACGGCTATTAAGGCTTAGCGGGTTTTCATGCATGCCATGACACGGCAGTTGAACAATGGCGACAAACAACAAAACTCAATGAGACAGCACTTTTCATGTGCTTCTATAGTTATGGAAGTGGAAATGGATACCAGATAGGTCCACACATTTTTGTTTGGTTTGTCACCTAGTCATTGCAGGTCACTTTTTAGCCACTACAAATGTATTCGAGCCTGACAGTATGACATTTAAGTGCAGCTCATCTTCTTTTTTTGAGCGTGGTGCAAAAAACAGTTTTACCAACGGAATTTAATTAAGCCCAAATGCAATTATTTAATACAAATGAATCGGAAGTGCTGCTACAGTAAACCTTAGAGTCTTGTTTATTAATGGTCATTTACAACTTTCATTAGCATGCCAAAAAGTTCTTCATCAGAGAACACGAATAGTATATACAAAAACATTGAATAGACTATTAGGTGCTACTGAGGTACATGGGCTACTACTCTGGCTTTTGCTCTTGTATTCGCATATTCATTACTTTCAGGGGGTAGTGGTTAAGGTTTAAGGCTCGGCCCTGAGCGATGTTTTGTGGGACGCAGCTAATTAAAAGTTTCCGCAAAACTTTGCCTCGTCGCCATTTTGGTGCTAAACTAAGCTTCAATTTTCCTGAAGATGTATTTTAAATTTAGGCAATAGGTGTACCTATATATATAAACCGTTAGGATTGCAAAATAAATGCTAAAACTTTTTAATTGGCCAAACAATAAAAATGATAACAAATGAAATTAAATGACAAAAGCGCAAAAAATATATACAGAGAAATTTACATAAGTTACGAAAAGTTTTTGGGACGCCCAAAAAAAAAAAAGAAAAAAGTTGACCAAACTCTGTCGATTGCATTTGTTGCCTTTTGTTGGAGGTTTGAGCTAATGTTAATATTGGATTAGCTTGAGTGAGTTTTCCTGCGAATTTTGATCGAATATTTTTGGTTCGTCCTTGCGCAGTTTGCTTGTTTAATGCTTAAAGCACATAAAACGAGTTTTGAATTTTTTAAATACACCATAAAAACGTGGTTTGAACAAAAGCATATACTTATGTATAAATATCGATTTTATGATTTCAGTGCAAAGCCGATGTCATAACATTTTCACTTCAGCTACGATTCCGCGGAAATTATTTCTCAAAATCTAGTGAAATTCGATTAAACAACGACGTTATTCAGTAGAAAAAGAAAATTTTATTTTGGATGCATTTTTAGCTGAAGCATTTTGTTTGGGTTATAACCATATTCATTAGCTCCTGCGTAAGATAAAAAATATGGGCGCACACATACGAGCTTATGGTATGACTGGTGTCGGGTCGATCCCTCCATAGAGCTTGCACCACAATGCAATAACTTCTAGTGCAATACACAAAGTCTCACCGTAAATCTAAGTAAGTAAAACTACGGAATAGTTCTACACAGACGGGTCAAAAACGTTGCTGTATTCAGGCTACAGTTAGGTCCCTGGATAATCCTCGCACAACATCGATGAGTGAACAGACTTAACATGATTTCACGTCATAACCAAGTCAGTCTATACTGTGTACTGTGTAAAGACAGATGAGCTGGCAAACAAAAGCTCGGTGTCAAAACCAATAGGGCCCGCGCCAATCATTCCTGTCAGAAGAAATTCTTAAGGAACGCATTCTACCCCTGGATGCCGCGTAACAAAACACTTTTTGAAAGAACCCCATCCAAAGGCCTTCAGATATCTTTTTCGTCTGAGTAAAGATCTGCGAGCCCTTGGTAGATTAATCATAGGTAACAATACATTTGGGCAACACCTGGCCAACATGGACAACGTTGACGACCCAACTTGCGCCTATCTTGAAGAAGCCGACCCACGAATGCTGATTTTTGGAAGTGATACACTTAGCATGTGCAAGGTGTATACTCTCCCCTTATGTAGTCTTCAAGACTTCCTACGGGAGTTGGAAAGATTCTGTCAATAGGGAACCTCTAAGCAAGCCTACTCTGTTTTCGTATTTTTTATACCCTATATACACTGTCAAAGAGTATTAAAGATTTTTGCAATATATGTAAAAGGCAGGAGGAGGCGTGGCAGACCATATGTTCCATTGGCAAAATTGATCAAGTGCAATAGTATTAATAATAATAATAGCATTTTGCCAAGGCTGAGGGAGTTTGTCGAATCAAGTCGATATCTTACCCCCTTCCCCCGTGACAGATTTTCGCGATTTACACACACCATAAAACCTATCCAATTGAAATTTAGGACGTTGTGCACACTAATACTGTGCATGTGGTGTGAAAATGTTTAAAATCGGATGGCAACTTTAAAAGAAATAGGAAGTATTGTTTTGGCGCGTGTCGTGAGTGGGTTAGAAAATACCACCTCAGTAGGTCAAAGCTTGTCGTATGAGGCCACTAGTAATGACACTGGGTTCTTTCGAGATCAGTAGAGCCATCCCTGGCCTTAAAAGGGTTGTGCGTAGGACCAAGGTTGTGGGACCCAACACGTAAAACCACAATTCCAATGAAAAAATTTATTTACATCAGGCCGTAACCCGATATCGGAGTGTTATGGCCAGTTATGAAGAAGATGAAGGTAATAATGTGGCAATTTTAGGCCCCTTCGTTCATAAACGTCAACATCATTTTACTTTTTACAGCAATGTTAAGGTTAACATTTATGTTAGAGTGACCAAATTTGGTACGAAAACTCATGTTAAGCTTATAAACCAAACATTGTTGACATTTTGCGGAGTCAACCCCCCACCCCCCGCAGTCCACTTACCTTTGCACAGAATTTAATGGGTAAAAAGGGTACGAAACGGTTTCTGGATTCGGAATCAGTAACCATAATTTACTAGAAAGGTTTTAGCTATAGGCGTATTTTGTTGCATTGCGTAATTATGGGAATTTAAAAAAAAGAGGAACAAAATAATTTTGCTTATAACATTTCCAAATACTTTCTAACTATAATTTCGTGTCATCGTTTAACGCAGGACAAATAACGACTTCGACCAGTATCTTATTGCTATATAAAGTTGAAAACTTTCCAGCAATCTTTTTACCAAAAGAAAGCTAGATAATTGACGACGAAGCGGCTGTTGAGTTTTAAACGATACTTCTTCTAAAGTTAAGCTATGCATTAAGAAAAGCCAAAAGCTAAGAACTTGGCTAAAAGGCTGTCTTTTACAGCTTTGCATTTTACAGCTCTGTAGCTCTTTTAGTGTTCACGGCTTTTCAAACTATAGTAACCATAAAGTGCAAAACTAACAAGTGTCATTATACACAGCATTAACAGGGTTTCCAGGATCTCAAGCGGAAGAGCAGCTGAAACAACTAAGACTGAGGCTTAATGTTTCTTAGTACGGCAGTAAATTTGGGCCATAGATGTTTGTAGTTTTAAGGATCTTAACAAAAGCGCTGTGTGAGTGCCTTAGAAATTATAAAGAACTCGTACAAAAGATGATGGCACATAATTTACTTTAATGATTTATTAATATGAATATAACTGTGTTACTTATTCTGACTTTTGTCTAAAACTCGTAGGCTAAATATGTATGTGCATTCAGATACAATAACTGTCAAGCTAAATCTTTGGGTGCTGCATGCAATTTCGCTTGAATTTATTCAGTTTCGCTGCTTTCACGGCTTTGACACACTTCTGGATAAAACGATAAATCATGCGTACATATACACATATTGCACACTATCCAAAGTGGATTTTAAACGATTGGTCAAATGAGAGCATACTACCTTTTTCAGATATTAAATACATATATTTTTGGCTTTGGAATAACTGCTTGTTAAGCTTAAGTTATTCAAGTGTTTTCGATTTATATGCCATGTTCATTATTATTAACTCAATAAAACAAATTTGTAGGGCCCGCTTTTACTGTCACTTTCAGCAGATGATTTATGGGCTTCATATGCAAGGCCTTCATATAATACATTCCAAAGCTATTGCGGCTCTTCCCGCTTAGTTGACAAATTGGTCCACAGCGCAAATATTTCATGTGTATTTTATTACACTTCGCATGTACGAATTACCATAAACTACTAGTTCTGCTCTATGGTTCTTCTGCATTGCATATTCATTATGGATAATCAAGCAATAAGTGGTCCACACTAGCCAAACCCTAGCCCAACCCTAGTCCAACCCTAGTTGGTGGCCGATTCGTGTGGTCACGTGCCACACATTACGCGGTGTATGCGTCAAATAAACCGAGCGTCATCCATTTTGCCACATGACCAACGCGCCACAAACAGCCTACTCCTTACCACTGTTATCCTCGCACCACTCCTGCCCCTGGCACTGCATATAAATATTGTTTCAATAATTGAGCGCAGCCAAATTTGGATCTCCTTGAGCTCCAGTGACGTAATGACCAGTGTCTGGGTCTCGCTTTATTTTCTTCATTTTTTCCACTTTCTTAATGCTCTCATCCAGCTTCGTCTTAATGTAGGCACATTAATTTTGCATCTGGCTTCGGGTATTCCATAATGCAGCCCTTTTTTACGACCTTTGGGAGAGTGTTTTGACGGGGTCGCCATTTTGGCGCTCAAGCAAACTTTTCCCATAATATGCGCGTAAATAATACAAAAAAAAAAGGAAAAAAAAGAATAAAATTTCACCTTGGAAGACTTTGTTTTTGGTAGAGATTTTGTGTAATCAGTTGAAGATAATGTTACTTGAATTGAAATTCGCTTGCATGTGTTAATTATAAAAAGATTTAAATTTAAAATCCACTTATTAAGTAGGCGATATGTAAGTGTTGTAGTTCTTAAGTTTTGCTCCAACTTAATGTTATTCACATCCTAGCAAAGAATTGTGCCTTTTTTGTATGATTTGAATAACTCTTCCTACTCTCCATATGAACAACAGCTATATATTAAGCAATGCTGAAGTATTTAAAGGGTGTTCCAAGTTCAAGAGCCGATGTTAAATGTGAACGCACCGTTAACCTTAACTGTGTTGTGACGTTGTTCCGTCATTGTGTGACAAAGTCCTCTGTGGATAGATTGACAATAGAGCAACATGTTCAATTGATAATAGACTATTATGAAAATTTCATGCACCTCGTGATTTTTTAAGTTTGCATAATCGACGAAACGAGAGAACAATTGAAAAATTGTTGAAATACATCAATTAACTGGGCCGAGAGTCTAGGCATCTCGATTCGTAATCGCACGCAGGATTCGAAGGTCTCAGAATGCTGATCAATTGCAACGCCGCACAGTGGATCCAACTGACTTCTTTTGAGCTAGTAAAGATATTTTCAAAATTTAAAATGCATGTAGCAGAGAATTCCTTAAGCTTCTGCGATACACTGCGATAAATATGCTATCTGCCGTCGAAGCAGTGTTTAACAATTGTCCGATATTATCTTTCATACTAAGTTTAGTTTAGTTTATATATCGAAATTTTATAGACATAGCACTATTTCATTCACATTTAACATCGGCTCAGAACACACTTTAGATAGAGCATATTTTTAACCTTTTTTCTGAAATTGGGTCCCCAGAAGCGATCTAAAATTGTTATATCTTGTAAAGATTTCATCCTTTGAAAATTTCGTGCCGAACATTCGTGTTTTTGGTAAAATTTTGATTTGCACATCTTTAAGGGTCGAAGATCTACGTGTTACCACATACATCGGCTCGGCCGATCGTGCCGATCATTTCTATACTCTCTAAATATTGTGTTTAGGGCTTAAGCTTTATGCAATGTATGTTAAAAACGGTATTTCTACTGCTCAGCACAATACACCATTCGTGTTCTTCCTTTAGAACAGTTGATTATAGAAAATATTATCGTAGGCCGAATTTGTAGATAACATTTGGGTTCTATAATTCGTGTTAAAATCATCTGGAACCAGTGTTGCCAACTTTTCACCTGCAAAAAAGCTAGATTGGCAAAAAAAAAGGCAAACTGCTAAAAGAATAAAAAAAAAAAAGCTAACCATTTTGGACTCTTTTCAAAACCTAATATGGTTTTGCTGACGCATGTAAGAAGCGTTGGAGATACGTTCCTTTTACAAAAACGTTCAACAACCAAGGCGATACAGGCATGTTCATCCGATTAAACTATGTTTTGAGTTATAATAGAGTAATTACCAGTGTTGCCAACTTTTCATAGCTGCCCTAGTTTCCCTCCAGTAGAATTTCTAGGTATCGACAGAGATGTTTGTTATGCTTATAAAAATAATCCCATAAATACATCAAAAGTTGCTCTAAAATTCCACTACACGCAGAGGTAAGTGAGCTAGAGTTATAGTTATTTGGTGTGAAGACTCGTGTGAGCCATTAAAATTGGGTTCACCTTTTCTCAATAAAAGGGCCCCTCCCCTCGCATTCGATTAAACTTAATTATCACCACACCCCACAATATATTGATTTCAAAATTGTCACAGATATTTATAAAAGTGTTTTCGACCTATGTCTCAAAAATGTAATAACATTGACCCAAGAAAATTAAAATTTTAGGCGAAAAAGTAATTTTTGACTGTATGCATCATGTTTTATAAAATGATTATGATTTGGCTTATTTTAAGTACTTCGAAACTAAACATCGTTCAGTCTTACTATAACTTGATTTTAAATTGAGTGCATTTTTGACTCATTGCAAGTTTCTAGCTATGAACTCAAACTATGAACTCATAAAGATTGATTCACACTTAATTCAAGTATTATCACGAACGAATTGTTCAAGATTCAAATACTTACTTTTAGCATGGTATTTTTCTATCATTGTATCAAATAGTCCAGATTCCAATTCCAACTCTGCCTGTCATATCACAAAAATATTCAATTTAAACACGGAAACCGTTATTTTTTTAGCCATTCTCATTACGACAAATCCATATTGACAAAACAAGTTACTTTCAGTTTTTAAAATATCGACTTTCTATGGAACTGATTAAAGAGCTGTTTTGTTGTACTTGTTGTTGTTGTTGTTGTTGTTATGTTGCCAAGTAGCTTATTGTTATAAGCATTGATAACGTTTCATATGCGTTATTATCAAACTTTTTAAGCCTCAATGGCCAACAAAAGGCTCTATCTGGTGAACCGACAGTTGGCAGAACCCGACAACATTCACGCTTGAACGGAGCCACAAGCTCCCATTGTACGCCATTGTATAGACTTATATGGCCTCCAATATCCGTTATGAGATACACACACACATATAAACAGCTGGTTGTCGTGCTCAGCAGCTGTCAATTGTTTGACTAGTGGTCAGCGCCGTTCCAGCTAAATTGATAAGTTTAATTAAATTTGCATGGGTGACAGGAGCAGCATTTCATTAGTTCAGGAAGCTGGTCCTGAATTTATGACCAGAATTGTTGTTGGCTCTGGCACTCTTCGTTTTGGCCGCCTTGGGAGCTATTTTCGTGAGGGGCAACCATGTTGACACCTATTTTTGTTAGGTGACGACCTTGCGTTGGTTTTGGGGCAACCTTTGCATTTTCTTTGGGGAAAAATTAGGCATGAAAACACAGCGGCGTTTATTTTATGATATTGTGCGTAAAAATAAACAAAGCGTGTTCGGACAAGAGACCCAGCAAATATGCAAGGATGGCAGCTAGAGGAAGGAAAAGGAATTTTGGAAAAAATTATTCGATTAACTGTTAATGCTAGTATTCGTTTTAACTTTTTAAATGTAAAATGTTCTGTTTTTAGTAAAAGTTACAGTTGATTATGGTTTGTCGCTCTAAAAGGTGTTACAAGAGAGCAATTAGCGGTTTTAAGAGTAGACGAATAATGTAAGGTTAGCAAAGTTACATGTTATTTGCAGAGGTCCTTTTGTTGGCGCAAGTCAATTATTTTAATTAGTCAAAGTTAGTTAGTTTTTTAATTAGCCAAAATCCTGAAGTCTAGTGTAAGTTAGAATAGGGCGAAACGGGAGCATAATCAACCTTTCGGCGCTCTCTGCGCATTCGCCCCGTTTCGCCGCACTAATGTAAGCTAGGCTTAAGAGACATTAATGAAGTTAGGCTAAGTCAGTTGTCGATTAACACTTTATACGAGCGCACGCCATATGTTTTTCTCTTCTTTTCGTTTTCGTTGTAAATTAAATTGTAAATTTGAAATTTTAAACGCGTTCCATTTATTTATTTAAATAAATAAAACATATCATAAAAACTCTTATGATTTTTCACCTATAATGAAAACTAGATGTGATAGGGCTTTTTGCAAAGAATTTGAGCCCCACAGAAATCGTTCTGAATTGTTTTATTATTTTAGGCAATAAATTTCGTGCAGCCATGCAAAACGGGCGCTTAGATGAAATAGCAGAAAATACTCATTTATTCTCTAAAACTGCGTGCAAAGGTGCTTTAAACACTATCATATAGGAATTTTAAACCTTAAGTGGAAAGTTAAGGGTTTTCGATGAATCACGGCCTGAACAAAAATGCTAAAAAGTTTTAGGCGCGTTGAAAGCCTCTTTTAATGTTGGTTTTTGACAATTGCTCTTAGTAAGAGCTCTAATCATATTTAAACTACCTTCCCTCAATATCGCTTCATACTCAGTTTTGCCGGTCCTACCTGGGGAGGCATAGTCTGTCTTTTCCTCCTTTCCACATCCATATTGAACATTTTTCTCGCAGGAATTCAACATTACCTAGCCAGCAGAGTCACTTAATCTTAATTCGCTTGACTATGTCAATGTTGTTCCATTGGATGTGGTAGTCGTTGCCAACGCGTAAAGGACCAAAATCTGACGGAGCGTCAGAAGAAAAGAAAAGGATGAGCGTCTTGTAGAGTGCTATTTTCGTCTGGTGGGAGAGGTCTCTACTACTCATTTGCCTACTGAGATCAAAGTAGCATCTATTGGCAAGAGTAATTGTACGTGACGGTGGTACCAAGGTAGGCGAAATCTTTGACAACATCAAAAGTATAGTTTTCAACATCAATCTGATAGTTCAACCGCTTCGTCCCTCTACTCGAAAAAAGCATATACTTCGTCATGCTCTTTTTTACAAACAGACGCACCATGCGTCATTCTGCACAGTCGCACCAACTTTGCAGGTATTCCTAACTGAGACAGAGCGGCATGATCAACGTCAACATTCGCTTCTTCACATATTTTCATTGGAATTGGGATTTTACGTGGTATGTCCCCAATCATTTTAAGGCGTAGGGTGGCTCTACTAGTCTCGAACTACTAAACTGTGGCGTGTCACAAAAGGTATATTAGTTCAGTGTAATATCTGAAGGAGATCGATTAAGACGACGAAAGATATTGATTTAGTCATATCCGTCCGTCTCTCAAGCAAGGTCTTTGTGAACCTTTTTAAGGTATAGGAGCCGAAGAACTGAGATGAAACTGAAGAAAATACAAAAAAGTCAGTTGGAAATTAATCTGATTGCTTATTTCGATGATCGATTCCCCAAGAAAATGAATGGCGTGTAACACTGTAAAATTGAGGAAATAAATAAATAATTTTACAGATATCATTTCACGTATGATGGTGGTTTGTTTAGAAATACGATTTTGTTTTTGTCTCATTGAAAGTTAGTCTAACAAATTCCCACTAACTGTTCGAGAAACTTTAGAAACTCCGCCTTATTTGTATACATAAAATATGTCTAAAACCTCAGAAAGTTTCAAGCCAAGAAATCAATTTATGAATCCGCTTTATCGACTTTCATTGGTTTTTACGTAAAGGACTCAAGAGGATTCGATCCAAGAGATATGCGTTTTATGCAATCTATTTTAAAATAAAAGTCTATAAATTGTGGAAGAATCGTGCGAGTCCTGAAGTTCATAGAGGATTACTTTCATGTAACGGTAACACGGTAAAAACATTCGTTTTTCGAACCATATTTGCAAATTGTTATAACTGGGATGAGTTTTGAATAGAATAGTTATACCAACTTTTGTCTTTTCCAACATAATTATTTCAGAAAACTTTTTAAAATAGAATGTATAATTTTTGAATAGAAAGTTTGATTTTCTAAATATCTAAATCTTTGCTGCCATGCTCTTTTAACTTGGTGTGATTTTTCAGTGACAAAGATTCAATGCAAAGATTTTCAGATTAGAGGAACTGAAACACATAGTGAAAACCGGTTTCACGGTTTTCAAAAGAGAAAAGACCAGGGGCAAAAGCCAACAATTTATATGGACGGGATTTGGAATGAAATGTATACATTTTTTACTTAAAGTTATTTTTCTAGAGTAACTATTTGTCGCATTTCTATTAGTGTTGTCGAGCGTTCCTTCAAAATAAATCACGGCATTTCACTTGTGATACGGTTCGCGGTAAATGTACCGCAATTTTTGGCTTACCTTATGCGGCCTTGACCTCACCTTATGCGGCCTTGACCGCGCTCAATCAATGCAATGGACTGCAGACGACAGCAGCCACGGCCAAAGCGCCTTTAGAACGAGTGTGAGCGAGACCAACACACGCTTATCTGGAATAGATAATGGAATGTGACTTGCAATACAGTCCTGTAGGAAAGTTGATTCTACTAAGATACCTACAATTTCACGTTTCTTAAGTTAAACCTGACATTTTTCGGACATTTCCAAAAAAATTATGTTTGTTGTCTTTGAATTCAATCAACGAGTGTTGTTTTAGAATTAGATTAGATTTTTTGTAATATTCTAGCAAATTTCAATTGATACATGGCAAAGATTTCAAATAGATGCAGGACATTGCGAACTTTAGCTTTCAAGTTATAGTCGTTTTAGCTTAAGCTGAAAATTAAAAAAAGTAGCGTTCCTGAAACTACTGTAACTACCATTTATGTAAAGTTTATTATGGTAAGAGTATTTAATATTATACAGTTAGTGACCAATGTGGTATGTAACTAAGACGAAACTGGACTCTTGACTTCCGACGACGACTGTAGACAACTACCGAATGTACTGTAGCTTGCGTTTTAATCGCGCTACACTTCTGCACTCTTTTGTATACGGTGCCAGGGATGGCAAATTCATTTATATTAATTAAAATACAAAAAATTAAAAATTTGTAGTACATTTTTTCCATTTTTATTAACGTTGAATTTAAAAAAGCTCAAAAATCGGTCTATTATTTTCGGATTTATTATTTTTATTTTACGCAAAACATGCATGTCGACTATTGTGCGCTGCTCCGAAATCATCTTTTCGTAAAACTTCTTGTGAAAAAGCTTAAGTCACCAGAGTCGGTATGAGGACTAAAGAGAACTTCTTGGGCATACCTTCACCACAGATCCCTTTAACTTATTTCAACCAAACCTTCAACTTTTATATATATAAAGCGCATCAAAATCGAATAAACACTTAAAATAACATTCGGTCATAGTAGTCGGTGTGTCTCTATTCTATAGCCAGCTCACTTTTTGTGTGCAATCGCTTGCGGAAATCGCAACTTACCTCATTGTAAAGATTTAAAAATTAGCACACACGATTAGCTATTTTTAAATAAAAATCGATAGTCAATGAAAAACTTTCAATGCGTACTGAAAGAACTCTAAGCGATATGCTGAAAATTGCAGTTTTTGCAAGAAAATATGCCGTGAACAAATTGCTCTTATTGGTTTAATTTAATAAGCAAACAGTAGTAAAAACTTTTCGAAGAAATTAAATAAAATTGTTCAATGGAGTAAAAAGTTTGAACTTATTTGTATTGACTTAAGTGCATTTAAAGGATACTCAAATATACAAAATGCTGGGAATTCCAGTAAACTGCGTCAAGTAAAAATGTGTACAACTTTCAACATTTTTGCAAGCTTATCATTTTTCATGTGTTTGTTCATTTTATTTTTTGGCTTCCTTCGGTTAACATAACAAACAGGACAGGCACTCAACAAATGCAAATGCTAGGACATTTTCTCAAACAATGTTGCTGACTAGGCAAATGAGGATATCCTTTTCACAGAGCAAATAAACACTAATAGAACATGGCAAATGCAAGAATTTCGTCCTTATATTGTGAAGCTGTGGCACTTTAATGGAGCGGCATCAACTTGCGGCTGCTGCCGTTGACAGCAAACCGGAAATGTCATGAGAACTTCGGTTTTCCTTGTTTGGTTGTTAACAATTTTAAGGGGAAGTGAGCTCAAAGTACGCTCATTTGTTGTGTGGGTGTGTGGGTGCGTCTACGGCAGGTAGTGAAACACACACACAGAATCAGTTGCCTTTTATACAGAGGAAATGAAGTCAGCTGCTTATTGGGTTCAGCTTCAAGTCAATAATGGAATTTTCATTAAATAATAAACACACACATACTCACACATGCTCACTTATCAACTTATAGACACTTATAAGCAGCGTTTGCAAACCTAGCTACTAATTGGCTAACAAGCACAAAGGCATCGACTTTTCGCTTTTCCGACTGCTTCTAAGTGCTGCTTTTCCCAGGAAAACTAATTACATATATTTTGCTTTAGCAGCAGCATCATCATCATCATCATCTTTATCATTATACCCATCCACCTCATCATAATTAGCGTCGTCAAAAGGTTTAAGCGGACATTTAATGAGCTTTTGATAATGACCACATAAAGCCATCCTGATTAGGTCAAAGTATTGTTTATTATTAAATAAGGTGTATAAGTATTGAATGAAAAGAAACTGATTACACAAAACTTGGGCAAAAACTTTTATCGGCCAAATTAGGCGCTTTATTACTTTATCTATATATAATTACTTGACATTCAAATTTAATGCCAGCATTTTTGAAATCTTTTCGCGTTTTTGTCCCAAATGATTGCATAATATATACATTTAAAGAATCAGCTTCATAAATGGTGTTAGTAAAATTCGATAACACTCATGATAATTGATGTTAAATACAAATGTGGCGAACATTAGATTCTAAGCAAATGTTAGAGAAAAAACTTTAATTGGCCACTAATTAAATTTAAGAGCATTTATTTTTGTGTTTCGGGATAAGAGTATTTTTGTTTTGTGGTGCAGATTGATTCGGCTTTAATTCTTAGAGCAATTACGGCAAACAAATGGATGTCAAAACTAAAAGCCGTATAATTGAAAAAATTGCAGAATCAAATAAGTTACGGTTAATGGTGGTAATTAATGCAAACTCATAGAACATTAAATGGGATACGAGTGCGTGTGACCCTCATCATTTCGACTTCCAATTATTTTCAATTTTTTCAATTCAAAAATATTGACGCGAACCCGAATATTGTAACATGATTCATTTATAAACATAGAATAAATGTTCTTATCTTGAAGTGTAATGGAGGAGGCATTCTTGTTTGTTTACCAATCAAATGGTGATACCCGAAGAAAGCTTCGAAATCATTCCATAAAATCCCCGAGAGAAGTAATTATTGAGAAGCTGAACTTTTGATGGGAACTCTTCAGAGAATCTGCCTCTCTGTGCATGTTCCTCCAGAGGGATCGAGCCGCTCGGCTTGACACGATTCAAAAATGTGCTGGGAGAGCAGGGATCAGGCTAGTTGAAATCAGGGGAGGTTAAATGTGCTGAACACCTAAATTCTGGGAAACGGCTTTACTGCCGCTGACGACCGCTTTTATAAGAAACGACAATTTTCCTTGAAGTGGTTCGATTGCTGTTTAGTCTTGTGCTCATAAACAGCCTAAGGCTCATTGACTGTATTTCTTCAAACTCGTTAAAAGTAACAGCACAATTAATGAGCACACAAAATGCACAGCGAAAGGTGAATTTCCTGATCACAGAGTGCAGTGCCTTCAACGGGGAAGTTACTGTCGGATCTTTTAATGCGTTTAGCCGCTCATGACTTAGCCAGCACCGGATTTACGTCAGTCCTCAGACCCTATCCCATGGTAGTCTATGGTGTATTAAAATTAGTACAAGATTTACAATCGCAATCCAGCATTTCTTTGCTCAAAATCTGCTATAATTTCCTATTAGAAATAAGTCGGAATTGTTTTTTGGAAAAAAACTTCCCTAACGAGTTCGACGAATATTTGGGCTGCAATCATTCAACATCATCCTTGTGCATGGTCTTGGTTGTTGGACGACAAATGTATTTCGGGCGTCATTCCAAGGTATTTAATGACCCTCTTCGAGGTGGTCTAAGCGGTTTTACTTGCTTGTGGCTGCTAATGAGAATGGCCTCTATTTCGTGATAGGCCAGTTAAGTTTAAGCCGAATATAGCGCTGCAGATGCTGTCTATTTACTAATGCCGTAATTGTGAAGCCTTTATAATGTTGAATACTCCAACATCCAAAAACTCTTCCAAAATTTTTCACATCAATAATATTGGAATTCACGTATCGGCTTTGAAACTCTCATGGCTATGCCATGAATCTGTGGTTAAGCTTGCTTCTACCATATTTTCTTTTAGAATTCCAACGTATTAGTTTCTCATATTTGGCAGTAGGACTTCATATAATGATTAATACCTTGAAGACCTTCCAATTAAAACGACAATCTGTAAGGTATGGTTGTCATTTACGACATACTCGACCAGCTTCCTTTCAACAAGGCGGTGGGCGTGCCAAAAATGACACGGTTGGTTGAGAGTTTCGAGCTGCCGTAATTTCTGCAACACATAACTCATTGATGCTCAACTCACGGTGTGCATCGACTTCAAATACCTACTTATGTTGGTTACCGATTTACAACCCAAAACCACTTTATATTTATACCCTGTTTTTGCACAAAACAGCAACCGAGCAACTGTACAAAAGAGAACCTTCTGCTGCGCTTGTTCACTATGCTCATTTTAAGGAGTTGCTCTTTTTTGTGCACCCATTCATGAGCCACCCAACAATAAGAACTTCCAACTTAGCTATTTACCATTGTCTAATTTTCAAACCGATTTGGAATGTAAAAAGTGTGCTGTTTTAGAATTGGTTTAATGGCTTTATAAATTACACTTTATTTACGTTAGTAAGTTGTTAGAGCGTAATTCATAAGATTTCACTATTTAATTTACCCATTTGCAAAAAATATTCTTTTTTTATCGTTTTCCCAATCTTTCCGGTTTTATAGATTACAGAACGTATACTTAATGGCGGCTTGAATCTGTTGCTGTTGCAGCAACTTGGAAATAGTTTACACAACTTACGGTAAGTTGTATAGCAACCGGCAGGCAATGAACAGATGTTCAAGGTCATGTCATGCTTTGTTGCCGCACTTTAAAAAGCCACATAAATATGTTATGCCACACAGCCTTGGGTCGCGTTGCGCCTCATAGGGTTTTGTGTGTTATCCCGGCTCGTTTCGCCGAAAGGCGTTGCACAAACAACCTCATTTGGGCTACAATACAATAAAAACTTGCCACAACGATAGCCACTTGGCAACAGCAAAATTGTTGTGCGAATTTTGGTGGGAGAGTTTGTACTCCCAATGAAAACTGGACACTGGGTGTCTGGTGGGAAGTAAACAAATGGTTGCTCATTTTAATGCACATTTTTTACTGCTCATTAAATTTACTTAAATGCAAACATTTATAATTCGGTTTCTTGTTTCGCTCCTTTCCTTTTTGTTTTTGCTACAAGTGTAATATAAAGCTTGGGTTTTGTGTATTTGCAGAGCACGGCACGGCACGGAGCGGAAGGCGGTGCAGGGCGTGGCAGCAGCAACACGGCTGGCAGCATGCAATGGCAACAAAGTTGAGACGCATAAAAATGTGCAAACTGACTGGAAAAACAGCAAGAACAACATTAGATGTTACAACAATTTGACTTCTCTGGCAACTTAATTAAAACGCCGCTCCTGAAAGCAAGTTTCGAATTTTCACAACATTTTGTTAGCCAAAATTAATTGCGAATTATTTTGAATTGCTACAAAGAAAAGCAAAAAAAAAAAAAAATAAGGCGAAAATAAAAACACCAAACAACAAATGCGTTTTCATTTGTTGCATTGCTAGAAGCAAAAGAAAATCCAGAAAAGCCGCAAGATGGTGTGCCCCAAGGCTGTGCTGTGCGTGTTGTTACTCTTGCAACAAAAGTCGCTCGGCAGCAGTCAAAATGATAACAAGGCGCAGTTGGGGGCACTGCCAGCTGCAAAAGAAGTGCCGGCAACAACAACATTAGCTTCTGCCACCACTGCGGCAACTGCGGTAATCAGTTCTGCAACGGTGTTCGGCGCAATTGCATTAAACAGCAATCTAAATGCAACAGTAACGAGCGACACCAACGTTGCAGCTGCAACAACAACAGCTGCAACTGTAACAACAACAACAACTAATGTGCCACTAAAAGCAACTGAAATACCAAACTTGTTAACTAATAAAAATGTGGTTACAAGTGAGATAAAATTCAATATGTTGAACATGTTGCCACAAGCACAAAATGCTGCAAATGCGACAGTGGAAAAGTCTTTGGAAGCAGAGGTAACAGCAACCACAGCAGACGCTATAACCGCTAGTAAAAGTCCAGCAGAAACATCAACAATATCTGCTGTTGTTCCACCTACTGCTTGGGCACACGTGGCGTATACGCAACGCACAGCAACTACAGCCAATTTATTGAATATTGAAAGCGAGCATACAACAACCCTGGACACAAGCACAGGAGTACCCGCAGCAAGAGCTGCAACACGCACAACACCGAAAACCCAAACAAAAAAGATGTCACTACCGCAATTTTTGGACGACAAAAACATCACACAATTTGTATCCAATGCGCTAGACCCCGGCCAAGGGGCGCTGTCGTCCTGGCCGGTAAAGCATGCAGCCGTGCTCGAAGGCGATGTCATATTGGGTGGCCTCATGATGGTACATTCACGCGAAGATACCATTACCTGTGGGCCCATTATGCCCCAAGGTGGCATACAGGCGCTGGAAGCCATGCTCTATACACTGGATCAGGTGAACAAACAGCAGCTGCTGCCAAACGTAACTCTAGGCGCACATTTGCTAGATGATTGTGATAAAGACACATATGGACTGGAAATGGCTGTAGATTTCATCAAGGGTAAGTTAATTTATTGCGCATACGACATGTAGTACGAATACAATTAAGCCCAAGTGTTGTTAATTGTAAGCGCCATTTAGGCCGCAGCCATATTTTTATGGCTCAAATTCACAGACATGCCAAGCTAAACATAGAATCGACATTGTTTTGGCACCACACACACACACATACCGTTAGAGGCAGCTTCAAATTAGCATGGCTGCCGCAGCCACCATTAAATCCATAGAGCCATCTATAGGGCTTGCTCTGTGTGTGTGTGGCAGCCATTCTATGCATGATATTTGCATGCATTAGCCAGCTGCACAAAGTGATATCGAAGAATGTGCAACGTGCAACTTGGCAGCCTTTTGTTGAGCTCGTTTGCTCTATTAAATGCTGTGTGGCATGCAAGAAGGGGAAAGAAACCGGGCTTAACATCAGCTAACAAGCTATCCATTATATAACTTGTCCGCTAGTTTCACAATATTAAATTGGCTGAATTGGAATTTACAATGTAGCTTTAATTGCTTGTTAGCTTTATTTTGTAATAAAAAATTGGAATAGAAACTGTAACAATATGTCCCTAAATGCGCTGACTTTATTTTCTTTGACTTTTTATTTTTTTTAAATGGTTTCCATTAAAATAAAACGACACACAGTGGCGCCTCTGGCCGCAATGCCTGCCGGAAATACTAATTTGTATGTAAGAATTTTGTAAAATGTTCACTTATTCAATAAAAATTTAATGTATACAAGTTGCAGTTTCAAAGTTGTGCAATTTTTAATTGCAATATTTATATAAATTTGTGAAAATTAAGTATATAACTTTCAACTTTCTTCTTCTTAACTGGCTATAAGAACCCGTTTTCGGGCTACGGCCTTATGAATTTCTTTCATTGGTATTGGGGTTTTACATGGTGGGTCCCAAACCCTATGCACAACCCTTTTAAGGACTGGGCTCTACTGGTCTCGAAAGAATCTAGTGTCATTGTTTGTCGCCTCATACGACAAGCTTTGACCTGCTGAGGTGGTATACTCTTACCCGCTCACCACAAAATGCGTACATACAAGTTTTGTTTTTAGGGGTAAAAGGTTTAAATTACCGTAAATACTATAATATAATTGATGATTCTATAAGCAAATACACATAATGCTGGAACTTTATTGACACTTTCAACAGGATGTTGTAATTTTACTATGATCTTTTCAAAACAATTTTTTACATATCTTATTCTTATTGTTTATCTTAGGGATGTGTTTTGTTTGTTTTACGGTAGCCTCCATTTGTGTTTTTTTCCGGTTTCCTTTCCTATGGCTCCTGATTCCTGATAAGACCTTTGACTAAAAAACTAAATGGACTTTCAAGTAGTATTTAGTTATGGTTTATGGTTTTTGTGTTTTATTAAGTTGCAAACTACCTGGTGAAAAATTAATTGCATAGTGTGACTTTTAGGAAAGACAGGTCAAAAACTTATTTAACATGAAAAATATACATTTATTTTCATTTTATATTTAGTTTCAATCTCATCCTAAATAAACTTCCATTTTCTAAGTGTATTTGCTTGTAGAAGCACATAAATTCAAAATCTGTAAATGTGCTAAATGGCGTACTTCGAAAGGAATACATGTATGCGATGAAAAGCTATCATCCAATTTATTTTTCTAAAATAAAATAATTTCCCATTCTGGCACATTTTTCTACGGTTCCAATCGAAAGAATTACATTTCAAGTACAAAATTAAAATTAACAGCAAGAATAATTTATTTTCTTTTTACTTAAACATATTCATTTAAGTGCATTTAACGAATAGAAGAAACAATAAGTAACGCTGCGATTAAAGATAGTTTTTCCCAATGTCGTAAGTGGCTTTCAGAGCCAGAAAAATTATGCCGAACTATAATCAATATAATTTTCCAGTTTTGCCGCAGTTTGCCGAGTGGAAATGACGTTACTGACACGATAAGTGGCGCGGTCTTGCGGCGCCGAATTGAACACATTAGGTGGCAGATATATTAAATTGGGACTAGAGAAAAGCTAATTACCAAGAAAAACAAACACATATATTTGTCTGTGGTCTGATGAAGAGTTACAGTCTTCCTTCAAAAGAACAACCAGCACGAGATTCAAGTGAACATAATTGCTAAGAATTAGGTTTTGGGTTTCGAAATGCGAATCAAAACTATAATATAGTTTCTAACTATTTAAAAAATATAACTTTAAGAACATATTCCGAAGGACTTTGCTAGCACATGGTGTTCCTTTTGAGGATTAGCTGTGAACTGTACTTTATATCTTGAAAATATCCTAGCTACTTCAGAAGTTATGCTATTGAATGGTGTGGGCCATACTAAAGTAATTGGACTGCGGAAAGCGGAGGGTTGATTCGGCAAAATGTCAACATTGTTTCGTTTATAAGGTTAACATGAGTCTTGGTATCACTTTCGTCCATGGAACATATGGTCCGCCACGCCTCCTTATGCCTGTTACATACAATGCACAAATCTATACTACCCTTTTACACATTGTGTACAGGGTATAAAAAGTCAGTTGTCACTGCACATTGGGCCAATCGCCAAATTTTTGGCATACAGTGTAAAATATTTTGGAAATAAAAGTCAATTTTAATACAGTATAATTTGCTTAGCTGCCTCGCTACTTAGCTGCATCGGCAAGATAAGTGCCTCAAATTTACTTTTTGTTGCACAGAAAGTCAATTTTATATGAAGTATTTTAAGTTAGCAGCATTGAAGATAAGTGCATCTGACACATAAGTGCCACCTATCGGCAGATTTTTTATGACATTTTTCGAAGAAAAAATTGCAGTTAGCTGCGCCATCTATGGGAAACTGCGTAATCTTTAAATACATATGTTGATATTCGCTTAGAATATCATTTTGAGTTTTTTTTTTTTGCGCATGTCCGTTTTTTTTAACCACCTGCAACGTACTTTCTTTTAATTATTAAAATTAGTAGTGATATTTTGGCGTAAAATGGTTAAAACAAAGAGCATTATTGGCCTTACAGTGAAACAAAAGTTGGAAATAGTAAAGGCGATCAATAATAAAGTAGCAAAAAGTGAACTCTGCGCAAAGTACAATTAACCGTAATTGAAGAGTCTGCTGCCGGAGGTTATTTAAAGCGTAAGCGCCAACGAAAGGGTACGCATAGTTTGGTAGAAAATGCGTTGTTTATATGGTTCAAGCAACAACGCCCAAACAACGTTATTCTCGATCGTCGTGTTGTCTTGGCTAAAGGAAAGGAGTTTTCCACAAAATTTAATTACGAATTTGAGCCTGATGCCAATTGGCTTTGGCGTTGGCGGAAGCGCTACAATATTGAATTTGGCAAGATTCACGGCGAAGCTGCTCAATGTGACGACATAGCTGCAACTAGCTACATACGCGAAGTATTGCCTAATTTAATAAGGAGCTATGATCCAATTGATATCTTTAATTGTGACGAAACTGGGCTTTTTTATAAATGCCAAACACTACGTTTTTTACCTCCGATGAGCACCTAAGAGGACAAAAAAAGCACAAAGTTCGATTAACAATTTCACTCATTTGCAATTCAGTTGGAATATACAAAATGGTGATCCTGGTTGGCAATCCAAAGCTCCTCGCTGCTTGAAAAATGTAAATGTTCCACTGCAATACCATGCAAACCAAAAAGTATGGATGACTACAGATCTCTGGAAAAAAATTATGTTGTCTTTGATCGAAGAAATGAAAAAAGAAAATCGAATAATTTGTTTATTTATTGAAAATGCTACATCTCATAATGCAGTTGAAGATTGCGAACAAATTAAATTTTGTTTTATGCCGCCAAACACAACTCATCCACTCATTTAAACTTGAATACAGACAGAGTCTGTTGTCTATAAAACAACAATTGATCGCTGTGGAAATGGGAAAAACTACTACAGAATTTTTGAAGCAAATGACACTTTTGGACGCACTGCATAACATAGATCGGGCATGGAAGCGTGTTAAGGAGTCAACCATCTATAAATGCTTCAAAAAGGTATACATATTATTTTATAGCGTACAGTTGTGACATCGAAACGAGCATCCGCATCTCTTGTTTGATTGTTGTTTACAGGCCGGATTTAATCTCGAAGATATCACAATCGATGAAGAAGAAGAGTTCCCAATTGATTCTGGCATTACCATCAATTGGGCAGAATATATAAACTTTGACGCCGATGTTCCTTGTCATGCTGCTCTTACGAATGAAGAGATAATCCAATCCTTGGTTCCTGACAATAAAAGCACAGACGAGGAAATTGATAGTGATGATGGCGGTGAAATTGAGTCCATCCTTTAAAAAGGGGTTTTTGCGCTATCAATGTGTTAAAAAATACTTGAATAGCTAGAAATTGCAACGAATTTTTAGATACTTTCAGTGAATTGGAAGAAAAGCTTCTTACATTAAGCAAAAACAATGCCAGGCAGAAGAAATTAACCGACTTTTTTAGCTAGTTGTATTTAAATATAATTGTAAATATTGAAGTTGTTTAGATTGGTTCTTTAATTCATGATCAATATTGTAATATGTATAAGTACATATTCATTTTGAAGTTGAATTTTTGTTTGAATAGTGTTAAATTATGTTAAAAATGTATAGCTTTCAATTTCTTAGCATAAAATTTAAGTTAACTGCCTTTTTAGGATATCTGCTTCGCAAGCCAGTGCAAACTATTGGAGGCAGCTAAGCAAATTAAACTGTATAACCTTTTTTAACTTTATATTCTATATATTATATTATATATTTTCGCTTTTACTGCAACCCTGACATTTTTAACGAACTGCAAAGTCAGGTGTTTAGATTAGTGATTTTTGTGATAAAATTGGTACGCATTTTTTCTAACTTTGCACGCTTGCAAATTACGCAAAAAATTACCAAAATCGACCCTAATGGCTCAGTAAGTGCTTGGTTGCTGGTTTACTTACTACCTTTGAAAGCCCCTCAAAATTCGTTTCGTCATTTTAAAGCTATCCCCGAAAAACCTGTTTGGCCATAAGAACCCCTCTGATATAGAGCACTCCTCGACCTTCCTCATAACATTTGACCTACATTATTATTATTATCATTAAACTTATTAAAGAGCTTGAAAGTATTGTCGTCAAAATAAGACAATAAAAATGAGACATTTGTGGCAAAGGGAAATATTTAAGGAGCTTTAAAACATATGTCGTAAATTTTGGGTTTTCATAGAAATTCAATCATCTATCAATTGAATTAATATTACAAATTAATTGAAATTCTGAGAATATTGAAATATACTCGATTTCATTTTCATTGATTTATTACTGTTCTTGAATTAAATTAAATTCGCAATTGCAAATAACTTTTATAATGTAAGTGTTTTATGAATGCACAAAAAAAATTCAATGCAGCCCATAACTTTTTAATTTTTTAAATTAACGACTAAGTAATTTAAAATTTTGTTGCTTCCAACAACTTTCATGATATTTCACGAATTTTACCATTTGACTTGCCAGTAAAAATACATAAATTTATAAATTAGTTAAATATTCAAGGCCTTTGGGTACTGAAAAAATGTAGCATTTTGCGGTTTGATTTTTTTTGATTTGTTAATTTGCATGAAATGTTTTGGTTTTTGTGCATTCTTTATTTTTTACAGAAATTTCTATGCAAATTTGTAGTTGTAATTGTATTCGAACTTTTTGGTTTTTGTTAGGTGAAGAGCATTTTGAAAAAATATTTAAAGTGCATTTTGCAGTTTTGAATGAATGCCCAAAAGCATGTGTGGTTATTACAATACCTAAAGCTAAAATAAGTAATTGTGAATTCAAAAAAGCAAAATAGGTGTTTGTTTGCATATTCATTTGTTTCATGCATGTTGAAGTTGAAAATATGATTGATAGCATTTTAATATTACTGTTACCAGGATACTTGTGAGTTTTTTGTTTCCTAAGTTAGGCAGCATTTGGAAATATATAAATAATTTAAAATTCTTCTCAATTAAGAGTTAAGATGATTGGTTTGTAAGAGTCAAAAAAGAGATAAGCTCGCAAATAGTGTTTTTTTATAGGGTTTTTCGCATCTCTATTAAAATCGTGGTAATTTTATTATAAAGGGATATGTGTTTATACCCTGTACGTACCCTATAAGTGTAAAAGGGGTTTTGTGCAATGTATGCAACAGGCAGAAGGAGGCGTGGCAGGCCATGTGTTCCATGGGCAAAAATGATCAGGAGCAGTTTTCGAGTCTATATAGACATGTCCGTCTGTCCGTATTGTCGCACCGTTCTCGGAGACTATTAGAGATAGAGGCACAAGATTTGCATCAAAAGATGCGAAGTTTCCCTGGGCAGGGCATGTTTGTTTGTATTACGCGGTTTTAACCCACACCACAAAAGCTATCCAATTGAAACTTGGCACACTGCTATTGTGCATGTGTAGTGTAAAAATGATCAAGATCGGATAGGAATTTAGAAGATATAGGTAATAATGTATCAATTTGAAGCCCCTTCTCCAACAAACTGCAAGGAAATTTCATTTTTATGAAATGTAACACATGGATTTTTCCGAATCATCCCCCCTTCCCCCGTTGCACAGTCAATGCATCAATATAAAAATTTGCACAGAAATTGGATTTTCATGGAAAAAATGGGTACAGGGTATTTCACTGTCGACACCGTCCCGACTGTCTGCATCATAGTTTTTGGATTTATAAAGGATTCTTTAAAAACATTAAAGGCTTATGTCCAAAAGCCTAAAAACAAAATTGAATCAGTTCGGAAAGGTTCGCTGAGAAGTGAGAAAGTGGAACGAAACATTTTTAATATCCCGAATGACTGCGAAAGCGTCTTCTTTCCAGACTGAGATATGAGTCATATACATAAACCTTAACAGGAATTACCTAAACCAATACTATAAGAAAGAAAGGACTCCTAAAAAAAAAAAAATTCAGAATACTAGAATAAACGGTCTCTGGTCTTGGAAACAGTCACTCCGATGGGTCACTCGCAAATGTTATCGCATACGAGTGAAAGCGGGACTTAACCCGCTAGAATGTTATCGTTAAGATGAAGATACGAAAAAAGTTCATGTGTGAGGCAGAAAAGCTATATTTTACGTGGGTTGCAAGAAATATCGTTAGCAAGCCTTTGACGATATCTCCTTCTATTTATCAGAAATATCAAAGAAGTTTCTTAAAACATATCGCAAAACGCTCGGAAATGATATTTCATACGAACCTTTTAAGATATCATATCTTCGTCTTACGACGAAAAAAAAAATTTGAGAGCTTTCGCGCATTATACTTACTCTCACTCTCTTTCATCCGTATTTTTCCTGTACAAATCTTGTGTGCGTGTGTTTTGCGACCCGAAACTATAACACACTTTTTTGATCGCAAGCGAGCTCATTTGCGAGAATTTCATATATAAATACCAGAGCTATCTTGTGGCACTTTTAATCAACTACTAACAAAAAAGGAAAGATTCAGGCTCAGGCATTCCAAATAACTCTTCGGCTTATAGAACTTGAATGGATTGAAGAAAATCTCAAAGCTGCTAAAGAACTCTGTTTGAATTCCATCTGGTTTGCCTGGATACTGTAGGCTGAAAGGACACCTGAGCAAGATCGACATCAGTAGCTGCAATAACTGTAGGTTCCGTGAACTTGGGATGGAATCATCATACCATGTACTGTTTGAATGAGTTGCCCTGTGCAGAAGAAACATATCCCTCTAAGGTGGGTGCAGAATCTCGATACACGTTGCAAGCCGCTTAGAACTATCCTTGAGATAATTAGGCTTATCTCAGAGATTAAGGGTTCAAATAAACATAAGGACGAGCATTTTTCCAACGCCGATGAAGTTTCCCGAAACCCTTTCCCAGAGAAAGAATTTCGCAGCTTAAACTTATATCATTAAAATCACTTATCATTCTGAAATGGCCGAAACCAATTAGTTTTTTAAATAAAAGTCTGTTTTTCATATAATCTCTTTTAATAATAATTAAATATTGTTTTAATTTTTTGCGAATTACCTTTTAATTTTTGAGCGGACCATTTCTTTATTTTTTAAAGGAATGGCTCAAGAACCGGTTCGACATGCAAAAAAAAAAAAAGTTATTCAAAACAAAAATGAAAGGAAAAATAGAGAATTAGCTCCTTAACTCAAGTATCCATTAAACTATATAGTAACAATCTATTATATAAATAAAAATGTTCACGAACGTTTTCTCAATTGCTATCGGTATTATTCTCACATAATCACTGCGGGGTTACCACTAGTAAATTCTAAATTCTGTCAATATTTGCTATAAACTCATCGAATATTGGCTTCTTCGGTACACAGTTGTAGATCATCGGAAAATATGTATACCTTAATGTTTGACAATTGGAGAGTTCGCAATTCGTTGTTTACCTGCACATATATTTCAGAGTTTGGACAAAATTAAATTGCTCGTACACTACACCAAATACCGCCTAATCCATACAAGCACCTAATCTTACACACACTGGGGCACAAGCACACGCACACAGGCATTTGTTCAATTAATAGATTCAACTTCCGTTTCGCAATCTCCTTGCCACAAAATGGCGGTTAGATGTGTTGGCAACGTGTGCATTAAATTGTCACAATGGCGTAGTAAGTATACTTGTACGTACATGTGTTCGGCTGGTAGTAGTCTCTATTCTCCCTCTCTAAAACACTCTCTAAACACCACTTGAGCTCTCACTCTTTCCATTTGTGTTTGTGTTCCAGCTCGTTGGTGAGGAAGTATTTACAGGATAATATGATATGTACTGGCTTAAACTAAAGCAGGCCAATTTGATTGTGTGGGGATATAAAAGAATTTGTTTGTTTGTAGACTTTTCTAACACACACACACAGACAGTTTCTTGGCAACAATGATGTTACAATTGCCAAACGTTATCACAATTTAATTTAAGCCACAATTGCTTGCAATTGAACACCTTTAAGCCCCAACAAACCTCAAGAACAAACCACTTCGCTTAAGTCAATGAAGAGAACTGCTGCTTAATCAATTTCGACTGGACCCCAAATGCCAGAACCCACATACATTTCCGCTTACCTTCGATGCCACACACACACACACACACACACACACACACACACACATAGTATTCGTACTCTCTATTTGCACAACTATGTACAGTACACAAACACACACTGAATCACACAAATACTTTGGTTTGTACTACAACGAGAACAACAACAGGAACAACAATGATAACAAAACTCAGATATCGAACTTCCGGTTCAACACTTGTCATTTGTTTACCGCAATTTTCTTTACTCCGTGTGAGTGTGTTTGTGTTTTAGTGTGTTTCTGTGTGTGTGTTCGTAATTACCATGCCAATCGCAGCTGCATCTAGTATTAGGGTTTTCCAAAAGAATATTAATTGGGTTAAACAACTGCAGTTTTTCAGAAAAACCAAAGAGAACAAAAACACGAATTTCCCATATTGAACGCTGTTCCCGTGCATTGAACTTGACAAATTCAGTTTTTGTTTTGCCTGCTGTTAACAGCAGCATGGACTCTATGTTAAGTCGGTAAGCTTAACAGAGCAGAAGAAAAAAGCTTTCTCTCAGCGGTTTGTGTCTTGGATAACACTTGCATAACATAACAGAATTACAAAGAGTACGTGAAAGTTGCTGTTAAATTTACAGCTCTTTTACATTTTTTGGGACAATGTCATATTAATGTTAAGCTTTGCGACATTTTTCGATATCTTAGAAATAATCTTAATAAATTTTGTCTTAAAATATGTACACAAAAATTGTCATTAATTTGGTTTATCTCAAATCATACAGCACATTTTATTCCCAGAATATTGCTTGGAATTAAAGTTGCACACTTTTTGATAACAATTTAGAGACATTTTTGTTGTTTAAAGGCGACCCTTTTTGAATTTCCGAAGGTTTTTCTTTTTGGTCGTGTATTGCGATATGAGTTATTTTATTTAAACCTCAATAACGTCAAGAAAAATGCATGGATTTGACTAATCTTTTATTGTCTAAGTGAGTTTTTATGTATTATATTAACTTCCCTTCCTTCAAGACCTTTCTTGCAGTAGCTTCTTCATCCATATACACATCATGATCGATTCAGCGGAGCCGCTGGATGCTTATTAGCTTGTTTATGTCAATGTTACGTAGAGCTCTAAGTAGTTGCCATCGCGTAAAGGGCCTAAGATCTTACGGAGTACTTTCCGCTAAAATGCTCCAAGGGGATTTTCGTCAGACTACGTCATCACCCATGCCTCAACGCCATTAAGAAAATGGGAAGGATGAGTCTTATAGTGTGTTCCTTTGGTTGCAGAGAGAGAAGTCTCTATTACTCATTTGCTTACTAAGACTAGTCATTAGCAAGAGTTATTCTCCTTTTGAAAATCATGCTGACATAATTTCTCATTTACACGGCAAAGCCAAGGCAGAGGAAATCTTTGAAATCATCAAAAGTATAGTTTTCAACATCAACCTTAGAGTCCAACTGCGTCGACTCTCGAAGAAGATATATTAATGTCTGGCTCAGACGCACTCTGTCGGATTAATTTAAAATAGCCGCACTCTTAGTACGACCAATGATTATCTTCGTAAGCGAGCAACTCTCTCCAATATTTTCGCCTTGTACGAAAGGCCCGTAAGCCGATTACGGGTTGTTATGGCTAGTTAAGTAAGTAAGAACGAAAGGTTCTTTTCTACTCTTACTGAGCTGTGTGATTTGCCGAACGTCGTTTTGCATAACAAACTCTGACAGTGCGGCATATACGCGATCCTCCAAATGACTCGATTCTGCCCGTTTCTTTTTACAATCTCATATTTAGTAGTATAAAAACTCGGGTTACTTTTTGTGGAAATGCAGCATTCTTACGAAAAATACCAACACAAACTCCAGTATCGAAGTATCTTGCCCTGCTGTAACCTTTAAATTTTAACTCGGATGACCCGGTTAAACATTAGCTTTATTGGAGCCGTTTCGCTAGTTCTTTGAGTTTACATTATACATGTATTGTAATAATTGCATTTTTACTTCGAAATACTGGACCAAAAGCGAAAATACAATTGCCATGCTTTGAAATTCCCACACAGGCGAACGCTTTTGACATAGCTTCCAGAGCCTTTAAAGGTTTTGCTCAGTAGCGAGACACCAAAATCGAAACATTTGCTGAAAAACATTAAAAACTTCTATCGATTTTTTCAGATGACGTCTTCCAATGCTCACTTCATCGGTGAGCATTGTTCTAGTATTAGCTCCAAGGTTATATCGTCGCGTTGAAGTGAGTATTTTTATACGGTGCGAAACGCTCAGGGGCAGAGACTAGTTTTCCAGTAGAAATAAAAGTTACTCATTATTATATTATCATTATATTGGATGTTGGTGAGTGGGTTAGAGAATAGCACCTCAGCAGGTCAAAGCTTATCGTATGAGGCGACTAACAATGACATTGGGTTCTTTTGAGATCAGTAGAGGCACCCCAGGCCTTAAAAGGGTTCTACGTAGGGCTTGGGACCCACGACGTAAAACCACAATTCCAATAAAAGAATGTTTTACATTAGGTCGTAAGCCGATAACGGGTTTTTATGGCCAATTAAGAAGAAGAAGAAGATATTCGAAGTCGACTTTAACACAATTTAGGAATTCTATAATTTAAAAACTGCATAGTTTCAGAACAGTTTACTAATTAAAACTGCAGAGAAACTTAAAGGTAATGTGATTTCAAAGCCATGTATTGTCATAGTCACCGTTCCAGTTTTGATCTTTATGCGAATATTCTGCGTCTCTAACTGCTAACAATCGTAGCCTTAACAGCACCTAAAGTGAGTTTTCAGCAAGGTCTAAGGCTTAAAGTTAATCCAATAAAAGACTTTTGGAAATGGCTTATGCGTTTGTCAGGGATACATGCAAACGGATAGTAAAATAAAGGCCAATCACTTTGCTATGTGTTTTGGATTTATAGTAATCCCGATTCCTTTCCTGTTGCACTTTGAAAAACCTTTTATTGAAGTAATTTCTCAACTCGTTTTATCAACGATGTCCCAACGATATAAAATTTTAACACGCTTAAGTCTTGAATATCCGCTAAACATTCAGGCTAATGTGAGTCCTTATTGTATGTGTATGTGTGTGTGTGTGTGTGTGTGTGTCCGGACTTCTAAGTATGTGGGTGCATGTGTTTGGAACATAAATCCATATAGGCCACTCGCAAAAATATTGTTTATGTCAAGTCTTAAAATTCCTAACGATGTCATACAAAGACAAATGGACCGTCCAAGGGCAGACAGCAGAGAGGGAGATGGAAGGCGGCAGGATGCAGCGTTTTTGGTATTGGGATCTGGCACGGAATCAAAGCCCAACTGACCCAGTTACTTGTAAATTGAAATTTTATTTCCTTTACTCACACATGGACACGCAAACACATATACGCACCCTCATCAAAGTAGCGTAAAAATAAAATAGGAAAAATGAAAGTAAAAGAGCAGGAATTCATGGGCCATGATGCTTTTCTCGACTACGAAAATGCTGGTAACTTTCGCCTCCTATACATACACATACATACACTTGTAGTATAAACATATACCCATATACCATTTTAATTTGTCTGGAGAACCTACATAGCTACCGCACGGCTTAGGTCCTGTTGTTGCTCTTATTGTTGCCTTTGCCACTTAATGGAATCTGGCGCTTATGCGTAACGCATGCCGCACGCATTATCCTTTCTGCGACTGCCTCCTTGGTCGCCATTTCCTGTGAAATTTGAGCTTGAGCAATGGCTTCAGTTTCATCGTTGGCTTTTCCTTGCCGGCTGACTTTTCTTTTTTGGTTTTCCTTTGCGCCCGCTCTCTCGCTCTCTCGCTCCGCATAGAAAGTTGACATGTTGACTGTTTGACTAAAAGTTTTTGCAGTCGCTTTTTGTTTTCCGGCTTTTCAGACTTACTGCCGGTATCCTTAACAATCACACATGCCTTCATTTCCCTCACTCTCTTTGTGAGTGTATGCGTTTGTCTGCTAACAAGATTTTATTGGCTGGCTTCCGCTCTCATGCCGCTGCTTAGTTGCTGGCTAATTTATATGCATTTAAGCTGGAACTGCGGCATTTATGGGCCTAAAAGTATGCTACACTTTAAGGCTTTGTTTGTGCTGGCAAATCAACGTATCCTTGAACACTTTATATCCTCTTTGGCGCTTTAAAGTTGACAAGTTTAGCGCTTTAATGCCCAATTTTCTGCTTTAAGCCGTGTTGCTTATGCTGTTTGCAATGTTGTTTTCGGTAATGTTATATGACTTATACGCAAAGTACAGTACAAAACATTTTTGTGTTAGTTGCTGCAGGCGGAACACAGTGGAAAAAAAGCAGCAAACTCGACAACAATAACATTGAATACCTGGGACAGCTTCCACCTGACAACGAGGAGCTTGACAACAATGCCAAATACCAACAAATGCAACAAGAACGACCATTACGATTTAGCCGCCGGTAGCACTTTGTTATTGTTGTTAGGATTGTTGCTCTTGGTAGTTCGACTTAAATATATTATTGTTGTTGATCATTCACATTGTCTGATTGCTGCAGGCTGTCCTTTTGCTCCTTCTGGCTCTTTCTATTGTGTTTCGATTGCCTTCTGGCACTTGAATGTTTACTCAGTTTACAAGCACTACACTGCCCTTGGAGTCCATTTGTTATACAAATTGTTTGCATTGTTACATTGTTTGTGCGGAATTCCGCAAATTAAGTGAGCGTATTTTATTTAAGTGCGATTGGCGTTCTCACTTCTTATTATTTTATACTTTCGCAGAAAATCTCGCTTTTCGCAGAAAATTTGCAGTTAAAATTGAAAACTGTTTTACGATAAAGGAAACAAAATTTACGCTTGCCTACAATATATATTTTCTGGTATATTCAATGTCGATTTAAGTTTTTAGTACGGAATATGAGTTATGGCAAATTGTCACCAGTTTCTGGCATTGGTTGCTGTTTGGCTATGAACCTACTTAGCAATGAAAACGCAATACTATCTGATAGTAAGGCGGTCCAAGGCACCAGAACAAACTTAAAGCTGATTTGACAAACCACAATTGAAATGATCTTAGATCGATGTAGAAATTCAATGCTTGATATAATTCTATGTGTTGGGTGCCAAACCCTACGCAAAACCCTTTTAAGGCGTACTGGTCTCGAAAGAACCCAGTGTCATTGTTAGTCACCTCATACGACAAGCTTTGACCTGTTGAGGTTGTATACTCTAACCCCTCACCACACGGGGTGTAAAAAAAAATTTTTTGTCGTCATTATTATGGGAGTCGTCAAAATGTGCTTCCATTATCGGATTCCACGTTAATTTTGAAAACCCAAATTATTGCATATAATTAGAGAAAGAATGTGTTTTTCTACAGACTGGTCTCATTACAATATTCCAAGGGTTTTCAGGTGTTATGGTCTTCATCGTGCCAAGCCTACCCAATTAAACTGCCACATTCTGCTGAGAAACATTTGTAGCTCTACCCAGAGTGCGCCCTTCAGGTGCTTTTACCTGGAAACACACATCATCTCATTATCGATTATAGAGCAGCATTTGAGGTCGCGCATATGCAACACTGTCTGAGTCTGGCAGGAAAGAGCTTCTCCAAACCTTTTGATACCGGAAGAGGCTTTGGACAAGGCGATGCCCTCTCCTGTAACCTCTTCAACTTTGTGATGTAGAATGTGTTGCGAAAGGCCGAAATATATCGAAACGGGACAAGATTGATCTATAAGAGTGTTCAGTTGCTCGCATACGAAGATGATATCGATTTAAATGGTCGTACTAAGCGATGGACTCTTTCATAAATGTGGAAAACTATACTTTTGATGCTGCAAATGATTTCGTCTACCTTGGCACAACCGTCAAGAAAAAAAACGATGTCAGCATGAAGATCAAGCGGATCTGAAGCCCGGAAGCATGGGTGATGACATAGTCTCATGACAATTCCCTTAACGGGTTTGAGCGGAAAGTGATTCGTCAAATCTTTGGCATTCAACGCGTTGACAGCGATTACCGCATTTGATGGAACGGCGTATTATATAATGATGTACTAGGAAGAGTGCTTCACATAAGCCCTTAACCCGGCAACGGGTTGTTATGGCCAGTTAAGAAGAGCAGAATATAAAAAATGTACTCAAAGCTTAACTTTAAAACTGTATAAAAAAACCAACATTTTATTCGTGAAAATGATTGCAAAAAAATTTGCATCTGAAAGTATTAAAGCGTTGAAGATGAATGACCGCACAGTAATCTCCACGCACATCAAAGAGCGGCGCAATATTGCAACAAATTTTTACAGTTGCCTATGTAATTATATGTATCATGAGTACAAACAGGACAACACGAATGGAATCGTTGCCTTAGCATGCGTGCACAGTAGGGAAACTTTATATATATGAACATGCATCGTACTTTCTGCAACATCAAATATATTTTATTTTTCCTTTTTGTTTACATACTTTTATACACTCATAACTGCTTTGGATACTCTAACTTTCAAGAGACATATACAATAGGGACTTGCGCAACTGCGTCTAAAAGGGGAAAAAACAGTTGGCCCAAAGAAAAGCGCTTCGAGTACTTAGCAGCCTCTTATAATTGGTAGACCTATCTTTGACTTGCAAAACTTCCAAATGTCTTACAAGTGATTTGAACACAGACAGGGAGAAAAGAAGGTTACACTGTTGGGATTGTGAATGACCCGTTTAGTAGGGTTACCCAGTTGGTATATTAAACTACCTGGTTTACAGTCTTCTCAAACAAAGTCGGAATGCTAGAAAGTAATCAGATGGGTACAAGCTGTTCTTAGGGCATCCCCTCGTCGATAAGTGTCTACAGATGCCTTTTCACCATGTCCGTGTGCCTTTGAGTGTAGTATATATGCAACAGTAATCTACTGCTCACAAAAGCCCGCATGAGCAGTGGTTATAAAAAGATATTTTCAAAGATAATAACCTAAAAGCACACGCTTTTGTTTCTTTATGTAATGAATGCAGTGCTCCATGAATCAATTATATGGGCTTTGGTCACACAGTGACGCTCTTTTCCATATGTTGAACGCAAGAACTACACTACATTTTATGAATGCAAAAGTAAATGTGGTTTTCGGCATTGGTTTTTAGGCTTTTAGGCACAAATGTTACATAGATCACAATCTCATTTTTATGACTTTTGATTTTATGCGTCTTTTGGGTTTAACTTTTGACATTCGAAAGTTAATGCCATTGTTAGCAGCACATATGAAAAATTATATGTAAAGGTTTTGTGGTTTTCAGAGCTATTGATGTCGATATAATTTTTACTTTTTACATAAGAATTCCTTGTATGAAACATTAAATGATATTCCACACTTTTTAAGTGATCATGACAATTTTGGCTTTGGGCTAGCTATCATGTTTGGGAAATTGAATATGGCGGATATCGTAATTGAAATCTTCGAAAAAATCCATAAAAGTTTATACTCTCAATTCGAAATCTGAAAGTGCAAATTTTTGTCGATATTTATATCTTAATTATATAAAATCGTTCGTGCATCGTCGGTAAGCGTTAATAAAACTAGAGAGCTACCGAATCAAATTACTTCATATTTGGACCATATATTCGTTTGGTCTGCAGGACGGTTTCTTTCAAGTTTGTGTTCGGTAGGTGGACATGATCGGCAATATTTTTAAGTGACATAATAAATTCATATTATTTATACTTATTTAGTAGGCTGGCATTTTAATGTGACAACTTTGATTAGGTAAACATTTCATTTTGAAATTTGATTAGGAGGTCCAGAAGAAGAAACATTAATTATAATTATTGGCTGGAGGCCACATAAGCAATATTTTTTTACCTTCAAAAAATTGTCATATGTTTTTTCATAATTTGATATGGGGATGCTTATAAATGATGTCAGGACCGATTACCTATATTATTGACAAAGTTATTATCATTATAGGGAACTTTAAATCAAAACATAGTTGGTATTAGGGTTAGAAAGAGTCTCAAATATATAACTTTTTTTTGTCTTTTTTCTGAAATTTTTAGCTGCTTTTGGCATTTTCTTCGTTGTCAATCTAGCTTTTTTCTGGTGAAAAGTTGACAACACTGAATATTGGTGTAGAGAGAAGATGATGATGAAAAGGAAAAAGTAAAAGAAAAATATGGAGTTATGGGTATGATTAGAATTGGCGAAAATGAGTAGGAGGCAGAAGATTCTGAACTTTTTTAAGGACCACAGGGGTTAGCAGAAGTAGCGCGCAACGGACGGAGCCCCGCTTAAAATCTTTGCAACGTTTGCAACGACATCAGACGAAAATGGAAAACCTGATTTGCTTTGGGTTTCTTTTTATATGTTTTGTTTGCCCATCCCATTCTTAGTGCGTCAAGAAAACCGGAAAAGTTCAGCCGTAATGGTGCGAAAATTGTGAAAAACAGAAAAGGGCAACTTTTACATATTCAAATATGTTTATGAAGCGTAGAAGGGCAAGAATTCTAAGGAAGTTTTCTGAATATTTTTTTATGCACAACTTTGTTCGTTTATGAAATATTTTTTATAAACTAAATATTGCACTTGTTCAGTATCCGATTCTAATTTAAAAATGAAGTTCGGCTCAAATACAAAAAATGTGCGAATCTCCCGTTTTATTTATAAGCCCTCTTACCAGTAAGTATGTAAGGCCTATGAGCCTTTTCTGGTTTACAGTAGCTCTTTATTTTACAGCTGTAAACAAAAAAAAACTGCTTTTGCAGTTTCAAGCTCATTCTCGGCTTTTCATATTGAGTTTCATATTATATATTTAACATCCTCGCCCATTTTTGATACGCTTTTGTTGCTTATACGTATAAAAACCAATTTGGTGAAATTTTATAGCAGCGTATTTTATGTTTCCAGAAATTGCATACGCGAGCTTCATACCATTTAAAACCAAATTTTTATCCTTGTTGTATATAGCAAGTTGTGTGCAATAAATGTCGCGAACTCGTCGTCTAACCACAAAGTGCAACATTCAGTTTAAGACAAAGAAAACAAATAATAAAAAATTTAAGGAAACAACCGTAGAGAGGCCTTGACTTTTGTTGTTTGTATTTTTAGCATGTATAAAAAAAAAACTTCATCATATATGCTCTTCTTTTCGCGCTCACTTGTTCTTAACTGGTCATAACAACACTGGTTATCGTGTTACGGCCTGATGTAAATGCATTCTTTCATTGGAATTGTGGTTTTACGTGGTGGGTCCCAAACACTACGCACAGCTCTTTTAAGGCCTGGGGTGGCTCTACTGGTCTCGAAAAAGCACAGTGTCATTGTTAGTCGCCTCATACGATAAGCTTTGATCTGCTGAGGTGGTATTCTCTAACCCGCTCACCACACGGGGGAGCTTACGCGCTCACTGCTTACAGAAAAACAAACGTGTTACCTGCTCACAGAGCTACACAAGCGTGTTACCAACGCAGCGTAACACCATTCAAATGTTATAAGAGATTTTCGTGACGGCATGCGAGTCGATCAAACCACAAAGGCGTACAAATAGGTGTGAATCAGCTTATGTTTGAGTCGATTAAAGGATCGATGTATGAATTTATATGCATTATTTTTTTTCTTAATTTTAGTTAAAATGTTAACTCTTTCGTTCGAAATATTCAAAGTTCTGTGTCATGGCGAAACTCATTTACGATTGAAGGTTATACGGTTTAAATTATACATAAGAGAAATAAAAATCTCAGAAATTTAGTACCAGCTAAACACAACGGTTTTTTAAAATTCTAATAAAGACTTTGTGGCTTATCTCAATGGCAAGCATTCACAGTAGGTAACTTGTGGAGTATAATAATGAACGGAAACATTGCCAAATGTTTACACAAAGAAATAAAACATCGCATTGAAATAGCAATAAAAGCTAAATGAATATTTAAATATGGTTTCTAGAGTCGAACTCTTGGCAAACGAATTCTAAGTAACTAATTATGAAATGTCCTTTCACTGTGTATTCACTAAGGTATTGCTTTCCTCCTCTACTTTTACCAAGTATCTACGTATCTATATCAAGCTGTATTTTGTTTGGGTAAAATTTTATTTGAACTTACGTTTAATACTCTGCGCACATTTGTGTGAGTCGAAATAAAAATTTTTAAAAATCCTCATCACAAAATAAGCATCATTTCTTTGTGGTCCACTCGAAGCACGAATAAAATGATATACTGTTGTACTGATCTTATTTACCTCTGGAGTCATACTTTACTATCGAATCCTTGTACTTAGAATTCAACACCCTGATTGTAGTTGTATTTTGCATTAAATGGAATCTCGAAAAAACTTATTAAAATGACATCTTAAAATATAAGTTTAGCTTATATGATGATTATAGAGTATAAAGAAGCAGTTAGTAAAATATCATCAGCGTAAAGAGCATTTGTGCACTTTGTATTAATAAATACTACGGAAGTGCAAACCGCAGACCACTTCGTTTGACATATATATGAACTCCGGTTCTACATAAACGAAAAGAAAGAACTTACTAATAATTTGCCTTTCGTTAGAACTCTTCTTACTGCGGCGCCAAAACAAACAGTTACCCCTACTTTATATAACAGTTAACACGTATAACAGTTGGCACCAAAAGCTTGCCCCAGCGCACTCTAACAAGTGTTTGCTTCATTCATAAAACAGCTGTGGCGCCGACGTCTATAACAGTACACTCAAAGCAGAGCCGCGTAACTGTTATAAACTGTGCTACAATCAAAGCAAGCAATATTTTAGCTCACATTATCACGCCTTCGCATCTGTTTCGTGTCCTGCTTTTAGAACAGCTTGACGTTGTCATCGTTGTTCTTCGTCGCTCGCACACGGTCTTCTATTTTCGTAGCTTCTGTTCAGTTGCACGCCGGTCTTTGAACACTGCGGACGTTGCGGTTGTGACGCGCATGAAACTCAAACGCAAGTTCCGAAAAGTGAAACAGTACGCTCTTCCCTGTGTGTTTGTGTGTGTGCGCGTGTATTGCGGTTACACTACTAACTAACGGTTTTGCTTTAAAGTAAGTTTGGTCTTTTGACTACAATGAGATGCTACGTAAAGTGCCCAGGATGCAATAAAATATTCGTTATGTTTAAAAAAAGCGACAAATAAAACAAATTAAAATATTTATGGATAAGTGACAAAAATAAAATATAAACGACAAAATATGCAACTACAGTTAAGCAAACAAAGAAATATAGTACACAAATTTAAAAAAAAAAAAATAATAGTATTAAAAGTTCAACACATGAATATTTTCAACAAAATTTAAAAGAATATATTTCAAATATTATTTTCATTATTAAACGATACAAATAAATATTTACAAATAATTCAAGGATTATATTTAAATATAAAAAATTATTTTCAATTTTATTATTTTTCACTGTTAAATACAGTTTAAAGTAATTCTGGAAGATTTTTGTGTCAATTAGAAAAGAAATATTAAATAAAAGAAATTTAACAAAATAGTAATTAAAATAATTTAAAACAAAATATATTTTTAGATTACTAGCATTTTCAAAAAGTCGTATGCAAAATAAAAAATATATTAAAATGTGACGAACTCTGTACCTATCATTATATAATACTTATCTCCTCATATTCAGTTTTATGCTAGAAATCTATAGACGGTTCTGCCCAAAGTTTTATTTGAACTCTCAAAAATCCGTCGGCTTGATACCTTCTTGTTCGATGTATCTAGTATCTGGAATTTCTTCTTGGCAAAAATGCGACACAAAATGATATTTGACGTGCTATCATAGTGATTTTTGGTCGGTTGAAAGACATTTCTTGAATCAAGAGTATCTCGGCCATAAATGAACTTTAAAAAAATTTAAGGTGGTTTAGGTATATCTTCATCTTTAAGGAAATTGACAATTCCTAGGAATTTAATTCAAATATAAACACAATTCCGTTTAGCAGATTCATCTTTTCTAATCAGTTGATGAATTGCTTATAAATGGCATATCACAAACAACAGAAAGTGCCTCATACCTTGGTTATCTTACATGCAGATGTCATTATTTTGATTGATTGAGCAGATTTCAAAATGAATCTTATTTAACTTGGTAATAAGGATCTATATAAAAAATAAATAAATCATATTACTTTAAAGTAACTGCGCATATATTGCAGTTTAAATAAAGGGATAAAATGAGCAAATAAATACATAAAAATTATAATTTATAGACAAAATAATAAATCAAAAACCAATATAAAAATAACAAATATAAAAAGTAACGCATTTAAGCTGTTCAAATTGCCATAACTCAAAAATAAAAAATAAACAAACAACAAAATATTTTAAAAAGTTCGATAAATTGAGTAAGCTTAAAATAACTTTTTAAAATTTTTGTGCCTTAAACACTCTGAAGAGCGAAATAATTAAGGAAAAGCCAAGTCGTTCTCATGGCCTACAAAATGTCGTTACGTTTTTAATTGAGCCGCTACTTAGCCCCTAATTAATTAAGCTGCTGGCTTAAAGCTCGAGCTTAGAGAACCCGCCCACATGAAATCCCCATTAATATATATCTCTTGTTGTCGTCCACAAAGAGATAAATCTTATCTGCAGCAGGGGCGCCCAGGAATAACAAAACTAATTTCATTATCTAAACAAGTACATAAGGGTATATGTAGCTAAATATATACCTTGTACAAAAAATTAAGGCTACTGACCTGCTGTGAAACCTTTCAATTAATTTGGTTTCAACATTTTTGTGTTTGAAAACTGTCAAAAACCTCTCACTCCATGTGCTAGCAACGATTGTTGGGTCACTTCTACGTACGCGTGTGTGTGGGGGGCGCTACAAAAAGGACAAAATAAATATTAATTAATATAAATTCAAAATAATTTTAAGCTACAAACAAGCAAGGCAGTACAACATTTCCAGAACAACAACAAAAAATCTAACAAAAACTGGAAGAAAAGTTCTTCATTTTAATTTGGAGCTATTTCTTCTTTTTTTTTTGCTGACAAACCTTGGTCAAAAGTTTAAGCTTCTATTTACGGTGGCAGTTTCATAAGTCCGCTGACTTTTTTAATGAAAGACAAGTTTTTTGGGTAAATTCTCGATACATTTAGTCCAAAGGTTTTTTCAAGGATCTCAAAGTAAACAGTAGAGCTCTTCGTCCCGGGACCACGAGCTTGTCGGCCTGCTTCAAATCTGATTTTGAAAGATGTAAGTTGATCTTATGAAACACACCTCGTACTATATATGTAAATAAAGGAGCGCTTTTTATCTTATTTTCTTTTTCTTCTACCTTTGATTATAACTTGTTTTTAAAATATTTTTTCATTAGGTTTTTTGGCTGTGCGCGCAGGCAAATTGTTTGTTTACAGGACAAGAAAAAAAAGTAGAGGTGGAAAAAAAATGTACAAAAACTGTATTGGAATTTTGCTAGCGCTTCAAGCAAAGGCTTCAAGTTCAAATTTTCTTTGATTGACTGTTGGAATTTTCAAGCAATTTAAAATGCTGTAATTTAAACCAAGCTTGTGCCTATTTTTGGCTACAAAACCTTTGTACCTCAATTTCGCAGAAAGGCGTAATTAGTCTGGCAATTTGGTCGCTCAACGCCAAGATCTGGCGATTATGTAACTGCTCCTTGCATTGGCTTGCAAACACATTGTTGCATTATGATACAAGTTTGATGGCGGCCAATACTCCTGGCTGCTTAGTAGCTTGTCATGGACACTGTAAGCTAATCGCCCTTTAATATGCCGCACGTTGTATGTCAGAACAAACGTGCAATATGTGTATTTGTTACGTATACGCAATGTTAGCCTAGGTGTGCGCGTGTGTGTCTGCTCTTTTAGCTAGTGTAAAGCCGAAACACGTTTAGGCTATTAAAAGCATTTAAGTCCTATTACGAAATTATGCTACAAAAAAAAAAAAAATAGACAAATGTGTGCGTGAAAATTACCTAACCAAAATCACAGAGCACAATGTGGGTGTATGTCTGTGTGTAGATAAGAGCAGAGCAGACCAAATGAAAATAAAAACTATATTACAGAAACTTTACTTACTTAGTTAACTAGCCATAACAACCCGTTACCGGGTTACGGTCTGATGTAAAGTTCTCCTCCACGCGTCTCTGCTTTCCGCGAGCCTTTTCCAATTGGTAACACCAAAGGTAGCTAGCGTACTCTCTACCTGGTCCTTCCAACGGAGACATGGTCTGCCCTTTCGTCGCTTTGCTTCGACAACCGTATTGAAGACTCTTCTCGCAGGAGCTTCTTCATGCATACGCTCAACATGACAGAAACTACATAGATGCATATGTGTGTAATTGTGTGTGTGTGTTTTGTTTAGCTGCGCCTAGCAGGAAATTCAATTTCCTCTCTATAGTAGAGTAGCTTGTTATGTGCCGTTAGCATTCCAGCAGCAATTTAGTAGCTGCTCTTCTTCTTCTCTTTAGTCCATTCACCACAGAAAAAAAGCATTATAGTACAGTTTGCAGAACTGAATAAAGGTTGCCAGCAGTAAACAATATAAACTTCTACTCTTAGACGTTCCCGATAATTGCAATGGCTTCTGCTTCATCGCAAAGAGCAGATTAACTTTTTGCCAAGAAGTTTTCAATTTACGGCAACTAACATCGGACAAGCTGTGCAAAATATGCATTGAATTCAAAAGATTTTCGAACTATTTATGTATATTTTTTTTCTTTTAAATTATTGTAAAGTAGCTGCTTTTGTTTTGTTTTGAAACTACGCTTTTACATATTTATAGAGATGATTTTAAATATTTTAAACGGCTGCATTTTTTGTGCTTAAGTTATGATGTATAATTGTATGGAAAACTATATCAATATAGGAAAAAAGTTTAAACTTTAAACAGTTTGTCTTCAGATATATCAGAAAATCAAATAAAACTAGTGTGAGAAGCAGTAGCCAACCAACCCAAAGCCCTACTCCCTTGGAATACGACACCTCGGCTTAATAGCTGGTATGTGAAGCTATTTAGTTATCTTTGTCATTTGATAAAATATAATAAATATAAAAGGCTAAATTGCTAAAAACTACTAAAGCATCACAAACTTTAGCTGCGTACAAAATTAACTTCTTAAAAGACTTATTAGAAAGTCTTTTCTCATTTGAAGACACGATGGTACAGGCATCTCCAAGCAACTCTGTGACAACTTCAATTATCATTTCAATTATATATATAGCGAAATATCTGCGAAAGTAATAAAGCTCAGAGCTTTGTTTTGTTATGTTTGTAATCATTTCCACTTACTTTTCGAAGCTACTCCGAAATCAGCTTACCATATTTCAAGACAGGGGCTAAGCTGAAAAGAACCCATCTTAATATTTTCATTCTGGCTCGTACATTAGCAACTTTCCCATCAATATTTTGAGCAAAAGTAGCAAAATAAAAAATACGATATTATGCTATTACTGCTCTTAGGCAATAGGTAGGAAACCGAAATACGCACGTTTCTCTAGTTTTCTTCATTTGGTAAGGATTGCAAATACGATACTATCATTAGTATAGAAGTCAAGTAGTCTAATCATCATTATAGCTCTAGTGTGTGCATGTCAAGAGGCTTACAAAGCTTTTAAAAAGTCAGTGTGTTTTGCAAGGCTTCGTCTGAATTTTCTTCGTTTATCAATTCTCTGGATGCATATGTTGTATTCCTACCTATTTTACATATAGCATGTTAAGGAACAGTACCGAAGTCGAAGATAAAAAAGCGACAACAACTCCTTTGGTTGCGTTATATCCAAGGATATGCTGGGGCTTGCTTTTACTCATAGGTTTTGCTTTATTTTGGATAAGAAAGACACCAACACTTCATTCATTTAATGTCCCATCAGTTTTTAGACTCAGCTGTGGTATGACGGTTACAGCTTTAATATTAAATCAGTTGTTTTGAATAACAGTAACGATTACCGTTTGAATCCCTGGTTCCAGGTGCAAATCTTTGTTCTTTTTAAACAGATTTTCGTTTAAACGTATGAATATTAGTTATCGTTTAGGTTAGTATAAGTTAGTATTAAAATACTAGTTGCAATATGATCGGCCTCATGAAGTTTCCACAACTAATTTAGCAACTGTCAAGTAGTTATCAAATGACTACTAAAATAACCTGCTATCTGAACTAACACTAAATTGTTAACTGCCAGAACTTTTTTATCTCACCAAATAGTAAACTTTTATGTAACAAGTTACTATAATTTTCCCATTTGATGCTATTATCCACCCCAAAACGTTTAAAGCATCAAGTTATATTATTCACAAAACTCTCCCCAGTCACGTACCAAAGATTGTTATTCACTTATTTGACTTTTCGATAGTTTTGTGGATTTTGGTCTTGACACTTAGCAGTGATAAATGTGCTGCCCAGAGATTATAGTGGACCAGTCCAATCCGGTGACAAACGGTCCAAAATGATTGCGGCTTAGTGCCCGCCCCCTGCTGTGCCTTTGTCCGTGTCATTTTTCCTTTGTGATGGGTTTGTGACCATGTGACCAAGTGTCCTCTTAGTTAACATTAGCTTTGGCAACTTCGGAGTATGCAACTCATTTCAACTGCCAATTTAAGTGGCTTTAAGCCTTTTTCGAACATACTTAGTTAGCCGCATTTAACTATAGTTGCAGCTGTAATTATACGCAGTCTATTGTCATTGTTTTGTAATATTGCAACATATGTGCTTTGTGCCTTGTGTTTGTTGTCGGAATTGCTGTTGCCCTTTGGCACAATTTGTTTCGGGTTGGTTTGTGGACATCTCTTCTCATTGCAACCACTTGCACAAAAGTTGCACACACACAAAATTATGCGCTTTGTTTGTCTTTTTGTTGCATTGCAACTTCAAGTTGCAGTTGACAGTTGTTTTTGTTGTTGTTAAATTTGTAGTTTTGTGTTTTCTGTGCGTCTGAATTTCATATGTCCCTCTCGTAAATGGTTCTTATAAATTATAGAAATTGCCCCGGGATTGTCGTGCTACTAAATTGTGCGCTGGAATGTAATGTGGCAAGTTGTGTATGATTCGAGCCAAACAAATTGGTTGAGATTAAAGAGCTCAACTTATTTGGCAACTGGGAAACATTTTGTTTTTCATACTTTGTTTTATCTGACAAAAATATATCGCAAATTCGTAACTAATTTGTAATCACGTTTTGTGCAAACAACTTTTTTATGACTAATTGCACAATGAAAAATTTGCATATAAGTATCATTAAAAGTAGTCTTCTGAGGCGATCCAACTTTGGAGCCAATTATCGATATCTGCGATGGACGTGACTTGCAAAATGTTGTATCGTTGTATCCTTTGGAGTAACTATTCACACAAGGTAGCAAACTTGACCTCAATAAAACAAACCCTTTCCGCTAAATTTGGAGTAGCTGATTCAGAATCCGGAAGCTGTTTTTGATTTTCTAGTACGGTTTTCAAATCATCGCTATTAGAAACAAATTGTGTGTCGATCCTCCGTTACCAATGCGCCGAATTGAAATCGGCAACTTTCCCCAGCTCATGAAACGCAAAACCCTTTTGGACTCAGCAAATGCAGATTGTGTGGTATAACCCCAAACGGCTCCAATAGATATTTCTCATAAATAGATTGTTTTGGTATCATTTATCGGATTTGCGACTTAGTAGAAGACATTTCCTTTTCTATGTTTGCCTTAGAACCAAGGTTTCTGTATTTAACGATTAATATCGATGTTGCTGGATCGTTTCCAATGCTAGTGAAACGAAAAGACTATCTCGGTAGGACTTTACAAATTTTCTACCTCTCTAAGGTGCGCAGAGCACACAGATAGCGGAAGTTTTTAGTGTGAAGTTTGTCATCACGCATGAGTTAAGGTCAATTAAGTTCTGCTCTCTGTGTGACGTCAAAAGCTCTGTTTCATTGCTGCTTCTAAATGATGACCTTTGCGTTACAGTCTAAGAAAGTATTGTCACATTGTCTAATGTGGTACTTGTCGTATACTTCTCAAGATTATGCCGACAAAACTTTGTTCCAAGAGAACTGTATCTTATGGGCTCAATACAATTTTTCTCTACCATACACTTTCTTTCTTTTTATAAAACCTTTTGTTAGTCACTGATCAAATACGGTATGATCTTTACACAAAACAGAGGCGTCTGGAGGAGGCGGTAGCCCGGTAATCGGCTGTTATGGCCCGTCAAGAAAAGCTACGTCATATACGAGAATATGACCTCTTTAGTTTATTGTTTATAACAGTATTGTTTTGTGTCGTTGAACTCATTGAATATTTATTAAAGCAAAAGTTGAAGCAAAAGTTTTTATGATAAATGACGCAGACTATAAATGGCAAAAGTTTAAGTGCTCTTTTTTTTGTTATTTGCTGGCTCAACTACAAGGAAAGACCCTTTATGGCAATAGGGTACTAACAAGCGGACTAGACAGACTGCCAGACATGCCGAGCCAGGACAAACTTTAATTGCATTTTAATGCATGCTAATTAATTGCAATTTGTTTGCCACAATAGTTGCAGGCCGCCTACAGCCACGCCCACAATGTACATGACTGCAGCACATGAACACAGTGGTTTTATGCGTGAAACAACTTAAAATGTGCTTATCATTACAGTTGCATAATTTGCTATGTTACATTTGTTGCAGCTGCAACTTCCGGCAAATGCTCAATTATAATGAGCGTATTAGGTATAAGGCGGCTGTCAAATAAGGAAACTTCAGCTAATGAGCATCGTACTGTGTACAGTGTACACTGCTAATTACCAATAAATGTGGTGACAGCTGTTTGAGAACAGTAAAACACACACATTCACACACTCGCAGATACACTCATACACGTTTTGGGTGGCATTCACACTAATAGAATAGCAAAAACACGCACGTGTACACGCACTGAACTTGAATTATGCTATGGCAACTAATTTTGTTGAGTGCGCGCTCAATCATAAAAGTATTTCGTTATAAGGTAGGACTTTCGAAAAAAAGAAGTGGAGACTTTTAATTACACTACAAATTGAATGCTTTGGGAAAAAGAGCAAGAAATAGTCCTAGTGCTGGAAAGAAGAGAGAAGCAATATGACGAAAAAGGAAGGATGAAGGATCAGCTTGAAAATGAAGATAACGAAGATGAAGAAAAAAATTAACTTGGCAGAATTATAAGGAATGTAAACGAAGATGAAAAAGCTGAAGAGCTTTTATACCAAAATACCAAAATATTTGAGCTAAGCTAGAGTGCTTGCATAGACGGCTTATAGTGTATTAAGTTTTTCCAAAAAGTTAACATTTCGCAAACAGCCACCCATGAAACTCAAAATAGCGTCAAATGTTGGCTTAATTGATTGCTCAGCGTGCAATGTGGCGTATGCGTAATAATTATAATAAATAAATGTTGCCTAATGAGCACAAGATGCGCAGCGCCCTGCCTAGGCTGACCAATCAAATATAAATAAAACGACGCGCATACCAACACAAGCACCCACACACACACACACACACACCCAAACACACACACACACACACCTACAAACAGCTAAACATGGCTTCTAATTTATGTATTTATGTATGGGCAAAACAAACGAAAACAACAGGAGCGATGTAGGGGATTTACCCCACTCTGCAATCCGTTGGAGTCGCAGCTAATTTACAGTTGCTGCGTTAACCGTTACCGTAACCTGTTGCCAGACACGCCATAAATTCTCATGAGTAAAATAATTAGAAAATCAAATAGCAGCTAGCGCGTTGGCAGAGCAAACAAACGTACAAATACGACGCATAGTCTAACTGTTACCTCACACCGACACAAACACACACTCACACACACACACTCACACACACACACACACACACACACACACACACACACACACACACACACACACACACACAGACACAGACACAGACACACAATGATGCGATGTGGCGCATAGCGGAAACGGAAAGGCGCAACTGCATAAAAGTTGAACAAGGACAATGACAAGTCAAGTTTGCCGCTAGTGGCAAACCAAAACTGAAAAAAAGCGTTTTAGTTGCTGCTGTAAGGGGCGTGGCAGGCGCATATAACGCGACAAGCGCTTGCATGTGCGTAACTCTGATTTCAGTCCATGAGTTTATGGCTGGTTGTTGGTGTGACACAAACACTGAAAAAGCTACAAAAGTTTTGCATACTTTTCTGCGCACCGCTACTTCAACTTTTGTGATTAAGTCGACTTGATGTGCTACAACTAAAGGCGTGTCAAGCGGCCCCTGATGTCCTGTCGGAACATTTGTTCCTTTAACAGGGCAAGTTAAAGACAACAAGTCCTTCCATGCGTCACATTGTTGCATAGGTCTATGTTATTTGCTTAATTACAATTATTTTCTAAATTCTAATTTGTGCCATAATTGACTTGCTGAATATTAAAGTGCAAATACTTGATTTTGCATTAAACTTGAATGCATTTTGTATATAAGTTCTTGTTTTGCTTTAGTTTTGTTATTGAATTACATTCAAATTAACTTTTAAATTGATTTGCGACGTAATAAGCGATAATTACCCCATTTTAACAACAAAAATTATTCATATCTTGTTTTTATGATTTTTCTTTCTTTTATTGATTGTATTTTTCGTATTTGCAAGCTTTTTCTTTATAGCATTAATAAAAAAGTTTGCAATAATAGTTTTGTCCATGTGAGAAATTTCAGGCACCGTCACACTGCTCTTACCAAAGGTTTTACACAGTTTTTCCTCTAAATTAGAGTAAAGGTTCATTTGTATTCAAAAGAAGAAACTTTTAACAAAAGTTTTTTTATGCATTTATGCTATTTCAATGGAATTCTCAAGGAAAATTCGTGTGATGCGGCGATCTCGGATGTATGCCCCAAAACTTTACGCCGGACACAAGTTTTGGTTTAAGTCTTTGCTTTGGGTTCCCGCTAACAGGGCAAGGTTCGTTGAATGCTTTCCTGGGCATATAGTAAGTCGCTTGACTAATTCGCCTGCATGATTAAGTGACGCAGTGCTCGAGGATTCGCTGCACATACTCTTTGTATGCTGATGTGCGATATTGCCTGAGAAGACGATTCTGTTTGTATCAAGTGGATGTTGTTGAAATCTCAAAACGGGCGTACACCTCGGTGTATTTTTGCGTTTTCAACCGTGTGCTGCCGGGGGTTCTTAGCATCAGCTTCGGCTGATGTTCTCGGAGGTTGTTAGTTGACACTTTCTGCTAGATTCTTTTCTTGGCATTCGATATGTTCGATATTTGTAAGAAAAAGATTCAATAGTAACGACAATACCTTCGGTTCTAAAAGATTCGATTCTATCTGTAGAACTATTAGCTTTTTTCTTCCTAGCCTTAGCCGCTTAGCATGTGTTTAAACTATCAAAAAATTGAAAAAACATCTATAAAGAGACACAAATTAAATATAATCGATATTTCGAAAGTACTATGGATATATTTGCAGCTCTACTATGTGTACACTTGGCTAGCACATTAAAACACAGTGGCTTTAATAGAACATATGGAACATACTATTTATTTTATCCAAGCTTTTAAAGATATTTTAGGCGTATTGATCTGCGAACGGAGATATTTTGCACACTTGCGAAGCACTGGGGTGCTTTCGGACAGTCCACTGATTCGTTTCTTAACGATTAAAAATTGTATTTGTCAATTTGAGGAGTATTTGTGTATTGGAGCCTGATAAATTGGCTTAACGATTAATAAACCGTATTTTATAGTGAGATGAAAGCAGATTTGATGTACTTGAACTATAGATTAACATATACTTTGAGCATAAGTTAACTTATTGGTTGGTAGCTTTCAGTATTGTTTTTCTCACCTAGGATCTTTCGACAAAACGTTAATTTATTTTTCACACATATGATTCTGCAAACAACATTTTCAGATTAACTATTAGGTTGAATTAAAATGCATTTTAACAAGGAGTCTAAAATAAGTACAATACTGCATCTTGTTTTGTACTATATATTGTATTATCTATTCAAAAATAGAAATTGGCTTGAATGCATGAAGTCAGCAAGCAACAGTTTTTTCCCCAAAAACATGACTTTGTAACCGCATTAAATTTGTTAAGGTTCATTTGTGCGAAACACATAAAGTTGTCTCCTTATTTAATTATTTACTATATAGGGCATTTAACAGTCGCCCACATCAGTACCACTATTCCCAGTTGCTCTGTTGAGCATTTAAATGTTAATTGCTTTAAGATAAGCTGAGTTTTGCCGTGGGACAAAAAGAGGTTTGCCAATATGTTTTTTGTGCGTTAAAATCATATTCTAATTTGGTCACAGTCTAAATTTCATTCAACTTCCTGGATATGTAATATAAAACTCAAACCAGCGAAATCGCATAATCCGCCATTGAAAGGTTCAAAAGCACCAAAAGCTAATCAAAAATGGCTTAACGTGGTTTTAGAATTGGGCTATAAAGTGAGCACCTGCTGCACAAAATAGCCCAAAAATGGCGTTCTTTGTTCAACCATCTTTTTTTTACCTTAACATTAGCATAAAACAAAAATCCCCAGACATAGAGTCTTGCATGAATGCATTTGCTAACAAGTACATCGAAGAACTTCCGAATACTCTAAAGAGTTGCCATTTTGGATACCGAGGATTTGGTAAGAAACAGAAGGTTATGAACGAATGTCAGTGCTTAAAGAAGCAATGCAAAAGATAACAAATAAAAGCAATTTCTGAGTTTATTCAATCACTTTGTTTGGCATTAGGTTATCATTTAAAGAGGGACCCAGTCTCATTTGTAGGCTAAGTATTTCTAGCTTGTTGCTCAAAATCGAGTACCGGCAACGGATGCTAGGCATAAATTCTAAGTACTAACATATTCGACACTTCATGACTACTATTCCCATTTGGTTTATTTTAAAACTTATATAAAGCTCCCATATAACCGATCTTTTCTAATTCAAAATAATCTGCTTCTTAAACAATATAGTCTAGTCCAAGTATATCCTGAACGTGATCCTCCTCAATTGGCGACTTCTGTGGCTATCATCATTATTATTTCTAAATATATTGATTCGTATTTATGGTTAGGTTATTTATTGCTTGTTAATTTTCCGTTCTTTGAGACAAAGATCAGAACTATCCATGACTGTGTTAAAAATTTCTGTAATATTTGCTAGTCGACTGCATTGTCTTCCATGGGCTCTTCTCATAGAATTCATTTCGGGACACGGATGCACAATCTACAGACAGTTAACGGGAACTATATAGGTTTTAAGTTTACATTTGTGTGGTTTTACCTGCAATAAGTTCCTTTCAAAATAAAATTTATATCTTAATTTTTTGTTTTTTTTTTTTTGCTGAAACGCGTATGAGTAAAGATGTTATTTTATTTTTCAGCCGAGAAACGGCGTTCTCATAATTGACTCCTGGGAACTCAAAATGCCTATCAGTTTAAATAATCATGTAAAAAGCAAGCTACCACTTCAAGAGCTTTCTTTAAAATCTTTCCAGAGTTTGATTACCTCTCGGCATGTCCTTTTCTATATGACTGACGAAGGCATTTACTTTTTTTGCTACCAACATAGTATGAAATTAATTTTAGTTTTTAATGTTGATTTTTGTCAATATCGAATTAATAGTTGTTGTTGCCCCAAATGTCATCAAGTGCTTCATAGCCAAACATCGATTTTCCTGCAATATACGCCATTTTTACAAAACGGTGCAAATTGGCGCAAGCTGTGTTAAAGCTTATTGCAATGCTTTTTCATGCATAAGTCCTATTCGACGAAACACATCATCACAATCACTTAAAATACACAACAATAAAAACCATAATTTCACATGCCTTTGACAAATGTTTTTCACGTACAATAATTGAAAATTTTTCAGCCAATTTAGCAAAAATTTTGCAACAAATTTGACTTAAATGAAAGACCTGTGGCTAAATCATACACTTTCCGGTAAAGAGTTCATCCCGATCCGCAGTGAGATTTGCTAACATTGCCACTTTTAAAATCTCGAAATTGAATTTGAATAGTGAAGTAGCAATAATTCGAAAACGATGCTAGAAAATCCATAGCGGATTCTGGATTCGAAACCAGATACCTCAAATTTTCCGTAAAAAGTATGCCTTAGCTATAGGTGTTTCGTTGAGGTCCAAAATGTGCTCAACGTTTTGACATCTTTTCTCTGCTGACACAGAAATACGCCGCTGCTGCCTCTGCCGATCCCTGCATTAAATGCATTTGTTCAAAGCTCTCTCATCCTATCTCTTGCTCTCTCTCCTGCTATCTTCAAAGTCAACCATTTGAATTAAAGCAAACTTAGTGGGGCGAAAGAAACGTTTCATTATGCGTGTCTGTGTGTGTGCCTTTATGTGCGTGTGCGTGTGTGTGAGCATGCATTTAGTGTTATGTCTAACAGTGGCTAACGATAATGACTTGCACTTGCGGTTAGTTTTCAAGTATCATAAATTTAGCAACTCTGGTAGTTATGAGCTACCTAGAGTTGCCAGACCTTTTCGGTTTATACAGTTGCGCTTGTTTGCTGCTGTTTTCTTCTGTCTGCTATTTTGCAGCACGCAAGTATGCCATAAAATATTTACTGTTTCGTTGTCGTTGTTGTTGTTGTTACCACTAAACTCGCCCACGAAATAAGCTGAGTGGAAAATAATATTGACACAAAGTGCGCTCTCATATGTATAAGTGAGTGAGTTGCTATATGTGTGTGTGTGTGTGTGTGCGTGTGTTTGAGGCTGTGTATTTGCAGATCCCTAAAATAAAATGCTGCGCTTGGATTTATATTTTGTGTTTTATTTCGGTTGGAAATGCTAAGCATGCTTGAAAATGCCAAACAATAGACAGCAATAATGATCTTTTTTTTTGCTGCATATGTGGCAGCCCTAAAGGACACACGCCAAGCCGAGGGTTACCAGGGAGAACAAACAAACAGCAGGTTACTAAAGGCACATACATACATATGTATATTAAAACCAACAATGAAACACACATGCATAGACATTAGCAAACACTCGCACATTGGAAGTTTTATATACATACAAATATATGCTTTACCCAAAATAATACTACAGAGAAAGGTAAAAAAGTTATATTTACTGTGTGGATATGTATGATGTATATGAGAAGGTGTTAGATGGGTTAAAATACATTCATAACATGCTATAAACGATCAAAAATCGGTCTTATAGATATTAATCTGTAGTTTCCAGAAGTGTTTCAAAAGTTTTCTTATTTGGACAATGGTTTTCACTATGCAATAGTTCGATGTTTCTTGCCCATAGTCCTCAATAGTCTAAACTAGTGATGTAAAAAATTTATCGATGCATCGAAATCATCGATGGTCGGCCTGTAATTTTCCGATGTTCTGGTACGTACGATGCATCGGCAAAACATCGATGTTTTTAAAACCATCGAATATTTAACCAATTCTTTCGCCGATCTAAAGTCAAATTATTTCAAGATTATGTCAAAGTAAGTCTTAGTCTCAGTTTTACAAATAATGTTACAGGTTATTCTCAAAAGCTGGCAAACTCCTGCCGGAATGCTTATCAAAACTTTGTACATAGTATTGTATATAAAAGTCTTCTTTAGTTCACATAGTTCTAGTTTCACATATTTTATATTATTCAACGAAGTTTCCTTCTATAATAAGAAGTAAACTTTTCAAATACCAAACAACGAGAAACCATCGATGCATCGACCTACACTGATGTTCATTGTCGATGGTCTCGGCGATGGTAAACATCGATGTTTTGGTCTGAACTTACATCAATAGTCTAACCTAATTTCAACAATCTGATTGTGATGGCAGTGTACTGATCTGCAGCTGAAACTTTATCCTCCGGCCCAAAATTTTAAGTTTCAGTGTACATAAATAGTCGCATCTCGTTGAAAGTTTTTTTGTGCTGCCGGCGCTATTGCAACAACAACGACAATGGTGTCCTCAGTGTGCCTTTCGGGAGCTTGTTTCTTTGTCCTATGTCGCAGTGTTTGCATTTGTTAGCATACATTTCGGTCCGCTTGACAAGGTGAGTTGCACGCTGTACTTTGTATTATGCCTTTACTTCTTTTTTTAATTTTTTGTTTTATAACGGTTTATGCGAGACTATTATATTGTAGCTTTAATTCGAGAATTCGTGCTATTTGGCAGTTTGTCGGAGAAAATGGCTGCGTGGGAAGCTAATCTTTGCAAAATGGCGTGCGTGTATGTGTGCATGTTTATGTGTGCAGTTTTTTTGCAATGCAATGCTTTTGCTCTCTCTCTCGCTCCCTATGTATATCTCCATTCCTAATAAATTCTTCTATTGTAACTCATTATGCTTTAAGCAAAAGAACATGTTTTAAATGTTAAGTATACGAGGCACGCACAAAGCGTTTATCTTGTTTTACATATACATAAGTATTTTCCTGGCTACACCTGTTAGTTTTGATTATGTCGCTGTCTCTCTCTCTCTCACCCTCGGACATTTTCCCGCTTTTATAGTCAGCCGTTTACGCCATGTGCTCTGAATTAGCAAAAACCTGTAACTTCTAGCATATCACACATATATATTTAAGGCTGGACCAGAGTTGGACAACTTGCTTTCATGGACCTTCACACCCACCACAAAACTCTTCAAACCTAGATTATTCTTATCTAATTTAAGAGGTACTGCTTCTGTTCTTTATCTGAAGAATTCAATTTGTTGTTCCCCTTTATAAGTGTCACCCTTTGCTCGGAATTGCCTTGTTCCAATGGGTCTCCGGTCAGTTTCAAAAGTTTTTCTATGTTACTTGTAACAAAATGAGAAGAAATCTTTTCAAGAATCGAATTAAGTCCAAATCACAGGGATTCTTCTATAAATAATATTACCATGTGAAGGAGTTTCTAATAGTGTTTTTTACGGAATAAATCAGAGCGGCTTTTAAAAATTTGATGATATGGAGAGACCTTTTATACTTTGCTCCTCCCTAATATAGGTATCTACAATTACAGTCTAAATGTATACAAAGCAAATGACTTTAATTTATTTTTATGCCGCAGGCTTTAACTGCGTCCTTGTAATGGCTTAGCAGGCGCTCTAAGTAGGCAATGGTTTTTCTTCTTTTTTTTCAATTTGCTTTACTTATCAATTGTTATGCAAGTCACGAAGCAATCTATAAAAGCACAAACATAGATACACTCACACATAAGCAATATGTCATGCCATACACATAGATACATCGCCTCACACACACACACACACACTTAGAATACTGCGGCCTGTTTTATGCTCAAAGCCAAAGGAAGCCATGTTGACCCCAACAAAGTGGCATCGCATGTTTTGTTTGCTGGCTTTTTTTGATTTATGCAACATATCCACACATTTGCCTGGCATTAACATTTTGCTTTTGTTTCTGGCACCAAAGAGCCCTCCCGGAATTACTAGAGTCCTTTGCATCATCAGGCATTGGATTCCTTTGTCTCGGCGGCTCTAGGGCGTTGACAAGCGTTGACTGCCGGAGGCATTCTCCTCGGTTGGTTGCTGGGAACTGCTCGCATTTTGTTGTTACATAGTTTAGTTGCTGAGTCTTTAGGTTGCTGGCAAACACATGTTACTCTGGTTGCAAGTGCTCGGTCGTATGTAGTTGCTGCCTGATTGAAATTGATTGCAATTGTTAGAGACTTGGCAGTAGCAACAATTTGCTGCCAATTACATGCACAAAGGAATAAAGAGGCAACCGAAGCAGCTTTGGGTTTGTCAAGTAATGAACTGGCAGCTTTGGCGCAATGCATCGATTGGCTTGTTCTAAGTGACACTGCGTCGCAAAAGTATACTGACGTGTTATCAAGAGTATGCAGGGGATTGAAATGAATTATGTGCCCAAATTTATTCAAGTTGATTTTCGCCATGCATTGTAGAATATTACTAGGATTTGTTATTGTTACCTGTTTCTTTGACACTAAAAAAAAAACACTGAAACTGAAATCAAGTGAAACAAACGCACGTCATCTATGGAAACGAGACGAGTATCATTCAACAAATGTACAAGACTTTTACAAGGCTCTTTGTTATTAAATGTCAGTCCATCAACTTCATTAAACAGTTGCAGGACACTACATACTTGGATACCAACTGAACGCCACTTAGAAGATTGCCAAGTGCACTATTGTACCCGAAGGGCAAAAACGGACACAATTTAAGTAAAATTCAGTCAAGCAACAAGCCAACAGACTCTGCCACATCTGCGCCCTCTGTACAAGAGGCGTCACGCAAGTGCACTGGAAATAACATAAAATATACCATATAGATGATAGCACAGAGAACAGCATGCTAATTTGTATTGACCCTTACAACTTCCGCTCGGGAGCCTTTAGTTTGTCGTCCACAATTTGAATATTAAGATAGTTGGTTTTCTTCTCTTCTCTTTTCGTTATTTTTTTTTTCCCGGAACTTGGAAATTGCACAATTTACGCATAAACAATTTGCCTAACAACGATTTGGTACAAAATGAAACCCGGACAAGCTTGGTTTTAAAGCCGCACATTTGTGCCCAGTGAAAATGCCGTAAAACCAAGGCAAGTGGTCTACGAGTCTGCCAGAATTAAGCAGGGTAAATTGAATACCAAGGCAATTCCGGCGAACATCGACATAGTAAACTGCACGTCTGAGGCACACAATTAAGCGCAGCCATCTACAAAATATGAACAAAACAAAGTTTTCCAGTTTTTTATATCTGGCATAAAAGTGTGTTTTCTGGACAGTTAAGAGGGCTGGGCTATAGGTTTCTATAGAGATATTGCCATGCTTGCTGAGCGTTTTCAGTTTTAAGTTTGGTCGCGCACTGGGAAAGCGTCGAAGTAAAAGTGACAAATTCTTGACTAACAGTTGAATAGAATTTTAGCATTTTTTGTATTTTTTAAATGGAAAAAACTGCTTCCTTCACATCTCCAAGTATCTATATATAAATGCGCCAAAAAAAATTCAGTGTGTTACCGATTACTTAGCAAAATAGGTGAAACCTATAGCTTTCGAAAGATAAAATGCTGGTGGTGTGCAGAATATAAGCATTTTTATATAGTGTTTCCTTTTTTTTATACATTTCAGTTTGTGTATAACACAGCAGTTTACATATAGTTTGGTTTCACTCACTCCGATTTGCATGCGCATTGAAAAATTTTTTACATCATTTTATTAAGTGTTCAAATGTAGACAACAAAATGTTTTTGGTCTTTTTGCAGATTTTGAACCATTGGTTTTTTTTGCTGTTCTAGAAAAATTTAAAAAAAATATTAGTAAATTAAAAAACTTTTATTATTGATTCAAGAGTTTCAAACCAAAAACAGTTTGTAACAAATTAAACAAACATATCGGTCGCTTCTCCTTAAACAGTCTTCTGCTGTAGCAAAAGTTTTCACTAACTATAATTGTAGGACAATGTTTCAAGATTCAACAAATAACTGAGCAACCCTCGCTTGTGTACGTTCGTACATGTTTCTAACGGCACTGAAGCAGCTATTTAGTTTGCCTGTAAAAAGCAGCGAAACTACAAGTACAAGCAGCGTTGCCCAACAGACTGCTCGCCCTGCTCGTCTGGCTGTTAGGCCCTGAAAGCGAGTTGGCAACATCAAAGCCAGCAACAAGGTATGGCAAAAATAGACCACACCAAGAACCAACCAAAAAGACAACAAAGAACCGAACCAAAAGAAAAAAAATTTAAGCGAGACCTTTACGCACATCATGCGAGTGGTTGGTTGCCCATGGAGTGGTGCTAGTTGTTGTTGGGCGTTGGGGTCACCCTGCGTATGGGCGGGGTTGACTCTGTGGGCAAAAATTGAAATTTATATTTACGCACCACATAAATTTTGACTTTGCGACTTGCCATACGCATAACAGGTTTCCTTTAGTGTTTATAGTATTCCTGTGTGTGGCGTCGTGTCTGGCTTCTGAAATATGTATGAATGTCGAGCAGCTGACAAAGATGAGTTGAGTTGAGTATCAACGTTTCTTTGAACAACATAACGCGAACTGGCACAAGAACACACGACATGTGGCATACTTTTCGGCGGTAACGCACGTTTGCGGCGTTTGTGTGCGTGTCTGTGGCATGTAATCAAATTAAAACTTGAAGCAAGAAATTGGTTTTTGGGGCATTGAAAATGTTGGCATGTTTGAAGTTCTGAGGTAAATGTGCTATTAAGCAATATAATATAATGCAAAAAAAAAAAAATATATTTTAAGTACCGCTAAGTACATGCAACATAAGTCTGATTGTAACGCGTTTTGAAGTTGCCGCTACGTTCACTTAATTTGTTAAGTGCATTTGCAAAATCTTAACAAAATAAAACTTGTTTAATTTGTTAACAAATATGTCCAAAGTTGATTTTTCCTGACAGCGCTCAAAAGTATGCTATACAAACTGTCAAAGGTGTTGATACAACAGAAAGAAGAAGCATTTGAGCTACAAAAACAATAACGTCACGCTGACACGCAATCAGTTAGCTGAACGCAAAACTAAAGAAACCAAGAACCAAAGAGCTAAGTAGACAAAGGCGCACAACATGTCGTATGAGCAACATGACATGTAAGCTGTACTCTATGCATATAGCGTATATAACGCAAAGGCAAAACTTTACCAGCTTAGACAATAACTTAATTACAATTATGTATGTGTGTGTGTGTGTGTGTGCGTATGTGTGTGTGTGTGTGTGTGTGTGTGTGTGTGTGTGTGTGTAAGTTTGGTGTTTATTTTCGCTTGTGTGAGTGCTTTATTTTTGGCAATTATGCTTCGCGTTCTGGCTGGAGTAGCACCTGTCGAAACGAAAGCAAGTTACCAAATAGAACATGTGTATTATCAAATTCCAGTCATTAGTGTGCATCTATGTGAGTGTGTAAGCTGTTGATAATGTTGCCGTTGATGTTATTCTACTGGTTTATCTGAAATGTTTGCTGGCTACACGTGTATAAGCACTTTGGCAGCCAACATGGCCGCAGCCCTCAGCTAAAATAATTAAGCGCCGCTATGCCACGCATGCCAGAACCTGCTGAGGAAACCAGCTAAAACACACATATGAACACAGACACACAGATACAAAACACGTAGACACCTTGCTTTAATTGCCACTCGAGCGCGCGTTTATGACTTGCTTGGATTGCACTTTACAGTGGCAAAAATGGCGCTGCGGTGCTGCACAGTGGACGAAGTGGTTTGCTTCTGACACAAATATTAGATCTTTCAAAAAAGTTTATCTTTTATGAAAAAAAAGTTATGTTTTTTAATCTGACAACTTTTTAAAAGGAAAGAAAGTCAAAATACTAAAAAGTTGTTAGCGAGCGCTTTTTAAATTCTGCGAAGTCAGTGAACGTAAGTGCCGAAGCTGTACATGAGCCACATTCGATAAAAGTTGTTCGCGGACGAAGCACTTCAAAGCAAATGAACGCCTGTTTCATTTAAAAACCGGATATGTAGCTACTATACCATTAGAAAAACGTAAGATGGTCAATTCTAAGTGGTATACAACCATTTGTTTGCCAGAAGTTTTTAAAAAACTAGGAAAATGAGCCGTCAAAAGCGGATCATCCTTTATCACGATAAGGTGAGCTCTAATCGGCTTTTTAAAGCAGCCACAACGTCGAATTAGTGGGTCATCCGGCACATAGACCTGACTTGGCACCGGTTTTTTTTCATAACAGCTTAAACAGTCAAGCCAAAGGCTTTACAAATTTGACCTCAGTATCTCCAAAGTAAGCCACTGTGCATTGGCAACACGTAATTCAGCAAGTAGCAGGTGACTATTACTCCTAGTAGAGAGCAAACTAGCAAAGTTAACTTGCCTTCGGCGTCTGCTTAACCAATCTTATATTCTCGCTATGCGTGTTTATAATTTAACCTGGTTTCCCAGTGCGAATTATATCCATGGACCATGCATATCATGTGGTTATGCATGTTTACAGTTGTTGGCACCCAATAGAATATGCTTGCATCGATTCTGTCATGTTTTATTTCGATGTAGTTGGTTTGGTTTGGTCTTACCCAACCACGCCAGGGATGAAGTACAACTGAAATTTTATCAAAATGCCACAATGTTACCAGGCTGGCTGCTCATGCGGAGTCTAATTACAAAGTGTTATCCACTCTGATAATGCCCTGCTGAGGGCTAAACACATACGAGACCTGACTTGCAGCATGTTGCGTGTCATCAGAAACCAAATGACAGACCCTTTCCCACATGAAGGCAGGGTTTTTCACAGAATGCTTAGTGAGTTCAACAATACTAACGGTTACAATGGCAATTGGTCAGCATTAAGTTATTCTTGCAAAATTTAGAATCACTGGTAAATGATATGCATTGTATAAAAGATATCTATTTTGAGAAGAGACACGAATTGTCCACCTTTTGCGTGAAATAAAGTATATATATATATAGTAAAAGAAACTCGCTGCGCTTTTGCTCAATACGTTTATTCCACGGCGATCGTAGTTACAGAAGTGAAGTTATAAAATATGCAGGCGCTAGGCTGCTGCATTAACAGAAAACTCAACGGAGCTTTCGTTACAATAGAAGTAAACATATCATATGTTCTAGCGCTATTCTGAATTATGATATTATGGTAGTTACAATATAAGGCAAAATTTAGGCAAAACAAACATGAGCCGTAACGGCATTTATAATTAATAATACGTATTTTAGTTCTGCTCCGGACAATATCCTTGGTACGCTTTTAGGATTAACTGTTTTTCGAAATTACACAATAACCATCCAATAAAATTGGTAAAAAAGGCAATTTTCATTGGTTAGTCGATAAGTTAGCCGATTTCAGTGGACCAGTAGCCTTTCACTATACCAGGTAATGAGATATCTAGTCCACAACGGCTGCTAGATTAAGGTTAACCTCGAACATATCATCTTGAACCGTATTCAGCTCTAGGTGTTCTTACCGAAAAGGTTGCACTGTGGCCCAGTAGCCAGTTAGCCAGATTTTGGCTCTACAGGTGCCTACTGCGATGTCTGCATTCTATCGAGGAGGTAAGCTAAGGAACATAATGGTCTGCCTGCAGGTTAACACCTGCTAAATACTCGCAATCAGAAGATACTCATTTGTAATCAACGTGTAAACAGAATGAAAGCTAGCTACACGCTTTTGCTTTTTTGGTTTTTAATTTAAAATTTGTTTTAATTTGAAAATTATTGCTTAAAAGGGTTGTGCGTATGGTTTGGGATCCACCACGTAAAACCACAATTCCAATAAAAGAATATATTTACATTAGGCCGTAACCCGATAACACGGGATGTTATGGCCAGTTAAGAAGAATAAGCCTTACTTAGAATTTAAGAAATTAAAGACTACCTTCAAAACCGTTGTGAATTTTGGTTTTCGACTGCAGATTTCTAATAGTATTTGTATCTGCAGCCGATTAGCAAGGGGCTTAAAAATACCGACAGGTTTCGTTTATGGTGCCATGCAAAAGTGACGACGTTTCCATTTCAGATGATTGTGTTTCCGTTTCAAAAGTGTTTTGGATGAAAATACATTTCACAAGATAAACAAATGTTAAAACAGGTCAAGTGCAACTACATATCACAGAGCTGCTGCCTTTATGGTAATGCAGATATACTCAGAATCAGCCTAACTTTTTTAAAATTTGATGAGTTAATATAATATTTCTTGAATTTTTTGCACTCTGAAAGTGCAGGCATAACTAACATATCATTAAATGTGTTGACAGCAATTTTTTGGAATGTAATTTAATTTTTCTTCTTTCTTTGTCTTGATGATATAATTTTTCTAGCTTTTTTACCTTTGGCGCTTTTTACAACTTCTACTCGACTCAGATTCAAAATAACGACAGAATATGAGAAACATTACTTTTCGTTTTGCTATTCAAATTCTTTACAAGATTTCCGTTGATATTCGGCAGCCATTTTGATTGCCAATTTCCATGCCATATAAATGATGTCGCAGAAACATTCGTTTTTGCTGTTTCTGTTTGAAATACAAATTGGTTTCCACAGTTTGCGGAAGCATTTGCGTTAAAATTTGCTACAAAATAAATTAAAAGCGCTGAACTCTTTGTGTGGAACCCGTTTTGCGATCTCTATCAAAATACACGACAAATAAACTTTAAATAAAAATCGTCCGAGTTAAACGGACAGTCATGAAAGGATAAAAAATAAAATAGAAAAATTCCATAAGCTTCAGTAGTGGGGAGTATTCCTTTGCCATTTGTGTTGTGCTCGGTTTTTTTGTGTGTTTTTGTTGAACAAAGTTTGCAAACTGTTTTGCATTTGTTTTTTTTTCCAACAGTCGCACAGACGGCTTAACATACGCTTTTAGTGTTAAAACATTAGCAGAACATAAAATAAAAATAAATACCAAAAAAGTGAAAATAAAAACTAGACAGATGTGTTTTCGTCTGGAATATATGTACTATAAAGACACTAATGTGCTAATGCAAAATACACGTAGTTTCCATTGAAGCCTTAAATTCCAATTTAAATGAAGCCCAAAAGCGCAAGTTGCATGTTTTTTGGATAAATTAAACTAAATAATAAACTGCTTGTTATTGGGTGTGGAATGAATGTTTTAATTACCATAACTTAAAAAAATTGTTTAAAATGAATTTCAAAATATGTACTAATAAACACTTTTATATAGTTAAATGTATGTTTAAATATTTCTTTTTCTTACTAAAAGTTGCTACACAGGAAAATCCAAGCAAATTTTAGTATTAAATTGAGGCGGTTCACAGTTTAAAAACACAAAAACTGCATTCAAAATGAACATTCTCATTTCGAGTTAGTTTGTTGCGTTTTTGACAATTTTCGGTACTCAATACGAGATTAATCAAAACTTATTTCAAAAACAAAGCAAAGTTATTGCAAGTAATCCATTTTTATACCGGGACCATTTGAAAGAAGAAGAAATAGAGGGCTCTCTCTCTATCTCGCTCACTTTTTTCATCTTTTATGTTTTACAAATCCCGTTTTTAGAACAAATGCAGCCATTTTTAAGTTTATGATACTTGATGTAAACTCTTTTGTGTGTGTCAAGTCCGTATGGTATTCGTATGGTGGCCTTTAAAATACTGGAAGCAACCGAACTATGCATTACAAATTCAATTTGTAGCGCACCAAGTACAGCCATGATGCCATAATCAATATGCCTTCCCTGAATCTTATAGGAAAGGAACTAGCTCTACCATCAGACATACCACTAAGATATTGAAATAGCAGGACAAACTCCGATATTGCTGACTCTTCTATAAAAGTAACACACATTTGTCCCCCAAAAATGGCGAGTATGTACCAGTGAAGCACCTCGGCACTCCTTTTAATTTCCTTATTCCGGGCAAGAACGAATGGTCCTTTGGCCACCCAAGGACCACCAGAGAGAGAGACTCATATAATGCTTCGTACAAAACTTTTACAGTGACAGCCAAATGGTTATCGTCAATAAATTGTCGCAAATATCTTAATTAGATAGCTCAACAGTGCCGTTTTAACCTGATTTGGGTTTCGGGTCACCGGAACATTGAAGACAATAGTATAGCAATGAGCTTGCTCTGCTCGCTGACAGAGAAATCAAGCTTGTAAGCTTCGAATTCGTGAAGACCATGTCGAGAGATTCTTTTAGCAGGAATATATGCTCAGCAATTGTGCTTTATACAAATGGACACTGGCTGGTTAACTTCGTGCTCCTAACAAGGACCTCTGCAGAAACTGCGGTGACGAAGAAGAGGGTGAAACGACGCTGCAGAAGAAGGCTCAAGTAACAGTGTGGACACTTTCTTAATATCATAACTGAGCGGTCACCAATTAAAATCTTTGTTCGGTTATTCAGTGCGCACAACCATAATTTAAAAATATCGTTTTTTCTCCCTGTATAAAAGTTATCAACTGTTTGTAATAACTCAATGTCCTATGTGAAAACGGCTTGTAAATTATAAATCGATTACATGGTAAACCAAGTGCATTCATGAGTCCCCTTCTTTGGAGCAGCTTTAAACTCATTAATGATTAATTAATGTGACAAACTTCTTATTAGGATAAACCCCATTTATATGTTAATAAAGAGTTGATAAAATCGAAATAAACAAAACTTGAATTACTTAACGAACCTAAGCAAACCCTGTTATTATATATGAACTAAGGAATAATTTCTTTAAGCGATCATTTCCTGGAGTACCGCAAAAGTTAGCCCAAAATGTCAAAATGGCGGAATTTAGTCATTAATTAATGTACGCAAAGCCAAGCCAACTCAAGGCGAGACCCGAGATACACACACACACACACACATACACACACACACGCACACGTGGGCAACCAAGCGAACTTAATAAGCGCATTTAATTTATATAACCCTTTTTGTTTCTAACTTTGTTCCTGCTGGTTTTGTTGTTGTTTTGAGCGTTTTGTTTTTAATTAAAGATAACTCACGCTTGAGTGGCACAACAAAAACAACAACCAGAAGAATAATAATAGCCAGTACGGAGCATAAAAAAAGAAAACTCATATGACCTTGCCATTTTATATGGCCCGAAATCGCTGTCATTTAAAGGCGTGCAGCGTATGTAAGTCATAAAGTACAATTTTGAGAAATCGAAAAAACATAGAAAAAAAACAAATCATAAAAACCACAGAAATGAAAATAAAAACAAACAAAGCAAACATTTTGGAAGAGCACAAGAAAAACGGAAACGCGTTTTACCCTTTTTCTTTGCCCAATTTAAATTTTAACTACACACACACACACTTGCACATACACAGAGAGAAAAATTACATCCTCAAAATGAGTTGCCGTGCACTTAATATGCGAACAAGCATTTTTGAGTAAAAATTTTTTGAAAATGATAGAGTTGAGTAATTTTTGTACTCAAATAAAAACCAAGAACATAATGAACTTAAATCAAGAAAAAAAAACTCAAAAAATGAGTTGGTTTTGGAAATTTTAAAAAAGAACTACGTAATAAATTAACTGTGTGAGCGAGACACATCGCATTTACTTTTTTTAAACCCTAACAAACGAGGTCGTGAGTTTAGCGTAATGCTGGTATAGAAATGTTTCTTTCACTAATTTTCTCAATTGTCTTCGATCCTATTATATCGAAACTAAAATTTTTAACTGCCACGACTGGGAATCGAACCAAGGACCTCCTGCTTCTTAGTCAAGCTGCTTGACCTACAAAATGCTTGGTCTACACAAGAGTACAAAATAATCTCGAAAAGAATCTCATTATTCTTCCACTTATAATGAGATTTTATGTACTTGCACTGTTTTCATGCACGGATGTGCTCACTTTGTTCTGATTAATTTTCTCTGTGTAGGCAGCATATTAAAATGGCCATCAAATGGCGTGAAAATTCTGCAAACGCTGTGTTTTTATACCCTATAGACATTAAATTGACAAAGAAGCATATCAGATTTTGCAAATTGTATGTAACAATATCATAAAACTGCTGAAGCAGAATGATGGTGGTTTTTATCTTTGGAATAGTTAATGAGCGCGTATAAAATACTTTTGATTAAACTGATGGAACTTTTATGAGTTTGAGTTGAGCTGAAATTTCACAGTTTGAGAGCAGCTTATTTCAGTTGCTGTTTTAAACCTATTGATCTGATTCCGCACAATTTAAAACTTTTACTTTAAAGTAAAACTTTTTCTAAGTACACTTACAACTGCCAAAAAATGAAGGCGTATCCTTGATCATGAAAACTTCACCCTACATAAAAGCTGTTGGTGAAAAGAAGCTTTTTTACTGCCTTGCATTCGTTTGCTTGATGCTCTACCTGCTTTCGGTGATTTCAAAGTGTTTCTCTTCGATTTCCGTTTCATCAGTATTGAGCTCACTTCACAATCATAGAAGTTTTATTTCAAAGCTTGTCACTTTTATTTCCGCTTTATCTTTTCACCGGCACAGAATTTTCATCGCAAAAGCCGATAATGAAACACATTACATAGCCTGATCGCCCTATGGTTTTCATTAACGAGAAGCTGTGGTTGCATCAGACTCATTTCTTCCCAAGCCCGAATTTATAAAAGGATAAAAGGGAAACCAAAATAATTGTCCATTCATCAGTGGCACGGATTCATTCCCGAAGACCTTGATTATTTCGCCTACTGCGCGTAAAGCTTCTCATCATAAGTTATGTGACAAGTGTAATTTCCAAAATGTAGGTAATATGGCCGCATCATCCTTTTCACGTTTGTGCGTCATGACCTCATTGAAAATATGTAAAATGCGACTTTCCCTGCTTAATATTTTTTCTTAAGTACTAGTCTGTAATTTTCCTGAAATTTTGAGTGTTTCTTCAATTTAGGCTAAGTAAATGTCCGACTTTCACAATTTAAGGTTCGATTGGAACTAGAGCTGTCTGCTCTTAAACAAACATTTTTCAATATTGATTGTGAAAAACTGAACAGAAATCAAAAAGGAACAGTGGTAATATTTACCACATGGTAAGTCAAATGTCAATTATTTGATGGAAAAACGTTTGCTATTTGAAAACCCATTTCAATGTAGCGTTTCTAATGGTGTCGCAAAAGTGCCTGCAAAATATCCTGGTTCCTAGTGTCGAAAAATATATAGCTTGCTCGAACAGAGTCACTTCTACAGAGACTGAAAAATCCGCCAATATTGTGTTCAAGAATATGACTGAGTAGTATATGAAGATGCACCATAATGTCCTCAATGCAGCCTATGAGTAATCAGAATAGTTTCTAACTTATCAGACTTTATAAATTGTCTTAGTTTTGAATAGTTAGTAAGGAACATTGGTGGAATAAGTAAATATCATCTAAAGTGAGAAAACATGAAAATTAATTTTATTTGAGCCATTTTAAAAACCATTTAAGATTCCAGCATTTCAAATATTTATATTCATTCAAGCTAATGTTCTCCATATCTGTACATAAGGCATATAGGAAGGCTTTTGTGATTTGCACGATATGATAACCCAGCACAGAGGGTATTCTTAAGTCCGGCAACCATTAATTGGCCATTTCTAGGCTTCATATAATATGTGTTTTTTCAAGCTTTTGCGGCTGGTTTCTAATTTGCTGCAGGACGAAAGCAATAATATATTTTCCTGCATTCAATTTACAGCAATTTAATGCGCTTAAAGCATTTTGACACAATTGCCAAGAATTATATCGAATAATGTCACGCATAAACCCGTGACCCAGACGACCCTACAAGGCTGCGTACCCTTTTCGAACAACAAAACAAATCCCTGGCCACAGACCGCCAGCTTGCTTTCATTAGCAACGACCTAGTCATGTCCGCCTACACTTATAGCTAGGAGCGGGCTTAAGAGCCGAACCGCTCCTTAGCCTTGTCAATTATACAAGCTGTGCTTATTATTGCTCGCTCGTTGGCTCTCTTACTGGAAGAAGCGAAAGAAGAAGAGGTTTTGAGTCGGCGGCTCGTTTTTATGTGCCACCATTAACGCCTGACACGGAGTGTCCGTGTCTTAAACTACTTGCAGCTGTGCCGTACCCGGGGCATTAAAATCAAAAGCTTCAAAAATCATAGCCGTGCTGCTAACTTATCTGCATGAGGCAGATCGTAAAACAAAGTAAGAAAAATGAAATGAAAATGGAAAAGTAAAAGAAAAAGTAATATACATTCTACAATATAAAAAGTTCAAAATATTTATGCAGCTTTGGCTGCGGGTTTTTTATGGCTGTCCGCCATTTTGTAGCTACACTGGCCATATTTTCGGGCATTAAGCGAAGCGAAGTGAAAAAAAAACAATGCGGAAATTGGCTGCCAAGCACAAATTGTGCCGGCTCAAGGTCGCCTAGGAACACAAACAACGGTGTTTTGTATATGTGTGTGTGTGTGTGTGTGTGTGTGTGTGTGTGTGATGTGTGTGTGTGTGTTTACCGTTTTGTCGCCATCCTTTATTAATTCCAATACATTGAATATCGTATAGACAAAGGAAAGGTTTTACATTTAAATCCTATTAAAATGCAGCACACGTGCGCAGCCAACATAAAACTTAAAGCATACTTTTGGGCACTTTGTCCAGACAGACAGACTGACAGTAACTTAAAGCCTTTTGGGCTCTGGGCACGAGGCGTGTGGCTTATACCTTCATTCGAACCCATCCTATCGAAATAATGCCGATGACAGCATGGTGGCAGCGCAAAAGCTATAGCGATGGCTATACAGCCAGCACCCATTGTCCTCCTGGTTACTGCCATTCTTCTTGTTGTTGTTGTTTTAAATTTTTGGTAGTGCTCACAATAGACGGTTCGGTTGTGTATAGTGCGCGGTCGGGAGCCAGCGGCACAGGAAGCAACGAAGCGCAATGTGACTGTTAATGAATTTAACATGAGACGAAGGCGTGTCAGCCACAGCTCACAACTCACAATGACAATAAGTAAAGTCGCGCGAAATTCCAACAGGTTGGCAGCACCAAAGCTCGCTTCGCTGTTGGCCATTCTCTCTAATGATTTTATATGTTGACGCATATTTATTTATGAGTTTGCAAATTATGCGGCATCAAAGGCAATAAACGGAACAGACAATTAGCTGTGTAATTGCTGGACCAAAAGCCGTTTCCGGCACTTATCGTGTTCGGCTTTTTTGCTGGTGTTAGTGCGAACAAATGCTAATTTGTGAGTTAAAGTAAAAGGATTACGTTTGAGGTACATTTTGTAGAGTTTCTGTTAAGGTTTCCACTTTTTGGAAAACAATTCAATGTTAGTTCTTTGTTCTTTTGACAGGTATCTCTTTCGAATTGGCAAGATTGTTGTCAGTGATAAGCAATTTGACAGCTAACAGCAAACTTGTGCCGAACTGTTGTATACCAGATACTCTTAAAACGTTCAGTGGTTTATTCCATTTTGATGTAAATACGATAAATACCTTAGCTATAGTTTGATTTTTCTTTAAAGCTCTTTACTTCTTAATACCTAAATATATGTAAATGTATCCAACATGACACCAAGTATAATTATCCGATGTTTACTTATTTCAGTGCACAGCTTAAATTAACATTCGAAAAAGCTTCAGGCAAACCCAATTAGTTTTAGTTCTTGACTCAATTGGTTCGCATGTAACAAAACTAGTATCCTTAAAGTAGCCAGGCTTAGCAGAGCGCTTCTATCGTCAACTCTTGTGCTACTTTATAAGAAAATGGTTGAAAAATAAACAATACAAAAATTAATTGCTTATTTTTAAAGATCTTAAGAAAACTTTTGTAGAGTGTGTGAAATTCGTTGATGTCGTTAAAGACCAGGTTTAAACAATAGCAAAAATGGAGCGCAGTATTAGCCTCTAACCGACTACTTCACATAACCAATAATCGGTTATATGCCAAATATTTACATTTAAGCGCTCAACTTTATATTTTATATGCTATCTTTTCTTTGTCCGAGCATTTCTTAATTCACTTAATATTACTAAATCCTAATTAATTATCATATAAAGAAAAGTGCTGTACGGAATAGGCATCAAATTAAGCACCAGGCCAGATCGGTTTGCACTTCACAAACAGGTTTAATTTCATGTTTTTACACGTTTTATAACAGAGGTATGCGTGTTTGATGTGACATATATAAAGGCGCACCTTCAGTGCAAGTCCGACACGCATGCCACGTGTATGCCGTGATGTTGGCCCATCAATGTGTTTGAGATGTCGCTAGCATACGCGTGCGCTACGTTAGGCTATGTACTAAGAGTACAGAGTGCAGCTGTTCGTTTGATGTTTAATTCTAGGTTGTTGAGCAGTACGACAGTTGAGCACATATTGACGATTTCGATTGGAAATAGGGATGCCTATTTCCTCTATCTCAGGATGGTGAGGATCGTCCGCAATGTTGTTGCCTTCTGTGTACAGATGTCCATATTTAGCCCAGAATTCATTCTGGTGAGCAATCTAGTGCATAGATTTAAGATTGCCTTATGCCTGAAATATGCTGCTATGCTCCGGGAGACTAAAGGAACTTTTTTAGCTCTTCTAAAATGTAGTTCAAATCAACTTGCTTCGTCGGCTACGAACATAAGCATGAAAAATTACGTTTGGAAGATCATTGCAAAACCGTAAAACACAAGGGCTATAGGTGATTTTCTTGCAGGACTCATAAAGATTCAAAAGCTGTTTCTGAAATACCAATCTTAAAGATAATATGTTTTATCCTGGCAAAAAGGTACGAAGGTCGGAATGGAAAGCCTTACTGAACTCAGTTTATATGATATTAGTTTAGAGTTTATTAAAGAATCCGTTAAAGCAAAGGATGCATGCTTATTTCTGAGGAAAACATTCCAGTTTCATAGTTATACACATAAAGTGTGTTCCTTATGATTTTCCACATAGCAGGATGGCGCTGCAGCCTGTTAACTTCGAAACTATTGAACCAATCGCAAAAATCATATAAACGGAACGTTGCATGTAAATATAATCTACAGTAATATATCGATACTTTTGCTGGTGTTTCCCGTATGATGACTTAATGTTTTAAGAAAGATTTGAAAAGAAGTCAAATTTTACTTAATTTGAACTAATGAACAGAACTCCTGACACGTATTTTGTGATTATGAGCTCGAACTTCGGTCGAGCTTGTCATAATAATAGGCACTTCATCGATAAATTTAATAATTTATACCAATAAAAGTACGGACACCTTAATATAGCCCATTTTTTATGTTTCAGTGTTAAATAAGAAGATCGACGGCTGGTTTTTGCTATGTTTCTTAGACTTTTTGAGATTATTGCTGTGAAGCAAAGAAAGTAGATTCAAATTTGATTGACTTCCTTCAATCCATTCAATACCCTTCTTAGTAAATTTTAACTGATTTTCTGCTGGTTTTTCCCAAAATATTACCTAATGCAAGCTCACTGCCATCTACGCACAGTTCGTTCACTTTCAGAGCCAATTCATTGAGTATTTTAAAGCGACAATTTTATGAGTGCATAATTTTAACGCTACAAAATAAAACTTATTGCTCGCTCGGTTTATGGCGCGCTAAACAATTCTACAACACTGAAATTTAAGCGCTACAAAATATTTTTTCGATCTCACGAGTTGCCATCAACTATTTGCCCATAAAAGTGTAATGGAAACTTGGTACAACAAAAGTGACGTAGCCCACGCGCCAGCCCAACCACAAAAACCCTTTAACGACATACAAAATGGAGGGCGCAATGCGAGCGACTTTTCAAGGCATTGCAATGACGCGTGACATAAGAGTGAAATAAAATTCAAAATGGAGCACTGATGCGGCGGCATTGCTCAACACTGTTGTTGACAACAGTGTCGTTAACTCATTAAAAACTGCTAAAAACAAAACGGCAAAGTGTCAGCTATGCCATATGCGGGTGTGTGTGCCTTTCTTTGTGAGTGTGGGTGTGTGAGTGAGTGTGGGTGTGTGCGTGCGCGTGTGCTTTGACATTGTTGACTTTTTATTAGAAAATTTTCAAACTGACAGTGGTTTGAAGACAGCCTTTCTCTCTTTTCCAACAACACTTGTCTCTCGCTATATTGAACTTCTTGTTGCTCTGTGCGCTGTCATTTCATATATGGAAGTATAATCAAAAGCGTTTTAGCTGCTGTTTGCAGATAAGCATTCCTGACACTGATACAGCCACACGCACATACACTCACACACGCATACACACACACACAAACACTCACACACACAAACACACACACACTCACACACACAAACACTCACACACACACACATACATTCACACACACATACACACACACACACATACACTCACACACACATACACTCACACACACAAACACTCACACACACATACAAAGCGCCTGACTGTTTGTCATAATAATAAAAATGCCAATTTGTTTTATGGCTGACAAGTTGAGCATTGCTTTATTTTATTATATAGTATGTTTTTTTTTTGTTTTTATTTTTATATTTCCTTTGATGTTGATTTTAATATTATGACATTTTTCGGCGCTTCCTCTTCTTGTTGATGTTTTGTTCTTTATTTGTCTATATCTATATCTACGTCTGAGAGCGTGTCTGTGTAAACGTGTATTGTGTATGTGACTCTGTCTGTCACGGTGTCTGTCACATTGTGAACACACACACACACACACTGTGCCAGGCACCATTCAACATTCGGAAGTCAGAGGGCCGCACACAAGCCGCATGTGCGTGAAATGTGCAACGCTTTTAAACGATATATGTAGGTTGTATTCAGGGGGCGTGGCATTAAGGCTCTGAGAGTATATTGAAATTGCGACAGTGCCGTGGAGTACCTATAGAATCACACTGGCATTGGCTGTGTGTGTATTATTGTTGTTGTATCTACAGCTTAATTTGTTGTGCCCAATCGATATTATTGGTGTGGTATTGACAATGGGATTGTTGAAGTGTTTATGGACTTTCAGTAAATAAGAGTTTTACAGACATATTTCCATTGTGATCAAGTGTTTTTATAAAGCATACACATAAATTATAATTTCATTAATAATAGCAATAATTATTTAAAATCAATATTTTTATAAGAATAGTGTGCTTGTGAACTTTCAGATTTTAATATCTTCGTCTAGAATTCTTTATTTGATTACTTAAGGAACTTTGTGGCACTGCTAGAGCTACATGTCGTCTACGTTCTCATCGTTCAATTTGGAGTTGAAGAAATCGCTCATCATCGTTTTGTAGCGCTTGCCCTTGGCGGTGAAGGCCTCACTAACATCGTTTTAAAAAAGATATGGACCTATGGCAAAAAAACAGCTAGTTTTTGTGGGTCCTTTGTCACCCTGTAAATTTCATGTGGATTGGCGTTGTCTCCACCAAACACATGGCGTTTTCTATGATTGTCAACTTTGAGGTCCTGGGAAAAGTGAACCATATGAGGGCATAAACCCGAATCCCGACGCAAAACTCGCAACTTTAAAGCCTGCGAAAGGCCGTGTTTTTGTTAACGGCGAATACAGCACTTGGGATGATTATCTCGGTTGAACTGGCATTCGCTTAACGAACGGGTGTCAAATGTTTGAACCGGTTGTTTTGAATTTTATCCCCAAATTTGAAGAATTGACTGTGGAAGAGCACCGTCTATACGTTTTTTAAACGATTTGAAGGACTAACCTTTTGATACAAAAAAAAAAATTATATTTGGACGTGCGGCTTAATGGCGTCACTTTTTATGTTGTTATGTTTATACACCTCGAAAACAACATGGCCGCCACAGGCCAATTGAACAAACCTAAGACAGTCTCGCAGCCTTTAAAAAAATTTAGGAATTGAGTTTGAGCTCAAAATTTTTTAGTATTCTTATAAATCGTGGATTAGTTAATGTGAAACAACTTCAAATGGGGTTAGGAAAGTTTAAGAAGCCGTCTATGTGACGCTCAAATGACGTTTGTACGAAGGGGCACTGGCAAATACAGTAGAGTTAAAAAAGGATCAAATTGAACGCGAATCCAAATTAGTTCGATACTTAAATGAAAAGCTTAGTTCGATCAAGAATTTTCGTTTTCTTTAGTTAATTGCCGCGCAAAAGAAGTTTCACTTTAATATCTTTTCTGGAAAGGGCTTGCTTTATAAGTCTAAAAATCATTTTCAAGTACAAATTGTTGAACGAATATTGAATATTGAGACTAAAATGATCTTGCAACAATCGCAAAATAACTCCAAAAATTTTATAATCTAAGCAATTTGGTTTAAGTTTAGGCAAGCATAAAATGAGAATATTTATATTGAATTGAGATATTCTGTCGTAACACTGTTTTCACGCTTTGATGTGCCCAATTTGCGTACAATGCTAAAAACTATTTCTAGCCATCTTATCCACAAATTGGTTACCTACAATATTCTTGTGCCCAAAATCCCAAGATGATTCTTCTTATTTTACATACACAATGGTTTTTCTTCGTCGAATCGACTACGGCAAATTTAGAATAGTTATAACTACGGAATATGAGCTCAATTTAAAGTGCGCCAAAAGGAAAAAAAACACTTTGAAAATTTTTCCTTGTTGATTCGACGAAGAAGAACCATCTATGGTTAATAAGTGACGTTCTTTTCTGCTGCAACTTTTTAAGTGGCAAGTAAGTATCGAATATAACTTCAATACAGTAATATTATCTCGTGGCCCGTACTTTATAAGCGTTTATATTGTACACGACTCTCGCCAAAATTAGAGTTTGAGAATGCTGTTGCTTTCTCTTCTTAAAAAAACTTCACCAGTTTAATGATTGCGCCAATTTAAAGGCAATCCGGATTCAATTACATGGCCACTTCAACTTTTGTTGTAGCAACTGAAACATGTTTTTTTCACGCAGAAGATCCCCAACCGGAATCAATTCACACTGTGTTGTTTGCTGTTTTTTTTTTTTAATTGGCAAATTGAACTGCAAAACAGAGAAAAGAGGGAAATTTTATTCGCACGACAAAAATATATATTAAGAGTTATAGTAAAATAAACCCAGCCAACTGGGCTTTGGAACATGCTCGCTTCACCAGCCAATAAATTCTAGAGTCCCCCCTTTTCTTCTTCTTAACTGCCCATAACAACCCGTTGCCGGGTTATGGCCTTATGCCTCCTTCAGGTGTCCCTGTTTTGCGCGCGCCTTCTCCAATCGGTTATACCAAAGGTAGCTGGAATGCTCACTTTCTGGTAATTCCAGCAAAGGAACTATGCGGGGTGAACAATCCCATATAAAATCTGAACAAAGGCAGCTAGCACATATTTGTATTTCAAATTTGGTAGGCTTAGTAATATAAGGATATTCTTTTTTTGAATGAATTCATAGTTTGTTATTTTAAATGTGTGGCAGGTTACAGTGTTGCAGAGCACCCCAAGGTGTTAAGTGCGTTCAATACTTACCAACAGAGATGCTAGCTTATAGAGTTCATCGTTCCATCGAATGCGGTAATCGTTGCCAACACTTAAAGGGTCAATTGCTTTAAATACTCCAAAACGAGAGGGATGAGCGTCTTATGGTGCTAGTTTCGTTTGGCGAAAGTGGTCTTTACTACTCAACTGCCTAGTGAGACCAAAGTAACATGCGAAGAAAACATATCTCTAGCTCTAATTTACAACCAGATCTACGCTTGAAGGTTATATTGTAATGGCCACGTGTGTTGCTGGCCCTCATTCTATAAAGTCGCACCAACTTTGCAGGAACACCAAACTCAGACAATGCGGCATATTCACGATCCCTCAGCGAGCTATCAAACGCTGCTTTAAGATAAAGTATTGCTGGTTGTCGATAAAAAAAAACCAATTTCAATTCGTGGGTATTTTGTTGGATTTGTCGTAGAGGGACTATCAGGTTTACTTGGTCCTGTTGGTCTTGAGCCGCTGGATTGCGATTCTAACTCCGTCACGGCTAGACGTTGGCATATCCATGCCGTTTCCAATGATTATGATTACATCTGAAAAAATCTGAATTTGAATCCATTGACAGCAAACCAAAAAACGCAGTATTTTAAAAAAAATACTATATAAAAAAATCAAAATCAAGTTTTAGATTCATATTTACATTTAGAAAATACGCCACTTGTGATGCGAACGAAATACCTACTAGATACAACAAATACGTTGCAGCGCTGCTTAATCCATTAAGATTTCTTATTTTCACTAGTCTATCGTTCTCTGGGGACTTAAAGACATTAAAATGTCAACATTTCTTTTTATGCACCAACTAACATTTATCTAGACTTGTTGACCTTTTTTGGAAGAGTGTTAAATGAAGTTGGCCATAAAAACGATTTGTCTTACTCTTAATGACTACCGCAAACACTATTTTCACTGTTACTATCTCTGCTCATAAATTTGGGCTGCTCTATTTGTCATATGCTGTCAAAATGCAGATTAGGATAAATTCTTGATAGCGTCCGACTTGATGGGAGTTATGGAAAATAGAGTTTTAAATCAGCAATGATAATAAAGCTTAGCTTTATTTGGCGAAAGAAAAAAACATAAATTCGTTTGAAGCTATTAAAGACATCTTAAGAGCGTTACTTGAGCATATCAGATTAATATCCTGATTGCAGTCATTGCTGCTGACGTCAGCGACATCTACCTAATTCACCCACACCCACAAAAACACACAGCTCCAGAGAGCATAAACAAACTTCATAAAGCTCTCAAAAAAACCCATATAAGATTAGACCAGAGAGTTTGATGCTTTCATCAGTCAATAAATGAAATCTCATTAAGTTCAACCACAAGACACCAAACACACTCACAAACATAAACGTTCACATGAATAGAATGAAGTGAGCTCGCGAGTACTTTGGCGCCTACTAAGAAAATTATAAAATTTCCATTTTATTGACATTTTAAATTGACTTACGTATATCAAGTGAAGTTAACATAAGGCGTAGGCGTGGCAGCAGCTACTACAACAAAGACAGCGACTGCGACTGCGACTGCGGCGGCGACCGCGGCTATGGCTGGCTTTAAGTGTCTGCCTGCCAGGCAAAACCAACACTGAAAAAAAAATATGACAAAAACGCAGCCAACGAGTAAAAGCAAATTGTCAAGCCAAATGTCAACAGCAACGTTTGGCTGCTATTGCAGCGAAAGTTGCGTCAGTCGTGTTAGAGATGGGGTGGCAACGATAAATAAGCGATAGTCGAGCGGAATGAGTAGCGTTGAAAACAAAGCGTAAGGCGAAAAAAGTGAGTCAATCAAGTTGCTGAAATGGTTCAATAAAATCAACATGCCCCCATACATACTCACAGACACCCATACAAAAGCACAGACAGCTATGTAGATGAACGGTTCTGTGGGTTTGGCTCAGCCAAAGCCTGCGGCCAGCTGACTTGAAGTTCAAACAAAAGCATTGAACTTGCGCCGCGCGTCAAATATTTCGACCCCAAATTACATTAACGCCGCACCCAGCAAACAGCCAGGAAGTCGGTGGAGGTAGTGGAGCGGTGTGTAGGGTACTAGGAATGAAAACAAGAGAACAAATGAGCGCGTAGGAAGTGCAGAAGAGTGTCGATTTGCTGATAAAGCCCGGAAGCAACAGAACGAACGTATCTGAAAGCAAAAGTCGGGAAAATGTAAAGCTTGCCAAAAGAAAACGCACAGCCAACCAAGCAACAGTCAGGAAAATATAAGTGATAACAAAAAAACAATTTTCATGCAGGCGAAAATTTTATAAAACAAAATTGGCTGAGAACATTTTTTTTTGTTTTTGTTTTGTATAAAGTTTAGTTAAGGGCAGGGGAAAAGTTTGTGCCTCAGCGCCATTCTTAGGTGACATAAATATAAGCATTTTCCTTAGCTGGTGGACGCGGAGGAATAGCTAAAGCTGGATCAGGAGCTGGAGAAGGAGCAGAGGCAGGAGCAGTTGCTTACAAGTCAAAAGCAATCAATAATTCAAATTTTGTTTGGTTTTTAGTTAGATTGTTGAAGCGAGAGAGCGCCACCTACAATGCAAACACGCAGCCACACAAAGGAACCACACACACACACACACACACACGCACAAACACACACACACACACACACACACACACACACACACACACACACACACACACACACACACAAAACACACACACACACACACACACACACACACACCAACACACACACACACACAGACACAGACACACTTACTTACTCTCATACACATGCAAAGCTCTGCCACTTGCCAGTCTATGTACATACATAAATATAAATGCCCTGCAGCAAATAAAATGTGTAAAAAGGGGCGGCATATTAACTGTTCAATAAAGGATGGGACGCAGTTGCTGTCAGCTTTTGGCAGTCTTTATGATGGGAACCTCCTAGATATAACCGCACACATATACTAACTTTTTGCTATAAATGCAACTTGAAATTGATAGCACGAACGCTTAAAAAAAGGATCTATTCGAAGGAGTGCGGATGAAAACTAATGCCATTTTCTTCATTTGGGAATTGTTAAGAGGTTTCAGGCATATAACGGAATCCTTCTGGATCGAAATTCTATTGAAAAAGACAAGTGCAACACGGATGGATTGCAGTTGGCTTGCAATTCGATTGAATGTTTGAATGTTTGTATGATTTGATGTTTTAATAATTGAATGATTGACTGATTAAATAATTGAAAGCTTTAATGATGAAATGAATGAAACTTTTAAATGATTGAGTTATTGCTGAATGGAATGAATATTCAATAATGGTTATAAATGCGAAAAAGCACATAAATTGACGAAAAATACTGAAGATTACAGCAGCTATGTAGCTATACTTACAATACTTTTGCTTACAGCATTCTACGCTTATTACTGTGTGCACTATTTATTTACTGTTGTTTAAAGTTGTTAGCTATACACTCTGGTGTACACAGTAAAGTTACTGTACCTTACAGAATAATATTTCTGTTGTAACACTTACTGTTGTTTGCAGTAACTAGATTTTCTTACAGTGAAAACAGTACATTTTTTGTTAAAAACTTTGAAGCTGAATAGAGTTTGCCAGTAGGGCACTGCGACCCTTTGGGTAAGCTAAACATAGTTGACTCAAATGTGAGCACTTTTAGATAAGATAGATTAGATTTGTGGTGGGTGAAGTATGAGCCTTGATAAACTTAACTAGGGCTAGCAGATCTTTCCTCTTGGAGACCTTTGGACTGGGATCTTTGGCAAAGACCAGCGATCCTTGCAGATTTTGTCTGTACGGCCCGTTAACAATCAAACAAATTCTGCCGCACTGAAAGGGATAATCGCCTCTTTGATAAGTCGACGCCATTTTATTACCCTGAATACATGCCTAGGAGCTTATTATAAGTTACAAGTCTGACCTTATACTCACTGATTATCTGCCACTAGAGATCCCCACAGTTATCCTACACAGATTTCTCGCGGCCTAAGGAATTTCGAATTTTTTTAAAGGAAAACCGTAACTACACTGCCTGTTGCCCATGAATAGCTTTTATTTTCATCAAAATACAAATAAGCACTAGTTATAACCTTAATTTTAGAACCGTCTCTTAAGAATGCAAAGGAGTTACCCCTCCGAAGAAACATTTAAACACAAGTTTAAATGGTATAATAACTATACCTTAGTACATTTTCATGAAATCAAACTATATGTTCGAATATTTATAGTAAAATTTCTAGAATTCGCTTTCTCGTCTAAATTCGACGGCTTAATACACTTTCTTATAACAGCTCATAACGAAGAGAAAAAAAAGAAAACACGAACATGTTGCCATTAGAAAGTGCTGCTACCGATCCCTGCTATAGAAGAGCTACAAGTTTGTGTGATTCAACTTGGATTCCCGTTCAAGTTGTGTTTTATGTAAAAAGTTTTGTTACAACTTTGTTTTACATCTGAAAGCGATGGAGCATTGAATTTGGACATAACCGAAAACAATCGTATAATTTTGTATGTACCAAAACAAAATAGGAAAAAAAAATATTATAATGAAGTCCATTAAAAATATCAAGTTTTAATGGTGGTTTTGGATGGTAAAAAAGCATATTTTATGCAAAATTCTGGTAGCCAACAAACAATAACATGCAATTATTTATTTACAATTTAACGCAAATTTATGGACTCCAAAAATTATCTGGCAATGGTCAACTTTGTTGCAAGTTTGCCGCAAAATATGCACTATGAAAACAACGCGCTAAATAATCAAACAATAAATTATGCAATCACTTGAAACCGCAACAAAGCACTGCCAAGTTTATAGTATTATCTTGGTCATCTTTTTTATGATGTGGAATGTCATAAATCAAGGTTAAAAAAAAAGTCAAGTCGTGTCGCAACTGACCGTTAGACTTTGCTTTTGACGGCTTGTAATTTTGATTTATGGCCAGAGCGACATTTAATGAAAGCCCCGGAAGTTGTTATTGCTCTGCTTTTTCTTCTTCTTTTTTTACACTGGCATGTAAATTTGGCTGTGCCTAGTGGACCAACATCTCTGATGGCCACGAGCCCAACAGAAACTGCCAGTCCGTCCGCCTGCAGTCAGGGCCATTTGTTCGGGGCCAATAGATAAATCGATTACAGCTTTTTTCTCTAGAGATTGTGTGACTTTTACTGTTACTCTACTTCGAACTTTATTTCGCCGTAAATTTCAGCAGTGATTAAAGCTAATGCTAAAGTCATGCATTTAATTAAAAGTGATTTGCACATTTTGTGGCATGTAGTAATAAAACTGTAGGCACCGTGTCCTTACACATAGGCAAACAATTGTAATGCAACATGCGGCGTATGCGTAATGTGCGTCATGTGTATGGTACGTGCTTCCGCTTCCTGGTTACTTTTTGTGTCACTAAAGCTACTTTTCTCGCTGCCATTTATGAAAATGGAACAACAAGAAACAGAATTGAAACTAACTAAGAGAAATATACAAAGTGACAGATTGCAAGTGTAAGCAAAAGTCATATGTAATAAAGGGATAGAGAGAGAGGGAGAGATTATCAGCGAAATATGTTCAAGAGGGGAGCAAAAAGATAATAATATAATTATCTTTAAGATTTTGTCATTTTTGTAGTTTAACGGTTTCTTGTCCACCTAAAACTAAATTTTTTTTTGGTATAAACTTTCCTCATTTCAAGAGCTATAAAGTGGAGCAAGACCGCTCGCCAACTCCAGTGCCTCTCTTAAGGTGGAGCACATTCTCCTTCCCGTGTACGTTCCTCTTTTTTCTTCTTCCTTCTACTACGATATCGCAAAACACTCTCTATCATTCAGTTGCAGAGGTCAAAGGAGTTTTGAAGCCTCCCTCGGTAACAAAAGGCTCGGAGTGATTATTTCCTCTCTTGAAGGAGCTGTAGGTATTGCTCACCAAAAATCTGCAAACTCACACCAACATTGCAGGGATACCGAACACAGAGAGTGCGCCACATACGCGATTCCTTAACAGGCTATATAATGCTGCTTTATAATCGACAAGAAGTCGATTTGGTATCGTTATCGGAGGCTGTCTCGTCATCTTTCTATGGGAGGGATATTTCACGCAGAGCGTTCCTAAACTCAACGAACAACTCTGTTAAAGACTGGAATGGCCGCGCAGAAAGCTCTCCCTTTGTTCCAGCAGAATATTATCAATAGTGGGACTAACCAATTCTTTCCAAGTTCTATTGCATTTTCGGCCCTGAAGGTAACATACGCTCTCATAGACTCAAGCTCAGTGTATATTTATGCATAAGCAAAAGGGAACCAGTTAAATATTGAATTATATAACAAAATTACCAACTTCAAAGAGTCAGCTCATGCGTGTTATTATTCCCTATATCCCCATTTTAATAAATAGTATACCCTAATATTTTTTCGCCAGTCGTTTGTCTTATCCTTTACACTTTTCGCCAACAATCCGGGGAACTAATCGATATTCGAATGTCTGCTAAAATTTGTGTCGCAATATTTGCTGAAAAAAAATAATAAAAATGGAGAGACAGAAAAAAAGAATAAGCATAAATAACAATCTATCAATATCAAATTTGGATGGAGCACCATAGAACTGTTGACAGCAACAACTTTCATGGTCTTTGCGCCACTGTCAGGATTGGTTGGAAATTCAATAAAAGAGCTGCGACAAAGCAACAACTGAGTAAACAAGCTAACAACTGACAAGAGATTCATTTCTTGGCTTGGCTGTGTGTTTCTATACCCTGTACACATAGTGCACAAGGGTATTATAGATTTGTGAAATGTTTGTAACAGGCAGAAGGAGGCGTGGTACACCATAAGTTCCATGAGCACAAAGTCTTATCATTGACTCGGGTCGTGATTGGACCATGTCCGTCGGTCCGACTGTCCGTCTGTGCGTATAAGGGGATAGACCATAAGTGCTAGATACACAAAATTTTACAAAAAGATGCGCGTAATCCCATGTAAGATTAAGTTGATCGAATTGAGTTAATATAGGCGCCCGTCCCTAAGGGGTAAGAGCCTCATATACTTTTCCAGCCGCGAACAGCTGAGACCCTAGATAAATGATTGAAGGATTGCATGATTCATGATTAATGGCAATATTCGTCGCAGTTATATTTTGCTGGAAACTACATCGATATTGCTTTAATTAAACATGAAGTAAACCATCTGAACCAAAATCGTTAAGGTCTATATCATTTACATACTTGATGTAATGAATGAAGATTTTTGCCCAGGATAATGGGTCAAACTCCTTGATACGTGTGTGAAGTATCAAGTTAATTTGAGTTTTTGAAGTGGATAGAAGTCGTTACATGCAATCAAACAAACAAACATACAACTAAAGCTAGTAAAAGCTGATAACACTATGCAAAAAAAATTGGCTTCAATGAAAGGCCTATTGATACATTTTACTACTAGATTCTTGTTTTAATTTTTTTTACGGAATTTAAAAAAATTTCCTATGTTTCATTTTTTTGATATTCCCTTGCTTTTACTCAAATTGGTTTTGAAATGTTTGCAAGGAATCAATTTATCGAATTCCAAAGGAACCTATTTTAAACTTTTTATCCATTTTGATTGAATTACTTTGGAATATAAAAAATTAAAAAGAAGAATTTTCGAAAAAAAATTTGAGTTGATTGCCTTATAACTAGAAATCGAATCAAGGTAGACCAAAACTATGTGTAAAACATTGAGCCAATATTTATTCATCTTTAGTTTGACATACTATTCATCTCAATTGGTAGTAACGAGTTACATGGGGTTTACTGACTTCGCAACTTTAGAAATCTCGAATTTTTGCAAAAAGCCATAATTCGAAAACGGTGCAAGAAATCCGGACAAAACGTATAATTTCTGCTGTTGCTGTACGACAAATACTGGTGATTCAAATATATTGAAAAGCTTTTTACAATTTGTTCCAACAGTCCATGGCTAACTAATAAAAAACCAAAACTCGACTAATAAAAAAAAACGATATTTGCTACATATATGTATAACAAGTATTTACTTAGAAAACTGTTGATCCCATACCAAATTAAGGTGATTTACGCTAAAAGCGGTCAATTCCACAAATTTGTATAGCTTAAAAAGAGAATTTTCAAATTTCTCAAAAACTGAAACTTTTTAAAAAATGTCTCTATATATAATATCTCTGCTATGATGGCTTTTGCAAATATCGCTATCGCATAAGTTAGACACAGTTAAGTACACTGTGACCCCAAGAGTGTTCTCGTATTAAATCTTTACCAAAAATACTTGAATATGCTGGGGGTAGCAACATGTGGCTGGCGTGGCAGTTGAAAACGGACTGGGATTAGGGCTAATATGCACCAAAATTAAGTGTAAAACGTTGACGATGAAAATGGTCGACATAATAAAACGAACACGTAATATCAACCGCAATATAAAAGCTGTTTTTCCACATAAATCTGACAGTCACGTAGTGTTATATTTTCTTTTTTTTAACACTGTTTTTACGATAAGAGTATAGCTCGACTTTTTTGACTGTCACTCGGGGGCCAGATCATAAATAATTAGAACCACTGTTTGTCAGTCATTTGCAGTAAAAAGTATTACACAGCTCTGGGCATTGGATTTGAATGTTTATGAGGGAGCACACATATATCGTATATGTGACAAGATGTCAAAACTTTTATGATTTTTGCTGAATTATAATAAAAAAATTTAATTTTATGCGCTGCTGCACGGCCTGCTTGAAATGTAGCTTGGCAATTACAGATAAAGAGTAAGTTGCTACATAAACAGCTGACAGGTAGCTTAAAGTTTTGAAATTTGCTTTTCGAAACTCTTTAATCTTTGCACAAAGTTTCACGGCAGATGGGCTTAAAGTGCATGTTGAAAAGTTCTCCTGGCTATAATTGTAAAACGCTTCGCACAGTTGGCTTTTCAATTGCTGGAAAATTTCTAAAACAAAACTTGATAATTGCTGCGGGCCGAGTAGTAAAGTATCATAAAAGCAACGCAAAATAGCTCCAAACGATATTACGGCACAAAAAATTTTAAAAAAGGTTAACTAAATTGGCAATTGGATAAAGCACATGCCCAGATAATGGCAGCACCCACACTATGAATAACAGTACTCACTTTAAGGCCATTGAAATTCAGTTACATTTAAGAGTTGCTGTTTTTGTGGCAATAAAAAGCTTCAAGCTGCTACATATATGTGAAAAAAAATGTTATTTATAGAATGGCCAACAAAAAGTTTGTTTGGCTTTCACCAGTTACAGCAGGCAGCATAAATATAGGGCTTTATTGAAAATCACGTATACGTCATGTTGCAGTCAAGAGACATGCGCAGCCAGAGGCCTGAACAAAACTGCAAGGCATTTTATATATGCCAGTTGCGTATACAATTTGCACAAATATTACATTTTTTCTTGTTCAATAATAATAAACAGCGCACAAGATGAACTCTGACATGTCAAATTGGCAATACCCTTAAAAGTTGTTGGCATAACTAAAGTACTTTGCGCTACTGAGTAGATCAGTTAATAGTTCACTTTGCCAAAGTATTAAACTAAGTTGCTTGAACTTACGTAAGACTTAGCAAAGTTTTCATTAAATATTACTCTTGTTCATAATGGTTTGCAAACTCTATTATAAAGTTCATATACTCTTAAGAAGTGCACACAAATTGAGCAATCTGTGGCGAAAATTGCACAAATGAATCAATAAAAATTTTCATACACAATCGCGTAAGTTTTAAGAGTTTTGCATGAATTTGCAGCTGTCACTCAATTTAAAATTATTTTTTTCTCAATTATGTTGAATTGATTCAACTTTTTTTTAACTATCAAATGAACAGTGTAAATGTTTGAAAAGGTTCCAGCTGAAAAAGTTGTTCGTTTTTTATAGTTAGTTACGCGTGACATTATATTTAAATATTGGAAATTTCAATATTAAGCAAATTATAAGGAAAAAAAATTGAAGTGAGCTTATTGACATTTCAGTCATAATCCAATAAAATAATTTTGCTTTTTTCCTTTTTGGGATATTTTGTTTAATATTTTTAAGCGCTTTATTTGAAAATTTTTATAAATCTTTAAAGATTAATTTTATACGAGAAATAAAATGCTTGTAGAAGCCTTAATGCATTCGCTAGCTACTTTCAAAATTGGAATTATTGAATAAATACTTTTTGGTCAATTGTTTAGTAAGTTTATTCTAGTTACCAATATATAAGCCCATTGTCGATCCTTCCTTCAAAGTACACATTACTGCCTTTCACTTATGTTTCACGGATATTCGCAGAAATCTTTAACATTCATATATATACTCAAATTCGTGGTTTCCCTGCACCTTACTCTATGCGGCTTTGACAGCGCTCAATCAATGATCGAAGGCGGCGAAGCAAAAACTGCAAAAGCTGCTGCCACTGCTTAAGCACATTTGATACGGGTGTAAGGGAGACAGACACTCACTTTTAGCTGGAACAGTTGCTGGAAGGAAACTTACACAGCAGCCCAGTAGTAAATTTGGTACTGCTTCCGCGGCGGTGTGGCATACATTTAGCTAGATCGCCTTGCAACGGAAAGTATAAAAATCACATTTTTATTGTTAAATTTAAAAGAAAAAAACCGCTTTATTTCAATACATAGCTCGCTTTAGCTCGATACATTTAGTCAGGCGTTTTACAAACTTTCTTCTAAATAGAAGGTTTTCTATGTTTTTTAGATTTCTTTGATGCATGTACATTATCTGTTTTTCAACGTAACCACCGGCTTATGAAGGCTTAATCTCATATTGCCAAGCAAAAGGATCTATTTCACTCGCAAATCAACGCTCCAATAACCCATAATTTCGAGAAGTTTTGGTACGCCAATTTCCGCTTTTTTTTTGTCCGCAAGAAAAATCACAATTGTCAGAGGCATGGCCGAGTTTGGTTTGTCAGGACTGAGGCTGTGGAAGAGCGTCTTATGGTTTGCAATAAAACATCGCGAATTTAGTATTAATGTCTATTTTAATGATAATATATGTTGTATTGTGGTTATAATTATAATATGAGAAATGTTTAACGTTTGTAGCAAATGCGTTGTAATTAAATCGTTGGCGTTGGCAAAACGTGCCCGGTAACTTCAGCGTCGCAACTCGTACACACCACTCTGCCCGACCACACACGCTGATCGTGCATATCTAGTGTTCATCGAACATGTTGGGCGTTGTATGGTGTTCGTCGTGTGACACAATTTACAAAAATAAAAGTCATTCTCGTGAATAGTTTTTGGTTTCTTGTGTGAAGTTCTTTGACTTTCAAAGATAAATATATTATAAGGATTTTTTCTTTCAAACTTCCAGTTTCCACTCATTTTTAGAAAAAGCTGTTTTGATAAATTACTTAATTTGCAACACTTTTTTTTCTTTGCCAGAAAATAAAAAGAAAATTAAAAAAAAAAGAAATTTTACATCAATATCTTTACTCATACAAGAGCTCTGATTTTGTCGAACTATACTATAACAAAAGTGCTTTCAAAGGAGTATAGAAAGTCTTGGAAATAACTTTGAATTAGTTTGTTTATGAATAATTTATTGGAGGTTACTATGCATTTTTGTATGTAATAGTGTTATATCTAAAAAACTTATCTCCCACAGCCGGTACAAGATCACTAGTTAATCACTAGTTGCACATAGATCAGGTTTCACCAAGATGTTGCCGGTTCCAAGAGTTGTGCGCGTTTCGAACATTTATGGTTTCTTTTTTTTAACTTAAAGAAACCATTTTGAAGCGTTTGTTTTCTCCGTTTAACCCGGTTTAGAGCTCTGCTCAAAACGAGTGTTATTTTTAATGTTGAAGAATGCGCTGTAGGCGAAAATGTAGGTTAATAAACTGGCCAGAAATTACCATACACTATAAGCTGGTTCGCTTCATTCCAATGAACCTAGATCAATGAGGTAGCCGGAAAATCATCTCCATCAAATGGGTTCCTTGACAAACCAACATATCCGGAAATAATCTAGTTAGCAAGGATTGATACCGCAAATCCAAGCGAAGAGGAGAGATCCAAACAAACCGCCGAGTGGATTTGTACTACTGCTTAGAATTCTGACTGGCTTATTTACTGGATATTGTAGACTAAAAGGATAGTAGATATGAAGGAATTCTCGCAAAAATATTATTATTATAACGCATTTTGACCATAGTGCGCCCTTTCAGCGCTTGCAAGTTGAAACTCCTGATATCCAGCTTTGGATCTTATTTATCAAGAGATAGACAGCTGAATGGCTGCCTGTTTACTTGCTTTCCAGCATGTCAGCACAATCTATGCAAATGCTGTATTCCCTTATGCCCATCCCTATTAGAGTTTTAAAATTTTGTTAAAAAAACCATAAAGGCGGAAGAAAACTGAGCAAACAGAAGCTGCAGCGGCACCTTCCCATAAAAAGAAAACATAAAGCGCAACAAAAATGATCAGAATAAACTTTATTTTACACTTGATGGTTGCAGAAATTCTTACTTATACACACAAACATATACATGCAAAATGGCGGTAAATTTCCCTCAAGAAACCACCAGATATTTCTTGCTTGTTGCGCCCATGTTGCATGCCCGAACCTTCCCAGACATGGTCTATTAATATTCTTTGAAATCAGCGAACTCTTCTGCCTTTTAATTATGGCTTGGCTAGAGCTTATTTTGAGGCAACACGAACTTTGTTGCAATTTCCGCTGCGGAAGAGAAGTGCAGCCGGCTATATGAGGAAGCTAATTTATGGCTCTGCGCGCTTGAAAGAGAATTGTTAGTTGGTTTTTTGGTTTTTGCATGGTAAAAGTTGTTCAGCATTTTCCATGTTAATTGATTTATGTGTTCATTTATCATTGTACTATCTGCCATGGACTCTGCCCATTTTCTATTTAGACTGAGGTACTAATAAAATCGCTTACACTAACTATATGAACTCCAGATAAAGCAGAAGGCAAAGGCCATACAAAACTGCATTCAAGTTAGTAGAGCATTTGTTTTGGCCCGGAGACATATTTCAAATGTTTTTGGAAGTGTGTGTGTGTGTCTGTATACATGTATTCTAACTTATACAAGCAAACAGTGCCCACAATAAAAGGCTGGAAATTTTGAAAATGCTAAAAATATTTGCATTCGAAGAACAACAAAGAAACTGAAACAGAAATTAAAATATGGAAGCCACAGAGCAGGAAGGAAATGATTGTCATGTTAATAGAAATGTTTAAATTAAAACAAAAGAGAGAAAGCCAAATGAATATACAGCACAAAAAACAAAAAAAAGTGTGATAATGCAGGCAACATTGTTAAATAAAACATCTTTGAAATGTTAAACTGTTTATTCTTAAATATTTAAATATGTATGACTACGAAAAGCTGTTTACGGCATGTATTCTGTTCATATTTCATGCATGATGAAAGAAGTGTTTCATAAGGTACAAAATCCTATAAACTATTCAGTTTTCATCTAAATTAAGGGTGTTTTATGCTAAGAGTTGCCAAACGGAAAGTGTTTGTGAATTGAAAATGTTGTACTTAGGCGCCAGTGTTGCGAATTTAGATTTTTGAACACCCGGTTGCGGGAAAACATTGAAAACATTTTTGAAAATATGTATAGTTTTTTATACTCTGCACACAAAGTGTAAATGCGTATTATAGGTTTGTGCAATGTATGTAACAGGCGATATGCGAGCCCTGGTTGGATTAATATGGGCCTCTTGAGGAAGGCGAATCCACGGAGCACTTTCTGTGTCACTGTCCGGCCTTTGCAAGAACACGGATGCGCATTTTGGGAAGTGATACACTCAACATGAGCGAGGTGTTTACTCTCCCCTTAGATAGCGTTCACTATATCCTACGGGAGTCGGGAAGATTTTGACAATAGAGAGCCTTTACAGCAAGCCTACTCTGTTTTCACACCCTTTCTCTTATTTCAACTGTCTTTCTCTTTCTTAACTTCCTCTGACGGGCATGGCACAATGTGAAAGGCTGCATGAGTGCTAGGGATTGTTCAACCTTCTCTGATGAGCCTTCGCACCCACCACAAATGTAATCTAATCTAATGTAACAGGCAGAAGGAGGCGTGGTAGACCATATGGTCCATGGGCAAAAATGATCTGGAGCAATAGTCGAGTCGATATAGCAATGTCCATCTGTCCGTGTTGTCACACCGTTCTCGGTGAATTTAAGAGTAAAAGAGACCAAATTTTGTCAAAAAATGCGAATTGTTCCTACGCAGATCAAGTTTGTTGATCATATAAACAGATTTAAGTTTTTATAGAATGATAATATATATGCAAAAGCTAAAGATTTGGTACATATACTCATGTAAGTCTTATAAACCAAACAATGTTGACCTTTTTCTGAATCATCACCCTACCACCATAGTACAGTTACCTTAATAGCGCCTATTCCCTTCAATGCATCGATACTAAAATTGGCACAAAAATGAGATTTTCAGGGAAAAAAACTACAGGCACCGTCCCGACTGTCTGCATAAAATTTTTGTAAGTCGTTTTTTGTAAAGATTGACTCAAAATGCCAGCTCTAATAGAACCTGTACGAATGAAAACAAATCTCTGCACTTTCTTAATTCGCCTCCCGCTCCATCCCTCTACCACTTTCTCCTGCATAAGTCTCGTTGAATGTTGGAATGGAACAACTTCTTATTATTCCAACATTGTCGTTTTAGTTCTCAACCGCAATCCTATATCTGTTTTGTCAGTCGCTTTCAGTAAATATACTTTTTTTGCATTGTTTCTTTTGTCTTCACTTGACCGTTCCTGTATGCATATCCTCGTAATGTTTGTGGTTTTTTTTTCACAGCCAATACTGCGAACATACGCACTTTACATGGCAGCGTCCTAGGCCAGAGGTTAGGGAGCAGCCCTCATGTTTCCTCAACGCTCTTGCTAACAAGCTGTATATTGGAGTCTGACTCTCCTTCAAATTAGCAACTATTAGTTGTTAAAAAAATTTGATGCAGACAGCCCCAGGTGCCCCGCAGTTGACAACCCTTTATCCACTCTATAAGCGTTATTAAGGTGTCCGTACTGCGGGGGTAGAGGGTTAATTCGGAAAATTGTCAACAATTGGAATGAACCAAATTCAGTGGCTCTGAGAAAAGTGTTAACGTTAACATTGCTATAAAAAGTAAAAGATATCCTCATTATTCAACAAACTTGATCTGCTTGATGAAAATACGCAACTATTGGTAGCATTTTTGTGCCTCCTTCGGGGTCTCGACGTTTATACGGAAGGACAGGCAGACGGATGAACAGACGGACATGGTCCAATCGCTACCCGAGTCAATGATAAGTCTTTTTGCGCAAGGAACTTATGGTCTGTCACGCTTCCTTCTTCCTGTTACATTGTAAAAATCTATAATACCGTTTTACACTTTGTGTACAAGGTATAAAAATTGATTGAGAAAAATTATTTGGAACATTGCTCCAGGCGCATCTACTTTGCAAGCGACTTCTTTAATCGGTCATAATAAAGGTACAGGTGCGGCCCACGCTCTCGTCGCCTTTGTCCAACAACGGCATTTAAGGTCTTTCTCGCAGTAGCGTCTTCATCCATACGCACAACATGGCCTAGCCACCGTAGTCGATGCTAAACGTAAAGAGCCAAAGAACTTATGGAGAACTTTCTGCTCAACACTCACCCATGCTTCAGCGACGTAAAGCTAAACTAGAGGAATGGAGTGTTAGTTTCGTCTGGTCTCTTCTTCTCATTTGCAAGCGCGATTCCTTGCTTGATCATCGTGAGGGTGGTGTCAATGTAGATGACATACTTTTTAGAAATACTTCAGGCAATAAATGGGAAAGGATATTATGACAAATATACATTGAATTTACTTAAGATTTTTTATCCGAGGTATCATTTATCTATAAAAATAATATTAAAAAAGAAGAAATTTGTATTGAATTTTTATTCTTACTTTTAGTCATGATGCCATCGTTCTTCCTAAGAGTAGAAGCGGCTACTTTACCAGGAAATCCTGAATGTTCAGAGCATTATGTGATACACTTTTTCTGAGATACTCCAACTCGTAGCCACATTTCTAAAAACCCTGTGTGAAAACCCGAGTTTCAGCCCCACATATCTTGCCGTGGCCATAACAAACCGCTATCGGGTAACGGCTTAATGTAAATACATAATATCATGTGAATTTTGGTTTAAGTGGTGGGTCCCAAAACCTACGCACAACCCTTTAATGCCTGGGGTGGCTCTACTGGTCTCGAAACAAGCCAGTGTCTTTGTTAGTCTCTCCATTCTTCCAAATTCCACAAATACAAATTTAGCTTCGCACCCACAAATTGCAATATCATCTGCATGCCTTTTAAAGAGCAATTTCGTAGATGCCAAATTGTACTACCAACTTTAGCTCAAAACCTCCTTAAAGTTATGCATCACTGGAAGAAGTTATAATATGTATTACAGTTACCAACAACTTTTGCCGCTGTGTCACAGCTCAAATCCGCCATGTGATATTTGATGGTTTATAAAAAATGTATATACATTCTTGGCGCAGCTAACAAGCTGTCATCACATTTTTCACTTTTCGCTAAGAGCGTGGACTGTCGTCTGTGATGCATTCAGTGCAGGAAATGCAAGTAGCACTCATTCAGTTGCATGGCAATTGGAATATTTTAGTAGACAGCTTTAACAACCGATAGGCAACAGAAATGTTGCATGCAGCAGCTAAGATGATTTTGCAATGTAAATCCAATTTTCACCTTGTGCTTGGCCATGTGCAAAAGTGATGTCTGTGTTTGTTCCTCGATATCAATATATTTGATTATAAAGTCAATATAGCATGATAATTTTTCACACCATCAGCAAAGTTGTTGACTTCAAGTTGTTGCTTTGCTGATATGTTAGAGCGCTACTTAAATGTGTAGAGTTGCCACACTAACACATGTAGTCACAGGATAAAGTATGAGCTAGTTTTGTGCCAGCAGCTGCCGGGTTTTGGTTTAGACATTTACACACACTCGCACACACACATACATCTGCAAAGTGGCAAGTAAACATGAAATAGATTATTTACAGCGCCATGCACAACGATTTGTGCACACTGTGCGCAGCTAAAACATGTGCCAATACACACAAAGGTGCCACTCACACGCACACACACACACACACACACACACACACACACACACACAGACGTACACATAGATGCCGTCACACTGTGGGCTTGAACAGCATCATATAGCACGAAAAAGGGAAAGAGAGGAAAAATCAAAAGTGTGAAAAGGCGCTGATAAGTACTTATGTGACTGCTGCCACATGCCCCTTTGGCAGTTTGTGTCGCAAAAAAGAATATCTGCTTATAGCTTTACATGATTGCACAAATGAAATTGCGCAGCAGCAGCAGCAGCCTTGACTCTTAAGGCCAACAAGCCCTTTTAACTGGAATTCAATTAGCCAAATGAACAACAGCCATATTATGTGGCAGTCACCTCAGAACCACAAAAAGCGCCCGTTAATAGACCGCAATAGACATGAAACATCATTGCGGCTGTTGCTATAAATTAATGTAAGCCAAATGCGCACATAAGTATGCTAAGCTTTAGGCACATGCAAAAATAATGACAACTATGCTGGGTTTTTGTTGTGTAGGATGGGCGTTGGAGTTCGGAGGGCGGGGGGCGGGCTCCACTTTGGAAGCCAACATTAATAATTAACGTGCCACATGCGGTAAGTAGGCGTAGTGCCTCGTAGTGTGCAACATGGCACTGTTCTGCGTGTTAGGTGCGGTCAGCCGCAAATCCAACTAAAAGTGTGTGCCTACTATTTGTGTCTGGGTGTGTGTGTGTATCTGTGTTTATGCGCTGTCTAGCGGCTAGTCGCAAAGCTTTTATAGGTGTGAGTTTTATTGTGTTGTTGTCGTTGCCTTTTGAGCAAACAAAAACTTAAGCTAGTGCGCCCCAAAACGATGGCGTTGAAAATTGGACAAACTGTGCGCAAACATGACAGACATGCCAGGCCTTAGCCGCGATTATGGACAGACTTGGACAATGAGACATTGAAGGCTGCTTAGTTTTGCGAAATAGTCGACTTTCCAATGCACTCCAAACAGAACTTAAGCAAAAGCATAACGGCACACAAATCTTTAAGCGAAAATGCAGGCATGCGTTCCGAGAAGCATATGAATTAAGGCTTTCTGTACGACCATAAATTGAAAATAGACCACTTTTAACTGCTCCCCAAGCAGATCTTAAACTATTGCAGAAAGTGCGTAATGTAATAATTTGCAAGCGAAAGTCAGTAAATCGATCCAAAAAGTACAGCGGTATATCGTTTGCTAACAGCTGTAGCGAACATTTACAAAGACTATCGGTTACTATTAACGTACGTTTATGGTTACATTAGGTCGTCGGTTATATCTACATATACGGGTTTATGCTCTTCTTAATATATCAATACATTAAATTAAGTTTTACGCTGCCGAAAAATACACATTTTTCAGTATGAACGACATTATCGTGAAAAATCTACTATATTGTGTGCGCTTATAGCCTCACTGCCAGTTCTATATTTGGGATCAACTTAATTATCTCGAAGAGTTCCTGTCAGGTTGCATCGGGCATCGTTATTCAATACTCGACTTCTTTCTTCATACTTCGTGCATTCGTTCGCAAAACCTCCATGTATTGGAGCTGATGATATCCTTAGATTAGACAAGATTTGTGTCTGGTACGATGGCTCGTAATAGAGATAGTTTAAAGAGAGAAAGGACAGTTGAAATAATAGAGTGAGTACGAAGACTCTCCCTAGGGGAGAGTATAGTATGCTCAGTTTGTGGTAATTCTTGGCTTATCCTCTGCACCCAGTAGTTGTTACACTTTGTCTTCCAATGCCTATTAAGGTGTTTGCAGCACAGTTTCATGCTAAGTAGTTTTTCCGCAAGTTTTGTTGTAAGAGTGTCCTGCATTTTTCTGAACCAGCTTAAAGTATACTGTCGTATATCATCATATGTAAGAAAGGAATATATTCTATTTGAAATCCATAAAGGGAGTATACAGCACATTACTAACGAAGTTCAAGATCGCTTAACAGTTGTGACTGGATCAGGTTTGATTTAAACTGTATTTTCATAAATTTAGGTTAACTTTAATATTATAAATTGTTAGATTCATGCGTCTTTATTTTACAGAGCTAAGTGTGTGGTATACCTAAATATAATAACGGGTCATTTTGACCAGTATATAAATATATATCGCGGTTGGCTGTGCAAATGAAAATAATAATACTCGTTTGCAACACAATGTGGCATCACTTTGAGCATGTATAAAGCAAGAGAATAGTTTTTACTCTCGTTATTCGAGTTTCCTGAATCTAAAAATGTGTACTTCTGCGCCTATCTAATTTCATTTTCTTGCTGACGCTGCTTGTGTATATGTACCACGTTTTTTCAATATTATTATTCTTATTATTTTTTTTTATATACATAAAAATGACTGCCAATTCTTTGTGACTCTTCTTCCCAAAAACTACTGGACATATTTTGATGAAATTCAGAGGATAGCTTCCCAATATGTTGGAGAGTGTTCTTATCAAAGTTTGAACAAATTGCTGTACAATTTTCCATATAAACAATACTAAATGTATGTATACTTATATAGTAGGCAAGCCATAACTTTTACTAGGTAAAGAATACCTTTGAATTGAGGTACAGGTAGAGAATATAAAGATATTGGTACCAACATTCGCAACTTGACTTAGTACGAAGAAAAGAGAGAGAAAGAGAAGGAAGAGGAACGGGAAGTGGAATGGGAACGGAAAGAAGTAATTTATATAATTTATTGACGGCTTTATCAATGGGCCGCGGATCGCGCGTGTTCGTACTAATTAACCTTATATAATATTTTTCAAATTTTATTATTTTGTCATATTTTTGTTTTTTCGGTTTGATTTATTCATCATATTTCGAAAAGCGTTAATGTTTTGACTGTTGTAAAATCTGAATAAAGATAAAATGTATCAAAAAAAAAATCTTAAAAAAAAAATATCGACCATTACTTTGATTGCAACATGTTTATTTCGGTTAAATGGTTTTTGATTAATACGGGAACATTTCCGCCTTAAGACTTCATAAACACAAAAGACTCCACCTAAATAGCATACACTACGTCAGTCCATGTTATGGCTATGACAAGCAAATAGTGTATAGGACAGGCATTAAAAAAAAAAAAACTTTAATACACAAAATTAATTATGAAATTTTGCACTTTTCGGCGGTCTCCTTTATAACTTGCGGCCAAGCGGCCCTTGGCTAAGACTTGTAACTTATTTAAGTTAATGCGTTTATTTGGGCGGCGAAATTTAATTATGAAAATGTCTCATATTTCAGCATATAAAACGTTTACGGTATTTTGTTGCCTACTTTGTGGCAGCAACGAAAAGTGCCTTTTTTTACTATTTATATTTTGGAAGTGGCGCCCCACGCTGCCCCCTTGGAGCACACATAAGTACACACACACACAGACTCACATTCTACAGTGGGTTGCAAAAGTACGCATATGTACGCTTTGAGCTTGTCTAGCTGCACTTGTCATATGAATGCAATGCTATTATAGCGGTAAAATTGCATTATATAACAGTTTATTTATATGCATGTGCACATGTTTTGCTGTCGCAATAACTGTATCTATATATAGTATATATAAATGGCAATCTGTGAAAGGCACTTCCGCTGCACTTACCGTTAATGTAGTTCAGCATTACCGTTATATCCGGCTTATTCTATTTACCTCTCAACAACGAGTGAGTGTCATAATTTAATTAAAGCAATATAAAATGCGTATACGTATTATTGGTTTCATTATTCAATGATTTTTATTGATTAATTTGCTGTTCGTGCTTTTGTTTACGCATTTAATTAACATTGTTTATTTGGCAACATTTTCAAGTGCATTTTGCAACTGTTGTTGGGCTAATTATTGAAATATTGTTCATATTTATTTTATAGATTTACACCTAATTTGTTCTGTTTGTGCAATATCTTTGACAATAATAACATTTAAGTTTCAAATTAATACTTTTAAACGCAAGATTCAAAATGGAGGACTGTTGAACGTCGCATAAAAATGCATATGTCAATTGATGGATTTGTTGATTGCAACTATCCAGAAATAAGTTAAATGCCTATTAATACTTCACGTTTTGTATAACTTACTTTACAATGGCTTTGTATTTCAATAAATATTGATTAGCTATGTAGTCATAAATTAAATTATTTAATTTATAACTATCTAATACCTGTCTCCCAGTAGAAGATTCACGATAATTGCTGTTTACATTGATGTTTTTGTTTTCAAGGAATTTTTGGCTAGCAATTGTCATACATGTTTCAATGAGGAAAGACTATAAAAGTCCAAGTGAAGCGTCTTTTTACTTGAAGAGAACATATACATTGTCTTGCTCTCATTTACAATCAGATCCGCCCTAGCAGATTCTCTTTCAATAGCCGGAAGGCCTCTAGTAACTGCTCGTGTCACTCTTATATAATACAGTGACGTTCCGACGTATCACAAAGTTGAAGAGGTTGCAGGATAACGTTCTTTCCTACCTTGTTCGAGCGGCGTTTTATATAGCATATTTCAATAGAACCCAGGCCCAGCCCGATTGATGAACACACGACTAGATAAATTTTCATTTTTCTTAAGCTGTTTTGTTGTTGAATTTTTCGAACCATCCGCAAGATTGATGTTTTCCACTGTGGCCATAGTCCTTAGGCTGTCAGACTCTGGTACATCTCTAACAGAATCCGCCTGGAGTTTAAGCATCAAATAACGGATGTTTGTTTTTTTGAGTTATAAGTGAATAACTTTACAAGGGACTTAAATTGAATAAGACTCCATAGCGATAGGTGGCCAACATTTAACCCTCATCCTGTATTTTGGGAATATTTTGCCAAACGCATGTTCAACCTTAACCCTCATGCTGAATTTTGGGAAAATTTTTCCCAACCGCATGTGAACCTTAAATAATTTGAGTGTTTACTATAGTTTGAAGGTGAAACATTTTAATTTTTTTTGTTTTACTTTTACATAGCTAAAAATAAAATCTTAAGTTATTGAGGTTACCCCACGAGCCACTATAGAAGTAGTAACGAATACTGTATTTTGGGCAAATCTTTTAATATTTTAGTTAAGTACTTTATTCAGCATCCAAGAAATCTGATAAATTAGAATACTTTTATAAAACGAAGGTTGGAGTCGATACATTGGACCAACTGCTTGGTATATATGTACATCTGAAATGGCTCGATTCGGTAATACGCGTTGCATCTCCACGTGCAATGCTTATATTTTCTGGTCGTCCTTAAATACGTAATGAAATAAAAAAAAATTTCTGCCGCGGACTTTTCTAAAGAATTAATTCCCAACTTCCGTGTGAACAAAACCAACACCAAACGTCAGGTCTCTTACAAAATGGGCTTTCCAAGTGTATAAAGTTGCAAATACCAAAAGAGCTCCCTTAACTTTCTGTCCGATTTTACAATGTATATATATTTAAAAACCATTCCTGGATTTTAAAATAATTGTTAACTGCTAATAATAATAATAGTAAAAGCTAACTTCAAATCTTTTGTGTCTCATTAAATGAGGGTTAACTAACAAAATGAAACATAGATGACGGAAATCAAATATGGCATTTTGCACCTCACATCATATGCATTTTCATCCATTTAGTTTTCTTAAAACGAAACGAACTAATGAAAGTTTTACTTATATTTTTCAAGACTTAACTGCAAACTCAATTAAATTGCAATTATTTACTAATTAAATTAGGCATATCATTAAGCATCAAGATAACAACCTCGAATTCTTTAATATTGCAACTTGTTCACCAAAAGCTTCGATAAATATTGTTGGAAAGATTTGCGTACAATAAAAACAAGAAGAAAAAAAACACTAAACAAGTGTTGAAAAGGAAACATATTTCGGCCAATTTCCCTAAGTTTGGCTAATATGGCTT